>CM037158.1:26544453-27263289 GCA_020921065.1 Vaccinium darrowii | reverse complement strand
ACGGATTAAAATGAATTAATCCTCAAGATGATGATTTAAACGGATTAAAATGAATTAACCCTCAAGATGATGATTTAAACGGATTAAAATGAATTAACCCTCAAGATGATGATTTAAACGGATTAAAATGAATTAATCCTCAAGATGATGATTTAAACGGATTAAAATGAATTAACCCTCAAAATGATGATTTAAACGGATTAAAATGAATTAACCCTCAAAATGATGATTTAAACGGATTAAAATGAATTAACCCTCAAGATGATGATTTAAACGGATTAAAATGAATTAACCCTCAAAATGATGATTTAAACGGATTAAAATGAATTAATCCTCAAGATGATGATTTAAACGGATTAAAATGAATTAACCCTCAAAATGATGGTTTAAACATTTTCTTAAAACGGTGATTTGAACTGAAATTTTTCTAGAAGTGTTTCAAAAAGTCCCAGGAACCCTCAAAAGTTCCAAACAATTTCAATCAGGTAGCACTGCACTGCACCTGGATCAGCTTAGGAGCCACCCGGATCACACCAATCCAGGTGCCTGGAATCACTTCAGGCGCCCGAACCAACGCAATCCAGGCGCCTGGAATCACTTCAGGCGCCTGAACTCCTGAGATCGTGAACGGTCGCGACCGTTCGGGTGCCATTAAAACACGTCCAGGTGCATTGTTCGGTCATCTTCTCTTTTCTTCTCCGATCAAAACCAATCGACTCTCTTTCTCCTTCAAGTCTTTCGGTCCCAAAGTCACAAATCTCTCACCAATTTTCCCCAAAAACTTGATTTCTCAAACCGAAACCCACGATTCTCTCGGTTTTGCACGATTTCGGTTCGAGAGATTCTCATCCATGGCGGATTCGTGTTCTCACGTCCCTTCTTCGGACCCCTCCGGTGTCGGCGGTGCAGAGGGGAGGCCGGAGGAGGCTCCACAGGCGGCGGGGACCCCGGCGGGTAGTGCGGCGATGATGGGGGAGGCCGTGGGTGAGACCCACGGTCCGGAGGTGGTCCCACCGGTGGTGGAGACCACCGTGGGTGGCGTTACGGCGGCCGAAGCAGCCGTGGGTGAGACCCACGGCGTCGGGGAAGCCACGACCGGAGTAGATGAAGCCCAGCCGGCCACCATGGCCGCCGGCGACGCGCGGGAAGGGGCAGCAGACCCTGTTCCTGTTCAAAGCCCCGCTGAAATTGCAAATCCGGACCGGGTAAGTGAACCTGAGACCATCTTGAGCACTGTGGGTGATTTACATACAGTTATTGATATGCCTGTTAGTAGTAGTTCATTGCCTGTTGTTGATATTGCTGGTTTGGCGGCTGCGAGTGGTTCGGGAGGTATTGGAGATGCCGGTGGTATTGGTGGCAGTGGTTTGATGAGTGGTGGTAGAGACACAGGTAGTACAGGAGAGAGAGATGGTGATGGCTTGACGAGGGGTATTGGTGAGGTTGTTGGTGGGGGTATGGGTGATGGTTCGGGTCCCCGTGACCCTATCGAGCACTCTGGAGTGGGGACAAGTAGAACAGATAAGGGAAAGGGGATTGCTATGGAGACAGCGGACGCTCCTCCGGCGACTGAGGAGACTGTTTCTGAGGTGCTGAGGGAGGTTGAGGCCGAGGAGAGAGAGAGAGAGAGAGAGGCCCGAGGGTGTCTGTGGTGGAGGTGGCCCGACGGGCATTGCTGGGGAGGCCGATTTTTCATGCAGATACCTATGATGCACCATTGTACCATATTATTCCTTCGGCGATAGACAGATATACCTCACTGCAGGAGAGATATGACGGAGAGGAGATCTTGTTGGACCCTGGGAGACACCTTTCTCGAGACTGTTTGGAGGTACAAACTTGATTCATCATGCTCTCTACTTGTTGAATTCTTGATTGCTTATGCATTGTGAATGTATGAATTTCCTGAATCATTTGATACTGATGAAGTGTTTTTCTATCTCGACAGGTGAACAGGTGTCTGACTATGAGTGGCTCATCTGGGAAGACGTTATCTCTATTCGTGGACCTCCACCACGACGTGAGAGAGTTGGTGGCGCTTTCAGGTTTCAAGTCATTCATAGGGACGCAGACACTGACGATGTGCGATCACGCTGTGGTGACAGCTCTTGCAGAGAGGTGGAGGGATTCCACAAATACCCTTCACCTACAGTTTGGCGAGGCGACGATGACACCTTTAGACTTCTCAGCGATTACAGGCCTGCGGGTTGGTGGAGAGCCTTTGCCTTTTGACTCAGGGATTGCCCAGTCCGATGATGCGCTGCGATACTACTTGGGCTGGAAGCCTAATCACGGGGCTGATTCTGCTGGTTATGGTCAGTTTGCCGACCACTGTCTCGGGAGACCCACTTCTCGGCTTGCTGCAGAGCAGAAGGCCCGGTGTTACCTGCTTTACATGTTCGGCGCGACCTTGTTCGCGAACCGACGTCACCATGTGCACCTGGGTTATCTGGCAGCATTGAGAGACTTTGATCGAGTTGCCAGGTATGACTGGGGAGGCTAGGCCTTGGCCTCGTGCTACGCTTTCATGGGCTCAGTTTCTCGAGGCGTGGCGACGACTATAGGAGGATTGTGGTCAGTTTGGGAGGTAAACCAAATAACTTCCTTTTCAGAGTTTTTGCTTTATTGAGTTTCTGTTTGTCTGCTCATCGTGCATCTACTGACCATTCCAACATTGTTTTGCAGTTGTGGGCTTACGAGGTGCTGAGACTGACGTCCCCAGAGTCCTCTTACCGGGATCGGCGTGTGATTCCTCGAGCTCTTCGCTGGGGGAAAGGATACAGAGGGAAGAGTGCCGTGCGCGGCCAGCTGGATTTCTTCCGTGGAGAGCTTGACCGGCTCACCAGTGCAGGGGTATGTACATGCCTCAGATACCCTTTCAGTATTGCATTGTACCTTTATTGCTTTCCATCTCATGACCTTTTGTTTTCTGCATAGGTGCACTGGCAGATATGGGATGGGGTCCAGGACGAGTACTTGGCACCGAGCAAAGAGCTGACCCGAGGGAGAGTGCTGTTGGAGTGCGCTTACGGCTGGCAGTGGTACCTTGGAGACAGGGTATTATGCCAGTCGATTCGTGCCCTGACACAGGTAGTGCCAGGAACTCTCCCGCTGCTGGTTCTGAGGACTGAGAGCTATACTTTGGCAGAGATCGAGCGATACACTATCCTCGACACAGCTTTGGACCAGTACCTCCGACCGACAGAGGACTATGAGGAGTACAGGCGGCGGTACCTCGCTGGTCCACTTGACGTGGCAGGGTTCAGAGAGAGAGCTAGAGCTGCACAGGAGGCTGCTGCGTTGGAGGCTGCAGAGGCTTTGGCTGCTGAGCAGGCGGAGAGAGCTGGAGCCGAGGGACAGGCTGGTGGTGGTGCTGGAGTGAGAGTGGGGGCTGGCCCCTCTGTTGTGAGAGAGAGAGGGGGATCTTCTGCCGGGGGTGAGGGAGAGAGGGTTAGAGAGGGAGAGAGGGTGAGCGAGGAGGTGGTGCCTAGAGGGAGTGGACTCAGGCCTATCCTCAGAGAGAGGTGGGGTGGTGCTGTTGCAGGAGAGCCCGAGCCTTCTGAGAGGTCGGCCTTCGAGGCTATGAGGTTGTGGCAGGTCTCTGTACAGACACCTGAGGGAGAGAGAGGGTATGTAGACATCCCTCGACCAGCTGCCGACCTTCCGCTCCCTACTGGCCCGGTATGCAAAGTTCCATTATTCCATTTTGCTTTTCATCAATGTTGAAACTCGTTTGTTGAAACTGTTGCTTCCTGATGCAGTTTTCCCAGGACACCGCGCGCTTTTACTACGAGCAGACTCACAGTCTGCGGACCCTGGTTCGCCAGCTGGTGGCTGGTGCTGTCGTGGTGCTCCGACGGCCGGGCGACCCTGCCCCTCCAGTTGCTCCCCGTCCTCCTCTTTCCAGGAGTATCCCGGTACTTTTAGTTTCCTGAATTTGATCCCGTCATATGTTTGATTTGCAGAATGCTGATATGCTTTGTGTTTTGATTGGCTTGCAGGTGCCCCAGAGACGCGAGAGAGGCGGCGTCGCAGGTCCTGGATCGACGACCATCCGCCTATTCCGTTCGAAGGAAGTAGGCTATGTTGCGATGAGAGAGTCTGAGGATGAGGATGGCGCGGACGGACGATTGGTTTGTCAGAGAGTTGGCGAGCCATCGACGAGCAGAGGGCCTACTGCAGACGAGCCTACCCCACAGGAGCCTGTCCCGGAGGACACAGCGGAGAGCGAGGAGGAGGGCGAGGACGACGAGGAGATAGGTGACCCATAGTTAGCACTTAGGTGATCTTAGGTTACTATGAGTTTTACTTTTGCTTTTTAGATCAGCTTTTTCTTTTACCATTTCGGGCCTGCGTGCCCAAATAGCTTTTTGGATTGGGCCTGCGTGCCTGTTTTGCTTGTTCGGGCATGTGTTTGCCCCAGCTCTTATGGATTATGACTTGATTATTTGATTCATGTTGACCTGCATGTATTGACTTTTCATGGATATCATATTTTGGATATATGATTTGCACTTCACATATTGATCATGCGTCTCTTTATCATAGCAAAACACCGGTTGTAAAACTCACGAAAAGCACGCAAAAAGGTTCCATTGACAAGCGTATATACAGGCCATACAGCGAAACATGGTGATTGACACGCGTGTTCGCGAATTTGTTCGAAACACGTTAAGACGAACAACCATTGACATAAACGACTCTGATACACAATAAACATGACAACGAACGTTATCGACACTTTCACCTGACTCAAACATGTACACACATTTCATTTAGATGAATGAAACGACACAAATGACCCTAGGACGGAATTTGGCATCCATGGGCTTGTTTGAAAAGACGATTCTTCATGCCACGCATTCTTCTCCGTGAATGAACGTCCCACTGCCTTTCCAAGGTCACACTTGACCAAACCAGCCACTCAAACTCGATAGAATCCGCTTGCAAACTTTAATTATGATTTTGAAACGCTAAACCATGCCCTGTCTGCGAAAAACTTGGTCTAAATGTCTCGTTTCCGGGATCTTTTGCGAACGGAACTCCCCCGCAAGTCATAAATGCCCGCTGAAACACGTTGGGATCAATGGAACTTGTCAAAAATGCATGGAACTGGATTCGGGGATCAAAAGTTAAAATGCTGATATCTGGTTTCCAGGCGCCTGAAGGAGGAGGTTCAGGCGCCTGAACTGGGTCTGGGCGCCTGAATAGGGAGGTTCAGGCGCCTGAACTAGGTCTGGGCGCCTGAAGGAGGAGGGTTCAGGCGCCTGAGCCCGAGTCCTGGCAGCATCTTGTTCTTCCCAAGGCACTTTCTTGTCCCCTTTTGCATGACGCTTTTCTGCCCCAAACTTCATATAAACTATTCAAATTTCCTTCCCAAGGCCCTCACATACTTTTTCAAAGTTTTCCTCCTACATTTTCCAATAGATGCTACCTGTTTCCAAGATTCTTTTAAAATTTCACATGCAGATTTCTTGGGAATGAACTTCGGACGTCTTGGATTCCCTTACTATAGTATATATACATATATACACTATATATATACATATATATATATACATATACCATATGTATACATATATATATACACACATATATACTATATATATATACACTATATATATACATATATATATATACATATACCATATGTATACATATATATATACACATATATACTATATATATATATATATATATATATATATACTAGTCACCACAATTCCACTATAAATCCCATCCCTTGCCAGGCATTTTCTCCACATCAATTTTCGCTATTCCACGTTTGTGCTCCCATTCTCCATTTCTTTCCTTTCCGAATCCACATGATGGCCATGCTCGCGTCCGCTGTGCTTCAACCATGGATTGCAAGCTTCGAAAACATTGATTGGTTCAACTTTCGTAGCCACCATCTCAACTCCTTACGCCATATCCACTCCATTCCCATCCGTCCCGAGCTTTTGCATGCCGCTACCCAATTTTGGGATCCCGAGCTTCATGTGTTCCGCTTTGGTCTTCAAGAACTTTCCCCCACTGTTGAGGAATTTCATGCATACCTCGAGACTCGTCCTGAGACCGAACCAGTGGTTCCTCCACTCCGTGCCAATTTGATCAAGATCCTGAAAGATAAGCTCGGCGCGAGTGAAGGCGTTGCAAGGCACTTGATTCGCGGAGGTTCGCTCGACATTCTTCGCCTCTTTGCCGATTTCAGCCCTCGTGGCAATCCGTTGGATTACACAGTCCAGAATCGCCGCATGTTTACTTTGTGCATGTGCCTCCTTGCCACCTACCTGTTGGTTCCAAATGACGGCAACCCCAATTCCTCGATCATTTCAGTTGCCGCGCAGATTGAGCAACGACGGGATGTCGTTCCCATGGTTTTAGCGGAGACTCTCATGGGCTTGGATGCGGTGAAATCTAGAAGAACAGATATTTTCGCCGGGAGCCCCCTTTTGCTTCAGGTTTTTTTTTTTTTTTTTTTTAGGTTCGGTTCGGACTTATGAGTTTTGGCTTTGGTTTGGCAGATGTGGCTGTGCGACAAATTGAAGCTGGTCGCAGATCCAGCGAATGATTGGGTTTACCGGGCTAAGGACTGGAGGAAGAGAGGTTTCATCGAAACTCGTCGCAATGTGGAGGAATGGCTGGATTTCTTTATGGCTGTGGAAGAGGAGTATGTTACTTGGAGGTGCCACTGGCTTCCTTTGCCCGATATGACGGCCAAGCATATGGGACACTCATGGGTGGTTTTGGCCGGGCTGATAGGCTTCACTTTCTATTTTCCTCAGCGCATCCTTCGCCAGTTTGGGATTCGTCAAGAAGTGAAATTCTCCTATCCTGCTGATTTTCATCTCCCCGAATTCAAACATTCAGTGATCGAGGCTTATCGCCGTGACTGGGGAAGTAGAGTGACTTGGGTCCGAGACCAGTATCCAAGTATTCATCTGCGAGGAAAGTATCGTGAGTGGCTCAGAGGGGAGCTGGAAGCGAGATTTGGCAACAACGTGGACTGACTCTCACGACTTAACTAAGCTGTTTCCCAGAATAAATGGTGCATCCATATTTTTTTTTTTTTTTTGAATGTTTGCTCAGCCTATGTAATCGAAGAAGTGATTTGAATAAAATTGAACGATGAAGGGTTTTCCCCTTCTTGGTTCACTTGATTCCACATACTATCTCCTTCAGATATTGCATTAATGTAGACCAACTCAGAAGACTTGGACCGAACCCCGGGATAGGGTTGCCTACGTATCCTTTCTCAAGGAATCAGGTCATGGCGTAGTTCAGGCTAAGGTTCGCTCGGGTATTAACACTCTCCTTTTTGCGCTCTAAATTTTGCCTGGTACCGCCTTTTCAGGTTTTCGGTGCAGCGAGCTCTTCTCTTTTTGAATTTTTGCCTTGAATTTTGCCTAGGCCGCCCAGTGTAGGTTTCCGGTCTAGCAGGCTTGCTCTAAATTTTGCTTGGGTCGGCTCGCCCTTGCAATTTTCTGCCCAACGAGCATCTCTCAGGGGTAATATCGCTTGAGTTGGTCCAAATTGACAAGATTGCTGAATTCGTTACCATCCAGATCAAGAATCACTGTTGCCCCACCGTCGAGAATAGTCTTGATGATGTACGGCCCTGCCCATTTTGGCCTGAATTTCCCTCGCGGGTCAAATATCGGTGCCCGAATCTCCTTTACCACCATGTCTCCTTCGACTAAATCTCTGGATTTCACCTTCTTGTTGAATGCGCGGGCGATTCTTCTCTGATATCCCTGAATGTGGTACAATGCCCGTAGCCGTCTTTCATCAAACAGCATTAGCTCTGCGAATCTATCGCTCAACCAATCAGCCTCATTGACCTCGTTTTCTATCAACACCCTCAAAGATGGCACTTCTAGCTCAATGGGAAGCACCGCCTCCATCCCATAGACTAGAGAATAGGGTGTTGCCCCCGTCGGAGTACGAATAGAAGTGCGATACCCCCATAGTGCCAATGGTAGCTTCTCATGCCAATCTCTAGATGATTCGATGGTTTTCTCCAAGATATTCTTGATTGACTTGTTTGCCGCTTCCACTGCTCCGTTGGTTTGCGGCCTATATACCGTTGATTTGTGCACCTGAACATTGAATTCCTCCAACACTTCTGCCGCCCTCCCTTTGAAATGCACACCATTATCCGACACGAAAGCATTGGGGACCCCATATCGGTAGATGATGTTTTGCTTGATAAAATGAGCCACTTGCACTGCAGTCAAGGTAGCGTATGAAGCTGCTTCTACCCACTTTGTGAAATAATCAATTGCCACCAATATGAATTTGTGCCCATTTGATGCTGATGGCGTGATTTTCCCAATTACGTCTATGCCCCATACCGAGAAAGGCCAAGGCGTTGCCATCGTATGTAATTCTGATGGTGGAACGTGCAAGAGATTAGCATGTATTTGGCATTTGTGACATCTTCGCACATACTGAACGCAATCAGTTTCCATAGTCAACCAGAAATACCCTTGCCTCAAAATCTTCTTCGCCATCATTAACCCACTCATGTGAGGGCCACAGATACCTTCATGAATTTCCTCCATTACCCTCTTCGTGTTGTCACCATGAATACATAATTTGTGCATGCCGCAGTATGACCTTTTGTACAGCCTTCCACCGCAAATGATGTGTTGTGACGCCAACCTTTGTAATGCTATCCGATCCTTCTTGTTTGCTCTTTCTGGATACTCTCCTTTCTCGACCAGATTCCAAATATCGTGGTACCAAGGCAAGCCATCGTCAATTTCATCAATGTTCATTACATATTCATAGGCTGGCTTGTTCCTTTGTTCGATCATGATGGGCCTCATTCTTACCCCAACAGGCAATTCTACCATGGATGCCAGGGTAGCGAGAGCATCGGCAAACTGGTTCTTCATCCTTGGTATGTGAGTAAAGGTGACTCGCTCAAATCGATGGATCAGATCGTCTAGGTCCTTGTGGTATGGCTTCAACTTCTCCTCCCGTACTTTCCAATCACCGTTGGCCTGGGAGACCACCAGATTTGAATCTCCTACCACCTCCATCTTTTTCTCCCCAATTTCCAGAGCAGCTTCCATTCCGACAATACACGCCTCGTATTCTGCCTGGTTATTGGTAACCTCGAAGTTTAACTTGAAAGAGAGGGGAATATGCGGGCCTTCTGGTGAAACCAACAATATGCCGATCCCGAACCCTTTCTGATTTGCAGCTCCATCAAAGTACAATTTCCAAACGTCTTCCGATACCGTCATGACATGTTCATCGGGAAATTGAAATTCTGTATCTTCTGGCCCCTGAATTGGATGATCTGTTAGGAATTCTGCCACAGCCCTTCCTTTTACTGATTTTCGCGTCACATATTTGAGTTCGAATTCAGCCAGTAGAAGCAACCATCGTGCCAGTTTTCCGGTGAGCGCTGGTTTTTCGAATAAATACTTGAGGGGATCCATTCGAGAGATTAACGTCACTGAATAGGCTAGCATGTAATGCCTCAACTTTTTGGAGGCCCAAACGAGGGCCCAACATGTCTTCTCCAACGGGGTATATCTTTCTTCCGCTCCCACCATCTTCTTACTTAAGTAATAAACGGCTTTTTCTACCCCGGCTTCTCCTTCTTGTGCCAACATGCACCCCATTGCCGATTGTGACACGGATAAGTAAAGAATTAATGGCCTACCAGGTATCGGCGGCATCAGCACTGGTGGATTCTGGAGGTTCTTTCGAATTGCCTCAAACGCCTTCTGACATCTATCGTCCCATCCGAACGGCACCCCTTTCTTGAGCAGGTGAAACATCGGCTCGCAAGTTGAGGTTAACTTGGCGATGAATCTACTGATGAACTGAATTTTTCCGAGGAAACTCTGAACTTCTTTCTCCGTCTTTGGCAGCTCCATTTCCAATATTGCTTTGATTTTTGACGGGTCAACCTCGATTCCCCTGGTGGTGATCATGAATCCCAACATTTTGCCAGCCGTGACTCCGAATGTGCACTTCTGCGGATTGAGACGCATCCGATACTTCCGTATCCTTTCAAAGAACTTGCGCAACGCCGGGAGGTGTCCTTCTCTCTCTTTTGCTTTTACAATCATGTCGTCCACATAAACCTCGACCTCTTTATGTATCATGTCATGTAACAAGGTCGTTGCGGCTCCTTGGTAGGTTGACCCAGCATTCTTCAATCCGAACGGCATGACTCGGTAACAGAATGTCCCCCATTCAGTGGTGAAGGTTGTTTTCTCTCGATCTTCTGGTGCCATCAGAATCTGGTTGTATCCCGAGAAGCCATCCATGAATGACAGCAGTGCATGCCCTGCTGTATTATCCACTAGTACATCAATGTGTGGTAAGGGAAAATCGTCCTTTGGGCTGGCTTTGTTCAAATCTCTGAAGTCTACACAGACCCTGACTCTCCCATCTTTCTTGGGCACCGGCACAATATTTGCAACCCATCGCGGGTATTCAGTTACCATCAGAAAACCAGCGTTGAACTGTTTAGTAACTTCCTCTTTGACCTTCTCAACCCAATCTGGCCTGATTTTTCTCAATTTCTGTTTCACTAGTTTCGCGTCGGGATACAGGGGAATTCGGTGTTGCACAATTTCAGGATCGATTCCGGGCATATCTGCGTGGGACCAAGCGAAAACATCTTCAAATTCTTTGAGTAAATCAACGAGTGATTCTTGTTCCTCCGAAGATAGCCCGGATCCGATTTGAACCATGCGAGGGTTTTCCTCATTTCTCAATTTAATTGAAATCACTTCTTCTTTTATTGGCTGAGCATGCCTTTCATTTTCCCTTTCGATTAGAGACTTAAGTTCTTTGGGTATTTCTCCCTCAATCTCAGTCTCGTCATCATCAGGGTCAACACAATTTATTTCGGGGACAGCAAAGTAAGCGAAATCAGAATCCATTTCATTCATGAAACCCACAGGGGTGCAGTACATAGCAGTGGACTCAAACTCAAAAGAAAAACTACAAACTGGAGTGGCACGAGGCGCGATCTCCGACTCAAAGACAGAAACAGACTCAGACTCGGGATTAGACTCGGACTCGGTGAAAGTGCCAGTGAATTTTACAACAGGCGTGAAAGCGCAATTCTTATATCCTCCTACAGCATCCACAATCAGCACGCTAGGGTCTTCAAAGGCCTCCTGCCCGAGCATCATCACTGCTGGCTCCTCTTCATCCTTACCTATTAGACTGACCTCGTCGAACATTGACATCAAGACCCCACCATCCAGAGCTTCCACCCAGTCTGTTTTCAGGTTTTTCATCAATTTCTCGACCTTTTCATGCTCGTCTTCGCCGTCCCAAACATCATTAGCAAAGATTTCAAATCCAGGGTGCACCTCTCCACTTATTTCGCTTACAAATGGCTCAGGTTGGCCATGATACGGTGCATTCGATCCTTCCTTGACAAAGCGCATCTGGCGATTGCCACTACTCTTTGCCTCGTTGGTCTTATCCTTTCGTTTACCCTTCGATGCGGGTTCGTATCCTAATCCAAAACGGCCTTGCTGGGAGGGGAAATCTGGAAATTGAACCACCGCTTGGCGGGTTCGACCCAAGCCAGTGCCTGGTAAATACGACATCCTCCTCATCATTTCGAGAACTGTGGTGCTGATTGAGAAATCATCATCAATGCGAAGTGTAAACACACCATTGGATGTATCAAAAGCAAACCCCCCGAGTCGAACATCATTCTCATCATGCATAATTTCTAACAGGGGAGCATTATCTTCAGCATGGGGGCGAATGCCCGCGTCTCCGTAAAGGGTAATCGTCCCATTTTCTAATCCGAGCAATACTTTCTGATGCAGAGTGGACGGGACTGCCATAATATCGGGTCGATGCATCCAAGGACGACCCAACAGCAAATTGAATGACGCCGGAATCTCGAGTACATGAAGCTCCACCGTCGACTTAAACCCTTCTGCAGCAATCTCCATTTCAACGGTACCAAGTACACTGCGACGAGTGTTATCGTAAGCCCGAACAGTGAGGTCAGATGGAGTGAAATCCTTTGGTTTGAGTCCCAAGCATAAAGCCGTCCGGAGAGGACAGACATTGAGCGCAGAGCCATTGTCTATTAACACAACGAGGATCCATTTCCCCATGCACTTCATGGTCACGTGCAAAGGTTTGTTGTGATCGGTCCCTTCCAGCGGGAGATCAGCCTCGGTGAAGGTCACTACATGTTTGGCAGGTTTGGTAGCAACAGTGGGTTTGGTAACAATAGCGGCCATCATGGCTTCTGGGGTGATATCAGGTGCAATCTCCATGCAGGACAATGCACGAGCCAACTTCTGACGATGTCCGCTGGAGCTCATGAGTAACCCCCAAATGGTTATAGCGGCTGGGGTTTTCTCAAGCTGTTTTTGGATGGGATTCTCTTCAGCTGTTGGTAGGGATTTTGAACGAGGCACGCGACCATTGGTCGCAGGGGTAGCATGGGATTGGTTGGCTGGTGGGTCGAAAAGGTTTTGAAAATCAACAGGATCGGCCATCGGGTCATTGGGGTTGGTTGGAATTGGGTTATTTTGTGGAGCTGGGTTATAAGGTGGCTGGCTTAGGGATTTAGGTGGTGGATTAGAGGTTTCTCCAGTGTAAACCTGAGGCGGCTGATAAAATCGTCCGCTCCGAAGCAAGTGAAGAACCGAATCAATGTCGTCCCCCCACAGATCGGTGTAATCCGTGTAAAGGTCAACAAGATCTCCTTCTGCCTTTCTCTTCCCTTTTTCAATGCTGGTTCCTTCTAAACCCTTAATGATTCCTTCCACAAGTGCTTCGCTCCATACATCTTCTTTTTCCACCGCCGCCTCATTAACGGCCCATACTTCATCTTTTCCGACCCACAGCGGTGAGAGCGATACGCCTTCGTTCTGATTGACCCATATTTTGGCCATGACATCTTCCTCCATCTGTTGTTCCCAAACATCGGGTAAGCCACCATTCAACACCATGATATTATAATCCTCTGGAATTTGCGCTTGGGGCGCCGGAAGATTTTCGTCGATTATGTAATTATAAGGCGCGAACTCTATTCCCTCTGTCATTCGGTTTACGGCATTTTCGCTCATCATAGAGAAATCTGGGCGGCCTTCCCACAGCGGTGTCTTTGGAACATACGTCTCATTAAAGAGCCTGGGAAGTGTACAACCATCCAAAGGATCATTGGGGTCCTCAGGCTGCCGTTTATTCGGCGTGGGATTCCATTCAACTTCCTGCACATCATTGGATGTCTCAATCTCTCTCGTCCCATTCTGTCTTTGACCTTCTTTTACCGGTAATGGCTCAAACCGGTTTGGAGGCGCGAATCCATCAAGCGACCCCGCAAACAGCAGATTACCCAAAGCACCAAGCGGGGGTTCTTCGTCGAACTGCTCATCTTGCGGCCATACTTCCACTTCAGTAGCCACCATTTGCTCATATTCTCGTGCTTCTATGGCCATTATCAGATTACCCCATTTTTGCCAAATGGTGGGAGGTAAATGTGCATCCAGAAAGCACGCATCAGATTCGGCTGGTATAGGTACAATGGGCTTAGGATCTGTTTCTGGCACAATGAAATGGCTTGGGTTAAATGGAGTGGAATTTAAGTCCTTTTGAGTGGAGCTGAGGGTAATTTGACCTATATCGACATTCCTCTTGTGTGCTGGTAAAGGGTTGGTGACAATATTAGGCTTTTCGGTGGGGTCTCGGATTTGTTTATTGTCAATGAGATTCTGAATCTCATGACGCAGCCGCTGGCACCTTTCGGTGAGATGGCCAGGAGTTTGATGGAAGATACAGAAGGCATTCGGGTTATAGCTTGGTGGAGGATTTTGTGGAGGTGGAATTGGTTGGAGAGGTTTGATCTTTCCCTGTTGTACGAGCCGCTCGAAGATAACAGGTAGAGGTAAAGGGAGAGGGGTGAAGATACGCCGAGGTTTTGGGTTCTGTGGTGGTTGAATTGGTTGAGTTGATTGGGACAAGATGGCATTTACTGGTTCAGTTCTATGTGGTTGATGATTCATGGAGTTGGACGAAGTACCGGCCGAGTAACTGGGGTTTGCATATAGAGATGAGGTCTTCCCAACGTAATTGCGTTTCGGTTTGGGGACTGAATCTCCTTTTCTTCAATACCCCACTTTGCAAGGCTTCTTCAATGGACAAGCCCGTCTCAAAGTAAGTTGCAAAATCATGGGCTTGAGCTGTTACCATATACTGAGCCAAATCAGGCTGAAGGTTTTTGGTTATGATGCGCATTTGGTCCTTGTCACTGGGACGATCTGTCATTTGCGCTGCCTTTGCTCTCCATCTTTTCACAAAGTCTGCGAACGACTCTTTTTCCTTCATCTTAATGCTTTCAAGTTCGCGGGTAGTGACCTTAAGCTGAACATTATACTCATATTGTTTGATGAAAGAGGCCACCATTTCTTCCCAAGTTCGTCTCTTCGAGATATCGAGAGACAAGAGCCACTGGAGTGCGGGCCCGGTGAGAGTTTCGTGAAACATTTGAGCCATGGCAGGCTCATCGACCTCTTGTAGCGAGAGGGAGCTTACGTATGCTTGAACATGTCCTCTTGGATCCCCAGTTCCATCAAACTTCTCGAAGTCCACATGTTTGAACTTCTTAGGGAGCTTAGCGCCCGGGAAGATGCAGAGTTTGTTCATATCAAAGCCGGTAATGGCACGTTTCTCGCTTTTGGCCATAGACTCTTCCAGCTTAATTATTTTAGCCAGCATTTCAGCTAATTGGGGGTTCTCAGGGGGTTGTTCCGGCTGTTCCTCAGGAGGAACCTCTTGATCCCGAGCTTCAGCATCGGGTATTTGCTGCTGAGGTGGGGGGAGTCGGCTCTGGAGGTTCACCATAATTGCCATGAGTTGGGCAATTCGAGTGTCACTCTGGACCCTATCATCATGCATTTCCTTTTTTATTTGTTCGATCTCATTAGGGGGGTCATGTCCCTGCTCAGCCGACATACTCGCTTCTGCCCTTGGTGATAAGGATCGAGACAATCTCCGTCCTGGAGGTCGAGCCCAAACAGGTAAGGTCTTCTTCTTCTTTGCAGGCCCAATGGTTTAATACTGAATCATAAAGCAAAAGTCGGACTCAGTTCATAGCCTTTGATTACTAAGTACAAACAAAAGGGTGCCTATGATGCGCGTGCCACTTCCTCGCCCAAAGTTAGTCCTATTTCTAGACCTAGGGATTAAACTACCGGTTTCGGATCTCACTTGGAACCGCTCGCACAGAAGATTGAATCAACACCACGGGTAGGTCGTTTACTCGGCAAGTACGGCGTTTCAACCTAAGGCCTAAATGTTGACGCCGTAGTGCTTTTCTTGACCATCCGAGACAAAGCAATGAGGTGTCGCCATCCAGATACAATCGGTTCCAAGGCTAGTCCGAAACGCGGGTGACCGTTCGAGCACGATCAACACTGGAGGTATCTCAAACTCCATGGATTTAGAGTCTCCTAGACTTCATGTATCACCTAGGGTCAGTCTACCGGGTCCAAATCTCACTTAAGACCATTGCACAGATGATTTTTCAACACCCCGGGTAGGCCATTACTCGGCAGGTTAAATTCCAATCTTGTTGAAACCAGGGCCAATCGCTTTTCCGGGCCATCCAAGACAGAGCAATTTGGGTGTTGAAATCCAGATACTAATGATCTTAAGGCTAGTTTGAAACACGGGTGACCGTTCGAGCACGATCAACACTGGAGGTTTCTCAAACTCCATGGATTTAAAGTCTCCTAGACTAAATTTGACAGTTTTGGAAGGTTGCCCCAATCCTCAAGTTTTCTTTTAAGTAACATGCCCCTGATGTTGGATAATCAGATTTGGGAAAACATGGTTCGCACGAATTCCGGCACTGATCTAGAATCGGATGCCTAAGGGCGATTGACCCACTTTCGAGTCAAGGTCCCTTAAACCCGTTTAGATCGTTGTCAGGAAACCGTTGATCCAAATTTTCCCACGTCCGGTCGTCTTTTTTAAGTAACATGTCCTTGATATTGGATAATCGAATTTGGGAAATTATGATTCACACGAATTCTGACAATGATCTAGAATCGGATGCCTAAGGGCGATCAACCCACTTTCGAGTCAAGGTCCCTTAAACCCGTTTAGATCGTTGTTAGGAAACTGTTGATTCAAATTTTCCCATGTCCGATTGTCCTAAAGGCCAACTCATACGAACAACGCGTATGTGGGATACACGACTCATCATCGGGCCGAGGCAACCTTCTACTAACTGCCGGGAAGCTAACTTACACCATATTGACAACAAGGATATGTACCGATGTGAGTGTATGCATGTATGCAGTATGGCATGCTTAGCAAGACGGTAACACGTAGCACGAAGCAGGATGGAGCACATAACCCTAACACATGGGTTGGTTAACTAACGTGGGGTTCTATGGTTATCTATATACAAAGGCCGGTTTTGGTTTGAAAAAGGTACCCCGGACTCAAAGCCAAAGCTGTCTCCCACCGCCAAGGATCCCGCAAGGCGATGGTAATAACGACAATTGTGACTCATCACGGTCGGGGGGTGCTGGGCATTTCGGGATTCCCCGTCACCGGCAAGCCAGGCGGGATTGCCGAAACACGCCAGCGGAGGCTAGTAACCATGCACGTGCAATGCAAAAAGTCCATAAAAACAACATTTTCAAAATCTTTTAAACATTTTTCAAGCTTAGCTCTCTACAATTAATACATATTTTAATAAAATCACACATAAGTGTAATAATACTAAAATACATATTAATTAGACGTCTCCAGCGGAGTCGCCAGCTTGTGAACACCCCGCGGAAAACGCGCGACGTATTATCCACGAAAATGGGCTTGTTTGTTTAAAGAAAATGGTTTGATTGTTTGAATGGAGTCGCCACCCGGGTTTGAGGACCATACCCGAGAAACCTTAGAAAAATGACTCTTTTGCCCTTGATGTGGAAAATGCTTTACCGGTCTCCAAAATGAGATTTCTCGGGTCCGGGAGCTAGGTTACGGGAGGGGAAGGAATTCAAAGCACCCCTCTCGCCCGATGAAACCACCGGTCTCTACTAAATGCTTGGAAAATCTAGAAAATGTTGTTTAGATGGACTTTTGATTCACATTCATGCAAGAACACAACGAATACATCAAGAAAGTTAATGAAATATGCGATTATGCCCATGGAAAATACTGTGAATAGACGGCTTATGTACTGGAAGTACAGATTTTACGCTAAAATATCACCAAAATGCCTCAAAATGGCCCAGAGATTGATTATGAAATGTGCACCAGAATAGGGTTCAGGCGCCTGAAGGAAGGTGGTCCAGGCGCCTAGATTGGGTTCAGGCGCCTGAAGGAGTATGGTTCAGGCGCCTGAACTGAGTCTGGGCGCCTGAAGGTGGATGGTTCAGGCGCCTGGACCAGAATCTGATACTCGAAATATTTTCCTGTTTTGATGATTTTCAAACCACTCTCGAACTCTTTACTGGCATGGATGACCAGGAAGAACTTGAATAGGTTCCCCCTCAGGGCCTACTTGGACGAGTTGGTAGGATAACTACCTTTTTGTTTTGATCAAAGACTTGGATTGGATTCTTGGAAGAGATTTTGTAAGGATATGGTTCTGATATCTGGGGTTTCTGAACTAAGGAATGATTTCGTAGAGACTTGGACGAAGTTCAGTTGGTTGGGGGTGTGTAAATGATGGATTGGCGAAACCAAAGAATGGTTTTTGGGGTTGAAAGGGGTTGTTTTTGAAGAGTGAGTGATGAGTAGAGTTTTTCTGGAGAGTTTGCAACAGGGTAGCAGCATGGAAGGGGTAATCTTCTTCTCTCCCCTCAAATGAGAGAGGAGAGTCTTATTTATAGACAACCAAGGATCCAAGAGGGCCACTTTGGGTCTTTCAAAAAGGGTGAGGGGTCACCTAGGGGGAGGGAAGAGAATGTGCTGGGATGTCCCCCAGGGAATCTGCAGCAAAACCCACCAAGATCTCGCTCCCGTCCACTAACAAACGTAGAACACATTTAATCTGGACTGATATCCAGGCGCCTGAAGCATGTGCTTCAGGCGCCTGAACTGAATCTGGGCGCCTGAAGCATGTTCTTCAGGCGCCTGAACCCCTTCCAGGCGCCTAGACTTGATCAATCCAGGTGCCTGAAGGACCAATCCAGGTGCATGTATTTCAAGGTCTTGGGACATTCCGGAGCTCCAAGGGGTGTTTTGGTGTTTTAGTGGGAGGTTAATGGAGAGATTTTCTTCAAGTCTTGATCAACCCTTGCATGTCCTCATTAGGCATTTTCATCATCGGGGAAGTTCCGGGATCCTGAAGGTCCGGATTGGGGTGTCTACAAATAGCAAATAAACAGTAGAGTTCAACAGCAAATCCGATTCCAGCAATTCCTGCAACTTTATCTATTCCTAACAATTCTCATTTCCTAGCAACTCTATCCCAACAACTTTATCCAGCAACTCTCCAAGAATAGCAGTAGCACTAGAGATTCTGACAAAAGTAGCATCAAAGATTTGAGTTTAAAACCAAGAGAGCAGAACAAAGATATATCTAGGGATGGAAATTTCCCCATATCTAGTGGATACCTGCCCTGCCCCTTCCATACGGTGGCGGGGATAACCCAAAATTTTCCCCAATAATAGAGGGTATGGTAGGATATGAAGAAAACCTGCTTGGGTATGGAACGAGTATGATATTGTAATCCCCACCCCCGAATACCCGTACCTGCCCCGTACCCAGTTATACACACTACATGTACTATATTATTTATGGATACATAAATAGGAACATACGTATAAATCTTTAGTATAGTTATATACTTAAACAATTACCTCTTTAATTAGCAATTCTTATCAATTACTACCTATCCTAGACTACTTAATATTCAAACAATATCAATTAAGATTATATTTCTAAATATAAATATCAATTCTTTTTATTCTTGACTTCTTTATTATTATTATTTTTGTTTGTTTGGATATGGGTATATTCGGAGAAACCCCATCCTCCATCAGGAGGTGGGTTTGATTCTTTATCTAATATCCCCAATGGAGATGGGGCGGGGATGGTAAAAGATTCCTCAATCGATGATCAGATAAGGAATAAGGTCCCCCGATCCATACCCTATCCGTTGCCATCCCTGGATATATCAAGAGCATAACTAAATTTTGCTACTACTATTGGTATTGGTATCGAAATAGAACTAAAAACAAGGGCTGTGTTTGGTGAGATAGTTTAGTTTAGTTTTGATGATGTCATCAAGTGTAATGAGTAGAGAGAGATAGAGAGAGAAATGAGGGAAATGATGATGTCATCAAAACTAAAACTAAAACTAAACTGGGAAATGAACAGGGCCAAGATATTTTAAAGCAGGTTTTGTATTCAATACAGTTCTTCAAAGCTCGTGTACCCAATTACATGGTCTTAAGCTAAGATAATTTCATATAACAACTCAGCCACCTATCTTAATTATAAGAGCAGAAGGGATTAACCTATCAACTGGAAAACTGTGAAATGGGCATGCATTCTAATCATATGAAATAAACAAGAAATATGCACAAAAACCATGAGAAAGAGCATTATAATAATATCAAAAACCTACCATAGCTTTACCTATAACTCGGTGACACATGAATACTCAAATGCTTCCAAAACCACTAAAAAGTAACAAAAACATAGAACAGGAAACAAGTTAGACCATGAAATACTAAAAACAAAACTCAAACAAACAAACTATAGTCAAAGAGTAGCACCCGATTCAAGTTCCTCAACCTCATCTAGTTGATCTTGAAGAGATAATTCATATGGATACCTTAACCAATTTTGAGCACAAATAAATTCCTCCGCCATTTTGGGAGATAAAGAGGTTCAGTATGGATCAAGAATAGTCCTCCGATGCTAAAAGAGGATTCGGATGCAACGGTAGATACCAGAATAGCTAGAATGTCCAGTGCCATTCAGGAGAGAATGCGATACCTTGTACAATTTGTGGACCACCAAGTCAAGAGATCAAACTTTTTATTTTTTCGATCTTCCATCGCCTCTAACCAATACCTCTCTAACTCCTATTTTACCATATTAGTCTCCTCTTCCAAATGTTGATCAAATTCTGAATCTAATGCCTTACTCAAATCCATACTCCAGTTTTCATTCATCTCCTTGTTTCTAGACTCCGCAACATTTGATGCTTCCTTATGTTCAATAGTCCTCTTCTCATACCAATTATGAACCCTTTTCATCCATTCTTTAATCTCAACAACCTTGCTTTCAATCTCCCTTGCAGTTAGACATTTTCTCAAGCTCTATCTCACTTACTCAAATTTGTAACAAGGATCAAGAACATTAGCATACAACAACAATTGGTTAATTTTCTCAAACTTACCCCAATATTTGTCATACTTCAAGTGCATGCTGTTAGCCAAAATCAACAACTTTAGATCATCACTCTCTTTCAATTTAGCAATTGAATTTTTAAGGGTTGTGACCTCTTTGTAAAAGGTATTGCAAGTCACATACAAAAAAAAAAAAAAAAAAAAAACCCGATAATCTCTTGGTTACAATGTGAAACGTTCTAAGAATTTCAACATACAATTGCACAACATTTCAATAATCACTAATAGGAGTACCAAGCTCTCTCCCTCTCCCTCTCCCTTTCCTTTTCCCTTTCCCTTTCTCTTTCCCTCTTTCGCTTGGCCCATCATCTACTTCCCCTTCCAATACATTTTCAATCGCATTCTCATGGTCTACACTAACCACATCATCTCTACCACCAATAAAAACATTTAGACTATCTTCATCTTCCAATCTCTCAAATACTTTTTGATAAATCATAGCTCTTTCCGACATAAAGAAAGTTGAGTTCCAACAAGTAGTCACATCTAAACAAGACACAAGTTTAGAATCAATACAATCTCTTTCGACACATTCTTTAAACTTTTTGTACCTTTGGGGTGAGGATCTCACATACCTCACAATATTGTGCACCCTTGCAATTGACACATCAACATCTTTCTACCCCTCACGGACAGTCAAATTCAATATATAAGCACAACACCTAACATGTAAAAACTCATGGTCTAGAATAGGGGAGTCTCTTTTCATGGTCTTCTTCTTCAAGAAATCAATTATGCCATTATTGGAGCTTGCATTATCAATTGTGAGTGTCAAGATTTTGTCAATCCCCCATTCTACCAAACATTTTTCTACCTCCTTACCAAGTGTCTCGCCTTCGTGATTTGGAACTATATAAAAGTTAAGAACATTTTTATGTAGTTTCCAATCACCATCAATGAAGTGGGCTGTAAGACACATATAGTTAAGATTTTGAAGAGAAATCCAAGTGTCTGTGGTAAGACAGATTCTTTGATTCTTAAATACTTTCTTCAAAGATTTCTTCCCATCTTTAAACAATTGCAAATAATCTCTTGCAACCGTTACTCTAGATGGGATTTTGGTCCACTTTGGTTACACCACATGCATGAACTTTCTAAAACCTTGACCTTCAACAAAACAGAAGGGCAATCATCAATAATAATTATTTCAGCCAAGGCCTTTCTACATGCCTCCGCAATAAAGCTTATGGCGGTCAGGTTTAGAACCGTATCTCCTGCACCAACAGGTTCAAACCCAAGGATTTTTTTTTGCCTCTTATCCCCCCCATGCTTCTTGATAAACGCGCTCATATTCTTTATATCTTCTAACAAGATAGGTTTTCATTGACGATGTCCCATTATTATCGAAATTACAACAAAACTCTATTCCACAATAGTTACAAGTAACATTTTCCTTATCACCCGGTATTGGTATCTTGGGCTTGGGTATTTTTGTAAAATGCTTCGATACCACGGACAAATTCTTGGCTTCTTCTTTTTTCTTTTTGGGTTCATTTTCCTCATCATTCGCTAAGATGGGGTCATCATCAATTTCCATATCAATATTAATCGTATTAGACCCAGTATTAGTAACCCTAGATACATCCATCTACAAGACAAAAATACAACCACACAAAGTCGAAAAAATACCAAAAACATAAATTCACATGCAGAGCAACAAGCCAACAAGCCAACCGAACTCCCATTAATTGATAGTAACCATCAATTGAAAGTTGAAACAACGAACATAAAGGGGGCATAAGAAGGCAGAGAACTAGAGAAGATTTAATACCTTTGGCATGCCGAGTCAAATTGATAGGTTCAAACAAATATGACGGCGTTGAATAACAATGTCAAAATTTCTCTTCAATAAGATGTTTACCTAGGCACCTATCAAAATACAGTAGAATTTAGTAGTGGTTGGTAAGTTACATTCCTTGATGAAAGAAATAGCTTGATTATCGGGGACTCTTTTAATCAACAAAGGCGATGGGGACATAAAATGATTTGATGAATTGAGTTCCCATATTCCAGCAATAGGAGTTCCCGTATTCCCAGGGGATAAATAGATGAAAGAAATAGCTTAGCAAAAGACCGTTGAAGGAACTCAATCAACTCTTGCTTTCGCTAGACGCTGCAATGCCGCTCACTCATAATAGGGAATGAAGACTTTAGGCACGACCCGCTGATCAATTGTAAGCTGATGCTTTTTTACCGTTTACCTCCAGCGGAGCAAGTCACCAATGAAGCTAAAGAGTGAAGGTGCAGGGGAGAGGGAAACAACGAGTCTTGAGCTTAGTAGGAATATCATAAATCAAAACACCGTTTTAGCAACTCCATCTCAATCTCTACTAGCAGTCTTATACATGATGCTTCCTTTACTAGAGCATGGCTGTGTTAGGCCATGTTTCCGAACCATAAAATATGTACCCTTCATTCCCCGTAACAAGTATGTTGGTTCGTACAAAACATAACCCTAAGTCAAAACATTTATCAAAGGACATTGTCTCATGCATGTCTGCATCCAAATGGAATCATTCAATTTTTTTTTGGCTATGATTAACAGTCACCACAGTTGCAGTAAAGAGTAAACATTAATTACTTCTATTAAATATTTCGATCTATTTTAAAGCGTAAACATCAATTGCAGTAAAGAGTACACTAATGGTACAGTAAAAAGTAAACATCACAGCATTTTCTACAGATCTACCGTCTGCGCTATATGCCTATATCTGAAGTTTAATTGATCTAAAAAAACACAGTTTAATTGTAAATGTAGAATAAAGATCATGGACCAGATAGTCAAATACATATCAATCGAAAAGGTCTCAAATCACTTCGAAGTTCGATCTGTGAGAGAGAGAGAGAGAGAGAGAGAGAGAGAGAGAGAGAGAGAGCTCTTCGTCGTCTTCGATCAATTTGGGGTACTGGCTAGAGTCTTCGATCGATCGCCACACTCGAAAGGTATTAGGGATTTAGGGTTAGGTTGAGTGAACAATGAACTTCGATCCCTAACCAGACACGAGAGAGAGAGAGAGAGAGAGAAAGAGAGAGAGGGCTGATCGAAGGGGAGAAACTTAGTCGCCGTCTGAGTGAGGTTAGGGTTGAAAGTGAGGAGTTAATGGAAGAAGTGAGGCCGCTTAGGTTAAAAATATTACAAATATATATATCTATATAAAACTGGTTCGGTTCGCCCTAAAATTCTGAAAACAGGGGACTGAACTAGTTTCATTTTTTTTTTTTAATTCTATGAACCGGACCGAACCGGTCAAAAAAAAAAAAAAAACGGGAAAAAACCCGTTTCGGGCTGGTTCACCAGTTCAGTTTGGTTTTTTGTTTTTTTATTTTCAGCCCTAGTCATGGATGACGCATCGAGTGCCACATGAAGGCCATGTGACCAAACTGAATCTCTGGTTTGTATTGAAAAGAAGTTGGAGATGAAACAAGGATCCCAGACTGTTTGATTGGGTATCACCAAAATCAAAGATAAGAGGACACAAGGCACGAGATAGGTAGGTGGACAATGGATCCTGACCTGACTACAATATGACAAATTTGACGAGAGGTCATTTCAATGTGGTTTCAAATAGTATTTGCTTATATCGTCACATGAGAGTTGGTTATTTAGCGTATTTATCTTATTCTATGTTTTCTCTTCCTTTCCCTCCGCAAATTCAAGACGCGAATATGGGATATTCTCATACAATAACGCCACACATGATTTTTTTTTTTTTCAAACTCAAGGACAAAGTACAAAAACTTCTGAAACAATTCTTATTGAAACACAAAAGCATAGTATTACAATTGAACTGATAAATATATCAGTGCTGATGTTTGCACTGATATGTAAGAAAATACATATAAGCAATTTATTCTAAAGCAAAGCTCCATAGCTGCCAAAATAGTATTATTCCTCTAGCAAAGAAAATTTCTCAACCCGACCTCTTTTGACCAGACCAGAAAGAAGAATTACAGGTTTCATGCCACTGCGGGCATGTCCTTGAGCCACGAATCCAACGGCTTCCCAATAGAGTAAACGATGAATCCAATCTCCCTGAGCTTTTCAACATCCACAACGTTACGACCATCAAACACAAACGCAGGCTTCTGCATGTTAGCATAAATCCTCTGGAAATCAAGTGTTTTAAACTCATCCCATTCTGTCAGAATGCAGACTCCATGAGCATCCTTTGTCGCCTCATAAACATCCCAAACGATACTCACTTCCTTCACAGAGGTGGGGCTCATCGGCTGTAGGTGAATCGGATGGTCCCAATCGAACTTGTTCATCGACAGATCCCTTTGTATCTGGTCTTCTGTCACTAGTGGATCGTATATGCTCAAACGGGCGTTATCCCCCAAAAGCCCTTTGCACACATCAATAGCCGGAGTTTCCCTTGTGTCACTGGTGTCTTTCTTGAAAGCAAAGCCAAGAACAGCGATTTTTTTCCTGGAGACTGTGTTGAACATGGAGGAAACAATCCGGTTTACAAACCTGTTCTTTTGGTAGTCGTTTACCTTGATCACTTGCTTCCAGTAGTTTGCAACCTCTGTGAGGCCATTGCACTCACATATGTAAACCAAGTTGAGAATGTCCTTTTGAAAGCACGATCCGCCAAAACCAACACTAGAGTTCAGGAATTTTGACCCGATTCTAGTGTCCGTGCCAATAGCATGGGAAACCTCGGCAACATTAGCCCCGGTCGCCTCGCAAAGGGCTGACATCGCGTTGACCGATGAAATCCTCTGAGCCAAGAAGGCATTGGCAGCCAACTTCGAGAGCTCTGCTGACCAGAGATTGGAGCATATGATCCTATCCTCGGGCACCCAATGTGCATAAACATCTTTCAGTGCCTTGACCGCCTTCTGCCCGTCTGGGGTCTCTCTCCCCCCAATGAGGACCCTGTCGGGGTTAAAAAGGTCTTTTATTGCAGTGCCCTCGGCAAGAAATTCCGGGTTTGAGAGGATCTGGTACTTGATTCCCTTGCTATTGTGGGTCAAAATTTTCTCAATGGCCTCTGCTGTTTTCACAGGAACAGTCGATTTCTCGACGACAATCTTGTCAGATTTTGACACGTCTGCAATCATCCGGGCTGCACTCTCCCAGTATGTCAAGTCCGCGGCTTTTCCAGCCCCTAGGCCACGAGTTTTTGTAGGGGTATTAACGGAAACGAAGATTATGTCGGCTTCTGAGACGTGCTTTTCAACGTCGGTGCTGAAGAAGAGATTCTTCCCGCGGCATTGCTTCACCACTTCGTCAAGACCAGGCTCGTATATGGGCAGCGTGTCGCTGTTCCAGGCAGTGATCCGAGGGACAGAGATGTCGACAACAACTACTTCGATCGAGGGACACTTGAGGGCAATAACTGCCATGGTTGGCCCTCCAACGTACCCAGCTCCAATGCAACAGATCTTCACCATTTTTTTGTGTTGTCTGCTATCAAGATCACGAAAGGATATGTTAGATAACGAAGTTCAATTTTCTTGCAAGTATCAATATACTTCATATATGCGTATATAATATATGTACACTCACCTATGAAAGACAAAGTTTCAAGCAAATTGAAATCAGGCAAAATATGTCACATTAATGGACTATTCCAAATTGAATCTATGTTTTATTTTTTGGTAATGAAATTTAGGAGGAAAATATTGAAAGTAGGATATCTGAGGTCATGTTCAACTGATTGACTAATCTCAATGTACTAATAGCGAAGGACCAAAATTATTACGTAAAACTTCTACTAATTGTTGCATGCAAATGCCAAAAATCTGATCGAAATGTATTTACAACCCTAACCAGTCTCTAATCCTGTAATCAAACAGGCCCTTATTATTTCTATATTCTGGAATATCATGCATACATTAATCAGTGCAAAAACCAGATAATTAAACAAGAAGGCAAATTGTACAATGCAAACACCATCTATGAATTTCTTGCAGTATGTTTCAATTCAAGTGGCACAAGAAGTTCAAATCAAGCAAATTGAAATCAGCCTAAATAAATCACATTAAGGGACTATATTCCAATTTGAAGTTTTCGTTTTATTTTTGGTAATGAAGAGTGTCCCGGAGAATAGGACTTATCTCTCCAGCCCCTGCCACATCCCTTTCCACGCATTTGCATGAGGTGGGGTGAGGTGAGGTGGCCCTAAGGACAAATCATTGCCGAGAAGAATCGACATGTGACGCTCCACTGAGGCAAGTCAATTAACAACTGCGACAACCCTCTTGGGTCCCAAATTGAAGTTTTAGAAACAAGAATAGAGATACCTTAAATGACTCTTCTTTTTCCCTCAAAAATGCCCAAAACACAATGTGTGATTGTGTGTGTATGTGATCTCTGCAGTGAAGGAGGGACCTCAGCTTCTACATGGAGGGAGAACAAGGCCTCCTTATGGGTTATATACACAAAAACCCATCTAAGATCTAACCCCTCAGGACTCTCCCAAACTAAGCAAAGTGCCAAAGGCAGATTTTAAAGGTGAATTGGAACGTTTAGCACGTTTTCATGTGGCACTCTTTCGTCAACAAACAAGGGAAATCAAGAACATTTTCTTCAGTAAAAACTGACAAATTCCCTTATTAAGATCTCAGTCTTATAAAGTAGAACCCATTTCATTAAATTCCATTAAATGTCAGTTTAGGTAAAAAGAACGGCAATATCATCATCAATATTCTGACACAACCCATGCTTTTTTTCCCCGACTGTCGAGGTGTTAAGACCAGCTCACACGCACCTCGATTAATTCATTTCTCGGTCAGGCCAAAGGCAGACTATCTACACAGAAACTAGGGGATTCACAAGAAATTAAATCACCAAATGGTTGACAAATTAATAATGACTTCTCTTGAGAAATTATCTGAAACCCATTTCACAAAAATGAGGTTTTAGCAAAACCCAAGTCCCAAAAAACGCCAAAAAAGGGATTTTGTCTTAGTAAAAAGAGAGTTATTTCTTAGAGGGTTGGTTTGAAAGTGATAATATGGGTTCTCATCACGTGAATTTTGCACCATCATTGGTTTTAAAAAAGAAAGAAAGAAAGAAAGAACGCTTCAAAGATCAGAAATCACGTACTTGGTGGCTTAAGAAAGCATTGAGTGAGATCAAAGACATGATTTATTGGCATTTAAAAAGTGAAGTCTACAGTTAGAGACCTTGATTTTAAGGAACATACAATGTGAGAATTAATGTTTTGGTACCCGATTAAATGGCGCCCATTCTGCAATAAAAGGGATGTTAAGACGCGTGAAGTGCAAACAACAAAATGATTAAATTTTCGATTACACCAAAATGGTTTTGGCGTATGGTATTCTAAATGATAATTTCAGATGTTTTGGTAAGTATTCCATATGCAGTGGTAAGTATTCCATCTGATGAAAACCGGGCACAAAAAATAGAGTAGTTTCGCATAAAACAAATTGAGTTAAATTTCTATGTTTTAGGTACTCTATGTGCAACGAAGGACATTTTTTATGGGGCGGTTTCGCTAACACTTATTTTGACGCACATTTTGACACCTCGCATTTCTAAGTCCCACTGTGATATTTTGAACCGTTGATCTTGTTTAAATGAGTAAAATAGGGGGTCCTACAAAAAATTAGCTCAATAGGATATCGTAAGGGCTTGATCAAAACACGCAGTTTTGTAAACACCATTTCCTATCATTGTTTCTGCAAAATTGTTTTGATCAAACTCTTACTGATATCCAATTGAGCTAATTTTTTGCAGGGTCCTCTATTTTACTCATTTAAATAAGATCAACAGTTTGGAATATCACGGTGAGACCCAGAAAAAAAAATTGTGTCAAAATAAGTGTTAGCAGAACCCCTTTTTTTATGATATAGTTTTTAGTATCCTATTTCAATCTTGTATGTCAATAAATTTTCATATTGTAGTCTATTGTTTCATATAAATTTTCGCCACCACTAGCTTAAAATTTTGACTCCTTTTTTCTTACCAATATTACTTTGGTGTACCATAGACGAACTCAAAACAAAGAGCCATCTCATTGAGAAAAAGTGCTACAACCATTCAAAAAGTTGCATGCACAAATACACATACACGTACTCACAATAGCCAAGACTTACAATGGCCAAAGTGATGTAAATTTTAGGGGGACATTATCTTTTGATACTCAGTTTTAAAATTCAAAGTAAAAAGTAATAAGAAATGTGCTGTCAATATTTTTTATAGTCGCTAAGGCTCGTGAACATGTTTGGGTTCGACTAAAACCTAAGAAGTTCGGCTCAAGCTCGGCTCGGATTCTTTTAAAAATTTAATGAACGAACCTAAACATTCTAAAGCTTGGCTCCTTTACAGCCCTAGTGGTTGATGGTGTTTGACCTATGGACTAATTCGAGACACATATCCAATGGTAGGGACCAAAATTGAGCAATTAATACATTAATGACTAAATCGCTCTGGCTAGAATACATTACGGACAAAAAATGCTAGTAAATAGTGTAAACATAGACGTGGATGGGATACGTAACCCTAGCCCCAATCTGTCTATATTATTAATCCGTAACAATATAGGGAGGTTTAGAAGTGGCTTTTAGCGGTAGAGATCAAATTTGGATTTTGATCCAAGGGTCCAAATTGATTCGCACAGCTCTAACATGCCGCCCAAAAATCCAAAACATTGTTAAAAATTGTACTCGGTAGCATTTGATTAATAGAATTAAGGATCAATCTGCGGCCACCGAGAACCACTGCCTTTAGCAATCATCCGAGCTCTCTCTCTCTCTCTCTCTCTCTCTCTCTCTCTCTCTCTCTCTCTCTCTCTCTCGTTGTAGGGTTTTCACATCCACATGGTCCGAATTCAAAAGGATTTTTGTTTTTTTGTTTTTTCTTCCTACCAATTTTCTAATTGCGGATCCGGGTTTGTTTCTGCGTAATTGTGTGCTTGTTTATCTCAGATTGGTTTCAACTTATAGTTGCTTTTTTCTTTTACGTGTTTTAGTTTCAAATGATTGTGTTATTTGATCATGATCTGCCACATCAACTCGGTGTGCATGTTTGGTGCCCCCATAGCATTTCTCTAAGAAATTAGTGGCCCAAGTAAATCTGAGCCACGTATTGATTTCAAATTTTAGACAATTTTCTTGGTAGATTTTCTGGATATGTAACACTGTTAATTTACTATTCCGAGGTAAATTGCTCAATTGATCTTGTGAAGCTTCCTAGAGAATAGAGATTGATAAATTCATATACAATGTAACGCTGAAATGAATTTAATATACCTTTGTTTCATATCATGTCACACTATTAGGTATCCATGTAAAATGTGTCGTGTTTTTCCACTTGTAGCATCCTAATCTGACTTAAAAGTAAAATTTGAAAGATCTCAAGTACCACACCAATTAATATTTACTTTGTTCTAGTATTTTCTCTATGTTTTACAATCAAGCATATGCAATGTTTTTGAGAAAATTGAACATGCAATCTTTTGGAAATATTGTATCTCCATTTGATGGTGCTAACGAGGCACATTTTCATCATTGGATGATGGATTAACGGAATGTCCATTTTCTTTTCTAAGTAAAACCAAGAACAAGGAAAAGAATAAACATAACAAAGAGAAACGATCATTCGGAAAGTCCACAAGATTCTGATGAACTCTTATCTCAATCAATTATAACGGTGGCTCGGGGATTTTATCCAAGGTTCTAAAATTCGCTAGGCACTCCCAGGCGGCTGGGCACCTTCTAGTGTAGTGGCCCGAAATCTAGCAGGCCAAATGGCTCTCAACGAGAGAGCCCAAAAGGAGCAAAGTCCAACATAGCTCCAAGCCTAGTATTGGAACATAACAGGTTAAGCCGTCCGAGACAAGCTTATCTGAGACGAATCGGCATCTCGGCCGAGTTGGGTCATAATCTGGACGAGTCATCCGAGACGGATTAAATCCGAGGTGGCTCGGAAGGAGATCCGAGACATCGGTGACGTCATATATGAGATCATTCAAAACGGTTGTTTCGAGCAACAGACTTGGGGGAGGCACATGTGCATGCTACAGCTGTCCGTACGTCATGGTGATGGCAGCCGAGCCGTTACACTATGTGTCAACACTTGATTTGAGACTCCCACATGCCATAATAACAGATTGGGGTCGTGACGCACAGTGATGTCATCCGAGCCAGATTTCGGATTTACCCATGTACTTGGGGCACAAGTCAGGAGGAGTCTATATAAAGGAAGAGGAGGAACCCTAAAGAGGTACACAATTCACTCTCTCTAACACATATACTCTCTCTGTTACTTTCTTCCACTTCCGATCTCTCGCTAGACCGTCAGACCCTGGCCATATTCTGGCCAGGTTGGGTGCTAACGCCGGGTGCTCAGTGTGTAGGTGTACCAAAGAGGTCAAGCTCGTCGCTCTTAGAGGTCAAGAAAGGTTCAGAAGGCTCCTCTAGAAATCATGCAATTCCAGGAAAAATAAGTTAAACCTTTAATGTAAAGGATCCTCTATAGTTGCATCTCGATCGTCCGTCTCGGTAATTATTGGTCCAAGTTTTAAAAGACTCTTCCGGTAAGAGTGTCATTCCAGGGAATATTTTAAGAAATAGTATTTTATTTTATTTTGTGAATGTTAAGTGACTCAATTTGGAGTCGTATCACTTGACTGACATGTTCACCGTGCACGATTGCATTTTTTTCGATCAGAGGTGTCTCAACCTCCCTGATGACTATTCTGGAAAGTCACCGGTTTGTCTATACGTCACATCTTTCATTCACAAAAAGTTGTTGATTGTATAATACTTTCATTGAGTTAAAGATGTTTTACGTATTGAGAGAGTATAAATACAAGTTTGATTCGACAGACCCACTAATTGTAGTGATGCTTTTGTGGGTCATTCGATCAATGAGGAATTGACGCCCATGCAAACCGAACCACCGTAGCAGGGAAAATCTGTCATTAAGAATAAATTGCAACACTCGCCTTGATCACTATTCAACTTTCATAGGTGTGGATGTCCCACCGGATTTAAAAACTTTGTTTGTTTGAAAATGGGAGTCGCCACCCGGGTTTTTGGAAAATGGTTTAGGACCCGAGAAATGATTTAGAAAATAACACAACTCTCGCGGTTGAAAATAATTTGAAAACCAGAGATCGTTTTGGATTTGGGAGCCAGGTTACGAATAGGGAAGGGTTTTAATGCACCCCACTCGCCCGATTAAAAATCGGTCTTTACTAAATATTTGTGGGATTTTTAGAAAATATTTCAATGCTAAACTTTATTCATATAAACAATTAAATCATGCAAAGCAAGTAATCACATATTGAAATAAGCAACAATTAATGCAAGCAAGCAAATGACAGTAAATATTTAGAAGGAAAAACCATTTTATCAAACTGTTCGTGAAAGGAAACGATTTAAAATTTCATATTTGAAAAAGAGGGTCATACGGCACACAAAGTGTACCGTGCGGTACAGAAAGGTGCCATGCGGCACTGTTCAAGAATTTAACGGTCAAATTTTTTAAAAGTGTTTCGTGCACCACTCCAAGTGTACCGTGCGGTACAGGAGGAGTGTCATGCGGCACTGTTTTCTTCACAAACAGTTTGAAAACTTAGTTTTCGATGGAGAATGAAATGGGAGCATATACAAAGCATGAAACTTGATTAAAACAATTTACTTTGAACTGGAAAATGATAGTTTTGAATGGGAAAATGTTCCTCCTCAATAGATTACTCCATACAAGGCGATATATTCACCGTACGGCGCAATCGGGAGGTATGAATCAAACTGATTTTTGATGTGGAAATGATATAGAAGATCATCCTACACTTGGCACCCCTCCCCTCAGGATACCAAAGTTATGAACTCCGGCAAAACGAAATCGTACCTCTGGTTTGAACCTCACGGAACGAAACGCCTTCTTGATCCTTTAAGCACGGCTTGGACCTCCACTGGACTCCAACTTCTCTCTGGTGCAGCAGCAAGGATGATTGTTTACTGGGCCTAAGTGAATTCGGAGTGGTGGACTCACGGTTTTAGGACCGAAAACAGGGGATTGGGTTTTTCAAGTGAATTTCTTTGGGTAAGGCTTTGAGAGCTATTACTGAAGGTGGAGGAGGAGAGCAATAGATGACTTAGGATGTGGGTAGAGTTATGGGCAGAATTTGGGAGAGGTTAGACATGATTTTTTTCATTGTTGATCATCCGAGCAATGCTTGGTATTTAGAGGCGAGATGAACGTAACCTCCAAGTATTCTTGTTCCCCAAATAAAGTGATTGTAGGCTACTTTCCTAGCCTTTTTCCTCTCTAAGAAACCATCATGACGGTAGGCAATCGTTTGTCAACAATTTGAGCTGCTGGAGATGCTACAGAAAGTCGGTTTATGCCTGACAGTGCCACATGACACACAAACTATACCGTGCGGTACACCAACTGTGCCGTACGGCACACCTCCACCACCAATGTCCAAAAAGAATGCCGTGCGTGATTGACAAAGCACCATACGTGAGAGATGAGTGTCGTGCACACTGTTGACTTTGTTGACTTGAAGAATTTCATTCCGAGAGGTTTTCCGAGCTTCTCTTTTCATCATTGAGGATAAGAACGTGTTCGAGAGTCTCATTTTGGGGTGTCTACAATAGGCGTACAATTTAGAGGTTTTATCTATTCATGATTTTGACAATTTCGGTCTACATTGCTATAGTATCACATCAACACAAAAACTATTCATAACTAGAAGAGTCTTTCAACAAATCTGAACCATTGAAAACATATTGGGACAGCCGATATTATAGGAATTGCTCTCAAAAGTCCAAACGTAGACTAGGGAGAAGCTAGATTCTATTGTAAAATACACAATCAAAATTTTATTGCATTTTCTCATGGCTAGGATCCTGATCTCCTTCAATAATCACTCGTAAAATAACCCCACCATAGTCTCATATTGATAATTCAAAATGTTCAATACGTTAATCAACTATTAGTAAGCACCTAACTGAAAACGAACCCCAGAATTCAAACTTTTCTTTTTTTTTTTTGCAAGTAATTCGTTGAAACTACCAAATATTTGATTAATTAAGAAGGCTTGACGTATCCATCCATAGAGAAGCGAGCAAAGACCAATCGCAAATTTGCTATGAGATGGCGACAAGGCTAGAATCATTTTATATACATCGATACTTATAAAATAAAAGGTTCAAATCCTCAAAAATGAGATCACTAGGGATCCATGCTCAATGTGTCTTTCAAAAAATTGCGAAGAACAAAGATTGAGAGCGCAAGCAAAGGGTCCAACAAAAGAATTGTGTGACTAAGGGTACAATGCACGATTTGTGCTGTACTTTTCAGTTTCTAATGTCTTAACCGAATTTCAGTTTGTGCAGCACAGGTTTCCAGTACATCTATGTGTGGGTAGAAAGTCTAGTGAGAAAAGCAAGCTTGTTTAATAAATGAAAACATGAGAGATATTTAATATGCCATACAAAAACAGCACATTACACCAACACCACAAAACACTCCAAGTACGTGCCAGAAAAAAGTGCCAACGGTATTGCGTAGAATCCAATATGCAAGTTTCCTTGTTAAGCTTGTAGTCAAACCAGCGTTAATCACAAAGCAATCTCCATAATCTATACACTCAAATTTAACTAAACATACGATTCTCGAATCTCAATAAAGATGAATGACGGTTTAAGCGAAAGAAAATCCATCGACATCCGGGCAGAGAAACAAGAAGCAGGAAAGGCAGCTCCTCCTTCAAGTGGTTTAAGCGAAAGAAAATCCATTGACATCCGGGCAGAGAAACAAGGAGCTGGAAAGGCAGCTCCTTCTTCAAGTGGTGTCCCGAGACCTGTATGGAAACTGAGCCCAAACCCCAATGGAAGCACCCTATATGACTCGTTTGAGCTCCAAGCAGTCACGAAGCAACTCAACAAAGCCATTCAAGGGTCAAATGGTCCTTTGTCGCCCTACTCTTGTTACTTGAAATCCTCCCCTTTGTACCGTCAAGGTTTAGACCGGATTTACAAGGAAGGCGCAAAGACTCCCAGGAGAAGGACACTGCTTCAGTTGACGCATGGTGTCCCAGAAGATTGGTGATACGGCTTTGGAAAAAAATCAAACGCGGGCTTCTGTTGAACAAGTAGAGAGGCAATATGGTTAATGCGTGCTTGCTCTGTGTTGCTAGTAAAATTTGTTCTCGTCAAACTCATCTCCTCATGTACATTCTCTGTAATTTTCATAAGAATAACACCAACCCTTCTCTTGTTTGTGTAAGTAGAACTAGTTTTCAGCACCGAAAAACCTCAAAGCTGCCTCAAAACTCCCCTCTTAATTGACTATTGATCAAGATTCATATACAATAAGCTTGAGCTTGTAGCAATGAGTATAATTCGAAAGATAACACACATGAAATGGATAGGGGAACACGGATATATATCACTAAAAGAGAAACAATATTCTCCAAAGAAGTGCTGCAGCTCAAACCCTGAGTGCTATCTAGTGTTGGTGTCGATAGGATGACTTTAGGATAGCTTTACGGCCATTTCATGAAGAAGAGCTCGTTTTTGTGATGCAGTAATCACACGGTTCGTTTCAGCGTTTTCTAGTACATCAGCTACAATGGCTGCCGCATGACCAAGAGGTTCCTCTGCTACTCTCTTCAACATGAAGGCCTGTGCAACAAGTGAAAGCAAATAACAAATTTCACATGATCGGAACCACTGAGAGTGATGCAGAAGCAGAACGTTATATAAAAAACGAATGGTTGAAAGATAAACGTTAGGAATCCGCACATGAGACCTAGAACTCCACATTTATGGGACGTCATGGCATCCACACCAATACAAAAGAGAGACTTATTTCATATTGGCATCCACACCAATACAAAGAGGAAACTTATTTCATATCATAAAACTAATCAAAACTATAACTTAAGAGTCATTTAAAAAGGTTTTGCTAAATGATAACAACAAATAAAGACAAAGATATCCTAACAATATTGGCTAATGGATAAATCTGAAAATATCAGCTAAATATACTGATAATATCATCACAAAAACAACAAATAAACACAAAAACAACCTCCAGGATCAATAACTCATGGGGTGATCCTCTTGTTCCCCATCAGAGTTTTCTCCGCACATATAAGTATTTGGGGAGATCAGCATATGATGCCCAAAAGAATTGTAGGCTCTGAGAAGCAGCTGTAAAACCACTCAACGTAATATGATAGTCGAAATTTATCGACATGATATGTGTATTTATAAAGAAATGGAACACCAACGATAGGAGCTCAGCTCTTCAGTTAATGGAAGTGCTAAAACATAGCAGATGCTCCCGACCACAACTCCAAAACTGAGTTTTCTATGTTAGAAGTATGATATGCATTGAGTCGTACTTTCCAATGATAGACAACAACAATAATGTGTTTTGTCGATCCCCAATTCCCCATCATGATACATGACGAAGATGTTAATAACTAGTAAGATGTCAATAACAGAGGAGTATTTCATGCAAAGCTAGCACACAATGAAATATTCATAACTAACTATCGATTTGACTGTACATAGAAAAAGGATGCAAAAAACAAAATGAAAATGTGAAATAGGTTTGTGGCAGTGACTCGACCAATCAAAAAGACGTGCATTGATTTGTTTCGATTACTACTGGCAGTAAAATTTAGTTTCGCATCAAATAATCCTAAAGACTGCTGCAATGAAAACCTTAATGAGAGGTCAATTGTGGTGACCACCTATGTCGCACACTTCATCAGAGTCCATGTACCGGCGGCAGACACTTATAGTATTCTCAATGTTTTTGGTTTAGATACTCTGGGATAACCTCTAAAAAATGCTCCGGACACTTTCTGGACACTCGCAAGACATGTCGAGGGTGTTAAACGAAATAGTTAATACTCTTGTTGAAGCTTCGAAAAGACTTTCCTCTTTGTATGAAATGTGATAGTTCTCACACAGAGATGATGAAATGACTTTGGTTGGAAGTTGGAACACTTTTGAAAATGATGTGATTGATAAATAAAGTTCAAGGCATATATGGTGCTAGATATTAGAATTAGAGCCTTTTTTATACAGATAATTAGATACATAAATAATTATTTAAGACGTGACCCCAACGTGTTGCGTCTACCAATTTTCTAAAATTTGCATGTCTGAGTGGTGATGTCGTTTCCGTGCCATGTCATGCGTCCCTATTGAGTTCCACATAGGTGACTACAATATGCATGCTATTGCTATCTTTACTAACCAGCTAGACACCTACAATATTAAGTATGCATCATCTAAGCCCTAGGACTATTCCAAGCTCTACAAAAATGTCAAGATCTGCATGTCTCAATAGATCACTCTTTCTGAGGGCTGAATGCTAGGCAAGAGAGAAAAGGAGGAGGATGCTCCAAAGTTCCAAATATACCACTGGTCTCAATTGCTCTTTCCTCCTACCAGTAGCAGCAGTCAGTACAACGAACCAGAATAAAGCACAATAGAATTACAGGTAAATTGTTTTCTCAGATTACTAGATACTAGAACACCACTGATATAAATGCTCACAAGCAAAAATTTGCGAGTTATTGGTTTTGTATTTGGTGGCTCATGACACCAAAAAAAAACACTTCATAGGAAGATTGCCTTGAGCAAAGATCGATCAATAATGCATAAACATAACTAGCTTGAGTGACCTGCCAGAAAGAGAGAGAACCTGCCCATGGTGAGAAATGGCCAATGTACATGGCTGCTGAAACCAAGGTTCTCCATCTATGTGAACAGGCAATGCAGCGAAAAGCTGAATCTTAATGGACTGGCCTTGGGCAAGCCTTCGAGCCCGCGAAAGCCCCACCTGTTAATACACAAAACAGACTCCCTGAAAAATCCAAGAAGCTGGAGTTGAAAACTACATTGATGGCTCAAAAGTAACATATTTTCCAAAGTTTGGGCTGAGCCAAGTCATGACTCTAATTCCTAAAACCAACATACTACTGAGAAAATTTAAAATGAAGATTATTCAGAAGAAAGAAAATCTATGAATATTTTAATCTAGTTAAACGTACTCAAAAAAAGAAAAGAAACTAGGACCTTCTTCATCCTGCACAGTCGCAAATTCCGCACTACAAAATTTTAAAAAATCAAAAATAGGAGGTGTGACACATGGTTTCTGTGCCACTTTATGCCATGATAGGCTCTTTTTAACCTTTTTATCAAGGTTCCAATTTGCAGGAGAACGAGTTTAATATAAAAGTAACACATAATGCTAAAGCACCATGCAAAAGAGTCCAACAACAAAGAACTAGACAGGAACAAAAGAGGATGAGAAAGGAAAATAGTAGCCGGAGAGTACCTGAAGTTTTCCAAGATGCCATGTCCCTGATATGCTTACAACCTCCAGCACCTTATCATGCATAGACTGTGGGTCAAAATTGTCATGAGTTTCACCCTTATTCTGCCACAAATCTACTCCACCCATGTAGCTTCCAATATTAGCAACAAGAATGCCTTCTGCATCCTGCAGAGTAAGTGAACAATATTTACTTGAAGTACAAAGTTCAATACTCTACAGAAACATTGGTGAATAAACTGTTGGCTACAGAATTATAACGAAATTCCAAGCAGTAGAGGTAGAGAAATTTTAAACAGAAGAAATAGATTTAGGGAAACCAGAAACAGTAAACCTAATTGCGCCTGAAAAAGAAAAAATGCATAATGTAAACACAGAGAGTAAATTTGGGAGTTAAAAAGGGGACAAAAACTATACTTTTGGAATGCATTGTTAAGAACAGTATATAGATGTCTTGGAACTACTTGATGACTAATTCATCCACAAAGAACGAATAACATAACTTGGCCAGTATAAGATACAATTTCTAAAGCAATTGCTAGTCCATTAGATCTTCACAGACAATTAAGCAGCTTGCAAACCCACCTCAGGGACTTCTATCTCCACTCCATCCACCTCCAACCTAATTTGCCATGGAAAATCTTCAAATGTCCTGTCCATTATTGTCTTAGCGCCTTCTCTTGCATAAAGAACTTTATTCATAAACTGCAGTAAAATCACCCACAAAAATCAGCTAGATTAATGAATAAGCACCTAGCAATCCTCACAAAAACATTGCCAAGCTAGGCAAAAACCCTAACAACTACTGACACCAACACAAAAAGACCTCAAAGAAGAGAAAAAGGAAAAGAGGTGACATGGAAAAACAGGAGCTAATCAAAGAAAACTACTACTGAAACTACTGTATGTGTGCTCCATATTGGGGGAAATGTAACAGCAGCAAACTAAAAAGGAGAAAAATAAAAAAAGGAGAAAAACTTAAGAAAGTATTTCTCCAGGACGATTAAGTGAAGTCTTGCAACTACATGAAATTAGACAATAACAGGAACTAAGCAAGCCTTTGGGTGGGCGATGTCAACTCCTTAGTAAAAAAAATCCATTTCCCAAAAACCAGGTATTAGAAGTGGTGAAAGACATGGAATTAAACAACTTTGTTACCATAATCCAGTAGGATTGCAACTACATGTTGTCAGACCAAGAGCAGGAGAGTTGGCAAAACAGAGAGAAAATAAAATAAGAGCGGGGGGATGAAATGCAATTTACATTTCACCGAAAGTCTGAAATGCCAGATTTAGCCCATTAGTCCAATGATGCAATGTGGAATTTCCCAATCCAATATCTTGAGGTATCACCACAGTTGTCTGTTGGCCTTTGAAAAGATCCCAAACCTACCTCAACAACTGAACTAATTGTCCCATAGCTGCATGAAGCCAAAACGGAAGGTGGGCGGGAGTAGGAGTGCACCAGGGGCGAGGTAGCCAGGGCACATGGAAGAGTCCTAGGTTGGAGCCTATGGGAGAGGCTACAAGTCCACCTATCTAACATATATGGAACAAAAAAGGTTGATACTTGCTCAATGCTAATATATACACAAATATAAAGAAGCACATCCGTTTAACTGCTTATCATCATAGACTGCTGCAAAGTCAGATCATTGCTTCTTCTTCTTTTTCTAGCAACTCCTTTCTCGGCCTCTTCCTTCCCATCGCTGAGGTGCCCCATAAATGGCAATGAACTGCCATTCTTTCCCGAAATCTGAACCAGCAACTGTGAGTTTATTCGTGACATTATGGCTTAAAGTGTTGACTTTGGGTCCCCCACATGAGAGAGTTGAGAGTGATTGAGAGACTTGAGACTTGAGAGTGTCCACCACCCATCTCTTCTATGCTGCCAGATGGCCAGATGCTCTCCTATACATCTGTATGTAAAGTGCAGATAGCGTGGTAGAGAATAGAGAGGTAGGTGACAGAACCAGCGTGTGAGAGAAGTTAGGTTTGAGTGTGTAATCCCCATTATATCAGGTGACGTGCCGAAATATTGTACTTGTTGCATTCAAAGAAAAAACAATTTTTTTTTTTTTTTTGATGCTTTGGAAATTCAAAAATATATTCTATTGCTCCGTGGAAAGGGCATTCCGGCCAAACCACATTAACTCTTGTTGTCTGGATTATGTGTGTGTGATCCCCGATCCCTAACATAAAGGATGCACAATCCAGAGAACAGGACAAAACTTAGATAACTGTGGAATGCATTTTAAACTGCAACATCTCAAGGTAAGGAAGTCCACCTGATATTCTTCATTTTGGCTTAAACAAAAAGATTATCCACATAGTTCATCTATGTAGTTGAACAGAAAGTCTGCAAGTTTAAGCACACGCATAACGCGTGCCATGACTTTTTATAAGTTCAAATGCCAATACATATTGGTGCTAGGTGTTTTCTGCAAGTTGTTTAAACATATATCTCGAGAATCAGAAGAGCAAAAAAAAAAAAAAAAATTTATTTTTTATTTTGTGTGCGTGTGTAGTAGGATGACTATAGCCTAAAACCTATCTTTTACTTATTTTTGCAGCTTTTCTTTTGTTACTTTGAGAATTGCATGTTTTACGGCTCCTATGCTGGTCAGGACCCAAGTGGTAGCCAGTGCACCTTTTGTTTCCCATCTCCTTTGGCCCCCAGCTGGCAACCAGAGGTGAAGTAAAGGTATCTACAGGTTAAAGCCAGTAGGAGTGGTTGCAAACCTGGATATCGCCGAAACATCAAACTGAATTCAGTCCTTAAACATTGAACTGAAGAACTTGAATTAAGCTACCCTATAACAAAGCATAGGTTCTTTCTCGACAACAGTGAGGTTTTAACTAGATTCTTGCAATGAATCATGGGTATTGAATTTGAGGTGCTAGAGAGGTTTTACGATCTCCCGTAGGAGGTTCTCCAACTAAGAACTATCCCCTGTTTGAGTCGCCGTAGAACCTTGCTCAATCCACTAGTATGTTCATAAAATTTTATCACTTCTCTTAGAAATTATTCATTACCTGGTTATAGAACTTTTCTGGGTTCTCTTCCCTCAAATTATGGATTTCCAGAGCAACCTTTGCATCACAACCAACACCTGCAACAATAATTACATGTTTCTCATCATATTGCAAAAGACAATCCTTGGCAAAGCAACGTCAGATTCCAAAATACTCCCTCCGTCCCTAAACTTTTGACACTTTTTGGACAGTGTGCCATTTTCAAATGCCTATATCTTTCAATGTAAATGTCAAAAAATATGCAATATGGATCTTGTTTGATAGATTTTAATTAGTTCTATTAAACAAAGTTTTCAAAATCACATAAAACGTTATAAATAAAAAGATATAAGCAATTTAAAATGACACGCAATCTCAAAAAGGTCAAAAGTTTATGGACGGAGGGAGTAACATAAAACATCAAACAATAGAAAATGAAAATCGGCAAAATGGAGGAAGCATAATTCCCCATCTTAGAGCAACATACTATCAGATACTGCCCTACAGAAACTTATATTCCAGTCTCCAAAAGACCAATAATGGGTTAAATGAGAATGCTCACTTACCAAACCCATATGGTACAATACATAAGGGAAAAGGAGAAAGCAAGTTGAAGAAAAGTGGTGGAATTTGATAGTTGCCATGATCACAAGGCAAGGCCATGGAACCACCATGCAACCTCCAACTGTATAGCGATAATTTCACTGGCATTTAGATTATATTCCTTTGTAGTGGACATGGAAGTAGTTGTGAAAGCAAGACTTCTCAAGAAGAAGAAAGTAGCGAAAGCAAGATTACTGCTAGAAGAACCAGCAAAAGATAAAGGCTGTGTTTGGTTGGAGTTTTTAGAAAAAGTTTTGAGATATATTTTTGAGATAGTGTTTGGTTTGGTTATTGGAAAGATCTTTTAGAAGAAACGAAAGAGAGAAAAACATAAAATAAAAAAAGCTGAGTGCCACTCCTTATTCGTACATTGTCTTTCCCCCGGAAAAAGTCAACTAAAATACCTACCACCCGTGTATCCTATCTTAAATTCTCTCTTTATATGGGTAAGTTTCAATTTGACTTTAAGAGCTATAGGTAAAGTATATCATATGCTACAGAATTACTTGATTTTTCTCTACTAGAGATATATGGACAGACAATGTGGCTTTTGCCATTCAATTCTTATTATTAATGACTGATTTGACAGAATTTTTGAAGGCCCGGATTTATTGTACATCTTTTGAAAGCAAAAAAAAGGTTGGCATGTTTAAGCAAATAAGTTGTACAACTAATCAAACAAGAAGAAAATTCAGACTTCCTATTGCATGTTTTTTGAATAATCTTTATTCTTATGAAAAAATCTCTTCGAAAATTCCAAATCTAAATAAAGTCTGTCTTATTTTCTAACTTCCCAATTATCAAATGCTGTCAACTCTGGATTTACAGTATATGGAGGAATTTATGTTTAGAGAACTTTCTGGAATTATTTTAAAAAGACTTTACATGGTGACTTCATTGTCATGCTAATACAATTAAACTATGAAGCACAGTTACTAAAACCCTGGGGTACTGGTACCTGTAATGAACCGGGTACTAGAACTTTGCATGGTACTTCTAAATCCATAATGGGTGAATAGAACATGTACCACAAAAATTTCTCCTTGACTTTTACTGCACCCTAGAAGAACCCAGCTATATATCAAGCCGAATTCAATCACAGAAATGGAAGTAAGTTGATAAGAATTCCTATTTCCTATGCTTAGCATGAAAGTTTTATAACAATTTTGGTCAATTGATCTTTTAGTATGATGGCAACTAATCTGCACCTTAAGTTTGACGTTAAACTATTACTATCTGATGTTAGATTTCTAATTGTCCAAGTCATTTTGCTATTTCCTCTATTTGAAGTGTAATTATTACGTGTAATACATTGCTCTAAATTATAAAAGTACATTTTATAGCTGTACCTCAGCCGTACCCCATATTTTTTAGGTTTCGCCATATCGCGTTTCCGTATTGTACCAATACCCATACTCGTGCCCGTACACGTGCTTCTTAGGAATTAATTGATTGCCAGAGGCTTTCATAAGTTTGCTGATTAAACAAAAGATGTCCATAAGTTGACTACTGTATTTAGTTGCTGTGCCATCTTTCTACAGTATGACATCAGGTAAGTCCAGTGAATAGTACAGGTATTTGCTTGTAAGTTTTTAATCCAGTGAGTTTTACAAGTCCTACATCCTCATCCTAAGATATATGGCTGTGCATCATATTCCATTTCATAAGAAAAGACAATGGTGGTTTGTAAGATCCCACGTGGAATTACTGCAGTTCAAATTAGGTATTATGTTTTAGAAGTCACAGTTAACTTCCTAATTATCCTATTCCTGTTTAGAGAATCTAACTTATAGTTGTTGTAGAAGTTTAGAAGTCATGAAGCAATACAATTAATCTAGCTCAATAGAGAATACGTTAGAGAATTGTCAAGTTCTAGAAGCCTCTTGATTGTGTGGTGGTATGATCCTGAGAGTAAGTGTGATACTTAAAATTGTTAGAGTTTGTCCCACATTGGTTAATTATAACCTCCAAAGCTAGTATATGTGCCTGGGTGGCCTCTCCACTCATTGTCATTTGGTTGAGTTGGATGCTTTAACATGGTATCAGAGCTAGGCTTTTGCACAAGACTCTATAATCTATATTGTTGATGGTTGGTTCCCCTTAGTTTGTCATTGATGGTTGATAGTTGTCGTTTGTATTGAATCGTTGTTTCTCTCTCCACGTGCGGGTCAGGGGTCGCACGTGCGAGGGAGTGTTAGAGCTTATCCCACATTGGTTAATTATACCCTCCAAAGCTAGTATATGTGCCAAGGTGGCCTCTCCACTCATTGCCAATTGGTTTTGAGTTCGATGCTTAAACAAAAATTATTTTTTTGCAGTATTTATGCATCTGAGATCCCAGAACCATAAAGATTCTCCTTTACCCTTAACCTTTCAGTGGTCAAACTCATCCCTTAACCAATCACCAATACTAATTAAGCACATCAAAAACTCGGATCTGCAAAATTACTTCCTTGGATACCATTCACATCCCTAAGGAACAGCTTCCCTTTTTTTTTTGGCTTGACAAGGTCAACCCTTTAGTACCCTTAGCACCCATAAGAAAAGCCTGTTTTTACCTTCTAGAATCTGACGACTATGAATCACTTAAATCACCCATAATAAAGCCTCCACACCTACTAGTAGGAGTTCTCTACACACCCGTCCAAGTCCAACATTGCACCTAATTGCCAACTATATAGCTAATATTTCTCATATTCATTGGTCACAATGCGATTGTCAAAGAAGTAACATCCTGACACAACAGATTCCAGACTCTTTGATAGGGCTATCAATATAGACTAAAGCCCAACAATCCAAGGGGCGTGAGGGAAGCCGGTATCGAAGGTCGCAAAGGCTTCTCCATAAGATGGCGACGAATAGCTCACTTTTTATTATCGAAAGAGTTAGGTACCCAAGGCCAAATTTGAATAGCTATTTGATGCATACACTTATCCATGTAAACCAAGGTAAGGGCATGCACTACAAGGACTTGGGTGAGGTTTTGCATCCGGGTTTGTGCATGATCATGTCAAGTTCTTCTAATTCTCCTCTCCAAGGGTACTACAACACGGCTATATTCCATATTCCTTAGACAATTAGTTTTAGATTTTACTGTAACATAGTGCAGTTTCTGAGTAAACATGGATTCTATCCATCGTTTAATAGCAAACTCATCGGGAAAGAGCACCTCTATACCCTACTTAAGTGACGAGTGTCCAACATAGGTCCTTCAGAAATTTGTTGGAGTCTATGTAAGCTAAATGTATAGATGGTCATTGGTCACTTATATCAGCATAAAGAGTATTCACAGCTAAAGACCAAGTATTCCACAATTTATAGGCTCAGACAGTTCCACCGCAAAAGAAAACAGCTAAGTTATGTTGAAAGACTGCTTGGATGAGTCTGTATTATTTTCGAGAAATCAGGTATGATACCACTAGACAATCTAGACATAGGAACTGAAAGAAGGAAAACCAGAACCCTGTTACACTTGTATGTTGGGCATGTGTGTCTGTCATTATAGAAACCAATTTGTAATATACATCGCGTCATATACTCTAAGCTCTACACCGTAGGTGGTCAGAAAATTAAACGTATGGACTTACCTAGATAGTTGTTCATAAACTTGGGGGGTTGAAGCTTCCTCCCCTGCTGGTTTAGGATTGCAACCTTCCATCTATCCAGAATCGTTACTGCAGCATGTTCTATGTGGTGTAACATCGCGCAAAGGCCGCCTTGTCTTTCTACTGAACCCAACCCACCACCCCAAGAAAAAACTCTGGCCAAGTCATTTCCTGTTCCCGCTGGAAGAATCGCAACTGGAGGGGGAGAAACAAAATTTTGCTTGTCTATGGCATTCAGAACCCAGCCAACAGTACCATCTCCTCCGCATACCAGAATTCTAAAGTGGGGCACCCGCTTAAACAAGTGAAGACCAGCTTCAGGCCCTTGAGACGAACTCAACTCAAAAACCTATAAGAAGGAATATACATGAAAGAACATAGTAATTAAAAAAAAACTAAGAGGATGACTCCCATACCTAGTTTTCAGGGTGACTCCAAGATTATTAACTAAGAATATATGTATTTTTATCTCTTCACTTGGGGGAAAAGGGCACAAATCATAGCCATCAAAGAAATCTGACCTGAACAGGATTCAATAACATGTTCAAATATTGCCTGAGTGAATCCGCTCGCTGAGCCCCACTCTTCTTGTTAACAAAAACTAACAAGGGTCTTGCATCTGGAAGCAAATCAATCAACTCATATCTATGTTTTGATCCGGAAATCTGAGACTCGCCCTTTTGGCTGATTGATAAACTTCTTTTCAAACTAGGTTTAGAATCCAATATTTTTGCAGTATCACCATCTTGTTGCTGATCTGCTCTGTTAGTATTTATGTTGCTATTGTTATTTTCCTCCTTTCTAGGAGAACCACCTGTTGTATGATGGGTTTCAGCTGTACTTTCTGTGAATGTGCTGCTGACTGCATCTGAAAAACCTTCGTTTCCCCGCTTATGCTTCTTGCTTTGACTCCTAATAGTAGCATGCACAGAAGATGCGATTTCACTAGCTCCATACGTAATCGAACTCAAAATTCCACCAGAGGAAGTACGGTTCAAGTACTGTCTAACAAAAAGTGGGGACAAAACCAACCTTTTCAATGGACCCAAATCGCAGATATCACCTGTTTCACTGGAGATGCTACTGTGGCAGTCAACATGTACCAGCCGTTGACACCACAAGCAATACCATATAGGTGATCCCCCAAGGAAAGACCCGCTGCAAGGCTCTTCACAATATATACAAAGAGAAGATTCATCCGCTTGATCTGCGATTTCAGTCCACCGGACAGCCCATTGGTGTATCACATGCCCATAACCAACCATGGACACACACTTGCAATCCTTGCGTACATTCATGGAGCAGCCAAGGTGAGCTACCACACCACATATGCTACAGCGGTGAAGAGAATTTTCTGAGGCCACCATTAGTCCCACAGCTTGAGAGGGAGGAACTGACACTAAGCATACACAGCAGTTTAAACTTTTTCCTCGAGACAAGGATTCTAACATCCATGAATGAGGAGCAACAGGAACCTTATTTCTTGCATTGGGGTTTTCCTTTGACCTGGCTAGTGCTTTCATCCAACTCAGGTTGATGTTTCTTCTCCATTGGAAGGCAGTGTAGGCTATGGTCAGGGTCCCAATTAAGCCAGCAAGAAGGCTAGAGATGATGAAGAGACGAGATTCTGTCACCTCAAATGGATTCTTGCTAACCCAATTCGGAACTAAAGCCCCAGCTTCTATGTCATCATTCATTCTTCAAAATTTATTTTTTTTGCATATATTGCATGCAAAAAATGGAGAGAAAGATAACACTCAAGAACCCATATTAAAAAACCTCTGCCATGCTCCCATCACTCAACCATGACCACACCAAAAATGGACTATTAGCTTGCATTCAATCATGGAATTACTTAGAGCCTGACAAACTTCAGAAACGCCATAACTGAGACCCTTTTATCTTTTATTTAGAGAAGAAACCAGAAATAAGAGGACTTTTTATCCGTTCATTGTCCAAAAATCAGCTTGAAAAGCTGGCAACTCCTGGAATAAAATTTACCAGCCAAAAAATAAGAGTTATGTATATAGGACATAGTATTTATTCCTTTTCCAATTGGACTTGAGCATTCCTCAAACCACACAATTAGCCACAGTAATCCACACACACATACATATATAGGAACAAATAATGTTACAAAGGACGAAAGGAAACAATCAAAAAACTGTCTTTAACAATTTGAAAGCTCAAGGTGATAGATTTTCACAACTCAATATGACACCGTTCCTTTTTGTCATCATAAATAATTTCTCTGATACTCAACCTCCACTGCAGACACAAAAACTTTGTTTGTACCTATTTTTTGGCAAGATCGTCAGGCCCTTTGAGAGGTTTCCAAGTAGAGGATGGACCTGATGATATACAGGTACAGATTAGGATTATTCGGGTCCAATCGTGAATTGGCCATGGAGTTGAAGTTTGGTCAATAAGTTAAACGGTAATTCGTTGGGGGGAACTCCAGAGACAGATGGCAGCTTTTTAGAGTATAAAGGAGGGAATATTCCTCTTTAATTCTAGTGATACAATGGTTGGGAGAAGTTGGTTAACAAGGGCCGTGTTTTAACAATGTGGGAGAGGTGGACTGTAGAAGAAAGGAGTCATGACCTTGATTGACCGATTCAAAGATGACACGTGGCATCAATGAGGGCATTTTCATCCAGAGTCAATGGTTGTACATATTTCTCCCATTTCTAAACAAAATGGAGCAGTTTTGGAATAAATTGGAGGCTCACTTTCAGGGCTCTCTGTGCCATTTTTCAGGGAATTCACTACTATAAAAAGGGGGAAAACAGGGCAGGTCAAGGACGCCTCAACATTCAAATTTCAGTCATTTACTTTCAGCTTCTCAGCTTCTATGACGTTTAAGTTCCTGCAACTTTGTTTATTGCTTTGTCCATGGCTTCTAATTCCAATATTAGCAGGCTTTCATTGTTAGTTTTTCATTCACTATGTTATTGTCACTTCATTCCCCTTTTTTAATTCTTGTTTCCATTTTACTATTCCCTGATTTATAAGTCCTTAAAGAGCAATGCACAAAGCGGATCGCCATTACAATCTTGTGCCACTAATTACAATTTACTTCCAGTCCAAGATCCCGGATTTTTAAAAAATCCACACCTCATAGATCCCAATCGAATTTCAACAATCCGAACCGTCCAATGTGTTTAAAAGGTGTTTTTAAGGGTCCCCGCAAGAAATCAACAAAAAAAAATTCTAGGAAGGGCTTGATCCGAGCAATTTTTCATAAAAACTGTATATGTTCGTTATTATGTAAAACTGCTCTTATCAAGCCCTTCCCGGTATTTTTTTTTTTTTTGCTGATTTCTCACGGGGACCCTTAAAAACACCTTTTAAACACATTGGACAGTTGGGATCGTCAAAATTCGATCCGGAAAGTGGAGGTCCGAATTTTTTTAAAATCCGGGAGCCCTGACTGGAAGTGGACTGTATATATATCCATATTTTTGAACAAGTGTAAAAAAATAACACAACTGATGAAAAAAATCCAAGAGGATCACGTGACCCCCTGATGACTTACTTGGCTCCGCCCCTAGCCATGATTGAATATAACTGCTTCTACTTGGAATAACATGAGTACGCATCACAAAGCATACTACACACATGCATAGATCGTGTGATAACTCTATTCATCACTTAAAACTGAATGTATTAAATAATGAATAATTAAGGTGGTTTGATAACTTTATTTTATCTCACGTAATATATAAATGCATCTTAAAATGTAGGTTTAAAAAGTTATAAAGACCACCTCTTCTCCATCCCCAGTCCACCTGCGCAGCATCACTGCTGCCACCACTACCATGCCACCATCACCACATATACCACCACTCCATCGTCGGGATCACCATCATCACTCGACCACCGCACCCCCACTACCACCATTATCCCCACTGCTATCACCACCACCTCCACTCCATCTTTGTCATCACCATAACCACTCGATCCTCACACCACTACCACAACATTATCACCACCTCCACCACCACCATGCCAACGCCTCACCGTTACCACCAACACCACTACTCCATTGTCATCACCACTCCACCCCTGCCACAACTACAACACCCACGCCATTGCCGCCATCACTACCACCACCACTCTAGGCCATCACCATTATCGTTAGTTGCCGCCACCACTAACATTGTAACGACCTGACCCGGATGACCATGGTACCCGAAGTAGGTACCATGTTGCCCAAAGTGGGTGTTAATATATCACATAAGGTTTTAGCTCCCAATCAATGTGGGACTAAACACCCTCTGCCCCCAAACCTGGGGTATTAAAAGAACTATCATTACAACCACCACCGTCATCTCTCCAATACCACCACCACCATTCCAACCATTAATACTATCTCTCCACCGCTACATTCGCTACATAATTCTTGACCACCACAAGTAAATCACCGCTTGCTATTGTCATCATTTCCATAGCTCTCTACCATCGCCATCTCTCCACTACCATCACTCACGCTATCCTTCCACCACACCACTTATAACCACCACCTCATCAGCTTTGCTACAACCATCATTGACACACTACCAATTGCCGCCATCACCACCTCCATCATTACCACCCCTTCTCCCCCACCACAACTACAAACACATGACGTCCATTAATAAAACCAAAAGAGAACAATCCCATATAATTTAATCTAAATATCTTTATTTGAAAATAATTATTTTGATTCAGCTCTTGATATTTTTATCAAACAGCGCGCTTTTCAGATTAATAAATTCGCACTCAGTTTTCAGTGCTTCATTTTTCAGCTTTCAGTTCCAATTCTCAATTTTGTCAAATAGCACCATCGATGTTGTCTGATAAAACTGATAGCTATGAAAATTGAATGCTTAAAGTTTTTAGCTAAAAAGTTGTTTGATATAAATATCAAAAGCTGAATTAAAATGCCCGTTTTGATATAATAAATAAATAAATTTAGATTAACTATTAGTGATTGTTTTCTCTTTGAAATAAATATAATGCACTATCAAGTCCTTGTGGCATATCCAAGTCAATCTTTCATTCACTAATCACTACGGTCTTTTTCTGGTATTAGACCATGTCACAGTCTCGGCACGCCTTTTTACACTCAGTCACAGATCATTCCCTTATTAAGGGGTTGATAGTCCCCTGAACGTTCTCCAGAGAAACAAATTCTCAACTAAAAATCATGTTCAGACGATGATTCAATGCACACATAAAATGCATGTATAAAACAGAGATATACAACTACGTACCAGTGTGAACAAAACCAACTAAAACAAGAATTTGATATAAAAAGCCGAAATATAAATAAATAAAAAGTTTTCTTTTTTTTGGGGGGGGGCAAGTAAATAAATAAAAAGGTGATTACATTAGGAATAGGCATTACTTTTGAAAAGGATCAAAAAATCAAGAGAGAGAGAAGAGATCAAAGAGCACCTGCAATGGCACTTGGCGACAAGCGGGTGAGCGAGCGCGATCGAGACGATCAAAACAAATTTGTAGTGAGAGGAATTCGAATGAAGAATCAAAGCAAATGAGAAGAGTGGAATGGAAGGTTTTTCTTTCTCAGTCTGAGGAGGTTTGTGGTTGTCTGCCTTTATTTGTTGTTCAAGATTCGTCTCTCATTCTCACTCCCTGGTGTGGTGCGGTGGGAGTATTAAACGCTTTCAGAATTTGTGCTCTCAATCACTTACATATAATAGGGAAAATTTGCAAAAATGATACAGACACACTCTTTCAGTCACACTCTATCACATCTCACTCACATATGAGTATGGGAACCACCCGCATGTGAGTGAAGGTGTGGTAGAGTGTGGCTAAAAGGATATGTCTGTATCATTATTCAAAAATTTGTGTAAGATGGGTGAGTACTACGTGCCCGAGCCTACGTATTCTTTGAATGTTGTATTTGGACCGTCCAAAAGTATATTGGATTGCCCAAATCGAAGCCCTCTCTCTCTCCTCCTCTCTCTCTCCCCTTTCTTTTATTTCTCTCTCCAAATTCGGACGGCTTAAAACTATAATGAACGACCCGAATGCACTGAAGGGGTACTACGTGGTACTTTACTGGCACTGAAAAACTTCTCACTTAGTAGGGATAATTTTTATTTATTACTTTACATGGGTTGTTTTTTTAGCAAGCAAAAACAGATATATATTAAACAAAAATAAAAGGACACTACCAATCCACAAGTACAAAACGAAAAAAAAAAAAACAAAAAAACAAAAAATTGCAACAAAAAACAGAAAATATGACAACGTCGGATTCAGACCCGTCGGAGGGTGGAAACAAGACAAGAAGTGAGGCAGTGTTGGTAATTATTATTTTACATGGTTAAGAGACAAGAAGTGAGGTAATGTTGGTAGTTTTTTTGTTTACAAGGACACTGCCGGCTCAAACATTTCGGAGCCCAGAATTAAATTTATTACACAATGCTCGTTCTATATTTTGCATATAAAGGCCAGTCAACAAAGAATCTTTACAAAAACCATTATAAGTGGATTATTAGTATTATAAAATGTAAAAGTATAGTCATTAAAAAATAAACAACCATTAAAATACTTTAAAATTCATCATTTATGTATACAAGTACTCTTAGACAAAGTACTAATACGCGCGCGTGCACACACACACACACACACACACACACACACACATATATATATATATATATATATATATATACGCCACGGATCCTATCAAGGATCCCGAATTGAAGATTTTTGGGTGTTTTGGAGGTTTTAAAGCGTGTTTTTGCATAATCAGAATCGTCCAATGTGTTTTTAAGGGTGCTCGCAAGACATCAAAAAAAAATTACCGGGAAGACCTTGATCCGATCTGTGTTTTGACAAAAACTGTTTGGATCAAGCCCTTCCCGATATTTTTTTTTTTTAATGATTTCTCACGGGGATCCTTAAAAATAGGTTTTAAACACATTGGACGGTTCAGATCATTAAAAAAATGACTCCGGGATTCCAAACTAGATAACTCATATATATATAAGTTTTCTATGAGGGCTCCCTCACAAAAAAAAGTATGAACCTTAGAAATGGTTCGGATCAAAAACTGCTAATTCTCGCGTTGGACCTTAAAAATACGTTTTGAATACATCTAACGGTTCGGATCGTCGAAATTCAATCCTAAACAAAAACTTCCTCGCCGTAGAAAGTGAGGGAGCCCTTACTAGAAATGCTCTGATATACAGAGCATATATATAGTTTTGAGAAAAACTATTTGGATCAAGGCCTTTCCGATATTTTTTGTTGAAGATTTCTCGCGTGGACCCTTGAAAACTCCTTTTAAACACATTGGACAGTTCGGATTTCCCAAAAATAATTTTTTAAGTGAAAAAATTATATTTTTTTCTTAAATCCGAGAGATCTTTATTAGAAAATTTGAGGGTAATGAGTAGAGAGAAAAAAAAAATTATTAGAAACCGCACAAGATGAGTTTAAGACCTAAGAGCATCTTTATCAGACGCACCAAAATTTTTACCAAATTTAACTTCAAAAACACATTTTATAAATTAGCAAGCCACTTTATCAAAAACTCACAAAATCAAACTCTCTATTTTAACTTTACTATATTTAAACTACTCCCCTCAAATCTATGATAAAAAAAAAATTCTTCCCCACCGAGCTGTACTTGTCCAGTTGCAAAAGTAACAAAAAGTACAACTTTTTCCATTAAACAATTCGATCCCTCTCTCTCTTTCTCCTGTTCCCGTCTCTCTCTCTTCTGTCCTGCGTGGTTTCCCATGACAGCACACGGCAAAGAAACAATAAAAAAAGGTTTGGTCTGTGAACAGTGCCGCACCAAATTTGATGCGACACTGTAGCAAAAACAATTTGGTGAGGTAGAATAGAGAGCCTGATTTTTGGGGGTTTTGACTCTCCAAATTAGCTGAAAAGTTATTTTAGGGTGGCTGATGGGATGCCCTAAACCGAACAAAGTGATAGGATCCTAGTAAATTAAAGACTCCATTTTTAGAATTTTTCTTTCTTGGGTTTTGTCTTGAAGTCAGCTATGTGGGAGGAATACTACGTGACATTGTCACATCATATTCCGTAAATTCCCAATATTCAGTCTCTGATGGGGCCGTGGGGGTGATGTCTATATGCGGACTGTGGAACAATTGAAGTTTGGGTCCCGGGTTCCCCGGTATGGCCACGGGACATTGGACAGCTAAACTAAAAGGACGTGGACACGTGATTGGGCGGTGTCCGATAATTAAGGTGACAATCCCCATCACTTCTAAAGTTCCCATCTCCATGCCACTATTTAGGAGTAGCTAATTTGTTTCAAAAAACAAAAAAAATGGAAAATTACTCCCTCCATCTAGATTTGTTCGTCCATTTTAAGAGTTTGTGTCACTTTTCAAATAATTATATCTTCTAATTTATAATATTTTACTATATAATTTTGAAAATATTTTTCTTATAGAACTAATCATCGAGATTTATCAAATAAGATGCACATTGGATATAAAATTTATTACCAATTTAAAGATATCACTAGTTTTTTATTTGGTAACAATAGAACGAGAGACAAACAATTACCGGATTGAAGGTTTTTGGATGTTTTGGAAGTTTTAAAGCGTGTTTTTGCATAATCCAAATCGTCCAATGTGTTTAAAATGTGTTTTTAAGGGTCCCCGCGAGAAATCATCAAAAACAATTACTGGGAAGACCTTGATCCGAGCTATTTTTTACAAAACTGTACATATATAGTTTTGTGAAAAACTGTTTGGATCAAACCCTTCCCGGTATTAATCCAATGTGTTTGGATTAAATACATTGGACGGTTCGGATCATAAAAAAAATGACTCCGAAATTCCCGGACTAGATAACTCACACACACACACTGAACTTCCAATCCAAACCCTTAAAATCCTGACTTCGTCCACACCTCATAGATCCTGATCGAATTTTGACGATCCAAACCGTCCAATGTTTTTAAAAGGTGTTTTTAAGGGTTGCCGTGAGAAATCAACAAAAGAAAATACTGGAAAGGGCTTGATCCGAGCAGTTGTTTCAAAAAAAACTGTATAAGTTTGTTTTTATGAAAAGCTGCTCGGATCAAGCCCTTCCTGGTATTTTTTTTTTTGCTGATTTCTCGCGAGAACCCTTAAAAACATCTTTTAAACACATTGGACGGTTCGGATCGTCGAGATTTAGTCCGGAAAGTGGAGGTCCTGATTTTAAAAGTTTGCGGGATCCTTGATATATATGTAAAACTTCTAGTCCAAACCTCCCGAAAATAAGGGAAAAATGATTTTTTTTTTTGTTTTGCAAATTATTTTTGAAAAATCTGAGCCGTCCAATGTAGAAGGTGTTTTCAAGGGTCCACGCAGAAAATCTTCAAAAAAAATACCGGGAAGGGCTTGATCCAAGCAGTTTTCGAAAAACTGTAGTGGACCCTTAAAAACACCTTCTGAACACATTGGACAGATCGGATCATCAAAAAAATGCTCGGATCACGGAGGTTTTTGGGGGTAATGAGTAGAGAGAGACAGAAAAAAAAATTATTGGGACCGCATAGGGTGGGTTTAAGACCCAAACCAAACAAGGTGATATGGTCCTAGTAAATTAAAGGCTCCATTTTTTGAATTTTTCATGGGTTTGAAGCCGAAGCTTCTTGGGTTTTGGCCTCCTTTGGGTAAAAAATCAGTTTTTGGTTTTTTGGTTTTTTCATTTGTCCTTATTCAAATTTTTTTTTGCATTCGTTAGTTTTTCATCAAGATTTTGTGGTTTCTGGATTCCTCTCGACGAGACGAATCTAACAAGTATAAATTTATGATCAAACCAAATATTTTTTTGAATAAAGCCAAAATACTTGGATTATTGGCCAATAATCCAAGTATTTTGGCTTTATTCAAAAAAATTTGAGTTTTGACCATAAATTTATACTTGTTAGATTCGTCTCGTCGAGAGGAATCTAGAAACCACAAAATCTCGATGCAAAACTAACAAATATAAAAAAAAAAATGAATAAGGACAAAACCAAAAAATCAAAAACTGGTTTTTTATCCAAAGGTTTGTCGGCTATGTATGAGGAATACTACGTGACATTGTCACATCATATTCCGTAAATACCCAATCAAAAATGATAGGTACACACCCTCTCAACCACTCCCCACCACACCCTCTCTCACATGTGTGATGGGGCTCACCCGGTGGGCCTCAGTGGGCCCCAGTGGGCCCCACCACATATGTGAGAGAGGGTGTGGTGGGGAGTGGTTGAGAGGGTGTGTACCTATCATCCTACCCAATAGTCTCTGGAAGTTTGGGTCCCGGGTTCCCCGGTATGGCCACGGGACATTGGACAGCTAAACTAAGGACGTGGACATGTGATTGGGCGGTGTCCGATAATGAAGGTGACAATCCACAATCCCCATCACTTCTAAAGTTCCTATCTCCATGCCACTCTTTCGGAGTAGCTAATTTGTTTCAAAAAAAAAAAAAAAAGGGAAAATTACTCCCTCCGTCTAGATTTATTGGTCTATTTTGGGAATTTGTGTCACTTTTCAAATAATTATATCTTCTAATTTATAATATTTTACTATATAATTTTTAAAACATTTTTCTTATAGAACTAATCATCGAGATCTATCAAATAAGATGCACATTGGATATAAAATTTATTACCAATTTAAAAATACCACTAGTTTTTTATCTGGTTGCAATAGAACGAGAAACAAACAATTCGGGCGGAGAGAGTAATTTTTACACCTTTAAAATTCGTTCATTAATAAAATAATTTTTTTGCACTCCATTTTTCATTATAAATACACTCCAATATTTATCTTTTAATATTTGGATCGTGTAGCATTGAGTACCAACAAATAAATTTTGGAGTGCGTTTACAAAAGAAGAAAAGTAGAGTGCAAAAATCGGTATCCATAAAATTTTAGTGAATATGATCACAAACAATTAGTTTAAAATTTTAACTCATTAGTTAAAAAGATGACATGCTAAACCGGTATACTGAACAAGCCCAAATCTTGTCATACCGCCAATAAGGCGTGTAACACCTAGTTTGGTTATTCATTTCGTTCAAAATAGCGGGCTTCCATGTCAATATCGGGCATACACCGGAATTGTTCCGGCAATATTCCAAAATATCTGCCATTATTACTTTCCATAAGATATAATTAATTATATTAAGATTATTAAGATTTAGTAAGTCACTCTTGGAGCTAATGTTTAGGTTCATTGATATCTTCCTTTTCTATTTCAAGTTTTACATTTAGATGTAAATATATTAGAGACTTAAAAGTATTTATCAGTAAATTTTGGACGGTACCGACATATACGCCAATTTCGTTACGTCCCTTTCCTAGTAGCAAAAATTGGATGCTGCCCTGTATGAAATTGACAGTTCATGTAAAAGAGAATAGGGAAATTGCATTTTAGCTACATTACAAGAGAATAGTCATGTGCATAAAATTGGTTCCTCAAGAGCCTCAATAGAGGTTAGGTATAATTATATTTTCCACAGTAACTAGCTATACATACCTAGATATTATTCACTAGCAAATGCATTTACACACGCACACATATTTCTCTCTCCTACAAAGCCTTCTCTTTCTTTCTCCAAGAGTAAAAGATAAGAAAAGTAGAAAGGTCACAAAATACATATATTTTAGTGCTAGCCAAATTTAAAAATCTACTTTTTCACTGGGTAAAATACGTTGCCTTGTTGTACATGCCTTACTAAACCATTATCCTGTGTTGTATCGTGCATTGGTGAGGAAAAACTTGTACTGGTGGATCCAGGATTTTGGCTCCAGGGGAGCCGACTTAATGAACATATTTTTATTGAAACTTAAGCTTATTACTCCTATATCATAGCCTAATATAGTGAAAGGACATGAATCATTTTGCTTTACTCTTTAGATTACTAATATATTCACATGCTTATTTTTATTTGTGAAAGAAATGAGAATGTCTAATAACCTGCTTTTCGTCAAATCAAAATTATTGAGATTATAAGAGCATCACTAGTGGTATACTCAAACACAAAAATACTCAAAGATGAGTATTTTGATCCACAAAAGAGGCTCACAATGGTATTTGGATAAATACTCAAAGTTAACAACATTTGTTACAAATACCAACTTTTGGCATTTGGATACTCAAAATTACCAATCTTTCTCAATAACCAAACCTCAATAACCAAATTTTGGGGACCACACCATATCAAAAGTAACAACATTCTCTCTCCATTTTTCAAATACTTAATTTAAAACTCAATTTTTTTGCACTTTCTCCCAAAAATTGAAATTATCAATTTTTAATCTTTACCAAAATATATTCAAGATTGATCTCATTTTAAACGTATTGTGAATATCTTTTAAATGGTAATAATATTATAAAAAAATATATGAACAAATTTAAAGTTATACCCATTTTATGAATAAAAATAGAGTGAATAATACTTTTTTTTTATTATGGACACAAATGAACCATTGTAGAAGGGTAGATACTCAAACTTATAAACCCATTAAATGAATACTCAAAATGTGACGTGGCAATATTTGAGTATCCATATTTGAGTATACCACTAGTGATGCTCTAAGAAGCTATTACAATAATGATATTAATTGATATCATAATAAAAAAACATTTAAAACCCCACCCAAAGGTAGCTCCTCCAATGAGTGCTTGAATCGTTGCCTGTGAAAAATAAGAGATCTTCGCAAGTGATTAAAGGAAAAGTGAAATGCACACCATTCTTTGTGGAATGTTTGTTGCTTTGTACCATTGATCATTGAGTAGGTGACCCAAGTATAATTGCAAGTTTTATAAGACATTGACAACGATGTAATCAAAATAAGTCCATTAAAAAAAAGGAAATTGATATTCGCACTCCCAATTTTGATGCAAGCACTCCAGGCTACAATGGTTTTCCAAAACTACCCTTTTGCAAGTTTTATGATTTACTTTAGGCACTCCCCAAAAAACCTTTACTATTCTCCTCTACCTCCTCTCTTGATACACATCTACAGAAGTCGAAGAAGCTAGCTGCCAAACACCGCCACACCTCCGGCCCGCCCTGAGCTCTCTTTCATCGCGGCTTGGTAGGTAGTCCTTCCCATTCTCTCTTCTGAAACAATGATTTAGCAAAAACAGATAACAGTCTGTTTTTATAGTAGTTAAGAGAAAAATTAGATTAAAAGAACATTCTCAAATGAATGAACTGTATATGGGTAAGGGAATTTGGGTAGAGATTCCAATGTTGAACATCCGAAATCTAGGGATTATAATAAAAAAATAGTAGAAAAAATCTAGGGATTATAATAAAAATACCGATAATCAGGTGGATTGAGGAGGAAACGCACTAGGTCGAAGGTTTTTTGAAGATTCAATATCTGTAAATGACCGACTTCGATTGGAACAAAAATGGGTGAAAAATAAATGGGGAGCTTTGGTAAATGGGTGACCGATTTCGATTCAACAACTCCAAATTACAATTCTTTTTCCCCAGCATCATTCCGTGGTTTTACTTCGTAATCCAGCACTTTCCATGGTTTTAGTTTATTTTTCCACTTGGAGTGGCTATGTAAATGAAGATATAATTTTTGGGTGGAGTGCTTCCGGTAATTTTCATATATTGAAAATGGTAGTTTTGTAACTTCATTAGATTTTGGAGTGTCTTCGTAAAAAAAAGGGAGCCCCAAAATCAGGACCCAAAGAAAAAAGAAAAAAAAAAAAAGCTTTAATGATACTCTCTCTGTCCGGATTTGTTAGTCCATTTTGGGAATCAAAATAAGTCTATTAAAAAAAATGATATCGAAATTGAGATGGCTGAGCCCTTAGAGCATCCCCTATGAAATAATCAAAATTTTAAATAACCAAAGTTAGCAATGTTTGTCCAAAATTTGGCTCACATTGGCATAATCAAAGTTAACAACCTTTTAGCCAATAACCAAATTTTGGCATTTGGATAATCAAAAGTAACAACATTTTCTCAATAACTAAAACTCAATAACCAAATTTTGGGGACCACCCTCTATGTACAAGTATTTTTCTGGTAAAATGAATTCAAAAGTAACAACATCCTCTCTCCATTTTTCAAATACTTACTTCAAAACTCAATTTTTTGCACTCTCTCAAAAATTTGAAATTTTCAATAATAATTTTTTTTTGAAAATATGTTCAAGATTGGTCTCATTTTAAAGGCGTAGTGAATATCTTTTAAATGGTAATAATATTATAAAAAAATACATGTACAAATTTAAAGTTGTGCCCATTTTATGAATAAAAATAGAGTGACTAGTATTTTTTTTTTTTTTATTATGGACACAAAATACCATTGTGACACTCTACATTGTTAAACTTTATAAATGTCTTGTATGGATAATCAAAATCTGATGTAGCAACTTTTGGTTATCCAATTTTAGTTATACCACTAGTGATGCTCTTAGGATGTTGTATGGAGCGACTCATACTGGTTTAGTTCTAGTCTTCTGTGATACATTGGCTTAGCTCATTGGGATTTTACAGGTCATTTGAATGTGAACAGGGTTCATATACGATTAAAAGATGTCAAGGGATCTGGATGCCGATCAATGGTAAGATGGCACACTACAACCCTGTATTGCGGCTCCGATCCCCAATTCCCTACTTGGAGATGGGGAAAAAGGGCGATCAAATATGGATGCACTACACACATATTTGATTGTGATGCCAAACCAATTACTACATGCCACACGAAAACACGAGTTTACCCCCGGGAATTGGCTCGGGATCCTCTGTCCCAGTCTCTCTGTCCCCATCTTCTGTCCCACACCCTCTTATGTTGACACTTGTCCAAACTTAATCTCAGCCCTTCAATCTCTCTCTCACTCTGCACTTCCATCTCCAGGAAAATACCTCCATGTCCAAGTCCATCACCGCCATCACCGTCGGCGAACAAATCCTTACCCAGCGCCACCCGTTTTGACCCACTTTTTTCTCACTCCAACAACACTCCTGTGCGGTTATGCCATAGCTTCCTGTATTTTCCTCCCTTTACCTAATTACCTTCTCAATTCTCTGTCTACAAAACCAGAGGGTTGAACAGAAAAATTTCCCAATCCTGGTTTCTAATCAACGAATGCTGGTTTGAAATCAACAACAGACGCACACTAAATGTCGTAATAGTAATCAAAGAATGATGGGTTTGTAACTTTGCATCTCTTTAGAAAAAAACAATTCGCAAAACCCAGTCCTTGGAATTTAAAAATCAGATCAAAACTGGGGATAAAATTTAAATGGAACTTTGATCTGTGTGGTGTTAGCCTTGGTTGAATGATCGGTGACGAGACTTTCGCCGGCGAAATGGTTCTGGGTTAGTTTGGTCCACCACCGGAAGTGGAAAGCCTATGCGAGAGAGAGAGAGATTCAAGGGCTGAGATTAAAGTGGGACAAGTGTCAAAAAAAGAGGGCGTGGGACAGAAGATGGGGACAGAGAGACTGGGACAGAGGATCCCGAGCCCCGGGAATTGGCGTCGAGAGGGCCTTAATAAGATAGATAAACAGTCACTTCTCATGTCCAGAACTAGATAGATGAGTTTCGAATAGGGTGATAAATAGGAACTACAACAAAACAGTGTCAGGAACTAAACAGCAGCAAAACCAACGTCGACACAAAAGAACACACGATTTAGATTTTTAAGGAAAAACCAGATGAAAACATGTTCGTTATGGGGAAATCGTGCAACCGAGCGCAAAATTAATTTTGACAATACGCCAAATCTACTCCCGTCAAAACGTCTACTAGGATTCAAACTCCAAAGCTATCAAAGTGTGTATGCATAGATTCCTGAAACCTCTCAAGGAGCAGCAACCACAATCCTCCCAGCAACTTGATCAAGATCACGCTGCCCACTTGATGTGATTTTCCTTCCACTGATGCATAGAACAGTGTTTTAGTAACAGATATACAAATTGTAACGTGCACAACAAAGTGCATATGCAACACTCATCACCGTAAACAATTCCAGACAAACCCTTCAAATTGAATTAAACGAGGACCTTTTTTCGTTCGGTAAGCAAATAAAAGAAGACTTGCGCTCTTGGAAAATATAGAACACAGCAAAAAATGTCCTCACAACGATTGAACAATTAATTACACTCAACGTCTACACGGCTACACTTATTAATTTACTCCAATTGAGAAGACCAGACACCTTAACAATCTCAACGTCTCAATGGCCCACAAAATATTAGAGTGAAAACCGGATTCAATTATCCAGCAAGTTTTCATTACAACATACTGTATGTAAAAGCATTCACAAGGTTCTATCCCCTATGCATGTGGAATGCTGAGCTTGTGCGTACAAGAAAGACCTAGGGAATGCTAGTGTCAACCTCCCAAACTTCCCTAGGGCCCCATAGCCCGCAAGTGAATGGCGAACTCATGCACTTATGCAGAGTCCAACATTCATGACCCGCAATAAATCATAAATCATGCAAGTCAAAAGATGAGTGAAAGAAACTCACCCCTTGGCATCGAAGTCAATGATGTTCATGTTCTGCAATTGCTGAAGGATGTGTCGGGCAACAGAACCACTGCTCTTGCAGAAGTGGGGTGGGCGACTCCCGTTCCTCTTGCTCCCACCGTAGATCCTCCGGAAAGCACCAACACCAAGACCACCCCTCAGGTATATTTTCCTAGCCATAGAAGCTGCCAAGCAAATTAAATAACATAAGTACTTTATTAAGTGAAGACTGGGGCCATTGGGCATGTAGTTGAATGAAATACACAAAAAATAATAAAAAAGAATCACAAACCAGCTCTAATGTAGTACCAATCAGGGTCATATGGGGCAAGCTCCTTGAATGTACCGGTTTTCACAATGTCAGTCCAGTGAGGAAGCTCCATCTATCAGTAAACAAGAACATCAAAAGGTCACAAGAAGAGAGCGCAAAATCAACCTGGAGTAACCATTTATCAAGCACGCCATAGCCTAGTCTCACAATTTCCAACTTACAAAATGATAACGAAATGTCAATAGATTTTGCATCACATATATAGAGAGCCAAACCACATACAAACATTACAATGAGAAATGTCAAGCAACACAAAGACCAGACAAAATCAGTTCATTTCATCAAAACTACGATGAACAACTTTCTAAGAAAGGGAGAAAATTACTTAGATATAATCTAACCCATAAAACCAACCCCAAGATTGTGGACAGAAAAATACTTAATACTAGATGTTCAAATTGTTAATGAGCAACACTGACTCGCACAATTAAAATGACTGAAGAAAGTATACAGAGAATTTGTAAGGGAGATGTAGATGCATTGCACCACAGATGTATACACACTAAACCATAGATGTAGTCTGACGACAAACTGCACCTGCGTAACTCTTACCAACAAAATTGTACACTAAACCATAGATGTAGTCCGTAGACAAACTGCACCAGCATAACTCTTACCAACAAAATTGTAATGCCATGGTAGCCCTTGTAAGCTTCTTTATTGTTCGGCAACTGTCAACTACTACACTAGTTTCAGGTAACATTTAAAAGACTACAGATATCTACTCTAGAAACCTCACAGAGCATCTTACAATCACGAAGTTCAGCTAATTAACTCAGGGGAGGATTCTAACCAAATTTACTACAAACTAGGTCCAATGCTGATAGGGTATCCATCTCCCACAAATAACCCACAAACCAGGAAATAGTGGGATCCAATCCTTTACACAAACCCAGGTTTTCCCAGCCAAACAAGCAGCCACTGTCACTATGGAAGCATTTTCTGTACAAGTTAGCCAACACTTGAGATATACACGACAGTACACTACCACGAATTTGAAGGAATAGAGTAAAAGAGTAGCTATGTTAGCTCCTATGGTAATCCCAATATGTAGGAAAGAACTGTTCATAACAATTAAAACGATACAACTACAAAGAAAACAACATAAAGATATGATACATCCCAGCTTTGCCACATCATCTGTGCAGTTAGGATTTAGTTAGGAAGTGGAATCTTTTTGTATCTCTTTTGCCCCTGTTGTTTCTGATATATTTTCTTTCTGTTTAGTAATTGTGAAGTCTGTTATAAAGGAGTGAGGAGGGTGTTGAAAGAGGCAACTTCTTTGTTGTAAAGCATAACTGGAACGAGAGCTTCCTTCTGTGAGAGGGACGAGAGCTCCCCTTTTTTCTGTATTCTTGTTTCTCTAATGTTTCCTGTGAGATTTCACTAGTTTTCAATTTCTATAAAATTTCACTAGTTTCTTTTCTTGTGAATTTCTCTGCATCTTTTCACTTTCATTTTCTGAATCTTGCTCTGCCATATCACTGAATGTAACATTGGTATCAGAGCGAACGTTCCTTGGATAAACCACCACCTTCGCCATGGAATTGTCTCAAGTACAATCAAATTCTATGCAAGAAGATTTCTTGGAAATCAGGGCATTATTCTCGAAGTTTCTTGTAAAATGCGACCAATTCATTGAGACTAATAGGGAATTCTACCTTGAATTGGGTATTAAGGAAATGCATCTTGAAGAACCAGAATTTCGGAATGAAGAAACTACTGAAGAGTTGCAGTTGGGGTTTGAGAAGGATACAAAGACAGAGCCCGATGATTCAACAAATCTTGATTACCTTGTATCGTCCATTAAGGAAACAGGTTTTGAAGATCCAGAGATCAATAATGAAGATCAAAGAGATGATTTGATGTTGGGTTTTGAGAGAACTATGAAGGTGGAACCCGGCGAATTGAAGGGAAATGGCAGACATTTCTGTCACAGGTTTTCACCCTTTTAATGGGTAGAGATAAGGGGCCATTTACCACGGATGGGAATCCCAAGAATTCTTCAGAAAACGTGGGTTTTGCTACGCAAGAGAATAATTCAACATTTCTTGGTCATGGAAAAGATCACATCTTCAGGATCTTGAGGTCTTTCAAGGAAATAAAAGGTGGAGAAGCTCCAAGCACGCCAGCTGCTCGATCAATTTTGAATGAGATTGAGCCTTTGGTGGGAGTTAACAACAATGGAATGACTGATGGGCTGAAGTTATGGGGTGATTCAAAAGGACGAATTCAAGTAAATTGTTCATCAGAAGATATTGTTAAGGATTCCAAAGAACAAATTCAGGAAAATTCTTCATTAGATAGTATTGTTAAGAATCTGAGAGTCGAGGTTGAGGATATGGCTTCAAGAAATAAAAATGGTGCAACTGCTAAATCTGGAACACAAATAGTGGAAGTCTATTGGCAGAGTGACAGCAAACAGATGCCCCTTCTAAGGCTAGTATCCCTTGCATGGCTTGTAATTTCATTGGGAAGAAGAAAGGATCGTGGTACTTGCTTATTACCTATTGGCTCAAATTCTAGGGATGTTTTTGCTATTGATGTTTCCACTAGTGAGGGGAAGTGGAAATCAATTGGATGCCATGCCGCTGGTATTGTTGGTCTATCTTTTCCAAATAGAGGCCACATACTTCACACAGTTTGCAATGTTGGAATAGCATCTGAGATGAACTCAGAGACTGGAGAATTTGTATGGAAGTTCAAAGTTTCAAAGACGCATATCTCTTCCTTAGCTTTGTGTGCTGAGCAAATCTTGGCTATATCTAGTGGTAAGATACGGATTTTTAGTTGGGAATCTGGGAAAGAGCTTCTCAAGTTTTCTGCTGATGGGGGTTCGGTGCAGCGTGTTTCCATTTTTCATGAAGCCAAGGCCATCATTACTTTTGGGTCTGGTAAGAAACATTTTCAAGTGTGGAAGTGTGATTTGAGTACTGGAGCTGTAAGCAAAGGGCCTGTTCTTTCCATGAGACATCCTCCATTTGTATTTTTAGTTGTCCTCTCGGTTTCAGAGTCGGGTGTAGCTTATGCGTGGAATTTGAAAACCATCACTGAGGAGGAGGTAACTCCAACTAAAGAGACAGTTAAAGCTGGAATACATTCCAACAACAAAAACCCTAAATCTGACGATGAGACTGAGCCAGAAACAAGTCAACTGGAGTTTGTTACAGAAGATGATTTTTCAGATACAATTGATGAGCCTGATACGTCTTCTTTTACTGCATTTCTTTATTCGCTACTATCAACGGACGAATCTAGAAATAATTCCAAGCCTGATGGGAAAAAAGAGTATCAACAGGGGATTGGTGAACCAGCATCTGACTCAAGAACAATCAAAGAAAGTAGTGGAAAGAGAAGTTTATTTTCAGAAGATAAACAATCCATAGCTAGAGGGCTTTATCAGATTGCAAGATTAGGTGGGTTTCAAAACCAAGCCTCAGGATACAAGGGCAATTCTGACATGACAATCAGTGTCGGCATGACAATCATTATGGAAACATTGATTGGATCTGTGGATTTGGACAATCTTCCTAAAATTTCTGAACTGTCATTGCTTCTAGCTGAGAAAACACGGAGTGTTCTTCACAATGCACTTTTCCGGTATTCGCTCATGGGAGAAATTGGGTATTACTCTACAGCACATTGAGGCATGGCATTTCACTTGCTATGCTAAACAGGAGAAGCATGCCTTGTCCTGGTCTTAGTTTGCTGGTTGTTGGTGACTGTAAAGGTACAGTGTTGGTAGCTTAGTTGAGGCACCCTTAAGAGCAACAAACAAGAGACAACATCAGGGAATGAATACTTCGTTTGTTTTTACTAATACACGAGGACATCCAATAAAATTTCGGCCACAGCTTTTAATGAGGTTATTGCTTTTCTCAAATTTTTCACGGCTGATGCTGGGCTACCATATTGGGGTTACTGGTATAGCAAGAAGTTTAGAAAGCTTACCATTTGGGATCATGGGCAGCCTTCTACCACTGTCTAAGATAAATATCTCCTCAGTGATTCAGTCAAGGAAGGGTGGTGAGAATTGACGTAGATGGTCGAATGCATTGTTCCCTTCTTGTTCACATTTCAGCCTTGAGGACAAGGCTGATTTCAAGAGGGAAGGAATGATACATCCCAGCTTTGCCACATCATCTGTGCAGTTAGGAGTTAGTTAGGAAGTGGAATCTTTTTGTATCTCTTTTGCCTCTATTGTTTCTGATATATTTTCTTTCTGTTTAGTAATTGAGAAGTCTGTTATAAAGGAGTGAGGAGGGTGTTGAAAGAGGCAACTAGTTTGTTGTAAGAGCATCTCCACGCTTGGAGCAAATCCTTCACCAAATTTAAATTTAAGTAAAAATGACCAAAAATCCCACTCCACCTCTTCACCAAATCCATCACCAAATTTGCTCAACACCAAATTTGCTCAAATTTTTCACCAAATTTGATCAACACCAAATCTTTCACCAAATATTCAAACGGCTCTATTTGTTCCAAATAGGCAACGACTCAACACCAAATTTGCAGAGGGCAACGAATGAAAAGGAATTGACAAAATGAAAAAAAAAAACGAAAAAAAACTGTTTTTACAAAATGGCGGGAAAGTTTTGGGGCCAAAATGAACAAAAAAAACAGTTTTTGACAAAATTTTAACTAGAATTTGGTTAAAAAGGTGGTTTTCCATTGGAAGGGGTGTTATCAAATCAAGTTTTTGACCAAATTTTTACTCAAATTTGAGTAAAAATTTGGTGTAGGAGTGGAGATGCTCTAAAGCATAACTGGAACAAGAGCTTCCTTTTGTGAGAGGGACGAGACTCCCCTTTTTCTGTATTCTTGTTTCTCTAATGCTTCCTGTGAAATTTCACTAGTTTTCCATTTCTATAAAATTTCACTAGTTTCTTTTCTTGTGAATTTCTCTGCATCTTTTCTTTTTCATTTTCTGAATCTTGCTCTGCCACATCACCGAACTTAACAAGCTATGAAAACATCATGGTTAAATTACACAGAACAAATGAAAACCATCTGAAAATACCTTCACACTCACACATGAGATTCGACTCCGATCGCTTAATCATACGGGTGGGTTTGGGAGGATTGCTTCTGGGTTGGGTCTATAATGGGTCATTGACCCGTTTAAAACCCAATTTTCTACATAATTCAGATATTTTTATGTACTTATACTTTTAGTTTGTTAGGAACTAAAACATCTAAATACAACAAAATCAACGAACAATTACTCCATTACATTCATCATCCAGAAAGAGAAATGCAAATGTAAATAGCTACAAACAACGAGAGAGAGAGAGAGAGAGAGAGAGAGAGAGAGAGACCTTGCCGGAGCGTTTGAGGTGAGCGGAGTATGCCTTGACGAACTCGTGGGGAGAGACATCTTTCACAGTCCTTCCCGTCTCCATTTTCTCCGGCGGCTGCTGCTGTTGCTGCTGCTCTCGGGCGCAGATCTCCCTCTGAGGTGAAGCAAGGGTTTGTGCGTGCAAGAGGGAAGATCGTTGGGGTGGCGGCGGCTAGGGTTTATAGTGTAGTTTGGAGCCCTATTGGGGCTGCAACAACTGTGGGCCAGACTCATGTTCGAAGCCCAATTCAAATGTTAGAATTGTTTGGTGGAAGGTCATAAGCCTGTAAGTCCAGCCCAACCAATTCTATATCCCCCATTGTAAATTTTCTTCCTTTTGTTGTTTCATTGTACTTTTGTGGTTCAACTTGTCGTTTTAATAACACAAACAATTTTAAAAAGAAAAAAACTAATAATAACACAAGTGCAGATATGCAAGAGAGCATGGAAAAAATATTGTGTTTAAAAATAGAGGTAATTAAATAATCATCCTTTTATTGGACACCACGTAAGTTTTCATCCTTGTCATTTTGAACAGTTATGTTTTCATCCTAATTATTTGTGATTTACCATTTATACCCTTTTCTAGTTGTACACATACATTATATTGTTACCTATTTCAATTTGATTTAATTGAACATAATTGCCTTAATTATAGGAGATTTCAAATTTGGAAAATATTTGAAATCATGGGTGGGGATTAATTTGATCCTTACCAATGGATAAGAAGGGAAAATTTTGAAATTTCAGATATATTTTGATTGATTCCTTATTAACCATCATGTCAATTTGATCATGGTTAATTAAAAATATAGGCTCGCTTCGTAAGTAATCATAGTTAATTTGCTCATGGTGAAATACATTGTAAAAGTCAATACTCCAATTACCATGGTAAATATTGTTTGTCCATCATGGTAAAAACAAAAAAAAAAAAAAACAAAAGGTCACCAAAGTTTGATTCCTGTCATTTTGATTATGGTTAAAAATATAGGTTCACTTCGTATTTCAATATTTTCATGGTGAAATACATTGTAAAAGTCATACTCCAAGTATCATGATAAATATTGTATATCCATCATGGTAAAAAAAAAAAAAAAACCACCAAAGTTTGATCATGGTAGAAATTGTATGTTCACAACATCTTTCAATAACCATGGTAAAAAAAAAAAAATAATGCTACCAAAGTTTGATCATGGTAAAAATTATATGTCCACGACATCTTTCAATAACCATGGTAAAAAAAAAAAAAAAAAAAGCCCACCAAAGTTTGATCATGGTAAAAATTGTATACCCCCAACATCTTAATCATGGTTAAAAAAAAAAAAAAAAAAACAGACTCATCATCAAAATCAGTCCAACCATGTGTTTGTTTCATTCCTTCAGGTAGACACAGAGGCCAGAGGCTAGGGTCTCTCCCTTCTTCCTATGTAAATTGGGTCTCCAAGAGCCATAAAAAACCCAATTCGATGATTGGGCCTTGCTCGCCGCCAAGTCCTAAATGAACCCCTTTACGGGGACCGAATCGAGTAGGAGTACGTCCAGAGAATCATGCAAGGCGACTTTGGTTTCAAATAGAAGAAGAGAACACATGTTCGCCGATGCATATACTGAGATACGTGAGATTGCCAATGAGTTCGATTGGGACATGGAGGATCATGCGGGGTGGAGTGAAGTTGATCTTGGACTACTTCGGACCCCGTATGGAAGTTGAACTCCGAGGAAGAAGGACTGGTGGTCGAGGAGGACGTTGGATTGCGATGAAGTTGGATTGCGATGAATCTGGATCGTTTTCTCTCTGGTCTAGGTTTTGAGAGGAAGAAGAAGAAGAAACTGTGATTTGGGGGATTCTTTGTAACGCTAATTCTAGTCCAGGTTTTATGGAAGAATGAAAACGTCTTGGCTTGATTTGTGGAATAAATCCCAATCCCAAAATTATAGGGGAGGATTCCCAAACTTTTAAAACGGTCCTTTTTCTCCAGCAACATAAAGGGCAATATTGGGTTTATTTGAATCTTGGGATGGAAATTTAAACCCAAAAAATGGTGGGGATGATTATTTAATTCCAGGAGAATTAATGGATGATTATTTAAGTGCCTCTTAAAAATATTTACTTCCTCCGTCCCGAGATGTTTGTACTACTTTTAAATTTCAACATTTTATGCAAAATACACAATGTTACCCAAAACTTGTAACTTTTCAACTTTGCCATTAATTAGTTGACTCTAATAAAAGAGGAGTTAATCAAGTTTTGAATTTAAATTATTTTTTGGAAAGCGGAACATCTTGCCGCCAATGTAATCAGATAACTTTTTCAAATTTTAAAGTGCACTAAACTTTCCAATTATTCTTCTTTTGGTCTCATTGTTGTCATTGTTAAAAGGGTTTTTCTTTAACAAGGACATGAAGCAGTGGCTCTGTTGCAAGACATATCCTTCAACAATTGCAGGGCATGAACATCATTGACTTCGATGCTAACGGGTAAGCTTTTTTATCCTTCTTTTTAGTGCCCACTACTGAGAATGTCATTGCTGCTCTTGCATATTTTTTATGACCAGTGACCACAAAGAAACTAAGACAACTCATCAGGACCTGACTTTTTTTTTTTCATTTTATCCTTTGTTCTACTAGTTAAGGTTTCAGGGTGCATTGTCTTCCCCTGGAAAATATTGGCACTAGCAGTATCCGTGGTTTGCATGGGCCTTCTAAATGCTTGTAAAAATCGATATACAAGTAATTTGGTTGGAAAGTTGTATATGAGTGTTATTTATACAATCCCAGATATTTTTCTTTGAACTTACCTCATAAATAAGAGAATGTCATAATTAAGAGAATGGGTGACTTTTAAGTGCTTTTATATGATAATAACTAGAAAGATTTAGGAGATCAACAAACCTTGCACATGGTAAAGATTTTTAAACACTGTAATTTTGGCACAAACAAAAATGGTTTTGGCATTAGCACCACCCTCCTAACATTGGAATGAAATTACTTCTTCTTCTTCTTCTTATTTTTTTTTTTTGTCATTTGTCATTCCTAATCTATTACATAGAGGGATAGGGGAGGGGAGAGTGAGATTCGATCCCGGGATGCAGTGTGAGGTATCTAGGAGCTCTATTACATGAGCTAGCCACCACTTGCAATGGAATTACTTCAAATATTGAATTATTTAATTTGCCCCTCGTTCAAACTCTCTCTCCGAACAAGATTTTCACATTTAATGCTAAATTCAATATCTATAAGTAATAAATATTTTTAGACATAATATTTTTTTTCGATACGTAATAAATATTTTTAAACACACAATATTTATTTCCATGCTTTCTTGCATATCACGAGTACTGCACTTGTCTTAGTTTTTTCTTTTTGAAATTGTTTTGTTATTAAAACGACAACTTGAACCACAAAAGTACAATGAAACAAAAGCAAGAAATTTTACATGGGGGGCTAGAATGGGTTGGGCTGGACTTACAGGCTTATGACCTTTCACAAATGAATTGGGCTTCGAACATGACTCTGGCCCACAGTTGTTGCAGCCCCAATAGGGCTCCAAACTACACCATAAACCCTACGCGTTGCTCAACGGTCCTCTCTCTTGCACACACGCAAACCCTTGCTACACCTCAGAGGGAGATCTGCACCCGAGAGCAGGAGCAGCAGCCGCTGGAGAAAATGGAGACGGCAAGGACTGTGAAAGATGTCTCTCCGCACGAGTTCGTCAAGGCATACTCCGCTCACCTCAAACGCTCCGGCAAGGTCTTTCTCTCTCTCTCTCTCTCTCGCGCGCGCGCGCGCGTTGTGTGTAGCTATTTACATTTGTATTTCTCTTTCTTGATGATGAATGTAATGGAGCTATTGTTCGTTGATTTTGTAGTATTAGATGTTTCAGTTCCTAACAAACTCAAAAGTATAACTACTTAAAAATCTCTGCATTATGTAGCTAATTGGGTTTTAAACGGGTCAATGGCCCATTATAGACCCAACCCATATGCAATCCTCCCAAACCCACCCGTATGATTGTAGCGATCGGAATCGAATCTCATGTGTGAAGGTATTTTCAGATGGTTTTCATTTGTTCTGTGTAATTTAACCATGATGTTTTCATATCTTTATGTTGTTTTCTTTATAGTTGTATCGGTTTAATTGTTATTAACAGTTCTTTCCTACATATTGGGATTACCATAGGAGTCAACATAGCTACTCTTTTACTATATTGTTTCAAATTCGTGGTAGTGTACTGTTGTGTATATCTGAGTGTTGGCTAACTTGTACAGAGAATACTTCCATGGTGATGGTGGCTGCCAGTTTGGCTGGGAAAACCTGGGGGTTGTACAAAGGATGGGATCCCTCTATTTCCTTGTTTGTGGGTTACTTGTGGGAGATGGATACCCTATCAGCATTGGACCTAGTTTGTAGTAAATTTGGTTAGAATCCTCCCGAGTTAATTAGTTGAACTTCGTGATTGTAAGATGCTTTGTGAGGTTTCTAGAGTAGATTTTGTAGTCTTTTAAAAGTTACCCGAAACTAGTGTAGTAGTTGACAGTTGCCGACCAATAAAGAAGCTTATAAGGGCTACCATGACATTACAATTTTGGTGGTAAGAGTTATGCTGGTGCAGTTTGTCTACAGACTACATCTATGGTTTAGTGTGTGTACATCTGTGGTGCAATGCATCTACATCTCACTTACAAATTCTCTGAATACTTTCTTCAGTCATTTTAATTGCACGAGTCACTGTTGCTCATTAACAATTTGAACATCTAGTATAAATATTTTTCTGTCCACAATCTTGGGGTTGGTTTTGTGGGGTAGATTATAACTAAGTAATTTTCTCCCTTTCTTAGAAAGTTGTTCATCGTAGTTTTGATGAAATGAACTGATTTTGTCTGGTCTTTGCGTTGCTTGACATTTCTCATTGTAATGTTTGTATGTGGTTTGGCTCTCTATATATGTGATCCAAAATCTATTGACATGTCATTATCATCTTGTATGTTGGAAATTGTGAGACTAGGCTATGACGTGCTTGATAAATGGTTACTTCAGGTTGATTTTGCACTCTCTTCTGGTCACCTTTTGATGTTCTTGTTTGCTTTTTTGAAACGGATGTTCTTGTTTACTGATAGATGGAGCTTCCTCACTGGACTGACATTGTGAAAACCGGTACATTCAAGGAGCTTGCCCCATACGACCCTGATTGGTACTACATTAGAGCTGGTTTGTGATTCTTTTTTTATTCTTTTTGTGTATTTCATTCAACTACATGCCCAATGGCCCCAGTCTTTACTTAATAAAGTACTTATGTTATCTAATTTGCTTGGCAGCTTCTATGGCTAGGAAAATATACCTGAGGGGTGGTCTTGGTGTTGGTGCTTTCCGGAGGATCTACGGTGGGAGCAAGAGGAATGGGAGTCGCCCACCCCACTTCTGCAAGAGCAGTGGTTCTGTTGCCCGACACATTCTTCAGCAATTGCAAAGCATGAACATCATTGACTTCGATGCCAAGGGGTGAGTTTGTTTCACTCATCTTTTGACTTGCATGATTTATGATTTATTGCGGGTCATGAATGTTGGACTCTGCATAAGTGTATGAGTTCGCCATTCACTTGAGGGCTATGGGGGCCCTAGGGAAGTTTGGGAGGTTGACACTAGCATTCCCTAGGTCTTTCTTGTTGTGCACGAGCACGGCATTCCACACACTTAGGGGATGGAAACTTGTGAATGCTTTTACATATGTTGTAATGAAAACTTGCTGGATTCAATAATTGAATCCGGTTTTCACATTTCCTCTAATATTTTGTGGACCATTGAGAATTTGAGATGTTAAGGTGTCCGGTCTTCTCTATTGGAGTAAATTAATATCCAGTTAAGCATTACTTTTGTAAACTCCAACTGCGAGAAAAAGTAGTATCATAAGTGTAGCCGTAGACGTTGAATGTAATTAATTGTTCAATCGTTTTGAGGACATTTGTTGCTGTGTTCTATATTTTCCAAGAGCGCAAGTCTTCTTTTATTTGCTTGCCAAACAGAAAAAGGTCCTCCTTTAATTCAATTTAAAGGGTTTGTCTGGAATTGTTTACGGTGATTAGTGTTGCCTATGCAGTTTGTTATGCACGTTACAATTTGTATATCTGTTACTAAAACACTGTTCTATGCATCAGTGGTAGGAAAATCACATCAAGTGGGCAGCGTGATCTTGATCAAGTTGCTGGGAGAATTGTGGTTGCTGCTCCTTGAGAGGTTTCAGGAATCTAGCATACACACTTTGATAGCTTTGGAGTTTGAATCCAAGTAGACGTTTTGATGGGAGTAGATTTAGCGTATTGTCAAAATCAATTTTGCGCTCAGTTGCACGGTTTCCCCATAACGGACATGTTTTCATCTGGTTTTTCCTTTAAAATCTAAATCGTGTGTTTTCTGCTGCTGTTTAGTTCCTGACACCGATTTGTTGTAGTTCCTATTTATCACCCTATTCGGTGCTCATCTATCTAGTTCTGGACGTGAGACGTGACTGTTTATCTATCTTATTAAGGCCCTCTCGACGCCAATTTCCCAGGGTAAACTCTGTGTTTTTGTGTGGCTTGTAGTAATAGGTTTGGCATCACAATCAAATATGTGTAGGTTTGGCATCACAATCAAATTTTGGTCTCTCTCATGAAAATGCAATTGAAACCTCTCAACCAAAACTCTCTCATATCGAAGCTAGTCTCACAAAAAAAACTCTAGTTTTAACAAAGGTCCCGTTTAGTTTGACGCAAAGCATAGGAGAGGGCCGAAAAATCCACTTTCTTGTAAATTTCTTATTTTTTAGTTGTCAGATGTCACGATTCCATCTGGGACTAGAAGTCATGACCAACAGGTGAGTCTGTCTCACCACGGGCCTTTTTAACTTACCAGTTAGAAAACAAAGATAGAACAATATAGAAGCAATATAATATAAATGTCCACCAAAATTTTAATATAGAAATTGAATTGAGAAATACAAAGGAGTAATAATACGTCACGAAATCTGTTATATATCTTATTGTATGTCAGAGCATACAAAAAAATACTAGTAAACTAAGCATCTTAAAAGTCAAAAACCATCATTTTATGCCAATAAACATTTTCTATTTAACTCATGACACTAAGCTCACCATATGAAGCTTCAGCAATTCCAACCTAACAAGGGGACCATAAATTACTCAAGCCTAAATCAAATGTTGCATTCAACATCGATAATATATACAGAATTTCTGAATTGGTAAATTAAACACAAGTACTGTTATCTTGACTAACCGATCAACATCGAGCGACGGGAATTAATGTTTGGGAACCAATGACTCGTTGGTAATCAGAATTGTGGAACGGGCAACAAAGCAAATCTAATTTTCGGTTTGTACTGGTTGTTTCATTGGTTTGAGGTGTTCTCAACCGGCAATGGAATCAGAAGGGTCGACAAGTAGACGATCGCCATGACGAAGATTCTTCAAAATACTTGTATTATTATGTTAAAATAAAATAAAAAATCATCTCCAAATTACGTCACGGCTGCCCGACACTAAATTTTTTCATTATATCAAAAGTCTTTAGTCATCTTGTTTTTATTTTTTATACAAGAAGCCAATAAATAGTCCAACAATAAATTTAATGCGTGTAAAGCGAAATATTATGAAACATGAGTTATAATTAAATTAAGAAAAACCAACCAAGGCAGTTAACCTAGTGATTGTGTAGTAGTATTAAGTACTGTGAGGTTGCGAGTTCAAATCCTATGGACAAGAGTTTGATACTCATTATCGTTGGTTGGGGTGAGGTTAGGGCAAAATAGGTTCTTCTATCGTTTACCACAAAAAAAAAAAGGAAAAACCAGACTTAAACTTTGTTTTATATGCAAATTTTGTTGAAGGTGTTAGATCAACACAAAATGAAATAAACTAAGTAGTAATCCAAAAAAAGGAAATGAGCGTGTTACGCGACTTCCGCAGACTTTGATATTAACATGATAGAAACTTTGCCAGATGTCTGCGGTGATACGTGCATGTGATCGATAAGCATTCATAATAGTTTTTGTATTTTAATAATTTTATGATGTATTGATTTTTTTCTAAAGTCGACATATATTCATATTGTAGTCCAATTTTCATTTTTTTTAGTATACATGGTCGTTGCCACTTGGTTAAAATCCTAGTTCCGAGTTCCGACCCTGATGTTGTATCGACATATTTCTATGTTTGGTATATATGTATAAAAAAAAAATTAATTGGATTCATGATGATATATCCAACCAGAAATCATAATTTTAAACTAAGAACAACTCCAACACTACTAGATTAACTAGTCAAAAGTATAAAAAAAATATATATACACAATTTATTGTCTATTCACTTTTTCACTCATACATTCTAACACTACTTTATTTTATTATTCAAAAGAAAAAAAAAATGGAGGGAAGAAGAGTACCACTTTCATTGGCTAGTAGGGAAAAAGTGAGAGAATTGACATTGCATACCCAGTGGAGAGCTACTCTCTCTAGTTACTAGTAGCTAGTCTAAAATACTCGAGGCAAAAAAGCTAGTGAAGTAGAGAGCCTATCAAAAAGCAAAGATAAGAGAAAGTCCAGCCCTAACTCAATTTTAAACTCAGATTTGAGTGAAATTTTGAGTAAAGGGTCAGTTTGATATGAGAAACTCCAGTCCTTCAACTCAGATTTTATAGGGTTCCACCACCCCTCGCCACACGCCACACCTCGCCACCATCCACCGCCGCCGCCACCACCAGCGTGAACCACTGTCATCGCCGCCCAACCAGGTCTCTCTCTCTCCCCTCCTCTGACTCTTCTTCCACGACGCCTCAAACACTTGGATCGACCACCGCAACCACCGTCGACGATTCTTTGTGTAACGACCCGCCTCGGAATAGCATTTCGACGAGTCCAAACCCGACCTGACAAAGGACCCCGTACGTGATCGCGACCGCACCATGGGACTAGCAGTGGACACCACCTAAAAACAACCTGCAAACTGAAACTCGAAACGGGTTCCAAGAGAGTGTGTGAGACATAGATATAGTTCAACAAACTTAACATTAATTTCTCAAAAGTAACAAGCGTAGATAACTCGGCACACAATCATAACCGTCACACTACCACGACACGCGGTCAACCTCGACACACAGCCACAACACACAACTATAGCACACCGCCTACCATGCTTCCGATGCACCACTCTGACACACAATCATGTCACACAACCAATCTCGACATGCAGTCAAACCCGTCACACAACCACGACTCACAGCTTATCTCGACACGCAATCCCAACACACAACCGTTCTCAACATGCTACCACGTCACACAACCAATCTCGACATACCACCTCGTCACACAACCAGACTCGGCACACAGCCAGACTCAGCGCACAGCCAAACTTGGCACACAGCCACAACATCAATATATAACAAGATTAAACAGAAATGCGTAGACAATTCGGCACGAAGCTTATACGGCAAGAAGCCACAGTTCGACACGAAGTTTATACAGCATGAAGCCACAGTTCAATTCCAAAAAAACATCTGTGAATCAAACACTCACACAAGAGTAGAACTCTAACCCACAAATATAAACACTAAAATTGATTAGTCATTAACAAATCCAAAGGTTTGGCTCTAAGCCACATATATTGGCACTTAAGCCACAATTTAATATAATATATCATTTTTAAAGAAATACCATCTATGAATCAACACTCACCTCGATTTCCAAAGATAAAGTGGTTTTGATAACTCTTTCGACACCACAGACGTGCCCGTCCCTTTCTCTGTAACATGTATCCTCAATTAGCTCAAAACATTCACCATCAACAATAAAACACTAATTAAGCCCGAAAGTAGCCCAAAGCTTCACGCTCAATTACAAACGGTATGCTTAGACATACCTAAGACAACTCGACACCCTTGCGGACCACGAATTTATAGAATTAATTTACCCATCCAAATTTTCCAATATTTACACCATAGACCGTAAACCCAAGCATGGACAACATACTAAAAATAAAGAATTTTCTGTACCCGACAGCTATTTTAAAACAATTAACAAATGAACCCAAACTCATAGCAAAACTTGTGAAACAGATTCATGATCAACTTCAATTCAAAAGCTGCTATCACCGGAAAATAATCAAGCTACACGGTCTATCAATTTTGAAAGCCTTACAAATCTACTTTCTAACGCATCAAGCGGATTGAAATTTCAAGCTTCCTAGACCAAGTTACAGTCGTTCCCGTAAGATGCGAACCCAAACACGAACCTGACAACAGATTGGTTCACGAATTTTCATATTTTCTGTACTTCTCATAAAATCATGAAAATTAAACACAAGGTCTGGAACTCAAATGGGTACCTATGGTTAAATTCCAATAAATTTACAAGCTCTGGAACTATATCTAAAAATTCAGCCAAAACAGATATCCGTAAGAAAACGGATGAAACCGGACAGCCTGACTTCGAAAAATCATCATAAATCGAGATCTTAATGTTTTTCAGTGATTCTTGTGCCAAAAGTTTCTCAGTGAGATGAACTTCAAAATTTCAGCAGGGACCAAAGTCCAATTCGTGCTCCAAAGACGAGAAAACAACCGAATACAGAGGCTACATGAATCTGCCTAAGAGCAGATTTCCAGATTTACAGACCCGATTTCAAAAGTTCATAATAAATCGAATTCTCAATGGATTTCAGTGATTCCAACAGAAAAAGAAAGCCCTCTGAGTTAGCTTTAAATCATATGAAGAAATCAAAACCTAATTAACACTTTATGAAGGAGATATTGGCCAAAAACCGTGACCCTGTCAGCTGTGAACAAACTGTTGTTCATACCGGTACAAATACACGAATTTGTACAATAAAATCAACAAAAAACGAAGGAGAGAAGAGGTATACTTGTGGAGATGAAACTTGGGGGAAGAAGGTGATGATCGGACATGGTGGTGGAGGTGGTCGGATTTGGCGGCAGCCTGCCTCTCTCACTCTCTCTTTCTCCTCCTCTCTTCCTCTTTTCTTTTTCTTCTTTCTCTTTTCTTTTTGGTCTCCTTTCCTCCCTCTCTTTCTACGTATAGGTAATATTGAAAGGGGAAAATATCCCCTCACCTCAATTATTGAGGTAGAAAATGATTGCGTGTGTGAAAACAAGCCCCGTTCTGACGGTGCGGTTCAGATTCCACCTCAGAAAATTCTAAAATTTTTACCATGGCCCAAATAAATTATTTTGATACTAACCCCGGTCTCGTTTTATCCAATAACATTCTCAAATCAAAAAGTAAAATTAATAACCGTATGAATTTTCCAGGTCGTCACATCATTTCCAACCAAATAGGAAAGAAATAAAATATCCCACTAATAATGCATCCACTCATGGAAAATTATTGAGTGTAACCATACCACCACTCTAGATTGCGAATTAAATTCTAAATACACGGAACAGGTATTACAGTTCGTGTTCGTCGACCTTCGTGGCCCGATCTGTGTTCTGCTACCACCACCCGTCACCGGCGACCTCACAATCTGTGTGTTTACTACCCTTGCCGAAGTTGATGATGGCGTCAACGGCGAAGTTCAGGTGATGAGCACCACCACAAGATTACCGTTGAAAATTTGGGTAAAGGGTTGAGTCCCGCTTGCTTTAGGTAAAAATTTGAGGAAAACTAAAATTGGTATGAGTTTGGTTCATAGACTGGAGTGAGGTTTTGGGGCTTTTGACTCATATTTTGAATTTGGTTTTGGTTCTGAGTTAGGGCTGGAGGTGCTCGAAGATATTTGCTAGTTATTTAAGCCAAGGGGACTCATTTAAAGAGCCTCTTTTGAAGATGTTCTAAGTGCGAATCTCATCTCTCTTACCCCATGGTAATCTTAGATTCATAATTCAATCATTAATATCAGGAAACGTTGACTCTAGTAAATTTCCAAAAAGTATTTCCCAAATAAGGTTATTGATTTAATCCTAACATTCAAATGGAATTACTTCAGATATTGAATTATTAGAAAATTTTCGTTCAAACTTTCTCTCCGAACAAAAATTTCACTTTTAAAACCAAATTCAATACCAATAAATAATAAATATTTTTAAACACACAATATTTTTTTTCTATAAGTAATACTTCCTCTGTCCCAAAAAGTTTGTCCTGCTTTCCTTTTTTGATTGTCTCAAAATATAGGACCAACTTCAAATTTTCAACAAAGGAAAGTTATAAAATTACATTTCTGCCATTGAGATGCCTTTTAACAATGACAACAATGAGACTAAAAGAAGAATAATTGAAAAGTTTAAAGTGCACTGTAAAATTTGAAAAAGTTATCTGATTATATTGGTGGCAAGATTTTTCGTTTTTCGGAAAATAATTTAAATTCAAAACTTGATTAATTCTTATTTTATTAGAGTCAACTAATGAATGACAACTTGAAAAGTTACAAGTTTTGGATATCATTGTGTATTTTGCATAAAATGTTGAAATTTAAAATAGGACAAACATCTCGGGACGGAGGAAGTAAATGTTTTTAAACACAATAGTTTTGGATGCTCTCTTGCATATCAGGTACTGCAATTGTGTTATTATTAGTTTTTTTTCTTTTTGAAATTGTTTGTGTTGTTAAAACGACAAGTTTAACTACAAAAGTACAATGAAACAACAAAAGCAAGAAAATTTACATGGGGGGCTAGAATGGGTTGGGTTGGGCTGGACTTACAGGCTTATGACCTTCCACAAAACAATTTAAACATTTAATTGGGCTTTGAACAAGACTAGGCCCACGGTTGTTACAGTCCCAATAGGGCTCCAAACTACACTATAAACCCTAGCTGTCGGCCCATGGTCTTCTCTCTTGCACACACACAAAACCCTTGCTACACCTCAGAGGGAGATCTGCGCCCGAGAGCAGCAGCAACAGCAGCAGCCGCCGGAGAAAATGGAGACGGCAAGGACTGTGAAAGATGTCTCTCCGCACGAGTTCGTCAAGGCATACTCCGCTCACCTCAAACGCTCCGGCAAGGTCTCTCTCTCTCTCTGTTTGCATGTGAAGAAGGATAAATGAAAAAAAAGACAGTAACATAAAATTGGCTAGTCATGGACATGTGGTTTAGACAGGAAAATGGAAGGCGGAGGAAAGGGAAAATATTACTCAACTAGTAACTGTATTGCTTAAGATATACTCCCTCCGTCCCGCAAAGTTTGTCATTTTCACTATTCCAGCCCTATGACAAAATTGATTATTTCTTTTAATCTGTAATGTTTTATATAAGCAATATGGATCTCGTTTGATAGATTTCAATTAGATCTTTTGAACAAAGTTTTGAAAATCACATAAAACGTTATGAATTGAAAGATATAGGCCAATTTAAAAATGGCACGCACTCCTGAAAGTGTCAAACTTTGCGTTATGTTTTGTACTAGCATTTTGTGTTACTTTTGTCAAGAACAGCAGGATGAAAACATTGGAAAGGAATAGGATGAATAGAAAATCTTGAACATAAGAATCAGGTACGATTTAAGTTTCTGGAGAAATATTGCTCTAGACGACCTAGCAATGAAGATGAGAGATGAAATTAAATTTGAGAAAAATTTGGATCGACTTGGTGCTGTGACCGAGAGAGATACCAAATTCTTATAACTTAAGTCCCCGTTATTTTCATATCCCAAGAAGAAGTGTTAGAAAAGTGAAATTCATTCCCTCTTTTCCTGTCCAAAAAGGCAGCTAAGTGAGCATCTGATACTTATAGCTAGGCTTGAAATATGTTCCCTGTGACAAAATATGATATTTTTTCTTGCCTTTTACTAAGTTGAGGGTAGTGCTTGAGTTGAGAATGTTTCGTGTGAAAGTGGATGAGCACACATCTAAATGACATTTGATTAACAGGAGGATGTACTATGTAGCTTGAAGGACTCCAATTCTAATTCTACGGACTTCCAAAATCCAAATCTCTTTTTCACTGACCATCTTACTGTAATCTCATTCGGACTTGTGTATATCTCGAGTGTTGGCTAACTTGTACAGAAAATGCTTCGATGGTGACGGTGGTGCCAGTTTGTCTGGGAAAACCTGGGGGTTTTACAAAGGATGGGATCCCACTATTTCCGGGTTTGTGGGTTACTTGTGGGAGTTTGATACCCTATCAGCATTGGACCTAGCTTGTAGTAAATTTGGTTAGAATCCTCCCCTGAGTTAATTTGCCGAACTTCGTGATTGTAAGATGCTTTGTGAGGTTTCTAGAGTAGATATTTAGTCTTTTAAATGTTATCTGAAACTCGTGTAGTAGTTGACAGATGCCGAACAATAAAGAAGCTTACAAGGGCTACCATGACATTACAATTTTGTTGGTAAGAGTTGTGCTGGTGCAGTTTGTCTACAGACTACATCTATGGTTCAGTGTGTGTACATCTGTGGTGCAATGCATCTCCATCTCACTTACAAATTCTCTGTATACTTTCTTCAGTCATTTTAATTGCGCGAGTCAGTGTTGCTCATTAACAATTTGAACATCTAGTATAAATATTTTTCTGTCCACAATCTTGGGGTTGGTTTTGTGGGGTAGATAATAACTAAGTAGTTTTGTCCCTATCTTAGAAAGTTGTTCATCGTAGTTCTGATGAAATGAACTGATTTTGTCTGGTCTTTGCATTGCTTGACATCTCTCATTGTAATGTTTGCATGTGGTTTGGCTCTCTATATTTGTGATGCAAAATCTATTGACATGTCATTATCATTTTGTAAGTTGGAAATTGTGAGACTAGGCTATGGCGTGCTTGATAAATGGTTGCTTCAGGTTGATTTTGCGGTCTCTTCTGGTCACCTTTTGATGTTCTTGTTTACTGATAGATGGAGCTTCCTCACTGGACTGACATTGTGAAAACCGGTAGATTCAAGGAGCTTGCCCCCTATGACCCTGATTGGTACTACATTAGAGCTGGTTTGTGATTTTTTTTTAATTATTTTCTGTGTCTTTCATTCAACTACATGCCAAATGGCCCCCGTCATTACTTAACAAAGTACTTATATTTTTTAATTTGCTTGGCAGCATCTATGGCTAGGAAAATATATCTGAGTGGTGGTCTTGGTGTTGGTGCTTTCCGGAGGATCTATGGTGGGAGCAAGAGGAACGGGAGTCGCCCACCCCACTTCTGCAAGAGCAGTGGTTCTGTTGCCCGACACATCCTTCAGCAATTGCAGAGCATGAACATCATTGACTTCGATGCCAAGGGGTGAGTTTGTTTCACTCGTCTTTTGACTTGCATGATTTATGATTTATTGCTGGTCATGAATGTTGGACTCTGCATAAGTGCATGAGTTCACCATTCACTTGCGGGCTATGGGGCCCTAGGAAAGTTTGGGAGGTTGACACTAGCATTCACTAGGTCTTTCTTGTTGTGCACGAGCACGGCATTCCACACACTTAGGAGATGGAACCTTGTGACTGCAAAAAAATGAAGGGAAAATATGTTGTAATGAAAACTTGCTGGATAATTTTTTTGGATAATTACTTGCTGGATAATTGAAATCCAGTTCCCACATTTCCTTTAATATTTTGTGGGACTTTGAGAAGTTGAGGTTTTTAAGGTGTCTGGTCTTCTCTATTGGAATAAATTAAAATCGAGTTTGTAGAATTCAACTGCGAGAAAAAGTAGTATCTTACTTAAGTTTAGCCGTAGACGTTGAATGTAATTAATTGTTCAATCATTAGGAGGACATTTGTTGCTGTGTTCTATATTTTCCAAGAGCGCAAGTCTTTTCTTATTGGCTTACCAAACGTATAAAGGTCCTTTAATTCAATTTGAAGGGTTTGACTTGAATTGTTCTACGGTGATGAGTGTTGTGTGCGCAGTTTTTTATGCCGTTACAATTTGTATATTTGTTACTAAAACACTATTCTTATGCATCAGTGGAAGGAAAATCACATCAAGTGGGCAGCGTGATCTTGATCAAGTTGCTGGGAGGATTGTGGTTGCTGCTCCTTGAGAGGTTTCAGGAATCTATGCATACACACTTTGATACCTTTGCAGTTTGAATCCTATTAGTCGTTTTGATGGGAGTAGATTTAGCGTATTGTCAAAATCGATTTTGTGCTCGGTTGCATGATTTCCCCATAACGGACATGTTTCCATTTGTTTTTTCCTTTGAAATCTAAATCTTGTGTTTTTTTTGTGTCGACGTTGGTTTTGCTGCTGTTTAGTTCCTGACACCATTTTGTCGTAGTTCCTATTTATCGCCCTATTCGATGCTCATCTATCTTGTTATGAACATGAGACGCGACTGTTTATCTATCTTATTAAGGCCCTCTCGACGCCAATTTCTCAGGGTAAACTCGTGTTTTCTCGTGTGGCACGTAGTAATTGGTTTGGCATCGCTATCACATGTGTAGTGCATCCATATTTGATCTGAATTGCCCTCTTTCCCCATCTGAATTGGGGTTCGGAGCTGTACTACGCCATTGATCGGCATCCAGATCCCTTGAGTAGGTGACCCATAAGCTGAAAGTAAAAGTTGGTGACTCGTGCAGAATTTTAGTTTGATCAGTAACCATGTAAATATGTAAATTGAACATTTACCATGCACTCCACATCTTACATATTCCCTCCGTCCGGATTTGTTTGTCTCTTGTTCTATTTCAACCGGAAAAAAAATTAGTGATATCTTTAAATTGGTTAGTAATTATATGTCCAATATTGATTTTGTTTGATAGATGTCGATTAGTCTATAAAACAATGTTTTTAAAATTATAGAAAACATTATAAATTATTCGATACAATCATTTGAAAAGTTATACAAATTCTCAAAATGGACTAACAAACAAATCTGGACAGAGAGAGTATCATTAAAGCTTTTTTTTTTCTTTTTTCTTTAATGGACTTATTTTGATTACATGGTTGTCAATGTCTTGTCAACTTGCAATTATACTTGGGTCACCTACTCAATGATCAATGAAACACAAAACAACAAACATTTCACCGAAGACAGCTTGCAATTATACTTTGGTCACCTAAAAAACGATAATTCTTTTTGCACCGACCGTGGTCCACCGACCACGTACCGATGGCGTCGGGGAACACCGTTGTGGGTCCCAAACGATTGATCCGAGCCGTTCACCCTTCTCCAAATCGAATTCTGAGTGGGCCACGCTGGAATCGAGGCAATTGGACGACTGTATGAGCTCGATCCAAAATCACCCCCATTTCAAAATACTCGATCGATCGTTTGGGACCCACAACGGCGTCGAGGACGCCGTCGGTACATGGTCGGTGCACCACGGTTGGTGCGGGTAGAAGGGTTCCCTAAAAAATGAGAAACAACAAATATTTCACATCAAATAATCGGGCTCCGGATATGCCCGATATTGGCTGATTGGCTGCACAACGCATTTGGCCTTTTCGTAGGTATATATTCCTTCAAAATAATATGTTACTAAAACATCAATAGTAATTTTAACAAATCATATATAATATCTTGAGACAGATGGGGAATTAGAATTTTTAAGTACATTTTCACATGTACTAAAAATTACCAAGCACTTAATGACATTCATTTAATCTAACGTAGGAGTATATAGACTACTGACACATTTAGAACTTGTAAAACGACAAAATAGGATGGTGTGTATAACTTGCGAACATCTCTTTGGGGTCGGGTTTTAAATGTTTTTTTATTATGATATCTATTAATATCATTATTATTGTAATAACTTCTTATAATCTAAATAATTTTGATTTGACTTGATGAAAATAAGTTATTTTACAATCTCATGTCTCAATTTCTTTCACAAACAAAAATAAGTATGTGAATATTGTAGTAATCTAAAGAATAAAACAAAATAATTCAGAAATTGAAGTGAAGTGGATTGGGCCATTCCCAAAGGCAAGGGTAAGTCCCTCAAGTCTATGGTTTTTCGGTTGGCTTTTGCTGCAGCTATCTACCTTCTTTGGGGAGAGAGGAATAACCGTATTTTTACGGGATCTAGAAAGGATGTGCAAGCTTTGTGGAGGGACATGGAAGTTGAAATTCGACTAGCCATGACATCTTGGAGAAATTTTCCTAATTCGGTGGATAATCAGCGGATTGTTGCAGAGTGGGGTTTGTCTAGTGGTTGCTTACAGCGTATTGATTGATTGTTGTATCTCTTTGTTTTCTTTCTTCTTAGGCGCAGTTGATTGTTTCTTGTTCAAGGGCTGAGCCTTGTTGTTTTCTTGTGTTTTGGTATAATAATATGACATTTACCCACAAAAAAAAACAAAATAATTCATTTCCTTTTACTATATTAGGCTAGATTAATTTCATTGTAAAAAGATGTTACATTGAACAAGAAAAGCCCTATGATATAATAAGCATACGTTTAAACAAAAATATGTTCATTAAGTCGGCTCCCTTGTAGCCAGAATTTTGGATCTGCCACTGCAAGCTCTTCCCCACCAATGCACAATACAACGCACGGTAATGGTTTAATAAGGGCAATGTATTTTACCTAGTGAAAAAGTAGATTTTAAATTTAGCTAGTCACTAAATTATATGTATTTCTCTTACCTTTCTACTTTTCTTATCTTTTACTCCTGGAGGAAGAAAGAGAGCTTTGGAGGGGAGAGAAATATATAAAAACACACATACACAATCATGATCTCTTACGGGCTCCCTCACGGATCTCCTCCGTGAGGACCATCCCTTTTCTTATTTTCTGGACCAAATTTCGATAATCAGAACTACTCAATGTGTTTAAAACATGTTTTCAAGGCCAGCGCGAGGAGTTGCAAAAAATAAATAAATAAATAATACCCGAAAGGGCTTCATCTGAACAATTTTTAATAATAACCGTACATATACAATTTATCGAAAAATGCTCAAATGAAGCCCTTCCGGGTATTTTTTTTTTGGCGATTCCTCGCGGTGACCCTTAAAAACATGTTTTTAACACATTAAGTTGTTCGGATTGTCGAGATTCGATCTCGATCCATGAGATCCTCACGGATAATGAGGGAGTCCTCACTAGATCATCCTCATATATATATATATATATATATATATATATATACCCAGGACTTCTCCTCCGGACTCCCGGATTGAAGTCTTGGGGGTGTTTTTTTTTTGTGTTGCAAATTGTTTTGGGAAAATCCGAGCCGTCCAATGTGTTCAAAAGGTATTTTCCAAGGTCCACATTGGAAATCTTTAAAAAAAAAAAAATACCGGGAAGGGCTTGATCCAAGCAATTTTTTGCAAAAACTGTATATTTACAGTTTTTGCAAAAAACTACTTGGATCAAGCCCTTCCCGGTACTTTTTTTTTTAAAGATTTTCTGAGTGGACCCTTGAAAACACCTTCTGAACACATTGGACGGATCGGATCGTTAAAAAAATGCTCGGATCACGGAGGTTGGGAATCCGGAGGAGAAGTGTTACCTATATATATAAAGCATTTGTTAGTGAATAGTATCTTAGAGCATCACTAGTGGTATACTCAAACACAAAAATACTCAAAGATGAGTATTTTGATACACAAAAGAGACTCACAATGGTATTTGGATAAATACTCAAAGTTAACAACATTTGTTACAAATACTCAACTTTTGACATTTGGATACTCAAAACTACCAATCTTTCTCAATAACCAAACTTCAATAACCAAATTTTGGAGACCACACCGTATCAAAAGTAACAACATTCTCTCTTCATTTTTCAAATACTTAATTCAAAACTCAATTTTTTTGCACTTTCTCCCAAAAATTGAAATTATCAATTTTTAATCTTTACCAAAATATGTTCAAGATTGATATCATTTTAAACGTATTGTGAATATCTTTTAAATGGTAATAATATTATAAAAAAATACATGTACAAATTTAAAGTTGTGCCCATTTTGTGAATAAAAATAGAGTGAATAGTACTTTTTTGATTATTGACACAAATGAACCATTGTAGAAGGGTTGATACTCAAACTTATAAACCCATTAAATGAATACTCAAAATGTGATATGGCAATATTTGAGTATCCATATTTGAGTATACCACTAGTGATGCTCTTAGGTATGCATAGTTAGTTATTGTAGAAAATATAATTATACCTAACCTCTGTTGAGGTTCTTGGGGAACCAATTTTATGCACGTGACTATTCTCTTGGAAAGTAGCTAAAATGCAATTTCCCTATTCTCATACTATAAAAGGGAGAAAACAGGGCAGGTAAAGGGCTCCGTGCCTCAACATTCAAATTTCAGTCATTTACTTTCAGCTTCTCGGCATTTACGACGCTTAAGTTCCTGCAACTTTGTTTATTGCTTTGTTCATAGCTTCTAATTCCAATATTAACAGGCTTTCATTTGTTAGTTTTCATTCACTACGTTTTTGTCACTTTATTCCCTTTTTTATTCTTGTTTCCATTTTACTATTCACTGATTTATAAGTCCTTAACGAGCAAGGCACGATCGGATCGTCATTACAATCTTTGTAATCTTACAAAGGGTCGTAACACGGTTCCCTGATACAAAGTCAGGAATCATGTCCTGCGGTCGTATTCTCGTTTAGACCATGTCACGGTCTCGGCACGCCATTTTTCACTCAGTCATTGGGCATTCCCCCTTGACTATATGGGATGAGTTGATAGACCCTAATAATTTCATAAAATATTTATCTTATGAAACAATCCAGACGGAGGGAGTAATTTTTACATCTCATTCTCTTATAAATGCACTTTACAACTTGTTCATTAATAAAATAAAATTTTTGCACACCATTTTTCCTTATAAATACACTCCAATATTTATCTTTTATTATTTAGATTGTTTAATATTAAGTACCAACAAATAAATTTTGGAGTACATTTACAAAATAAAAGTAGAGTGCAAAAATCAGTATCCATAAAGTTTTAGTGAATATGAGCACAAACAATTAGTTTAAAATTTTAACTCGTTAGTTATAAAGATGGCATGCTAGACCCATATACTGAACAAACTCTAATCTTGTCATACCGCCAATAAGGCGTCTAACTAACAGCAAGTTTGGTTATTCATTTTGTTCAATATAGCGGGCTTTCATGTCAATATCGAGCATACACCGAAATTGTTCCGGCAATATTCCAAAATCTCTGCCACTATTACTTTCCATAAGATATAACTAATTACATTAAGATTAAGTAAGTCGCTCTCAGAGCTAATGTTTAGGTTCATTGATAGCTTCCTTTTCTATTTCAAGCTTTACAATTAGATGTAAATATATTAGAGACTTAAAAGTATTTGTCGGTAAATTCTGGACGGTACCGACATATATGGCAATTCCATTACGTCCCTTTCCGTGTAGCAAAAATTGGATGCTGCCCTGCCCGAAATTCACAGTTCATGTAAAAGAGAATAGGGAAATTGCATTTTAGCTACTTTCCAAGAGAATAGTCGTGCATAAAATTGGTTCCCCAAGAGCCTCAACAAAGGTTAGGTATAATTATATTTTCTACAACAACTAGCTATACATACCTAGATACTATTCACTAGTAAATGCTTTGTGTGTGTGTGTATATATATATGAGGATGATCTAGTGAGGACTCCCTCATTAAAATTCCGTGAGGATCTAATGGATCGAGGTCGAATCTTGACAATCCGAACAACTCAATGTGTTTAAAACATGTTTTTAAGGGTCACAGCGAGGAATCGCCAAAAAAAAAAAATACCCGGAAGGGCTTCATTCGAGCATTTTTCGATAAATTGTATATGTACAGTTATTATTAAAAGCTGTTCGGATGAAGCCCTTTCGGGTTTTTTTTTTTTTTTTTTTTTGTTGCAATTCCTCGCGTTGGCCTTGAAAACATGTTTTAAACACATTGGGTAGTTCGGATTATCGAAATTTGGTCCAGAAAATAAGAAAAGGGATGGTACTCACAGAGGAGATCCGTGAGGGAGTCCGTAGGAGATCATGATTGTGTGTGTATATATATATATATATTTCTCTCCCCTCCAGAGCTCTCTTTCTTCCTCCAGGAGTAAAAGATAAGAAAAGTAGAAAGGTAAAAAAAATGCATATGTTTTAGTGACTAGCTAAATTTAAAATCTATTTTTGTCACTAGGTAAAATACATTGCCCTTATTAAACCATTATCCTGCGTTGTATTGTGCATTGGTGGGGAAGAGCTTGCAGTGGCAGATCCAAAATTCTAGCTACAAGGGAGCCGACTTAATGAACATTTTTTTGTTTAAACGTATGCTTATTATATCATAGGGCTTTTCTTGTTCAATGTAATATATTTTTACATTGAAATTAATCTAGCCTAATATAGTAAAAGGAAATGAATTATTTTGTTTTATTCTTTAGATTAGTACAATATTCACATACTTATTTTTGTTTGTGAAAGAAATTGAGACATGAGATTGTAAAATAACTTATTTTCATCAAGCCAAATCAAAATTATTTAGATTATAAGAAGTTATTACAATAATAATGATATTAATAGATATCATAATAAAAAAAACATTTAAAACCCGACCCCAAAGTAGCTCCGCCAATGAGAGCTTGAATCGTTGCCAATGAAAAATAAGAGATATTCGCAAGCTATACACACCATTCTATTTTGTCGTTTTACAAGTTCAAAATGTGTCAATAGTCTATATACTCCTACGTTAGATTAAATGAATGTCATTAAGTGCTTGGTAATTTTTAGTACATGTGAAAATGTACTTAAAAATTCTAATTCCCCATCTGTCTCAAGATAGTATATACGATTTGTTAAAATTACTATTGATGTTTTAGTAACATATTATTTTGAAGGAATATATACCTACGAAAAGGCCAAATGCGTTGTGCAGCCAATCAGCCAATATCGGGCATATCCGGAGCCCGATTATTTGATGTGAAATATTTGTTGTTTCTCATTTTTTAGGGAACCCTTCTACTCGCACCAACCGTGGTGCACCGACCACATACTGACGGCGTCGAGGACGCCGTCGTGGATCCCAAACGATCGATCGAGTATTTTGAAATGGGGGTGATTTTGGATCGAGCTCATACAGCTGTCCGATTGCCTCGATTCCCTCGTGAGCCCACTCAGAATTCGATTTGGAAAAGGGTGAGCGGCTCGGATCGATCATTTGAGACCCACAAATGCGTTCCCCAACGCCGTCGGTACGTGATCGGTCCACCACGGTCGGTGCAAAAGGAATTATCGTTTTGTTAGGTGACCAAAGTATAATTGCAAGCTGTCTTCGGTGAAATGTTTGTTGTTTTGTGTTTCATTGATCATTGAGTTGGTGACCCAAGTATAATTGCAAGTTGATAAGACATTGACAGCCATGCAATCAAAATAAATCCATTAAAGAAAAAAAGAAAAAAAAAGCTTTAATGATACTCTCCCCGTCCAGATTTGTTAGTTCATTTTGAGAATTTGTATAACTTTTCAAATGATTGTATCGAATAATTTATATTGTTTTCTAGAATAATTTTAAAAACATTGTTTTATAGACTAATCGACATCTATCAAACAAGATCAATATGGGACATATAATTACCAAACATTTTAAAGATAGCACTAATTTTTTATCCGGTTGAAATAGAACGAGAGACAAACAATCCGGAGGGAGGGAATATGTAAGATGGAGTGCAAGGTAAATGTTCAATTTACATATTTACATGGTTACTGATCAAACCAAAATTCTGCACGAGTCACCAACTTTTACTTTCAGCTTATGGGTCACCTACTCAAGGGATCTGGATGCCGATCAACGGCGTAGTACAGCTCCGAACACCAATTCAGATGGGCAAAGAGGGCAATTCAGATCAAATATGGATGCACTACACATATGTGATTGTGATGCCAAACCAATTACTACATGCCACACGAGAAAACACGAGTTTACCCTGAGTAATTGGCGTCGAGAGGGCCTTAATAAGATAGATAAACAGTCGCGTCTCATGTTCATAACAAGATTGATGAGCATCGAATAGGGTGATAAATAGGAACTACAACAAAATAGTGTCAGGAACTAAACAGCAGCAAAACCAACGTCGACCCAAAAAAAACTCAAGATTTAGATTTCGAAGGAAAAAACAAATGAAAACATGTCCGTTATGGGGAAATCATGCAACCAAGCGCAAAATCAATTTTGACAATACAACGCTAAATCTACTCCCATCAAAACGTCTAATAGGATTCAAACTGCAAAGCTATCAAAGTGTGTATGCATAGATTCCTGAAACCTCTCAAGGAGCAGCAACCACAATCCTCCCAGCAACTTGATCAAGATCACGCTGCCCACTTGATGTGATTTTCCTTCCACTGATGCATAAGAATAGTGTTTTAGTAATAAATATACAAATTGTAACGGCATAAAAAACCGCGCACACAACACTCATCACCGTAGAACAATTCAAGACAAACCCTTCAAATTGAATTAAAGGACCTTTATACGTTTGGTAAGCAAATAAGAAAAGACTCGCGCTCTTGGAAAATATAGAACACAGCAACAAATGTCCTCCTAATGATTGAACAATTAATTACATTCAACGTCTACGGCTAAACTTAAGTAAGATACTACTTTTTCTCGCAGTTGAATTCTACAAACTCGATATTAATTTATTCCAATAGAGAAGACCAGACACCTTAAAAACCTCAACTTCTCAAAGTCCCACAAAATATTAAAGGAAATGTGGGAACTGGATTTCAATTATCCAGCAAGTAATTATCCAAAAAAATTATCCAGCAAGTTTTCATTACAACATATTTTCCCTTCATTTTTTTTGCAGTCACAAGGTTCCATCTCCTAAGTGTGTGGAATGCCGTGCTTGTGCACAACAAGAAAGACCTAGCGAATGCTAGTGTCAACCTCCAAAACTTTCCTAGGGCCCCATAGCCCGCAAGTGAATGGTGAACTCATGCACTTATGCAGAGTCCAACATTCATGACCAGCAATAAATCATAAATCATGCAAGTCAAAAGATGAGTGAAACAAACTCACCCCTTGGCATCGAAGTCAATGATGTTCATGCTCTGCAATTGCTGAAGGATGTGTCGGGCAACAGAACCACTGCTCTTGCAGAAGTGGGGTGGGCGACTCCCGTTCCTCTTGCTCCCACCGTAGATCCTCCGGAAAGCACCAACACCAAGACCACCCCTCAGATATATTTTCCTAGCCATAGATGCTGCCAAGCAAATTAAAAAATATAAGTACTTTGTTAAGCAATGACGGGGCCATTTGGCATGTAGTTGAATGAAAGACACAGAAAATAATAAAAAAGAATCACAAACCAGCTCTAATGTAGTACCAATCAGGGTCATAGGGGGCAAGCTCCTTGAATGTACCGGTTTTCACAATGTCAGTCCAGTGAGGAAGCTCCATCTATCAGTAAACAAGAACATCAAAAGGTGACCAGAAGAGACCGGAAAATCAACCTGAAGCAACCATTTATCAAGCACGCCATAGCCTAGTCTCACAATTTCCAACTTACAAAATGATAATGACATGTCAATAGATTTTGCATCACAAATATAGAGAGCCAAACCACATCCAAACATTACAATGACAGATGTCAAGCAATGCAAAGACCAGACAAAATCAGTTCATTTCATCAGAACTACGATGAACAACTTTCTAAGAAAGGGACAAAACTACTTAGTTATTATCTACCCCACAAAACCAACCCCAAGATTGTGGACAGAAAAATATTTATACTAGATGTTCAAATTGTTAATGAGCAACACTGACTCGCGCAATTAAAATGACTGAAGAAAGTATACAGAGAATTTGTAAGTGAGATGGAGATGCATTGCACCACAGATCTACACACACTGAACCATAGATGTAGTCTACAGACAAACTGCACCAGCACAACTCTTACCAACAAAATTGTAATGTCATGGTAGCCCTTGTAAGCTTCTTTATTGTTCGGCATCTGTCAACTACTACACGAGTTTTGGATAACATTTTAAAAGACTAAATATCTACTCTAGAAACCGCACAAAGCATCTTACAATCACGAAGTTCGGCTAATTAACTCAGGGGAGGATTCTAACCAAATTTACTACAAGCTAGGTCCAATGCTGATAGGGTATCAAACTCCCACAAGTCACCCACAAACCAGGAAATAGTGGGATCCCATCCTTTGTAAAACCCCCAGGTTTTCCCAGACAAACTGGCACCACCGTCACCATCGAAGCATTTTCTGTACAAGTTAGCCAACACTCGAGATATACACAAGTCCGAATGAGATTACAGTAAGATGGTCAGTGAAAAAGGGATTTGGATTTTGGAAGTCCGTAGAATTAGAATTGGAGTCCTTCAATCAATTCCCTATTCCACAGGAAAGCTACATAGCACATCCTCCTGTTAATCAAATGTCATTTAGATGTGTGCTCATCCACTTTCACGCGAAACATTCTCAACTCAAGCACTAACCTCAACTTAGTAAAAGGCAAGAAAAAATATCATATTTTGTCACAGGGAACATATTTCAAACCTAGCTATAAGTATCAGATGCTCACTTAGCTGCTTTTTTGGACAGGAAAAGAGGGAATGAGTTTCACTTTTCTAACACTTCTTCTCGGGATATGAAAATAACGGGGACTTAAGTTATAAGAATTTGGTATCTCTCTCGGTCACAGCACCAAGTCGTTCCAAATTTTTCTCAAATTTAATTTCATCTCTCATCTTCATTGCTTGGTCGTCTAGAGCAATATTTCTCCAGAAACTTAAATCGTACCTGATTCTTATGTTCAAGATTATCTATCCATCCTATTCCTTTTCAATGTTTTCATCATGCTGTTCTTGACAAAAGTAACACAAAATGCTAGTACAAAACACTATATCTTAAACAATACAGTTACTAGTTGAGTAATATTTTCCCTTTCCTGCGCCTTCCATTTTCCTGTCTAAACCACACGTCCATGACTAGCCAATTTTATGTTACTGTCTTTTTTTTCATTTATGCTTCTTCACATGCAAACACAGAGAGAGAGAGAGAGAGAGAGAGAGAGAGAGAGAGAGAGAGAGAGAGAGAGAGAGAGAGAGAGAGAGAGAGAGACCTTGCCGGAGCGTTTGAGGTGAGCGGAGTATGCCTTGACGAACTCGTGCGGAGAGACATCTTTCACAGTCCTTGCCGTCTCCATTTTCTCCGGCGGCTGCTGCTACTGCTCTCGGGCGCAGATCTCCCTCTGAGGTGTAGCAAGGATTTTGTGTGTGTGCAAGAGAGAAGACCGTGGAGCAACGCGTAGGGTTTATGGTGTAGTTTGGAGCCCTATCGGGGCTGCAACAACTGTGGGCTAGAGTCATGTTAGAAGCCCAATTCAAATGTTAGAATTGTTTTGTGGAAGGTCATAAGCCTGTAAGTCCAGCCCAACCCATTCTAGCCCCCCATGTAAATTTTCTTGCTTTTGTTGTTTCATTGTACTTTTGTGGTTCAACTTGTCGTTTTAACAACACAAACAATTTCAAAAAGAAAAAGCTAATAATAACACAATTGCAGTACCTGATATGCAAGAGAGCATCCAAAACTATTGTGTTTAAAAACATTTACTTCCTCCGTCCCGAAATGTTTGTCCTATTTTAAATTTCAACATTTTATGCAAAATACACAATGGTATCCAAAACTTGTAACTTTTCAAGTTGTCATTCATTAGTTGACTCTAATAAAATAAGAATTAATCAAGTTTTGAATTTAAATTATTTTCCGAAAAACGAAAAATCTTGCCACCAATGTAATCAGATAACTTTTTCAAATTTTACAGTGCACTTTAAACTTTTCAATTATTCTTCTTTGAGTCTCATTGTTGTCATTGTTAAAAGGCATCTCAATGGAAAAAATGGAATTTTATAACTTTCCTTTGTTGAAAATTTGAAGTTGGCCCTATATTTTGAGACAATCAAAAAAGGAAAGCAGGACAAACTTTTTGGGACAGAGGAAGTATTACTTATAGAAAAAAAATATTGTGTGTTTAAAAATATTTGTTATTTATTGGTATTGAATTTGGCTTTAAATGTGAAATTTTTGTTCAAAGAGAAAGTTTGAACGAAAAATTCCTAATAATTCAATATCTGAAGTAATTCTATTTGAATGTTAGGATTAAATCAATAACCTTATTTGGGAAATACTTTTTGGAAATTTACTAGAGTCAACGTTTCCTGATATTAATGATTGAATTATGAATCTAAGATTACCATGGGGTAAGAGAGATGAGATTCGCACTTAGAACATCTTCAAAAGAGGCTCTTTAAATGAGTCCCCTTGGCTTAAATAACTAGCAAATATCTTCGAGCACCTCCAGCCCTAACTCAGAACCAAAACCAAATTCAAAATATGAGTCAAAAGCCCCAAAACCTCACTCGAGTCTATGAACCAAACCCATACCAATTTCAGTTTTACTCAAATTTTTACCCAAATCAAGGGGGACTCAACCCTTTACCCAAATTTTCAACGGTAACCTTGTGGTGATGCTGATCACCTGAACTCCGCCGTTGACGCCGTCATCAACTTCGGCAATGGTAGTAGAACACATATCGTAAGGTCGCCAGTGACGGGTGATGGTAGCAAAACACAGATCGGGCCACGAAGGTCGACGAACACGAAGTGTAATACCCGTTCCAGGTATTTAGAATTTAATTCGCAATCTAGAGTGGTGGTGTGGTTACACTCAATAATTTTCCATGAGCGGGTGCATTATTAGTGGAATATTTTATTTCTTTCCTATTTGGTGGGAAATGATGTCACGGTCTGGAAAATTCATACGGTTGTTAATTTTACTTTTTGAGAATGCTATTGGATAAACCGAGACCGGGGTTAGTCTCAAAATAAATTATTTGGGCGATGGTAAAATTTTTAGAATTTTCTGAGGTGGAATTTGGACCGCACGGTCGGAAGTGGGCTTGTTTTCGCACACGCAATCATTTTCTACCTCAATAATTGAGGTGAGGGGATATTTTCCCCTTTCAATATGATATTACGTAGAAAGAGAGGGAGGAAAGGAGATCAAAAAGCAGTTCAAAAAAAAAAGAAAGGAGACCAAAAAGAAAAGAGAAAGAAGAAAAAGAAAAGGAGGAGAAGGGAGGAGGAGAAAGAGAGAGTGAGAGAGGCAGGCTGCCGCCAAGTCCGACCACCTCCACCACCATGTCCGATCATCACCTTCTTCCCCCAAGTTTCATCTCCACAAGTATACCTCTTCTCTCCTTCGTTTTTTGTTGATTTTATTGTACAAATTCGTGTATTTGTACCGGTATGAACAACAGTTTGTTTACAGCTGACAGGGTCACGGTTTTTGGCCAATATCTCCTTCATAAAGTGTTAATTAGGTTTTGATTTCTTCATATGATTTAAAGCTAACTCAGAGGGCTTTCTTTTGCCGCTGAAATCACTGAAATCCATTGAGAATTCGATTTATTATGAATTTTTGAAATCGGGTCTGTAAATCTGGAAATCTGCTCTTAGGCAGATTCATGTAGCCTCTGTATTCGGTTGTTTTCTCGTCTTTGGAGCACGAATTGGACTTTGGTCCCTGCTGGAATTTTGAAGTTCATCTCACTGAGAAACTTTTGGCACAAGAATCACTGAAAAACATTAAGATCTCGATTTATGATGATTTTTCGAAGTCAGGCTGTCCGGTTTCATCCGTTTTCCTACGGATATCTGTTTTGGCTGAATTTTTAGATATAGTTCCAGAGCTTGTAAATTTATTGGAATTTAACCGTAGGTACCCATTTGAGTTCTAGACCTTGGGTTTAATTTTCATGATTTTATGAGAAGTACAGAAAATATGAAAATTCGTGAACCAATCTGTTGTTAGGTTCGTGTTTGGGTTCGCATCTTACGGGAACGACTGTAACTTGGTCTAGGAAGCTTGAAATTTCAATCCGCTTGATGCGTTAGGAAGTAGATTTGTAAGGCTTTCAGAATTGATAGACCGTGTAGCTTGATTATTTTCCGGTGATAGCAGCTTTTGAATTGAAGTTGATCATGAATCTGTTTGACAGGTTTTGCTATGAGTTTGGGTTCATTTGTTAATTGTTTTAAAATAGCTGTCGGGGTCATAAAATTCTTTATTTTTAGTATGTTGTCCATGCTTGGGTTTACGGTCTATGGTGTAAATATTGGAAAATTTGGATGGGTAAATTAATTCTATAAATTCGTGGTCCGCAAGGGTGTCGAGTTGTCTTAGGTATGTCTAAGCATACCGTTTGTAATTGGGCATGAACCTTTGGGCTACTTTCGGGCCTAGTTAGTGTTTTATTGTTGATGGTGAATGTTTTGAGCTAACTGAGGATACATGTTACAGAGAAAGGGACGGGCACGTCTGTGGTGTTGAAAGAGTTATCGAAACCACTTTATCTTTGGAGATCGAGGTGAGTGTTGATTCATAGATGGTATTTCTTTAAAAATGATATATTATATTAAATTGTGGCTTAAGTGCCAATATATGTGGCTTAGAGCCAAACTTTTGGATTTGTTAATGACTAATCAATTTTAGTGTTTATATGTGGGTTAGAGTTCTACTCTTGTGTGAGTGTTTGATTCACAAATGTTTTCGTGGAATTGCACCGTGGCTTTATGCTGTATAGACTTCGTGCCGAACTGTGGCTTCTTGCCGTATGGGCTTCGTGCCGAATTGTCTACGCATTTTTGTTTAATCTTGTTATATATTGATGTTGTGGCTGTGTGCCAAGTTTGGCTGTGCGCTGAGTTTGGCTATGTGCCGAGTCTGGTTGTGTGACGAGGTGGTATATCGAGATTGGTTGTGTGACGGGGTAGCGTGTTGAGAACGGTTGTGTGTTGGGATTGCGTGTTGAGATAGGCTGTGAGTCGTGGTTGTGTGACGGGTTTGACTGCATGTCGAGATTGGTTGTGTGACATAATTGTGTGTCAGAGTGGCGCATCGGAAGCATGGTAGGCGGTGTGCTATAGTTGTGTGTTGTGGCTACGTGTTGTGGTGGTGTGACGGTTATGATTGTGTGCTGAGTTATCTACGCTTATTACTTTTGAGAAATTAATGTTAAGTTTGTTGAACTATATCTATGTCTCACACACCCTCCTGGAACCCGTTTCGGGTTTCAGTTTGCAGGTTGTTTTTAGGTGGTGTCCACTGCTAGTCCCATGGTGCGGTCGCGATCACGTACGGGGTCCTTTGTCAGGTCGAGTTTGGTCTCACCGAAATGCTATTCCGAGGCGGGTTGTTACACAAAGAATCGACGGCGGTTGCGGTGGTCGATCCAAGTGTTTGAGGCGTCGTGGAAGAAGAGTCAGAGGAGGGGAGAGAGAGAGACCTGGTTGGGCGGCGATGACAGTGGTTCACGCTGGTGGCGGTGGTGGTGGCGGCGGTGGATGGTGGCGAGGTGCTGCGTGTGGCGAGGGGTGGTGGAACCCTATAAAATCTGAGTTGAAGGACTGGAGTTTCTCATATCAAACTGAGCCTTTACTCAAAATTTCACTCAAATCTGAGTTTAAAATTGAGTTAGGGCTGGACTTTCTCTTATCTTTGCTTTTTGATAGGCTCTCTACTTCACTAGCTTTTTTGCCTCGAGTATTTTAGAGTAGCTACTAGTAACTAGAGAGTAACTAGAGAGAGTAGCTCTCCGCTGGGTATGCAATGTCAATTCTCTCACTTTTTCCGTACTAGCCAGTGAAAGTGGTACTCTTCTTCCCTCCATTTTTTTTTTTTTGCTTTTGAATAATAAAATAAAGTAGTGTTAGAATGTATAAGTGAAAAAGTGAATAGACAATAAATTGTGTATATATTTTTTTATACTTTTGACTAGTTAATCTAGTAGTATTGGAGATGCTCTTAGTCTAGAATTATGATTTCTGGTTGGATATGTCATCATGAATCCAATTAATTTTTTTTTATACATATATACCAAACATAGAAATATGTCGATACAACATCAGGGTCGGAACTCGGAACTAGGATTTTACCCAAGTGGCAATGACCATGTATACTAAAAAAAAATGAAAATTGGACTACAATATGAATATATGTCGACTTTAGAAAAAAATCAATACATCATAAAATTATTAAAATACAAAAACTATTATGAATGCTTATCGATCACATGCGCGTATCACCGCAGACATCTGGCAAAGTTTCTATCATGTTAATATCAAAGTCTGCAGAAGACGCGTAACACGCTCATTTCCTCTTTTTGGATTACTACTTAGTTTATTTCATTTTGTGTTGATCTAACACCCTCAACAAAATTTGCATATAAAACAAAGTTTAAGTCTGATTTTTCTTTTTTTTTTGTAAACGATAGAAGAACCAATTTTGCCCTAACCTCACCCCAACCAACGATAATGAGTTTCAAACTCCTGTCCATATATAGGATTTGAACTCGCAACCTCACAGTACTTAATACTACTACACAATCACTAGGTTAACTGCCTTGGTTGGTTTTTCTTAATTTAATTATAACTCATGTTTCATAATATTTCGCTTTACATGCATTAAATTTAGGGTTTGACTATTTATTGGCTTCTTGTATAAAAAATAAAAACAAGATGACTAAAGACTTTTGATATAACCAAAAAAATAATGAAAAAATTTAGTGTCGGGCAGCCGTGACGTAATTTGGAGATGATTTTTTTATTTTATTTTAACATAATAATACAAGTATTTTGAAGAATCTTCGTCATGGCGATCGTCTACTTGTCGACCCTTCTGATTCCATTGCCGGTTGAGAACACCTCAAACCAATGAAACAACCAGTAAAACCGAAAATCAGATTTGCTTTGTACGTTGCCCGTTCCACAATTCTGATTACCAACGAGTCATTGGTTCCCAAACATTAATTCCCGTCGCTCGATGCTGATCGGTTAGTCATGATAATAGGGATCCGGATCCTCTATGAGGATTTCTCTGTGAGGATCTTGTGAGGGTTTTAATGTGGGTCTAACAACACACAAAAAAGGAGATCCAACGGCTCACAACCCCCTTCTTTGTTTCTAAATCAAAATTCTTGGACTATGATTATATATTCACTGAAAAAATTATTTTGTAGAATATATTATGAAGACATTACCCAAATATTTTTACATATTCTGTTTATAATCCAAAATTTAAATTTCAATCAAATACTTTTTGACATCTGTTCCGAAAAATGCTTCATTTTATTAGATTTCTATCACCTAATCAGGTGGATAATAATGTTTGATTTCATGATTGAAATTTTTTTATAATCCAAAATTGACATTTTAATCAAGTACTTTTTGACATCTGTTTCGAAAAATGCTTCGTTTTATCAGATTTCTATCACCTAATCAATTGGATAATAATGTTTGATTTCATGATTGAAATTTTTTTAGTCAATAGAGGATCAATAAGATGTTCAATGAAAAAAAAATTTGGGGATTAAAGTTAATCACATAATGTCACATATGAGAGATGAACAAATAAAATAGAAATGAAAATCAGTTACGAGGGTGTTTGATCTGAGTCAATTATCATTTACATTTTGAACAAAATATATTTTGAAGATATTATCCAAACAATTTTACGTATTCCGTTTATAATCCAACAACTCTTTAATAGAGGATCCGGATCCTAGTCTGCTACCCACGAGTCACCATTAAAGTACTACTGTATATATAATTAATCTTAGATTTAGCTCTCCATAAAATTGTCAGAAAAATTAAAATAACGGAGATACAAAATTATTCACAGAAAAATAAAAAACAAGTAGACCTCAATTGCAAATATTATATTATTCCCAGGTTCATTTTTTTGGAAAGGGGTTGTGTGAGCCATTGGATCTCCTTTTTGGTGTGTTGTCAAACCCACAACAAAACCCTTACAAGATTATCACAGAGAAATCCTCATAGAGGATCCGGATCCAGATAATAGCACTTGTGTTTAATTTACCAATTCAGAAATTCTGTATATATTATCGATGTTGTATGCAACATTTGATTTAGGCTTGAGTAATTTATGGTCCCCTTGTCAGGTTGGAATTGCTGAAGATTCATATGGTGAGCTTAGTGTCATGAGTTAAATAGAAAATGTTTATTGGCATAAAGTGATGGTTTTTGACTTTTAAGCTGCTTAGTTTGCTAGTATTTTTTTGTATGTTCCGATATATAATAAGATATATAACAGATTTCGTGACGTGTTATTATGTAATCAACCGTGGAAGTAACTTATGCTTAAACAATTTTGACGATTTTAGAGCCTTGCCGCTCCATGCTGATCATCTTATGTCAGACTTCCACTGTTGTTGTATTTTAGGGGCTTAACAGACAAAACATAACGTATTATTACTCCTTTGTATTTTTCAATTCAATTTCTATATTAAAATTTTGGTGGACATTTTTATTTTATTGCTTCTATATTGTTCAATCTTTGTTTTATAACTGGTAAGTTAAAAAGGCCCGTGGTGAGATAGACTCACCTGTTGGTCATGACTTCTAGTCCCAGGTGGAATCGTGACATCTAATAACTACTCCCTCTGTTCCTATTTGTTGGTTCTTCTTTCCATTTTGGGATGTTCCAAAATGTTTGTCCCATTTCTAAAAACATCCATCAAAACAGGGTCACCTTACAGTTTTACCCTTAAAAAGTACTTTTTCCATCTCATTTGGCTTGTCCATTATCTTTTACTTTATAACGGTTCTTATAATTTTGAAAAATTTGTATAATAAAACTAATTGATATCTATCAAACAAGATCTATATTGCATATGTTTTGAGTTTCATATAACAAATTAGTCTCACAAAATTGGTCACAGTAATATTGATTGTATTTAGGGGCAAAACAGAAAAAACAATACAAAGTTTTCACACCTCTTAAAAACCCACTTCCCCAAAAGGGACAAACAAATAGGAACGGAGGGAGTAAAAAATAAGAAATTTACAAGAAAGTGGATTTTTCGGCCCTCTCCTATGCTTTGCGTCAAACTAAATGGGACCTTAGTTAAAACTAGAGTTTTTTTTGTGAGACTAGCTTTGATATGAGAGAGTTTTGGTTGAGAGGTTTCAATTGCATTTTCATGAGAGAGAACTTCTCATTTAGGTTGGCGAGTTTTTCTCTTCATGACAATTTATTTTGTCACCATTGTTTTCAGAGTATTGTTCTCTTCGCATTAGTGAATTATTCCTTGGTCTAACTTTTCGTAGATGTGGGTTTATGCCAAACGTAAGCGAAACCACATATACCTTGGTTTTTCTATATTTTTGTTCATGATTTTAGTCTCTCCAGAATAGTTTCATATACTCTGGTTGTTTTTCTCTTCCATTATCATAGCAACAACTACTCTTGTTGTGCAGAAGCATTAACAAATACAGAAAACAGATGCGATTTATGTTATGCAATTGAACAAACCAGAGAGAGAGAGAGAGAGAGAGAGAGAGAGCAATCACAAAAAGCACAGAGATTTTACGTGGTTTGGTAAGGAATACCTACTCCACAGGCAGTAAGATGATTAGGGGTTTCACTATTCAGAAAAGAATCAGATGCCCGAAGGCTACAGGTGAGCTCTCAGAGTTTCTCTCTCTTTGCCTCTCACAGAAAACCAGATGTGAAAGTAATACATTGATAGAAAATCCTAAAAACGTATTAATAGGGCTGTTTTACGACGCATTCGTCTGGACCAAGCCCCTGTTGGTCTGAACCAAAGTTGCTAAGACCAAAATACACAACTAGGATCTCTCAGGCGACAAAGGATACTGCAAGTTGCAATTTTGTCCAAAATTGCCCAAAATTGCTTGATCCTGACCAGAGATGGTGCGAATGTGGAAATCAAGCTAAAAACCAACAAATCTCCACCTTGGCGAGATTGCCAATTGTTGAACCAGAAACTGTAATACAATAACTAGAAAACTAGAACACAACCAGAACCAGATAACTAGAAATCAAATAACCAGATTACCCAACCGAATTGCTCTGATTGCCATCAAAGCGCCCAACGGCGCATGCACCCAAAGGTGCTTAGACTTGTTGCATGTGGATCAAGTTCACGCCAAGCTAGAACTTGACCCCAGAAACTAGGGGTGAGTATGGGTTGGGTAAGGTCAGGTTTGACCTCTACCCATCACCTGACCTGATCAAGTCGGGTTCCAGATTTTCTGACCTGCAACCGACCAAGTTAATATTCCAAGTCGACCAAGTCCACTCCTTCGGATTGATGGGTTGGATCGGTCGGATTGGCTAGGTTTAGGCTTAAGCCTGCAGAAAATAAAAATATATAGTGAATCTGCAGGAAAAATGGGGAGGAGAGAGTAAAAAATGAAAGAAAAAGGGCTCCATGGTAGTCTCCAATCTCCATAGCTGAAACCGAGAGAGAGGTTTGCTGTCTATGCATAGACTCGCCGTGAAACATGGTATCGTTCCATTTTTTCGCTCTTATTGTTACAGGCTTACAACTACTCAGATATGGTGAGAGACAGATCAAAGAGCTATTGAGAGAGAATTCAAGATAACAAGAAAAAGAAGAAGAGATCTGTAGAGAAGAAAAAGAAAACAAATAGTAAATGTAGAGATAAGACTACACAACACAATTCAAAAAAGACAGCTAGCATATGCATTGTCCTCTATTCCCTAGACTATCCTCCTCTATTCCCTATTGGACCTATTCCCATGCGTATTAATAATGCAGAGTAGCACCAGCTCTGCTATTCCCACTTACCCATGCGTATACACAGTACTTTACACATGTATATATATGCCTATCGAGTCGGGTCGGTTTCAACGGTTTTGAAGATAGTGACCGGTGATCCGATCGAAACTTCAAAAAATATAAGTCTACCAACCCGTGATCCAACCCTATGAACGTTCTAAACCGCCTGTTAGACGTCGGGTCGGGCTTGTTTTTGCTCACCCCTGCCAAAAACGACCTTAGTCATCATAACAACCGAATTGGCAGCAGTAGCAATCTTCTCCAACAGAACATCCCCTTCATTGAATATGTTTGGTCCGACCATGATGCACCTAATTCTTTGCAAGATGAATTGCACTTTATCTGTCACAATGAACAACGACCTGATCCTGCTCAATGCCCAAATCAGCCATCAACCCATGTAACCAGATGGCCTCCTTTATGGCTTCAGTCACAACCATATATTCAGCCTCAGTAATGGACAATGCAACTGTCGACTGCAAAGTACATCGCCAACTAACTAGTCCTCTAGCCATGGTAAACATATACCCAGTTGATGAACGACGCTTATCCAAATCACTCGCATAATCAGAGTCCACAAAACTAGAAACCAAATCACCAACAGTTGTGCGCCTCTCGAACTTTAAACCCAAATTCACGGTACGCAGAATATACCGCAAAATTCACGTAGGTGCTTGCCAATGCACCTTACCAGGATTGTGCATATAACGGCTAACCATACCGACAACTTGTAGCAGATCAGGCCTCGTGTAGACCATGGCATACATCAGACTTCCAACCAGGCTTGCATAAGGAATGGTCGCCATGTATTTTCGTTCCTCATCTGTAGTGGGAGATAGCAAACCACTAAGCTTAAAATGGGGAGCCAATGGTACACTCACAGGTTTTGAGCTACCATTTATTCCGAACTGCTCAAGCACCTTTTTTCAGGTATTGCTACTGAGTTAGGTGAAGGGTGCTCTTCACCCTATCCCGAGTAATCTCCATCCCCAAAATATTACCTACCTCACCAAGGTCCTTCATCTCAAATTCCTGGTTCAGCTGAATCTTCAACCTATCTATCTCTGCCTCACTCTTACATGCAATCAACATATCATCAACATATAAGAGTAAATAAATAAAGGACTAATCCGCAAGTTGTCTAAAATACACACAATGAACATATGCAATCAACAAATCACTCTTACATGCTCTATGTGTACTTTTGACCCAACATGAAGCTATCAAAATGCTTATACCACTGACGTGGTGACTACTTTAGCCTGTAGAGAGACTTACATAATCGACAAACCATATTATCTCTACCAGCAACTCTAAAACCATCAGGTTGAGACATATAAATCTCTTCCTCCATATCACCATGCAAGAACACAAAATCTAACTGCGCCAACTCCAAATCAAATTGAGCTGCCAATGCTAACAAAATACGAATAGGCGAATGTTTCCAATTGCTATCAGGCCTGCAAGTGAACTTTTCCAAGAGTCAACTTTGTGGGATTGGTGTACCCATAGATGAATTACAAGAGTATGCTAATTTGATGGAATGTAAAACTGTGGAGCTTCCCATGAAGTATCTTGGGCTCCCTTCAGGAGCAAACCCCAAACGAATTGCTATATGGGAACCAGTCATTCAAAAATTTGAGAAAAAATTGTCCCTATGGAGGAGGAAAAATTGTCCCTATGGAGGAGGAAATACATCTCAATTGGAGGAAGAATTTCTTTGATCAAGTCTACCTTGGGCCATCTGCCACAATTCTACATGTCACTTTGCACAATGTCAGTTACTGTTGCACGAAAATTGGAGAAGATCCAAAGGCAATTTTTGTGGGGTGACTCAAATGAAAAGAGAAAACTTCATCTGGTGGGGTGGGACAGAGTTTCAAAAAGTAAGAAAAGGGGTGTCTTAGGGGTGAAAAGGTTACAAATTTAGAATGCTGCCTTACTTTGCAAATGGTGGTGGAGATATGGAATGGAAAAAGAATCTCTTTGGGTCAAAGCCATGAAGGGTAAGTATGGTATTCAAGCATCAAAATGGCTACCTTCAGTGAGTGAGAACCAATCTTCCAATTTGAGACGAGATAAAGTTTGGCGAGAAATAAGGTCAATGGGATCCAATGAATCTGAAATGGCTAACATCATCAACAAAGGTTTCTGGATAAAGGTGGGTTCAGGAATGTCAACTTCTTTCTGGCATGATGTTTGGTTGGGAGATGAAGCGTTGAATATAGTTTTTCACAGACTATTTTTCATCTCTACACAGAAATCTGCAATGGTGGGGAAGTATACGATTATAATAACTTGTTTTGGAATTTGACCTTCAGGAGAAATCTTTTTGTATATGAAGCAAACCAGCTGGCAGTTCTACGGCATAAGTTGAATTGGTTCTTAACAACAATGGAGTGGATGAGTTAAAATGGAGGTGGGAGAAATCGAACGGCGTATTCATAGTAAAATCTTGCTATGAGAAATGGGAAGAGGAGTTTAACTCGGTAAATTTTGTGGGTCCAAAATGCAAACTTATTTGGAGAAACATACCTTTTTTATGGTAGAAATCTTCACTTGGCAAGCAACTCGAAACAGAATTGCCATTGGTAATGAACTTATAAGAAAAAATATTCTTATCAACCAGGTGAACTCGAATGTTGGTATGTGCCCTTTGTGTAGCATTGAAACCGAAACTCCTGTACACTTACTACTTCATTACAGGATATCATGGTTGGTTTGGTCCCTGATTGTTCAATGGTGGGGATTAAAGTGGGTGTGTCCTTCAAGCTTGTATGACTTATTAAATTGGTGGTTTAACAATAAATACAAAAGTGTGGAAAAGGGTTGCCGGGAAATCAGTTTTTTCGCTACCATTTGGTCACTATGGCCAGCACGTAATCAGATTGTTTTCAGAGCACAGGTGTTCGCTATTGCAGAGCTCGTAGATTCCATCAAGACCAAGATAGCGTTGTGGACTAAGGTATGTTTCGACCTTCGTAGCTATTCGGTGGATGATATCAAATTCAGTCTTCAAGGTATTTACATGGAGCTATCAGAATCTGTTGGTTAGTTGCTCTGTTTTTCGGTTGATGTTCAGTTTTGTTGGCCATGTTGGCCTATGCATTCTTCTTTTATTTTGGGTTTGGATGATAACTTATTTTGGAAGATGGATTGTTCTAAAAAAATGGTAGAGATGCGGCCAATGTAGCACAAAAGGATGATCATCTTGCTCTGATGGGTTTGTCTTAGCTTGTGAGACTGGTCAATAGATCTTGGATTCCGAGTGTACCTACCATATGTGTCCTTACAAGGACTGGTTTTCTAGCATTGACATGGTTGATGGTGGAGCAGTGTTTAAAGGCAATGATCACGCCTGTAAGATAGTCAGGTTGGGAAAGATCAAATTGAAGCTACATGATGGGTCCGTCCGTATTCTGTCTAATGTTCGGTATGTACCAGACTTGAAGAAGAATCTGATTTCACTGGGTGATTTAGACTCCAAGGGTTATCAGATTACCATTGATGGTGGAGTTCTAAAGGTTGTGAATGGTGTTATGGCCGTGATGAAGGGCATTCGGCACAATAACTTGTATTTCCTGCATGGTAGTACAGTCGTAGGTGGGTCAGCCACCACCTGTAGCAACGTCAGTGTGGTGGACCAAATTCTCTCTGTTTCTCCTGCGTAAATGGAAGAGGGTAGAAGGGACTTCTCCGTTGAGCTTTGCTCCTGCACACTGAGCAAACTCGTTAGCACCAACCGGACCGTGGAGTCCGGAATGGTACTCCGACGATCAAGTCAGTACTTGAAGAAGAAGGGTGCTCAGATCTAGGGTAGTTTTAGAGGGTGACATGAGAACGTACCTCCTTTAGGTGATTTTGTTAGGTATTTATAGGTGAGTCCTGGCTTGATTCTCAAGGCTCGTACTTGCTACGCGCGGTAACCGCCTCGGCTGATGTCACTGTATACGTAACCGAGCATCATTGCGTGAGCACATGCATCCAATCAGATCATGACATGTGTCCATTCTGTTACAACGGAGTTTCTTGTGACCTTTGCCAGATCTGGATTGAGTTGATTTGAATGACAACTCATCGGGTCATTCCGGTTTCATCTGTACCCGACCTGCTTCGGGCAGCGGGTTATGCCTCTCGGGTGGCCCTTCGGGCATGGAAGCCCTTCGAGAGCGAGGCCAGGGGTAATCCCAATTGGGCCTTTCTTCAACCCGATTGCAGCTGGGCCCTTCGTCCCACATACTCAGATGAACCGGGCCTCTTTGATTTATTCAAGCCCACACAGTCGGCAAGGATGATTCAGACACTTCCAGACTTTGGCACTTTCATTTAAGTCATGCTGGTGAGAAGGCCATGCAATGCAAGGCCTTCTGAAACAGGATTTGTTGAAAGGGGCCAAAACTTGCAAGATGGGTTTCTGTGAACACTGTGTTCTGGGGTAGCAAAATAGAGTCAAGTTCGGCACTGCAATTCATCAAACAAAGGGTACGTTTGACTACATCAACTGAGATGTGTGGGGTCCTGCTAAGGTTGCTTCTAATGGTGGTAAGTATTACTCCCTTTGTTCCAAAATAAGTGTTCCTTTTGGGATTGTGTGCCATTGCAACAACTTATATCTTTTAATTTGTAATACTTTTATGATTTTGAAAATTTTGTATGATATAATTAATTAAGATCTATTAAATAATATTCATAATGCAAATTTTTTCAAGTTCACATTAAAAGATATAAGCGTTGAAAATGGCACGCAGTCCCAAAACGGACACTTATTTTGGAACGGAGGGAGTATTTTGTTTCGTTTGTTAACGATTTCTCTTGCCATATGTGGATTTATATCATGAAACATAAGGAAGAGGTGCATGATGCTTTCCTTAATTGGAAGAAACTGATTGAAAACCAGACTGGTAAAAAGATCAAGTGTCTCAGGTCAGACAATGGGGGAGAGTATCGATCCAATCCTCTCTTCGATATTCATAAGGAGTATGGTATAGTGTGGCACTTCACGGTGAGAGGCACACCATAGCAAAATGGTGTGGCAGAGAGGATGAACTGTACCTTATTGGACAACGTGCAGTGTATGTTATCGACTTTTGGTTTAAAGAGACAGTTTTGGGTTGAAGCAGTGACGCATGCTTGTCATTTGGTCAACCATTTGCCATTTGTTGCACTTGAGGGTAAAATGCCATTGGAGGTATGGTCAGGTAAACCTGCGTCAAATTATAATTCCTTGCACATCTTTGGTTGCCCTGATTATTATCATGTTAGGGAATCGAAGTTGGCTCTGCGAGCCAAGAAAGCGTTATGGTGTCTCGATTCAAAGAAGGCAATCACTAGTTGCGATGTGACCTTTAATGAATCAAAGATGATCAAGCCGCCTGTGTAGGTTCTGAGTGATAAGGGTGATTAGAAACAGGTGGAGTTCGATACTTTAGTGGTTCCTCAATTTTCGGTTCAGTTAGAGAAGAAGGCAACTGAGTCAGATGACAGTGGTACGGTTGAAGGTGAAAATTTGAGTGATAGTCTAGGTGAAAGTTCTTTACAGCAACAACAGACTGAGTCCATTGCAATATCTCAGCCCAAATAGGCCATCCAAATACCTGCTAAGTTTGTTGATATGGTTGCTTATGCATTATCGGTTATAGCAGATGATATCCCAGCTGCTTTCCAAAGCCCCTTCTCACGACAATAGGCGTATTCATCCCTAGCAACTCTACCAAAAGCGGACGCACTCCTCCTTTTCCCTTTGTATTAGGAAGGCCCACGATTACCACTATTTTTCTTTGCTTCAGACATTCCTTTAACAGACAAAGCTTCAACTGAACCTGAACTAGGACTTGATGACTCTCCATGGGCTTGCATGTCCCTCTTTTGACACTCATTATTCGCAAGAGTATTAAAAACATCATCAAATTTAATCGAATCCTTCCCATATAATAAGGTGGTACACAGATGATCATATTCCTTTGGCAAACAATTCAATAAGAGAAGGTCTTTATCCTTATCCAGAATCAACATATCTAGATTTCATGAATTCGCAAGCACTTTATTATAATCGTTCAAGTTCTTAGACATAGAAATACATGAACGATACTGAAACCTGAACAACTTCTTTTTTAGGTAGAAACGGTTCTCTACTCTCTTGGTCATGAACTTATCCTCGAGCTTCTTCCAAAGATCCTTCGCCCTTGTTTTCCGCATAACAAAATACTTTTGATCCTTCGTGAGACACAACCAACCTGATAAAACTGCACGTCTGGTGGTTGATCTGATCCCATTCTTGCTCGTCACAGTTCTCAGGCTTGTCCCCCAAAACAAAATCCAACTCGTGTTGGATAAGGACATCCATGAACTCGCACTGTCACATACTAAAGTTACTTTTGCCGTCAAATTTTGCACCCGACATTATTGGCCGCGAAGCCCTAGGCCGAAAATTTGAAACAAATTTACCGGAAGAAATATCACCATTCTTCGGATCAGTTTTACCGGAATCTTCAAACATTTTTCTCAATAATATAGCAAAAAAACCATAAGCAAACTCTAGGTCAAAAAACCAGAGCTCTAATACCAGTTTCTTGTACGAAAGCATTAACAAACACAAAAAACGGATACAATTTATGCTATGTAATTGAACAAAGTAGAGAGAGAGAGAGAGAGAGAGAGAGAGAGAGAGAGAGAGAGCAATCACAGAGAACATAGAGATTTTACGTGGTTTGACAATGAATACCTACTCCATGGATAGTTAGATGATTGCGGGTTTCACTATTCATAAGAGAATTAGATGCTCGAATGCTACAGATGAGCTCTCAGAGTTTCTCTCTCTTTGCCTCTCACAGAAAATCAGATATGAAAGCAATATATTAATGAAAAACCCTAAAAAAACGTACTAGTAAGGCTGCTTTATGACGTCTTCGTCCGGACAAAGCCCCAGTTGGTCCAGACTAAAGTTGTTGAGACTGAAATACACAACCAGGATCTTTTGTCCAGACTTCGTCCGGACCATGAAGAAGGGTGTTGCAAGTTGCAATTTTGTCTAGAACTGCCCAAAATTACTTGGTCAGGACCAGAGATGCTGCGAATGTGGAAATTGAGTCAAAAAGCAACAATCCTTTAATTAAAGTCGGATCCTTTCGGTCGACCAGCCGCCCACAATTGTTGAGACAAATAAACCTAAAACTAGTCGCATTAAGTTTTTTTTTATTATTGGTTTTTAGTGCTTTTTTTGTCTCTTGTGCTAGTTTTTATCAATTCCAATAAAAGTTATTCTTCTCATTTACATCAACTAAAAAGCTTAAAGAGTCCAAAGAGCAGAAACAAGATGACTTTTTTGTCTACTTAGAGGGCGTTTTTTTTTTTGCCAATCGGTAAGAAATTTTTTATTCAAACTTACGTCACAGAAAAACAATCTAAAGACACGTCCCTACTAATCCAGTTTGGAACATTCTCCTGGCAGATTAGAGGGCCATCCAAAGATAGGGCAAACTTGGCTATTGCATTAGCCACCCTATTACAAGAATGAGAAACAAAATTAAAAGAACAAGCAGGGAAATTATTAGCCAATAATAGTGTATATGTGATGATAACATCCAAACATGCCTTGACATCTGATTGACCGAGGAGCATCTTGATCACCATTTGAGCATCCCCTTCCACCACATAATTTTTATCCCGAGAACAAACTTCAGAACCCAAAGCGAAGCGGAAACCTTCAGCTTCAACCATTTCGGCTGACATACTGTGTGCAATTGGACAAGCAGCAGCTCCCATGATAGGGCCAGCATGATAGTGCACAACAACACCAACACCACCCTTTTTCTTAGCCACATCAAAAGCACCATCCACATTTATTTTCAGCAAACCAAACCCAGGTGGAACCCATCTTTGATCTACAACAGCAACAGTACTGTGCTCACCATTAACCTCCTTTCGTATTGCGTTTAGAAACATATGATGCTCATCCATTGCACGGGCAAGTATAACCACTTTCGTCATCCACTGTTGGTTGAATACCCAATTATTTCTGGCAATCCAAATGTGCCATCCGATCATTGCGAATAATCCTGTTGCCTCCGTTTGTGCTTCTCCCTTAGCTATATTATCTAGCCCCTTCCATATGTCCCTCAAATGTGACGAGCTAGTAATTTCTGGTCGAAATCTAAATGGTGATAACAACCAGACTTTTATAGCTCTATCACAATTGAAGAACATATGGGAAGGTGTTTCCTCCGCCATACCACATAAAGAACAAGTCAGATCCACCAAAATCTTTCTCTAAGCTAGAGCCATGCTAACAGGTACGATCCCGTGAAGGCACCGCCAAAGGAACATCTTCATTTTCGTAGGCGCCTTCATATGCCATACTCGTTTCCAGACACCATCATTATCATCATCACCACTTGATTGTCCTCTCCCACTAGTTAATGTTCTCCTACTCTGTAGCAACTCCTTAGCAATAAAATACGCCGATTTAACTGAAAATTTCCTGGAAGAAGTACATTTCCAAATAATCTTATCTTCCACACCGGTTTTGCTCAAAGGGATACTTAGAATCTGCTCTACATCACGCTCCACAAAGGTCTGGTTAATCCACGATTCCTTCCATTCCATACAACTTGTGTCAATCAACTCCTGGACATTCATCAAGTTACAAGCAGCTTTGGGGGTTAAAATTTTTGGGTAATGGTTATCAGCTAGCCATGGATCATCCCAAATTCTCACCTTCGCACCATTGCCAACTCTCCATCTCCAACCCTTCATAATTACCTCCTTGCTAGCCAATATACTTTGCCACGCCCATGACAATAACGGTTTAGCTTGTGCTTCGAGAAAAGAAGAATTGGGAAAATACTTGGCTTTAAAAACTTTAAAAAATAATGAGTCATTGCCAACCGTGAGTCTCCATCCTTGTTTCGCCAACATAGCTAAATTAAAGCCTTCCATATCATGAAATCCCAACCCTCCCATGCCTTTTACTTGTGTCAACCGCTCCCAACTAATCTAATGCATCTTTCTCCCATCATTTGCCCCACTCCAGAAAAATTTAGCAATCAGAGAGTTTATCTTCCTACATAATCCAACTGGAAGTTTAACACAAGCCATAGCATAAATTGGTAAACCCAATAGAACGTGCTTAGCTAATACCTCTCTACCTGCATGGTTTGTGAAATTCCCCGTCCAGCTTGCAACTTTCTTTACCACTAAATCTTCAATATACTTCAACGCCCTTCTTTTAGATCTCCCAATGATGTATTGCAACCCCAAGTACTTCCCTTCCTCTGAACTATTACTAAATCCCAAAATATGCCGGCATTCATCACGTTGGATCCCTGGAGTATTCGAGCTGAATAAAATAGATGATTTAGCAACATTAATAGACTGACCTGAAGCTCTCTTGTAAATCTCCAAGATATCCCTGTTCTTCCTTAAATTTCAGCAAATAGAGGGTGGGAGATCACTGGCCCATTCCTGCAAATTCTTACTCTTTTAAGAGATCCCTATTCTTCCTTAAATTTCAGCAAGCTGGAGAAACCTTCCGCACATAAGAGGAACAAAAAAGGGGCTAACGGATCACCTTGACGCAAGCCCCTTTGAGGTCTAATAAAACCATGCTTTTGTCCATTCACCATAACCGAATAAGAGACAGTGGTCACACAGTTCATTATCCATTTAATCAATTGTTCATGAAAACCCATACGCCTCATAACAGCCTCTAAATAACCCCACTCCACCCTGTCATATGCTTTAGAGACATCAAGTTTCAAAGATATAAACCCATCTTTCCCACTTCTTTTATTCTTCAAAAAATGAACCACTTCGTGAGCCACCAAAATGTTATCGGAGATTTGCCTATTTTGAACAAATGTGCTTTGGTTTACAATTATCAAACTAGGCAAAATCCCTTTCAATCGATTGGAAAGCACCTTTGCTATAATCTTATAAAGAACATTGCATAATGAGATGGGTCTGAACTACGATACCTGCATAGGTGTTTTGACTTTGGGAATGAGGACAATTTGAGAATGATTGAGACTCTTCAGAATATAGCCTGATTAGAAGAATTGTTGTACAACATCAACAATGTCTGCTCCCACCACGTTCCAAAACTTTTGATAAAAACTGGCTATCATCCCATCTGCACCTGGAGCTTTGTTCGGATCCATATCAAATAAGGCGGCTCGTATTTCTGCTGGTCCCACTGGTCTTGTAAGAGTTTGGTTCATCTGATTAGTAACCCATGCTTTAATAGTTTTGACCACTCCCCGATATTGGCTGTTCCATCAAATTGAAAAAGACCTTGAAAATACTGAACAAATTCCTTAGCAATATCATCCTGATCTTCACACCAATTGCCAAGTGAATCTTGAATGCACGAGATAGTGTTCCTTTTCTTTCTCTGTGTGACCTTAGCGTGGAAAAAAGAAGTATTGCGATCACCCTCAATCATCCACGAGATCCTAGCTTTTTGTCTCCAATAGCTCTCCTCTTGGACCCAAGCATCACCCAATTCCTTCTCTAGTAACCGAATCTTTCCCACATCCCCTTGTTCACGCTCCTCCCCAATTCATTGTAACTGATTCTTCACCTCGTTAATAATTTTTCGTGCATTAAAACTTTTAGCTTTGCTCCAAACCCTCAGTTCTCTATGGGTATTACGTACTCTGTGAAACACTTTGAACATCTTAGACCCTTGCACCTCAACCTGCCAACTTTTACTAACCACATCTTTGCAATCCGAATCTCCTGTCCACCTATTATCGAAACGAAATTGCCTTTGGCCTAAAAGTTTAGGGGGATAAGTATCCAATAGTAGAGCCACATGGTCTAATCCTACAACAAACAAATGTTGTAATTTTTCCCTCTCATAACGGAAACACCAACCAGAAGAAACCAAGGCTTTGTCCAACCTTTCTTTTATCTGTCCATTACCACATCTTCTATTCACCCAAGTAAATGGGTACCCAGCAAATCCTATATCCACTGCCTCCAATTTTGACACAAAGTCCCGAAAGGCTTTCAAGGACCAAGTCTCCCCGCGGCGGCCTCCCTGTTTCTCATCTGCTCCCAATAAATCATTAAAATCACCCCAAACCATCCAATCATTTGTACATTGCTGCCTATACCGAATCAATTCCTCCCATTGTAGTTTGCACACACTATCAATGGAACTCGCATAGAGGTTAATCAAATGCCAAACAATACCAGACTCATCATCATTTATTTCAACTTCAATAAAAAAAAAAAACTACTACTGCGAATAAACCAGACACTAAGATTATTTTTCCATAGTAATGCCAGGCCCCCGACAATACCAATTGGATCCATAACTAGGCTATGATCTATACCTACAAATTTCTGAATAAAATCAATTCTACAAAGCTGATTTTTCATTTTGGAAAGAAAAACCAACTGGGGAGAGTGGAGACGATAGAGCTCCTTCAATTGGTTCGCAATCAAGGGTCTCCCCAATCCTTGACTGTTCCAAGCCATAAGCTTCATCTGGCCCCTTGGGGCCAATTAGGGCTGGCTTCCTCCACCACAACAACATTAATTACCTCATCCTGATTCACCCCCAGTTTGTGCTTCTTCTGTTGTTTCTGATTTGCAATTTCTGTAATCAGCACCTCATCCCATCCCTCATTGCATTTGCGCTTGCCCGGAATAGCAGTACCCCTTTTCGACTCCTTTTCCATGCCCACGAAGGAATTCCCAATCGATGGCAGTTTCCTATTGTAACCCCGCAAAGTGCTATTCTTCTTTGATCGTTCATCTCCTTTCCCCATCTGTTGCACCTTCGACGACTTCTTTTGTTTCTTGGATTCACCTCTCACACCTTGTTCGCTGATAGGAATTATTGCCTCTGCTTGTATGGACTGAGAAGCCACTTCTATAGACTTAGAAGAAATAAAGGTAATTGGATCCTCCTCCATGTTTTGGACTGGACTAACCTGTGACCCATCAGCATGGGCCTCCTTATGCACCACCTTCTTAGGCCCAATTTTTGGCGTAACGGGCTCAAACCTGGGGCAAGCCATTTTAGACATTTCATTTTCAAATGGACCGCCACCCACCTGGCCCTCTTTTCCAACCCTATTCTCATCTCCCTTTGAATTCAATTCCCCGAGTAATTGTGGCTTACCTTTTACAAAATTCCCAGATTTTCGGGGATCATGCAAATCATTCCCATGATCATCGAACATTCCAAAATCACTCCTCTCTGCTGAAGATTCTGCCGGGGAAGTATCCGGCTGTCCCTCTCCCCTCCGGCGAGGGGGTAACTTAACCGGAGATGCTCGCAACCATCCTCCATATTGATTCTCTTTCATTACTCCAGCTTTTACCTCATGATGTTTCACCATACATGCATGATCGTCATGTCCCACCACCCCACAATAGTAACAGAGAATCAGAAGTTTTTCATATCGGAACGACACCCGTATCAGATTCCAATCCACTGTATAAACCTTCTTCCCACGAGGAAGAGGTTTTTGAAGGTCCAATTCTACTTTCACCCGAACACACCTTCCTTGGTTGCCACTAAGTTGGGCTATGCTCACTTGCTGAACATCACCAAACCCATCCATCATCCTTTTGCCTACATCAATGGACATGAACTCCAACGGCATACCCCACAGTTGGATCCAAAAAGGACTGTACGAGAAATTGATTTCATCTGGTAAAACACCCTCCGACCATCTTTGGAGTACGATTAGTTGGTTATTATACAGCCAAGGATTGCCTGCAAGAACCCTGAGCAGATCCATTTTGTTCCCGAAAACAACTTGGTATATACCTCCCCCTATCTCCATAACTTTGAAACCCTTGGGGTATCCCCACACCGATTCCATCGCTGCTTTCAAACCGGCTAGATTGATACCTTTTTGTGTGATAATCTTCCCCATCACACTATGTAAACATTCATGTTTGCTTGCCTTGAAATCTTCCGCCAATATCTCCACCTCTTTATCTTCCTCACTCGTCAGCACGAAAGATGCTATTCTGTTAAGGATCTCCTCCTCCATAATAGATTACTATGTCGTAGAACTCACTGTTGAAGGATAAGTTTTTATAAGAAAACCATACGATTACCAAAAGGAATCGAAGGAAGTATGTTGCATCTCGCAAACCTTAGAGAAAGAGAGAGAGAGAGAGAGAGAGAGAGAGAGAGAGCCTCTCACTTTGTCTTTAGCTATTTTTGGTAAAGCAAAGACAAGCGTTGTTGTAGAACTCGATAGTGGAGTTACTTAGAGGGTGTTTGGCCACCAACTTTTTGCATTTTCCCATTCTCCTTTTCTCCTTTTGGGTGTTTGGGGAGAACACCCAAAACTCATTCTCTAATAATGAGTTCTCCAAATAGAACAATCTAGGCCAAAAGTGAGAAAGAGGTCCAAGGCTCATTTTCTCATTCTCATTTTGATTTTCCGCTCCAATTTCTCTCTCCCATTCTACCCCTCCCATTTTTCTCTACAGTCTACACCTCTGGGATCCCCTTCTATATTCCCATACGCATGCCTTACTGAAGACCAACCTTTATTCCTGTGAGAAAAAGAACACCACCAAGACCAACCTTTGTACTCATTTCTTTTCTTCTTTTTTTTTTTAAATTTAAATTTGAAATGTTTATTTTTGTGTCATGTTTCAATTTGAATGCTTTGTCTGTTTTTTCGGTCATTGTGTAATATTTTTTTTCTACAAGTGTAATGTTAGTTATGTATGTTTTTATAATTTGTGTAACGTTTATAATTGTAATTTTTGGACCAACTTTTTTTATTATTTATATTTTGTAGCAATTACTTCAATTTACATAATTCTTATTAAGTACGGGAGATTTTCAATTACGCCCCCCCCCCCCCCCAAAAAAAAAAAAAAAAAAAAAAGGAAAGGAAGCTCGAAAAATATTTTCCAAAATAAATAAATAAATAAAAACTAGACGGGTTGCGTTTACAAAAAAGATTTCTCAATATGACTTTAAAAAACTTGCTAAAAACAATATTCGTACACATTTTTAATACCATAATTAATAAACAAGGGTAAAGTGGCAAACAATCAATTCATAACTCATCTTCATCATTGTTCTCTCAAACACTACTACTGTTACAAAATGCTCTCTGCACATTTCTCCCAAACACTCCTCCTAAACCCAAAACACATTCTAACCATAATCCAACAAGTCAAAAAAACTAAATAGTTGAAAATAAAAAAATTAAAAAGTATGAGTGTTCATACTCTAATTGGCTATGGAAACAGTTTTTGAGGAAGTGGGGTTCTTCTAGACACCTTGCTGGGTTGGGAAGTGAAGTGGATTGGGCCATTCCCAAAGGCAAGGGTAAGTCCCTAAAATCTATGGTTCTTCGGTTGGTTTTTGCAGAAATTACCGCATCTAGCTAGGAAACGGCGTCTTGAGGAGGAATTTTCTTCGAAAATGATCATACTTGAGGAGGGATTTTCTTCGGGGGGAGAGGAATAACCGTATTTTTAAGGGATCTAGAAAGGATGTGCAAGCTTTGTGGAGGGACATGGAAGTTGAAATTCGACTAGCCATGACGTCTTGGAGAAATTTTCCTAATTCGGTGGATAATCAGCGGATTGTTGCAGAGTGGGGTTTGCCTATTTTTTGCTTGCAGCGCATTGATTGATTGTTGTATCTTTTTGTTTCCTTTCTTCTCAGGAGCAGTAGATTGCTTCTTGTTCTAGGGCTGAGCCCGGTTGTTTCTTGTGTTTTGGTATAATAATATGACATTTACAAAAAAAAAAAAAAAAAAAACTAAAAAATAGGCTTCCAAACACCCCCTTATTGAACAAAATATAGCTTTTATCTAGGGAATTGATATTGACACTCTCCAATTTGTTAATGACACTCCAAAGGGAAGTGCTAATATCAATTCCTATATGAGCTTGATATTGACACTCTCCTTATTCATATTAACATGAACAATGATACATACACAAACTCTCAGCCACAACCCACCACAACCTCTCTCACATGTGGGGTGGGGCCCGCTCACATGTGAGAGGGGTTGTGGTGGGTTGTGGCTGAGAGTTTGTGTATGTATCATTTTTGTATTAACATTCCGCTTTTGCAGTGCCATTAATTAACTATCTGGGTTTGAATATCAATTTCCTTTGTCTATAGTTTAAGGCCCAGTTTTCCAAAAGATTTTAGCACCCATGTGCTAAAATCATGATATTTCAAATCAAAAAATGAAGTGGTTTCGTGTATCGTTTTTTGATTTTTTTCGCACCAAATTAAAGTACTCCTCGTGTACTTTAGTTTGGTGCAAAAAAAATCGAAAAACGATACACAGAACCACTTCATTTTTTGAACCGGGCCTAAAGGAAAAAAACTGGTGGAAACGGCAACTTATCCTTGAGAGAAAGCGAGATACTACATTGATTACGTAATGAAAAGGGCAATATGTTGGAAATAGTAGCTCCCAACTGTTCACACGCAGTGGGTGCTGTTCGTTAAACCACCAACCAACTGGAGGGAACGAACTTAAACAAACCAAACAAAATCAAACCCCTCTCTCTCGTTTGTATCGCCGCTATACATACTCTCTCTCTCTTCCTCCGATCTCACCGAGGCTAATTCTTCTCTTTCTCTCCGCTCGAGCTTTCCCCAAATCACAGTTACATTGTATCGTCGACTGTGATTGGGAAATTGCACTGAGCGATGGCCTCTCTCTCCGTCCCTTGCCCTAAAACCACTTCCTTATTCGTCTCTTCTTCGCAGCCGATCCTAAACCAACACCAACACCGTTCTGTCTCATTCCAATCGAGCTCTCCGGCATTGCTCGCTGGATCCTCCCTCAGACTTCAGGTTCACTTCACCATCTCCACTTTGCTAATTTTGTATTCAGTTGGTCTTCTTTTGCTGTCATTTTTCCCTCCGATAGGTTTTGGTGGCATTTCGTCGTTTTTATTCAGAATTGAAATTCGGTGATCGGATGCAAAATTAGGGCAAATAGAATTTGGGATATAATTTTTGAACTCCGCTGTTTTATAAGTACACTCCAAATTTTGCCTTCTGTTACTTTTATTTTGTGTAATTTGAAGGACTAAAAGAGAATTTTCGGATTGAATATGTAAATGGGGAGCAAAAATCATCTCCTTGAATTTTCTGTCTCGGATTATAATGTGGTTCTGTTTCTCAGATTAAGAAATGAGTATTCATGGTCCATTTTTTTTTTTCTTTCCCTCTGGAGTCATTCATTTCCTGTGGCGTGTGGTTTTTCAGGATTTTAGTTTTACCCAGAATTTTTTTATGTAGAGAACTCTGTGTAAAATAAAGATATTTATTTTGGTTGAGAATTGAATTGGGCCTGACTTATTTTTTCTTGTCTTGTTTAGTTTTTATTTACTTTGTCTTAGTACGAATGATCGGATAATATTGAAGGAAAACTAATAGTATATTCAAATAATGACAAGATTTTAGTGCCTTTTTCTGAACCCATAACCCCCTCATAACATAGTAGCTGATGCAGGATTTGTCCTTTTCGAGACCCGAACCTCATGTAGTTCTAGAGTGATAATTAGAAAAAACATATCCTATAATTATATATTGCTACTTGGGTAGGTCTATGTTTGTTTGGATGTAATACCCAAGTTTGTTTCGATGTATATAACCATCATTTTATTTTACACCACCGAAAAATTGTTGATAACTTGCAATTATACAGAGTTTATTCCACAAACATATATTTATTTATTTTTTGAATTTTTTAATCCAAGAGACTTGCGGGGGCCAATCTTATAGATTTTTTCGGTATTACTGTGAAAAACTAGTACAGTTAAAGAGAAAGTTTGGAGATGTGTTGGGGTCTGGGCGCCTCCCAGCACCCCAATCCATCCGCCCCTGCTAGAGCAGCCCTTTTTGGTTCCAATTGGGCAACATCAGTTTGTATGAAAGTTCTCTCTTTTTTTTTTCCTTCTTTTTTTGCAGTACTCATTTTCTGATTGGGTAGTAGGTTACTAGTTCTTGGAACTAAATGGTTGTTGTACTTGTAAAATTCTAAGTTAGGAAACTTGGGTTTAAGAAGAACTGTTGAACACTGTAAGTTCACGGGATAGAAATCTCAACCAATTAATGCTTGTTCTTGTTGAACTTACATAAAAACCGATATATGAAGAGATGAAAATCCTTCCTATTAGATTCTGTATATTGAACTATTTTGCGCAATGAGTAGCTTGAAACCCGAATTGGATGATGGGGGCAGAGGGGTTAATTGTGTATGATGGTTTACTTTTTTTTAGTAGAAATTATCATATAGTAACTGTGGTGCAAACTGCAAATTTGTTCGAACTCTTACAAAGTTGTCTTGGTGCCTAGTTTCTGACAGACTGCAACAGAAAATGAGATGCCAAGAAACAAGAACAAAGAGTAGAGAATGAAAGTTGGATTCAGGATTCGTCTAAATAGATCAATAACTCTTGTTTGACACCTGACACCCTGATAAGAGATGTGGGATATGTGTCAATACCTTCCTTTGGAAACTTGTTATGTCCTTGCATTTAAGTTTTAACACTGACATAACATCTATAGCTGGTTGCATATTTTTTATATCCGTTATATCCAGCAAAACATACTCGAATTAAAAAATGTGGTCTTCCTTTTTTCCGAATCCTGAATCCACTTTGCTTTTAATTAGAGGCTTGATGGATTCATTCCTTGTTAACACACATGCACCCGACAGCCTGCCACTGTACCCGAGTCGGTATATAATAGATTATCAATACCTTAGTTTGAAAATGTAACTTTTATTTGCAAAGTGAACGATTATAATGGAAACCTGAATAGTTGGAATTGTTTTCTTATACTTTTTTTTTTCCACCTAAAACTAGTTTAGGAAGGGAGAACACAAATGTGGTTTTCACCTAAAACTAGTTTTTTTTCCCTTGTAACAATATTTGTATTTCTCACTCTCTAAAAAACATTCCTCACATCCAATTGAAAACCAATTGGCCATAGTGGAGGAGCCACCACCAATATAATGGTTTTTGAAGGTGATAATTAACCAATGTGGGACAAACTCTAATAGTCCCTAGGTTACCAATAATGTAAGTAAACCACTTTTGATCCATCAAATGAAGGAAAGTAACTTGTTTTGAAACTTGAAAATATCTATTTATTTTCTCTCACTGTGTGCAGTTGCACTGAGTGCCACTCCACCCCTCCTGTTGTCCATCTAATATTCTTATTCCATTAGTTCCTGCCAGTTCCTTATACCCCCTCTTTTCAGACCAGCATGTGCCATTCAGTTTGTTCTCAGACTCTGGTCACAATGCTCTTTTATCTTGTTTGGCAGGGGTCAAGGCACAACAAATCTAATGCTTTGAAGGTGTTTGCCCAGCTTAATGAGGTAAGCTGCACACTCTGCAATTTCCTTTCATATATCGATGTTGCCTTCTCGGCTCTATCTGATACCTAAGCCGCACACCCAAGGTTGCCGTTATGGAATCTTCAAATTCTTCACTAGTACCGGAGACAGAGTTGGACCTTGCAATAGAATCTGCTGCTCTACTTACTGTTCCAGATGCATCATCCATTTCAGTATTTATGACCCAAGTGGCAGACCTTGTAAGGTGCATTAAAAGAAACCCATCATTTTCTCCCAGGGTGTTTTTTCGCTGTATGTATTTCCTCATTCGCTTTAATATTATGTTCTTTATCAGGCTTGTGGATTCAAGAGACATCGTGGAGCTGCAACTGAAGCAACTGGATTGTGAACTCATTATAAGAAAAAAGGAAGCTTTGGAACAGCATACTGCTACAGCTCCCGTTGCTATGATGCAACCCCATTATCCCCAAGCTATGATTCCATACCATCCACCACAGCTTAGTGCTCCTGCTCCTGCTCCTGCTCCTGCTTCTGCTCCTGCTTCTGCTGATCCTGCTCCCTCACCTCCAGCTTTAGCTCCAGTGCCACCTACCCCTGCTAAGCCAAAATCATCCCATCCTCCATTCAAATGTCCAATGGCTGGAACTTTTTACCGTGCTCCTGCACCTGGAGCCCCTGCTTTTGTGAAGGTAAATTTCTTCATTCGTTCAGCTGTGTGTACATCCAGGTGCACGCAAACTTGTTTTGGGTGGAGGGGTGTCTGTGAATGTGCATGAGAGAAACTGATCTCATGCTTGAAGAATTTATTTCAGATATAGTTCCACATCTTCAAGTTATTATTCCGTTCTAGTCAATGTAGAAACGACATGGACATGCTGTACGACACAACACTCCGATTAGCAAATATTAAAAAAACTGGAGGATATGACACATTGGGGACACATTTTAAACAACGATATCGGTTACTATGTGAAGAAAATATAAATAATGTGGTTCTAACTGTAAGTGTGTAACACCATCTTATTATCATTTCATCATCCCTAAATATTCCAACAAAATCATTTCATCATCCCTAAATATTCCGACAAAATCATTTCATCGTCCATGGTGTCTTTATAGTCATTGAACCATCACCTGTAACTTTAAAAAGGAAAAACTTCCCCCAGCTTACTATTGTGTTTCACATTCCTGAAATGTCCTGCGAGTGTCCATAAAGTGCCAAAAGTGCTTAGAGCATTTTTAGAGCGTATCCGGAGTGTTCAGGAGAGAAAAAAAAAGGGGATACCTTGGATTTGAGAGTTGAACACGTGTCCTGCGTGTGTCAATGTCTTGCCAAGTGTCCAATGCAAGGGGACATGTTAATTTTTTCTAGGTTCTTATGATATAAGAGATGTTTTCATAGGAATCATGAAAAACACGCAAAGAATTAATGAATTGTTAAAATAAGACGAAATTTTAATCTTGCCATAATGAAGTAAATGTTTTAATAGGAATAGTGAAAAATACACACAAAAAAAATAAAAAATAAGATAGAAGAATCATTAAAAAATTCCAGACCCTTTGAAACCAAGTGTTGGACACGTGTCCGGAGCATGTCTTTATCCGGGTATTGTCCGACACTGGTATATTGCTTTTGGCAAAGTCTCGGCACTGCATAGGTGTCAGCGTGTCCATGTTGTGTTGTGTCCCGTGCCCATGTCGTGTCCTACACAGGGTCAATCAGCCAGAAGTCACCTCTCTATGAATGCATCATTTGTCTCTTGTGTATTTGAGTTTACAATGTGCCAAGAGGCAGCATCCACTTCTATTAGTATTTGCAACAAAACATGTCGTAGTTATTTTTCTAAGTTGAAGGCCATAGTTTACCTATCTCTGATTCATGGTTGCTTCTGCAGGTAGGTGACAAGGTCGAGAAAGGCCAAGTTGTTTGCATCGTTGAGGCCATGAAACTGATGAACGAGATTGAAGTAAGTCTCTTGCTTATGTTACCATCTTCTCATGGATCTTAGTTTCAATCTTTATACTGTGGGGATTAAGTCTGTATGCTTACCGAGAAGGAAAAACAGATATAGCGTGTTGAGATTCCTAATTGTCTGGTTCGCAAAGGTTTCTTCATGTATAACATAAGTGGAAAGTCTAATAAACACAATCAGCTTCCCATTTCCTCCCTCTAGAATACCCATCCCTTTCTCCCTCCCTTAAACCCGCCCTCCTTTTCCAGAAAGCGTCGGAGGGAGTGGTGGGTGCCGCTACAGCCTCCACCCCTTCCACTAATTTCCGACTCCCAACCCTTTCCCCCTCGGCTTTGACGGTTTAAGATCCGGTGCTGGTAGCTGCAAAACCGGTGCAGAGTCATCAGATCTGTGGAGTCACTTTAATTAGGACGTGTGGTTTTTCTTCTCTCACTCCCGTTTCTCTCTCGCTCAAGGATCTGAGGGTGTGTTCAGATCTGTCTGCAACCATTCTCCCTGGCAGTGTCGTTAGCTCCAGCACAAGTCCACAGCCTGTTCCAGCATGTGGTGTAGCCTCGGTTTCAGCGGCAGCTAGCGTTTCTCCGGTTCCGGGATGTTTGAGGAGCGGGTTTCTTTTTCTTTTTTTCTTTTTCTTTTTCTTTTTCCACTTGTTTTGGTAGTACTCCCTTTGTGGTGGTTTGTCCCTCCCTTTTTGTGGACGACCTGGAGGTTTGTCCCTTCTTTTGTGAGGCGGGATCGTAGTGAGTGCCTGCTCTGGTGGGTGGGTCCTTTTCCGTCTTTCATGGGGATTGAAATGTCCAGAAAATGGCTGCGTCCTCTTCACAGATTGTGGACACCAACCAGCGCATGTAGGCAAGTCGCGTCTGTCATTCGTGAGTGTGCTTCTGTGCTTTCCGAGATTGTATTACAGAGTTATCAATTTCAATTTCAGGTGCTTTACCCCTCTGCTTTATCGTCATGTACCTCCGTAATCTGATCGTCAGATCTTTTTAATGAATGACAATGGCAGCGATCTTCTAGTAAAAAAAAACATAGCTTGAGACCATTAAATTAGATTTATTAGGGAAATGGAACTGGAAAGCTCCAGTAGAGACCCTTTTGTGAGGTCAGGACTCGAGACTATTTTGGATATAGCCCGTCCATCATTGGTTTTGGATCTCATGTGTAAATGAGACGGAAAAAGGTGAAGGATAGGTGTGAAAGCTGGATCTTAAATTCTGTATATGGGTTGAATCCTTTTCATTTAACAAAATTAAGTCCCAGTAGCGACTTCACTGAAAATTTGCACAGTAGCGCACACAAATTTTCCCAGATGGCTTTTTGATACTTAATTGATTTGTCCTTCATGATGCTTTGTGTCAGGCTGATCGATCCGGAACCATCGTTGAGATACTTGTAGATGACGGGAAACCAGTTAGTGTGGACATGGTTTGTATTTCTCTCTTTTCTCGCACATCAATTTTTCCCTTGACTTTCTTACTTGAATCATAATGTACAGAATCTATGATTGTCTAAAACACCCGTTTCCTTTTGCAGCCCCTATTGATGATTGAGCCATGAAGAACTAAGCAGCATCTTCTGTTGTGGATTCTTAACGCAAGAATGGCACGATGAGTTGGGGCTTACTTCATCTTCTGTTGTTACCAGTTTGAACTTAGTAGATCGATGTGTTATAATATTTTTCAACAACAACAATAATTATTTTGGAATGTCGTGTTTATCGAATTCGATATCCGTCTCTCCCTGAAAAAAGAAGGGTCCTTCATTTGGTATATCGATTATTGAAATGGAATGCACAATCGTCCTACAGAAAAATGTTGTTTCCTTGTTACCTATGTCGATTGATTAATCAAAGTGGTAGCGGTAAACAAGGGATTTTACGTTATTTTTGTGGTTCAATATTCCCGCTAAATTTTTGGTCCGGTACTTTTTTGGTATTTTTTACTTTTCGGAATTTTTTTTGTTTTGGAATATTTGCCTTTCGTCTCGACGAAAGAAATCAAGTATAAACATGTGGATCGAAGTTTAGGCAAAACAGAGGTTTTTGTTATTTGGACGAGTATTGTTTTACTCAAAAGTCAAAACAGTGGTTTTTGTTATTTTAAGAACCAACATATTTGTTTGTTAAAGAAAAAATATAGGTCAAGTGATTAAAACATTTAACTCAAAGAACCATAAATCGACCAGTTTTCTTTCGATACACATATGTGCACAATGATGGACTAGCAATGAAACAAACACAAGTTAAATTGTACATAAATCACACCAGAAAAGTAAATCAGAAACCACCAAAGAAATCTCGTTATTGAACTACAAAAAATTTGTAAATTGAACCACAAAAATTCATAAACACCAAAAAAAAATCATAACTTTGAGCAGTTTTTTTGACTTGTGTCGTCTTTTCTTTAACACAAAATTCATAAACAACTCTACCAAAATTCATAAAAATAACCACAAAATTTATAAACTAAACCACCGTACAAGAATCATATCTTGGGCCACAGAATTCATAAAACGAGCGGAACATCCCAGGCCGCCCCCACTTTTTGTGGGGGCTTCCGTCCAAATCCACTTTTGTCTTTGGCTCCCAAATAAGTCCTGCGCACGCGTGACAAGGTTTTTCATTAGACAAAGGCATGCCGCGTGTGATATTTTTCCTGACACACTCTCTCTACACGGAAACAACAGACATCTCTTCTCTCTCTCTCTCTACAATGCAACCACTTTACTGACACATTGACTCTCTCTCTCTCTCTCTCTCTCTCTCTCTCTCCTTTTTTTTTATTTATTTTAGATTTAAACCAAAACAAATTTTGTTATACATATTTATTTTTTTTTTATAAAAATTATATATTTGAAATCTACTCGATGAGATCTTTCTAACAAGATCCATTGTGAAAATGAAATTTTATACATGTAAATTTTTTTTTTTATACCCATTCATTAAGAATTCATATCCATTCCAAATAATTCACATCCCCCAAAATGAAAGAACTCACATCTTTCAAATGCAGAATTCACATATCATGACTCACTCTGCAAAAAATACAATTCACCAAAAAAAAAGAAAAGAATTCACATACTTGAATTGCAGAATTCACACATTTATTGGTAATGTTTTCAAAGTTTTTAATTTTTTTTGTCTAATAGAACTAATTGAGATCTATCAAATAAGATACATATTGCATATAAAATACATTATAGGATGAAAACTACAACAATTTTAAAAAAGCACGCATAACCATAGGGAGTAATTAAATTGGGACGGAGGGAGTATTTAGAAGTGGTGTGAATTCTGTATTAAGGGGTGTGAATTGTGTATTTTGGAGACTGAGTTGTGATGTGTGTGAATTATGCATTTAAAGTTTGTGAATTCTTTCATTTTGGAGGGTGCGAATTGTTTAGAAGGGGTGTAAATTAGTATTAATTAATGGGTATAAAACAGCTTTTCTTACATGTACAAAATTTCATATTCAAATGAGATCTTATTTGAAAGATCTCATCAAATAGATTTCAAATATATAATTTTTATAAAAAATAATCGTGTATAATAAAAGTTATTTTATTTTTAAATAAAAAAATGAGAGAGAGAGAGAGAGAGACGCCTACTGTAATTTCCAGTTGATTGCACCAATCAATGCCACTGCGCCAATCAATGCCATGATGTGGATTACCGGTGATATGATCTATCCCATTTATTAATGCCGAAGACCAGTACTTTTGAACTTGCAATGGGCGCGCGTGTGACAAGGGACGCCTGACTACACATCTGACGCCTACAAGCGCCTATGAGTAGGGTTGGCAATGGGGACGGGGCGGGGCCGGAGACTACTATCCCCGTCCCCGATCCCCGAACCCCTCCCCCATCCCCGTCCCCGCCCCGATCCCCAATGGGGATTATTTTTTCCCCTCCATCCCCGCCCCAAACGGGGAACGGGGATCCAAACCGGGGATTCGGGGATCCAAGCAACAGCAGAATAACCGATAAAAAAAAAATAGCAGCAAGAATGAGCCACCAAGAATCAACATTTGGGATATCAAAACATCATATACAACAGCAGCAGATAACAGGGAGAAAGCTACAACGAGAAAGCTACAACAAAACGAACAGAGGGAGATTACAAATAACCCCAGATCTACAACAAACGAACAGAGGGAGAAAGCTATAACAACACGAACAGAGGTGGGATACCTCTATTGACGAGCGGGGGAATACCTCTGTTGGGGATCTCATCCCCAGATCTATTGACGGTCGTCGAAGGCGGCGAGGAGGGATGGGTGGTTGAGGGCGGTGGCGGCTTGGGATGGGGTTAAGGAGGCGGAGAAGCCGTGGAAGACAGTGTCGTATGTGTGGAGAAGGGCGGAGGGGTCGGTTAGGAACTCGGTGGTGTACCTCTGTTGTCGACTCGTCGGTATGGCGGTAGGTGTTCGTCGGTGTTCGGAGAGACTGAGAGAGTGTGGTAGAGAGAGAGACGGAGAGAGATGAGTGGGAGTCGACTGTGGTTAGAGAGAGAGAGAGAGAGAGAGAGAGAGAGAGAGAGAGAGAGATTATACGTGTATAAAATGGAACCCCAGATCTATATTTCTGAATCTCTGATGATAACAAGTGAAAAATACACTTAGGTCCCTTTAGTGATAAATACACTTAGGTCCCTGTAATTATATTTATATATAATAAAATATAAAAACGGGGATTCGGGGACGGATCGGATCGGATTCGGAGCGGGGACACACCTATCCCCGTCCCCGATCCGATCCCCGAAATTTTTCAAAACAAATCCCCAAAACAGATCTCCAAAACAGATCTCCAAAACACCGATCCATTCGGATCGGGGAGCGGATCGGATTCGAACGGATCGGTGGAAATTGCCATCCCTACCTATGAGCGTGATGCCTAAATGATGTGACATCTGTACTTATTGACTTCCACACATGGGAATGGGTTTAAGGAAAATGTGTTTGACATGAGGTGGGCTTGGAAGAAAAACTCTTGACAAAATAGGGTCGGCTAGTAAGAAGCCCTAAAACGAGCCACAAAATCTGTAAATGGTGTACCATACACTAAAAAATGAAAACGAGCCACAAAAATGCCCAAAAACATTCTTCCATTAAACTACAAAATTCATAAGGGGAAGATGGTCAAATGATTCTTGTTCCTTTATATTCCTTGCTAAAGTTGTGGGTGGAGCTGAAAGGATCTCTCCAGTCCATTTGGAAGGACTGAACGATATTGTCCGGCCCATCTAGGGTTTTTTGTCGGCCCAATTCAATGATCGATATCGATTATTGTTTCAGCTATTGTCCAGAATATTTGACATGTCAGAAATTAAATGCATCAAATGTAGCTTGATATTATTTCAACATTAATATTAGAAAAAGACTATAACAAAATATTGGATCAAAATCTATTTTTCTCAAAAAAGATGTGTCCAATAATATATCAAATGAAATTTGATCAACAAAGATTTAGCGTGACTAAAGGCCAACCCTGAGGCAAGGCTCAAGAAGCCGTTGCCTAGGACCCCTAAGACTGGTCAAAAAAGGGGCCCCATTTTGTCCAGTTGTGTGGTTCAGTGGTCTGGGGCTTGTTTTGCGACAACTGATTCAAGTTTGAGGCCAAGTTTGAATCCTACATACTTCAATGTATCCGGCCGCATAACATCATTTTTGTGAATAATATTGTAAGGACCCGAAAATTTTGTTTAATATATATATTTTCTTCCGAAAAGAAAGAGTGGAATTTGAAAAAAATTAATTTCAATGTTTAGTGAGGGGTAAATGCGAAAGGCTTTTAAATCAATGAACCACTTGTAGCACTTAAGAAAAATGAGGGGGGCAATTGCGTTTTCACCCTACTCAAGGGTTTGGTGGAGAGAAAGCAACGTATTCTTCTTCCCTTCCCCACCGACACACTCTCTCTCCTCTCCATCTCTCTCTCGGCTCTCTCTCCATCTCTCCTCTTCCCCACCAAAAATCAGCCCCAACCCCATCAAATTCTTGTAGATCTACAAAGTACTTACCGGGTACTCGATACTTCAACCCAGAAAACGCGTGTTCTAGCTCGGGGTGAGGTGGAATCCGAAATTCATGGGAAGCTAGGGTTTCTTGGAGCAAAAAATTTGGAGGTCTAGCAAAGGTAGGGGTTTCTTTTCTCTTCATAGATATGTTTGTGTTATGGAAGAATCTGTTATTGATGTGTTTGATTTTGCACTCTACATGGCCGAATTTTTAGAAAATGTTCTACACCTTTAAATTTTACGAAAATTTTATGGGATGTTCCCCTACAAGTTGTACACGTAGTGTAAAATTTTCAGATCGAAAGATCTTGAAACAAAGTCTAGAAAAATCGTACACCGGGCTGTGCTCTGTTTCACTATTCTGTTGAATCTGGGTTTTGGGGTCTTTAGTTTTTGATACGTTAGACCTAGTAGATCGTCTCCTTATTTTCTGAAATATTTATATGATGTACATATATGAGTATACCAGATTGTGTAAAAAAATTGGAGCAAAATATGAAGTGGTGGTTTATAAACAATTCACGCACCAAGCTGCGTTCTGGAAATTCAAAACATCTGGGCAGATTGTAGAGGGCTGCGTACTTTGTCAATTTTGTGATAATTAACAAGTCTGTTAGTTATGGGTCCTCATGGACATTAAACATAGATGAGTTAGTGATGTTTTAGCTTTGGAATCATTGAAAAATATTGAGTATGCGAATTTTGATAAATTCTTGAACACAAGGTTGTTCTGCTGAAAATTTGTTCTTACTATGCAAATTTTTTTTGGGTTTGGACATAAATTGGACTTGGTTTTATTGCGTATAAAAATCTAATAAAAATCATGGATGAACCTTGTTGTGTTGTTATGATTTGTACCAAATATTAGATTGTTTTGATGGATAGATTGAGTTTGGTGGGATTACAAGAGTGTGTGATCCGGTTGGAAATTTTAATGTGTGATGGTAGGTAGATTAAGTTCGTGGAATCGATTGATTGAATTAATTAGATCATTATGTTGTGTTTGGGGCTTTTGTGTTGTTTGGTTCTAAAATGTGAAAATGAACATATCTATGTGAAATTGACGTGCGTGGGAACAAAAAAAATTAATTAAATTGGGACATAAATGTCAGAGATGATATTTTGGACATGTTATGAATACGTATGTTGGTATTGGATACAAAGAAGTGAAATGAAGTTTAAAATGTGGTAATGATGACACGGGGCCCGATAGGGTTTGCCCGGAGTGACACGGGGCCCAATAGGGTATGCCCGGAGTGACACGGGGCCTTTATGGCACGCCCGGAGTATAACCTAACGTTTTAAAGGAATGAGATGCTTATGACATACATTTAGGACACATATGGCGTGTCGGATACGATAAGTTGAATCGAAGGGATCCTTAGTACTTAGAAAAGTGTATCTCACTTGGATAATTATAATAAATATTAAACATTGTTTTGTGATGTCCACTTCCACTTTTGCCTTGCTCATTTGTTTCTTTTGTTGGGTCACTATAAAACTATAATGATGAAATTTTGGAATTTTATGGGTTCAGTGGTTATAATTGTAATTATATGCAAAACCTTATCTTGTAGAATGGACACTTGTGAAACACTTGGACACATGAGGAATACATGGACACTTGTGAATGCTTGGATACATATCGGGTACGATTGGGTTAAAATGATAAATATATATATATATGGGAACTCGTAGCACACATGGGTGCTTGTGGGATACGGGGATGCTTTTGTTAAGTATGACGTGATACCTGGATATTTGGAAAATACTTAAGCTTGTTTGTGAATTGCAAGTGAATGTGAGGTCTTTGGACTCGTGGTCTATATCGTCTTATGACAATTTGTTGCATGTTGGTTATGGATTGGCTTAAGTCGATAGATATGTTTCATGAAACTTGAAAGAAGATAAGTAGCTATGCTTGAGTAAATATTTGTAAATGAAAGGATTAGTTTGAAGGTTTATTTGTGATTGTTAACTTTATTGTATATTTCATGTTTGTCATATTTTGTTAATATGCTTATGAATGTGTATAAAGGGGATCCCTACTGGGCGAAGTGACTGCTCACCCCTTTGCTGCTTCAGCCTTTCAGGTACAACCTAGTAACATGAATTGGGATGCGAGTGGTGCATGACATTACAGAAGCAGAGCATGAAAGAATTTTTTTTCTTCATCTGCAAATTCTCATCTTTGGAAAATCAAAGTTGTATTTAATTTTTTTTCTTATTTTTATTATTTTTATTTGACTACACGGAGGGGTGTAATAACCTTAATACATTTCTAAATATTTTATATTAAGAAGTGGAGACCGATGTAGCTCTTGGTCTTGTGTAATGATATTAGCAACTTGAGTAAATTTTGGATAATTATAAAGTGGTTTTTAGTAATACTCTGCAGAGGAAATGTTTAATTATTTATATTGAAAATCGAGGGCGTGACAAATATTTTGTCTAGTTGTGTGGTTCAGTGGTCTAGAGCGGAGATATGATTTATTAAAGGGCCACTTAGCAAAAAATCCAAAACATTTGACATTTTTAAAGAGAATGACAGCTAGACAAAATATTATTCACAACTTGTGTCGTCTTTTCTTTAATACAAAATTCATAAACAACCAAAATTCATAAAAATAACCACAAAATTTATAAACTAAACCACCGTACAAGAATCATATCTTGGGCCACAGAATTCATAAAACGAGCAGGAAATCCTAGGCCGCCCCCACTTTTTGTGGGGGCTTCCGTCCAAATCCACTTTTGTCTTTGACTCCCAAATAAGTCTTGCGCGTGCGTGACAAGGTTTTTCATTAGACAAAGGCATGCCGCGTGTGATACTTTTCCTGACACACTCTCTCTACATGAAAACAACAGACATCTCTTCTCTCTCTCTTTACAATGCAACCACTTTACTGACACATTGACTCTCTCTCTCTCTCTCTCTCTCTCTCTCTCTCCCCCCATCATTCTCTCTCTCCTTTTTTTTATTTTAGATTTAAACCAAAATAAATTTTGTTACACATTTATTTTTTTATAAAAATTATATATTTGAAATCTACTCGATGAGATCTTTCTAACAAGATCCATTGTGAATATGAAATTTTATACATGTAAAAAAAGTTTTTTTTTATACCCGTTCATTAAGAATTCATATCCATTCTAAATAATTCACATCTCCCAAAATAAAAAAACTCACATCTTTCAAATGCAGAGTTCACATATCATGACTCACTCTGCAAAAAATACAATTCACACAAAAAAAAATAATAATTCACACACTTGAATTGCAGAATTCACACATTTATTGGTAATGATTTCAAAGTTTTTAATTTTTTTGTCTAATAGAACTAATTGAGATCTATCAAATAAGATACATATTGCATATAAAATACATTATAGGATGAAAACTACAACAATTTTAAAAAAGCACGCATAACCATAGGGAGCAATTAAATTGGGACGGAATGAGTATTTAGAAGTGATGTGAATTCTGTATTAAGGGGTGTGAATTCTTTTTTTTGGGGGGTGTGAATTGTGTATTTTGGAGAATGAGTTGTGATGTGTGTGAATTATGCATTTAAAGTCTGTGAATTCTTTCATTTTGGAGGGTGTGAATTGTTTAGAAGGGGTGTAAATTAGTATTAATTAATGGGTATAAAATAGCTTTTTTTACATGTACAAAATTTCATATTCAAATGGGATCTTATTAGAAAGATCTCATCAAATAGATTCCAAATATATAATTTTTATAAAAAAATAATCGTGTATAATAAAAGTTATTTTATTTTTAAATCAAAAAATAAGAGAGAGAGAGAGAGAGAGAGAGAGAGAGAGAGAGACCCCTACTGTAATTCCAGTTGATTGCACCAATCAATGCCACTGCGCCAATCAATGCCATGATGTGGATTACCGGTGATGTGACCTATCCCATTTATTAATGCCGAAGACCAGTACTTTTGAACTTGCAATGGGCGCGCGCGTGACAAGGGACGCCTGACTACACGCCTGACGCCTACAAGCACCTACGAGCCTGACGCCTACATGATGTGACATCTGTACATATTGACTTCCGCACGTGGGGATGGGTTTAAGGAAAATGTGTTTGACATGAGGTGGGCTTGGAAGAAAAACTCTTGACAAAATAAGGCCGGCTAGTAAGAAGCCCTAAAACGAGCCACAAAATCTGTAAATGGTGTACCATACACTAAAAAATGAAAACAACCACAAAAATGCCTAAAAACATTCTTACATTAAACTACAAAATTCACAAGGGGAAGATGGTCAAATGATTCTTGTTCCTTTATATTCCTTGCTAGAGTTGTGGGTGGAGCTGAAAGGATCTCTCCAGTCCATTTGGAAGGACTGAACAATATTGTCTGGCCCATCTAGGTTTTTTGTCGGCCCAATTCAATGATCGATATCGATTATTGTTTCAGCTATTGTCCAGAACATTTGACATGTCAGAAATTAAATGCATCAAATGTACCTTGATATTATTTCAACATTAATATTAGAAAAAGACTATAACAAAATATTGGATCAAAATCTATTTTTCTCAAAAAAGTTGTGTCCCAATAATATATCAAATGAAATTTGATGAACAAAGATTTAGCGTGACTAAAGGCCAACCCTGAGGCAAGGCTCAAAAGGCCGTTGCCTAGGACCCATAAGACCGATCAAAAAAGGGGCCCCATTTTGTCCAGTTGTGTGGTTCAACGGTCTGGGGCTTGTTTTGCAACAACTGATTCAAGTTTGAGGCCAAGTTTGAATCCTACATACTTCAATGTATCCAGCCGCATAACATCATTTTTGTGAATAATATTTTGTCAAGTTGTGTGGTTCAGTGGTCTGGAGCGGAGATATGATTTATTAAAGGGCCACTTAGCCAAAAATCCAAAACATTTGACATTTTTAAAGAGAATGGCAATGAACTTTTGCAATCGAACATAAAAACAAAAAACATTTGAAATTTTTGCTATGGAACATAAAGACCAAAAAAAAAAAGTGAAATGTTACTAATTTTAAAAGTTCTAATTTTGTAAAAAAATTAAAAAAAAAATATCAACTCTTGCCTCGTGGTCGACCACCACCCCACCTCCAGCGACCCAAAAAATTAGTGAGATTTCACTAATTTTTAAAAGTTCTAATTTCCTACAAAAAATTCAAAAAAATCAACTCCTACCTCCCGGAAACCACTACCCCACCTTTGGCCGACCACTTCCGGTGACCCAAAAATTAGTGACATGTCACTAATTTTTAAAGTTAAAATTTCGTACAGAAAATTCAAAAAATCAATTCCTACACCACCCCATCTCCGGCCGACCACTTTTGGCGACCCAAAAACTAGTGACAAGTCACTAATTTTTAAAAGTTTTAATTTCATACAGAAAATTCAAAAAAAATCAACTCCTACCTCCGACCGACCACTGTACTTCCGGCAACCAAAAAAACCTAGTGAAATGTCACTAATTTTTAAAAGTTGAAATTTGGTGACCCAAAAAATTAGTGACAGTTCACTAATTTTTAAAATTTCTAATATGGTACAGAAAATTCAAAATAATCAACTCCTGCCTCTTGACCGGGCACCACCCCACCCACTTCCGGCGACCAAAAAAATTAGTGACATTTCACTCATTTTTAAAAGTTCTAATATTGTAGAGAAAATTCAAAAATATCAACTACTACCTCCCGCCACCCCACCTCCACCGACCACTTCGGTGGGTGAAAAATATCAAAAACTGCAAGTCAGGTCGTGGGTGGAAAATTTCCTAAAACCCCGACTAAACCAAAGCAATTCCATCCATACTTGTGATTCACAAGTAAGGAGACATCTTTTGATATTTGCATTGTGTCAATCTGTTCTCACTTTACCAATACCTAGGTTATTCTCTTAGTAGGGGAGAAGTACCTACCAATAACAACTCGTGTTGGAAAGAAAAGATGAAGCCATTCACACTTAAAAGTCGTATGCTCCAAGTCTAATCCCATCTTCTTCCCCAGAAATGCAAGCTGCTCAACGAATTTGCTGCCGGTGAGAATTTCAAAAAACTAGTGACATTTCACTAATCTTCAAACAAAAACAAATCTCACCCAACGGAACCTTGTGGATCCAAGTCAATTAACATAAGGGTTCCAATTTAATTATTTTTCAATTTCGTCTTGCGATGTGATTTTCGAAATCCCAATGAGTGGGACTTTCGATCTATTCTAAGGAAAACAAAACCGGGCCTTAGCCACCAATGAAGACGACGACGGCGACGCTGCCGGTAGTAGAGGGTCGTCGTCGTAAGAAAAATTACTCTGCAGTTCAGTCAGATCTGCAGGGAATGCAGTTATGGTGGCGGACGGAGGAGGTGGTGGCAGTGGCATCCATTATAGCGAGAGAGACAAAAGTTGACTAATCTGAGGATCATTGAATCAGGTTTAAGGTACGGGTTGTATAATTGCACAAAGAAAGTCAGCATAAATTCCAATTGAAGGTAGATCAGGCGCTTTACCACACGCCTTCATTTACTTACCACAGGCTTTCTTTTATCCTTAGAATCCAAAAGCAGCCAGTTGCGCAAAGTTGTTAGATTGGTCCATAAAAGCTGAAGTAAGAAAAATGACAGAAAGAATAAGAACATTTTTATGCGATAAGGTTGAACCAATCCTTCATGGAGAGGCCTATTATAGACCGATGCGAACATCACGAATTGTCCCGTAACAAAAGCAACTACCACTCCAACCCGTCTCCGGTTGTCTTTTATGAAGAAGTTGGCTACAACGAAGAAATAGCCGTAGCCGAGACCTACGGTGGCTAGGCACAGGTGAAAGAACAAGATCTGGCACTAGTAGCGGAGAAGCAGAGTGACAACCAGGCGGGCCAGAAGCCCTGTTTCCTTCAACTAATTCAAGCAATTAAGTCAGTAGGGACTCACTGAACATTGGTTTTTATTCCTCGTGAAAAAACAATGAAAAATAGAAAATCCAATATAGATATAGAACTCATCTTTCTCCCCTTACGAACAATAAAATCAAGTGAAGGTCGTTCGAGGCATTTTCTCTATCCCTTCTTACCCTTTTTCAAGGAAGAGATGGGGTTGGTAACAAGGGTGTGGTGGTCGCGGTGGAGGGTATGGAAGTGGTGGTGGTGGTTTTGGAGATAGCGGCGGGAGGACCACTGTAAATGCGTTTGTGAAGGGGGTTTTTTTTTTTTTTTTTTTTTCCTTATGGCGAAAATGTTCAAAAACCATGTCGTTATAGCTCCTGTAGAGGAACGCGTGTACTTCCCATAAAACTGGTAAAATATATTATATTTTAAACTAATTTTCTCTATATTTTTAACTAATTTTCTCTATTTAAAAATATAAACGGTCTTGATCATCATTGAGAACATCAAAAGATTCCGATTCCAATTCAAATTAATAAATGATCCCATTCACCTGGAATATATAGATACCAAAAGGAGGTGGGTTCTCAGCAGCTGTACACCAAATCGTGTCACTGGAAATCATGAAATTCAAACTTCAAAGCTAACCTAATATTAAGTGAGTTTTGTAATTTGAAATTGTAAATCTATATCTGTATTTAAATTATTATGCGGAAAGCAGATATAATAGGATCTTGAATTCAACTCATCTCAAGAACGGTAAATTGAACGTACCTTTGTTGGCCATAGAGATAAGAGTGAACAAACCCCTTAGATTAAACTTTAATTCTTGGCTCACCTTCTTCTCTCTGTCTCTAACTTTCTAGAATACCCAATAACTTTAATTGATGGACAAACCATATTTAGAAGGGGTGGGTATTCTATTCTTTTATAGAGGAGAAGAGAGGGCCTTAGAGATAATTATAAAAGACTCCTAATCCATCAAGGGCTCTTTTATGTAGAGTATTTCCCAAACAAACTCTAATTTGTTATGATGACGAACCTTATCTTTTATTGGCTTATATGATATTGGAGTCCCAATTGTAACAAACATGCATAAAACGTCGAATCTTAGTGGGGCACAAAAACGTGAGTCTAACATTCTCCCACTTAGCCCACTAAGCAAATTGAGATGCAAAGTGTAATTTTTCAAAAATCTGCAATTTTTTTTTTGTAAAAGACTCGAGTGGGTTCCACATTAAAAAACTTAGACACGTAATCACGAATTTAAAAAGCCAATAGGTTCAAACCAATTAGAAACTTTAATACTGTGATTAATTCAGACCACCAATGTGAGTCATAGCGGTTGCCATATTCCCTTCTATGAACTAAACCATTGATAACCTTCACTAACCAAGTCCTTAATAAGAAAATATCATTATTTAGGCTGTAATGCCTAAAAGCCCCAATAATTTATCTTGTCAAGACATTTCCTGTTGTACAACACCCAACGTAATATGTGCACGCATAATTGGAAATAGGAAAATCAGAAACAAACTATAATGTACGTAAAAATAGTGTCATGCACAATAACCACTCAATCAAGGGTTGTCAAAAGACCCATCCTAATAACATATTAGATAAGTCTTTGATGGCAATCCCTCCGTTAAATGATCAACAATCATAAGACTGGTACTCAATTTGAAATTGACACTTATTGTTTCTGGACTCGTTCAATAATAACGAAGTACGTTACTTCCATGTTCTTGAAATCACTTAAATACTTGACATTCTTAGAGAATAAAAATGCAGGGGAATTATTGCCATAAATCTTCATTCGGTTTATCACGGAAGTCGACTAGGGGTGTACATGGTCCGGTTTGGACCGGTTTTGTAGAAATCCGGGAACCGAACCATATCTAACGGTTCCAAAGTATTAAGAACCATAACCAGACCGTTACACATATAGAACCAAACCACACCAAACCATTAGATTGGTCCGGTTTGGTTCGGTTTTTGGTTTTAAACCATGTTAGCATTCAAAATTTGCAAAAAAAAAAATTGTCCACAAAATTTTTGCAAATCCTTCATAAAACTACTACCATTATACCAACGCACAAATAGATTAAGGAGTCCATAAAAAACTAAAGTAACTATTAAAATATCATTATTGATATAGATGACAGATGCAACATTAAAACTTAAAACTTAAAACTAATAAAATTATCAAGTATGTGTCGGTATATAGGAGTGTATATATTATATTATATTATATCGTATAATGGACCGGTTCGGTTCAAACCACGGTTCCTAATTTTGAAACCACGGACCGAACCAAAATATCCGGTTCTCATTTTTTTTAGAACCAAAACCAATCCATTAAACCATAGAACCAATCCAAATAGACCGGTTTGGTTTGGTCGGTCCAGTTTCACGGTTTTTTCGGTTTTCTTGTACACCCCTAAAGTCGACAACACCAAGACCAAAGATGAAGTTCCGCAATCATAAACATGACATGTGGCCTCAAAGCATGCCACAAACTCTTTCTCTATTATGTATGAAGCAACACTGTCCAACAGAAAGAAAAATAAACGATAGTATTTACTTTCTGCTATCAAGACAACCAACAAAATCTAAATTTGAGTATCCAATTTTCTTAGTGAGCATATAGTCCTCTAACATCCTTGTTATTATAACTGTCTTCGCTGCTTTCTAATGTTCCATTCTAGTGTTGCTTTGGTATCTGCCCAACATTCAAACTACGAAACTAATATCTATCCTAGAGCAAGTCTGGGCATACATCAAAACTCCCTAAAATTGTTCATATGATTTATTTTCAAATCTTTCTTAAGGTACTAGCTTTTACTTAATTTATCACCCTTCAACATGGGTGCATCATTGACTGAGCAACACTGCATAAATCGCTCCGAAACTCAATCGATATACACTTTCTAAGATAGTCAAAGCAATTTTTCCCGAGATCGATCCTTAAAAATCTTTATACTAAAACATAAGATATCTCACAAATATCAACCATCTTAAAGTTCTGGGCGATATATTCCTTGATTTCTTAAAACAAACCAAGATTATTGCTAGCTAACAAAATGTTATCCACATATAGATTCACAATAATAAACTTACTCCCATTGACCTACAGATATCCTTAAATCAGAAGGAGATAATGGTATCATTAAACCTTAAGAACCATTGGATGGAAGTTTGTTTAAAATCATACACGGTTTTCTTTAATTTGCAAGCTAAATACTATTTTCTTTTATTTGTGAATTCCTCTAGGTCTTCATCTAAACTTTGTCATCCAAACTACCAATTAAAAAAGCGATTTTCACATTCATCTAGTGCAACTCCATATCATAACAAGCAACAAGAGCCATGATGACTAAAAGAGACATTCTATGAAACAGGAGAGAATGTCAAAATTAAATTCTTGTAGATATACCACATATATATCGGTAATGGCAGACCTTCTTTCCCTCTGAGATCTACTTAGAACTGCCAATTGTAGAAGTTCTACATCATTTCAATGGCGATATCCTAATGGAGTGATAAACTAATTACATTATGTTGACGAGAAACAACTTCTTGATGAGGAAGAACTATATTGGACATCATCCATCCCATCATCGAGATTCACCTTACTTGGTTTTTCACTCCCACTAATTTCGCCATTCTATAAGAATCTGACATTCCTGGTTTTATTATCCTTGTACTGTGGTTAGGACTGTAAAATGTGTAGCCTTTAGACTTTTCTAAATAACCAATAAAATATCCAGAAAATTATTCTCGAATATAACTTGTACTTTTGCAATTATATATTCTAGCAACTGCTGGACAACTCCAAACATGTAAATGTCTTAAACTGGACTTCCTACAAATCCACAACTCAAAAGAAATAGTTGGAATTACCTTAGTAGGAATCCTGTTTAAGAGATACATAATGGTTAGTGCTTCATTCCACAAGAATATAGCGATCATCAGAGACAAATTTAATCTGGATGTCATGTATTGCACTAAAAACTGATAATAGCTAGAGACAATAGTCCACAGTAACGATGGAAAAGAAATGAGGCGACATTGGATGGAAGAAAAAAAAGAAGCTAACAATCTCTCCCTTCCATTTCCAGCATAGCTTCCCCAGGGTCCAACTGCAACAGAAGAATACCAGAAAAAGGATGAATCAATAAGCATGTGATAACAACGTCAAAGCTTGTTTGAGAATAATAGCAATCATCAGATCATGGGGAACTTTTTTGTTATACCAACCATGATATCAAACAAATACATTAACAATATGCCATCCCATGTGTCATTTGACTCGTGTTTGGTGGAATTGGTGACATCTAAAACAACTATTTCCGAATTCGTTTCTAACTGGAATCCAAGGCTATTATAGAATCTTTGCCACTCAGATACAGCCTTATTTTTAGTGGACAAGAGAGCGCCTATCATCACTATCATAAATGGTAATCCTTCACATTTTTTACCATGGCACGAGATATATCCTTCAACTCGAGAGGACATCAACCACCAAAGTCCCGTCCGAATGCTTTCATGCAAAAAAGCTTCCAAGCCTCCTCCTCAATTTGGGGCTCTATCTTGTAAACGGGATCCGATGAAGATTCCTTACAAAAAGATGCAACATCTTGGCTGCGTGTAGTGACAATTATTCGACTTCCTTTGTTGTTTCTCGGTAAAGCAGGTTTTATGAACCTCCAAAAGTCAGGACTCCATACGTCATCGAAAATAATAAGAAACCTCTTCTGAAGTAGATATTCTCTAAGCATATGAATGACAAAATATTGGTCCATCGTATCGATTCCTACAGGTGCACACTCGTTCCTTCTCTCGCATAGCTGCTTCATCATTCTTCTAAGGATGTCCACTGTATTTTATGATTGAGAGACAGATAGACAAGCTCAGCAATCAAAGTATTCAGACACTTTTGGGTTGTCAAAAACTATCTTGGCAAGAGTGCTATTGCCACATCCTCCCATACCTACCAATGAAGTCACCATCCGGTTTCTTTCTCCATTTATCAGTATGTGGATCAGTGCTTCCCTGGTGGACTCAATGACCACTACTTCATCTTCCTCTATGAAAAGGGACGCAACACGAGGGTCATCATATACTTCCTCTTATGTTTTACTGCTAGAACCATGTCCTAAGGAACTTAAACCGTAACTATCAGCCCTTTCCTTGATCCCCGCATATTCTGTTTGATGTCTTGAATTTGAGATGCGATATCATGTTCTGACTTGAGTTTAGTGATTGAGCGACCGAGTTTGCGAAGGAAACTGATGAAACCACGTCCTTGCCGATTTTTTGCCAGGTGAAGTTTGTATTCGTCCATGATGTCCTCAATTTCGTAGGCCATTGCCCTTACCTGTTTCACCTAAATTTTTGCCCTCTCGATTTCTAGTTCCGGACTTGAATCTGCATATTTTAGGAAAGACACTATGCTTTCTAACTCAGCTTTGACACTAGCAACTTCTGTGTGGACATTCCGCAATAATTTCACTTCACCCGATAACAAGGGACCAAAGTACTGTTGATAACAGATTTTAACGCATCAAGTGCCATTACATCAATTTTCCTGCGTAACACATCAATCACCATAATTCAAACGGGTCGGGTGGGAATAGGCACGACAAAGCACGACATGTTCAAAGGTGGCACGACACGCCACAGGCACGACCTAATCCTGGCACGGCACGCCACAAGCACGACCTAATCTTAATGGGCACGTGGCACGGAAATGATCAGGCAGAACGTGGGAACGGCACGGAAGTTGGCCTGCCACAGCACGACATGACACGATATTCGACAGGCACGGCAAGGGCACAACACAAAATGGGACGGGGCACATGTCATGACACGGCACTTCTCTCGCATAGCTCCTTCATCATTCTTCTAAGGATGTCCACTGTATTGTATGATTCAGAGACAGATACACAAGCTCGACAATCAAAGTATTCAGACACTTTTGGATTGTCAAAAACTGTCTTGGCAAGGGTGCTCTTACCACATCCTCCCATACCTACCAATGAAGTCACCATCCGGTTTCTTTCTCCATCTATCAGTCTATGGATTAGTTTTTCCCTGGTGGACTTAATGCCCACTACTTCATCTTCCTCTATGAAAAGGGGCGCAACACGAGGGTCATCATATACTTCCTCTTATGTTTTACTGCTAGAACCATGTCCTAAGGAACTTAAACCGTAACTATTAGCCCTTTCCTTGATCCCCCGAATCTTTTGTTTGATATTGTAAATTTGAGAGGCGATATCATGTTTTGGCTTGAGTTCAGTGATTGAGCAACCAAGTTTGTAAAGGGAACCGACAAAACCACGTTGTTGCTGTTTTTTTGCCAAGCGAAGTATGTATTTGTCCATGATGTCCTCAATTTCGTAGGCCATTGCCCTTACCTGTTTCACCCAAATTTTCGCCCATTCGTTTTCTAGTTTCGGACTTGAATCTGCATATTTTAGGAAAGACACTATGCTTTCTAACTCAATTTTGACACTAGAAACTTATGTGTGGACATTTCGCAACAATTTCACTTCACCTGATAACAAGGGCACCAAAGTACTAGTGATAACAGAGTTTACCGCATCAAGTGCCACTACATAAATTTTCCTTCTTAACAAATCAATCACCAGAATTCAAATGGGCCGGGTGGGCATAGGCACGGCAAGAGCACAACATGTTCAAAGGTGACACGGCACGCCACAGAAACGGCCTAATCCTGGCACGACACAATCTTAGTGGGCACGTGGCACGGCATGGGCACGGAAATGAGCAGGCAGGACATGGGAACGACGCGAAAGTTGGCTTGCCACGACACAACACAACACGACATGACAAGGTATTTGACGGGCACAACACGAAATGGGAGGGGGCACGTGTCACAACACGACACTTCTCTCGCATAACTACTTCATCATTCTTCTAAGGATGTCCATTGTATTGTATGATTGAGAGACAGATACACAAGCTCGACAATTAAAGTATTTAGACACTTTTGGGTTGTCAAAAACTATCTTGGCAAGAGTGCTCTTACCACATCCTCCCATACCTACCAGTGAAGTCACCATCCAGTTTCTTTCTCCATTTATCAGTCTGTGGATCAGTTCTTCCCTGGTGGACTCAATGCCTACTACTTCATCTTCCTCTATGAAAAGGGACACAACACGAGGGTCATCATATACTTCTTCTTCTATTTTACTGCTAGAACCATGTACTAAGGAACTTAAACTGTAACTAATAGCCCTTTCGTTGATCCCCCAAATCTTTTGTTTGATATCTTGAATTTGAGAGGCGATATCATGTTTTGGCTTGAGTTCAATGATTGAGTGACCAAGTTTGTAAAGGAAACCAACAAAACCACGTTATTGCTATTTTTTTGCCAAGCGAAGTATGTATTCGTCTATGATGTCCTTAATTTCATAAGCCATTGCCCTTACCTGTTTCACACAAATTTTTGCCCTTTCATTTTCTAGTTCCGGACTTGAATCTGCATATTTTAGGAAAGACACTACGCTTAATAACTCAGCTTTGACACTAGCAACTTATGTGTGGACATTCCGCAACAATTTCACTTCACCCGATAACCAAGGCACCAAAGTACTGTTGATAACAGAGTTTACTGCATCAAGTGCCATTACATCAATTTTCCTGCTTAACACATCAATCGCCATAGTTCAAACGGGTTGGGTGGGCACAGGCATGGCAAGAGCACGACATGTTCGAAGGTGGCACAGCACGCCATTGGCATAGTCTAATCTTGGCACGACACGCCACTGGTACAGTCTAATCTTGGCACGAGCACAACACGACACGGGCACGGAAATGAGCGGGCAAGACACAGGAATGGCACGGAAGTGAGTCTGCCACGGCATGACACGACATAGTATTCGACGAGCACAGCACGGGCACAACACGAAATGGGACGGGGCACAAGTCATGATATGGCACAACACTATTCTAGCACGGCACGGGCACGGGCACGAGCACGGAAGTTGGCCTGGCACGGAACGACATGAAACTAGGACGGGCAAGGCATGGCACAGGCACGACACAGCATGAATTCACGATTCTAGCAAGGCACGACATGGCATGGGCACGACACTGCACGACACGAGGCATGGAAAAATGAAAAAGAAAAAAGAAAAAAAGAAAAAAAGTCATTAACGCAGAGATCTACAAAAAACCAAATGTAAAAACATGTCTACATGTTGAGTCAAGAGTCAGTGCTCAACTGAAAGATACAACATAGCAACATTAAACACCACTGAGTAATAGAATAAATTACCAAGATCACAATTCACAGGGAAATGAGAAGCAATTGCGAGATAGATCGATCTGAGTTAGCTTCAACCGCAGACCTGAAAGAGCAAGAATAAAACACACACATATAAATACATACGTCTCTTTATATGTAAGTATACACACAAAGAGAGATAGATCATGAAATGAGGGCATAAAAGAGAAATCAACTTGAAATTAGGGCTCAAAAGAGAAATTGACAGAATCCAACAAGATGGACTTGTTGGTGGGAGTACTTTAAAAAATAGGACACAGGGAATCATACGTCTTCTTGAGGAAGTTGCATACACAACTACCTCCACGTCTTCTTGTTCCAAGATCTTAAACAAACACATAACACAACACATGCAATTTAATGCACAACAGGACTCACTCGGAACTAAAAGAAAAGGAAATGGAGCTGGTCTATTCAATCAATTCCACAACTAATGGATAGCAAATGAATTACAGTGGTGGTTGTGTAGAGAGAGAGAGAGGTGAAATGAGAGATGAATTACAGTGGTGGTCCTTGATGCTTGCGTCTAATGGCTACCAAGAGTGAGAGAGAAAAGTGATGGATTATTCAGAACAGGGGGTTGTTGAAACTGTAAGGGGAGAGAGAGAGCGGGGGGGGGGGGGGGGGGGGGGGGGGGGGGGGGGGGTTGGGGGTTCACTATTTAGGGCCCACACGCATTAAAACAAGGGGTGTCAAACGGGTTTGGTGGGCACGGGCACGGCAAGAGCACGGGGTGTTCGAAGGTGGCACGGCACGGCACGGTCTTAGTGGGCACGTGGCATGACATGGGCACGGAAATGAGCGGGCGCGACCGGGAACGGCACGGAAGTTGGCTTGCCATGGCATGACACGACATGAAATGGTATTCGACGGGCACGACACAAAGTGGGACGGGGCACAAGTCACGACACGGCACAACACTGTTCTAGCACGGGATAGCACAGGCACAGGCACGAGCATTGAATTTGGCCTGGCACGGAAAAGGGACGAAACTAGGACGGGCATGACATGGCACAAGCACGACACATCACGGATTCACAGTTCTAGCAAGGCACGACTATGTTCTGTTCTTTTCTTGATGTTAAGAATGTGTTGTCATGACTTTGTAGTAGCATTAGTTGAATTCTCCAACGAATAACTAAATCTAGTTTTGCTTGTGTTTCAAATAAATTTGGTTTTCAAAAGATGCCAGTAGAACAAGTATACACACTAGCACGGATGCTTGTTTTTTTTGCTTTCTATTTTCATTATCTGTTGTTCACATCAATGTTTGTGTCCTTCGTTATGCAGCTTAGCAACTTCGGAAAAACGTGTTGGCAAATGTTGAACTTCATGGGAACAAATATGCTATAAAAAAAAGGTTCCTTCCTCCTATAGTATTGATCAAAATGTAGTCGATGTCGATATGGCTTGAAATTGGGCTAGACTATATTAAACAAAACTCGGCTAGACTATACAATAAAATTTTCAATGAAATAAATTAATTGGGTTTTTTCAAGGGACGGATACCGATATACGGTCCGATACAGGTCGATATTTGACTGTATCACCGGTACCATTACGTATCCCAATACCTTTGGCAGAGCTAGCTCATAGATTTCGGAGGCCTAAATCGAACTTATTAAATGGGACCCACCCTATATTTTGCATGCATAAATTGGTCAATAAGGAGTCTTTATAAAAACCATTACAAAAGATTTGCTATTACAAAATGAAAACGTAGAGTTATCAAAAAATATACATATACTACAATATTTCAAAATCCATCATTTGAATATTTGTTTGTTATTTCACAATTGCCACCGCATGATTTTTGGACCCTGAATTCGAATTGGGCCATTTTTGTATAGAGGGCTTACATAAAAATTATATTGGCCTAGTATATATATATATATAAGGTTCCTAAATAATTGGAGGCCCTAAAATTTTGATTTTTTAATGGGCCTAAAGCCCAAGTTTCTTGGGATTCATGTCTAAGCCGGCTCTGCTCTTTGGCTCAATGTTTTTTTATACCCCCAACTAAGAAAATGGAATTTTCTCCATTTTTTTTTTACACCCAAAATTATTCCTGCAGTACATTTCGTTACCCCATTATGGTTTTTTTTTCCTCTCTAAACCCAAACATCTAACTAAACCAAAAAGTCCAATTTGGTTTGCTGTTGGTTGGGAAGTTACCCAGTGTGTTCGGCTTTGTACGTCTGAACACATGGGTTCTGTTCGTTTCTTCATTTCCAAACAGAAGGCTTATGCTTGGCTTTCCACCTTCGAACCAACGTGCCCTGTTCTTCTCTTTCACTCCGAACACAAACTCCCAACAAATGACAAATGTGTTTGCCTGTTTGGTAACGTTACATGTTATTAAATGTAATTAAATTGCATGCATAAACAGAACTACCTTGTCCCCATTCTCATCATACTTCTAACCATATCCATAAGTGTACAATTACGCCTTTCAGAGTTGTGGCGTACCAAGCATTGTGTATTAAGCACGGATACCTCGTTTTCTAAGAGTTTGGCAAATGGGCCAAGATTTTGGCCTGACTCATCATATCTACCATAAAACTCACCACCTCTATCTGATCTTACTATGTTGATCCTTCTATCTACTTGTCTCTTAATCGCAATAATGTACACCTCAAGGATGTCAACGGCTTGACACTTTTCATGAATTAGAGACACACAACCATAACGTGAGAAGTCTTCTATATAAGTGGTAAAATATCTTTGCCCAGTAAAATATGGAATAGGATTTTCGCAAATATCAGTGTGAAATTATCTCAAGAAGCTCACTACTACCTGTGGCACCTTTCATTGTGTACTTGATTTGCTTTCCTTTAATGCAATCAACGCATATTTCGAAATGAGTGAAGTCTAAGTCTTCTAAATTCCATTCTTCACCAATTTTTCAATCCTATCCTTGGAGACATGCCTCAATCTTCTATGCTATAAGGGTGAAGACCTTTTTATTTATTTTCCTCTTTTCTTTATAACTTCTTAAGTCACAACTATTGCAGTGTGAAATCCTTCCTCCCCCCAATCTCACTTCCTCCCTAACACAAATATTAGCTAGTTCGTTCAAAAGGTGAAATTTTGAATCCGCCAAACTGTGGTGGAAGTGAGTTGAGTATGAACTATGCGAGGAAAGACTATTCACTTGCATCCTTAAAGCTTCAAGCTTTGCAGCTTTGTTAGTCGATCATTTTGAAGATGTTATCCAAAAAGTCCTCTACTACTATCATATTTCATAGTAGTCGAGTCAACCATAATAGTTGTTCATATGGTCAACTTCATGAACATGAGACTAGTTTTTTCAATCTTGCCCAAACTGAAATGGCTAACTTGTTTTGTGGTACTCTACTGAATTATGTCCACATGCTTTTCAACAAGTTGCGGCAGGTGACTACAAAGTTAGTAATCCCTATGAGCATTAAACCAACCAATGATATTCTCTATAATTTATAAACGAGCTAGTTATGCCGACGTCATTCTTTAATTCAATCACCTCTAATTGGAAACAAAAACATATAACAAAAAAAAAAAAATTAATGCGATTGATTATCTATTCAATGACATTCAATCAAATCATAACTTGCACATATACAGTAAAGCAGTAATAGAAAAACTTTCCCAATTAAGTGTTTTAAAATAATCATGCATAATTGCAGAAAACATAATCTCCCAAAAAAAAAAAAAAAAACAGATTAATTTTGTAAGCACGTGATTATGATTTCTATCACTAACATGAAAACAAGAATCATGTGTTCTTTAACACGGGTACAGTATATTATGCGTTTTTACTAGGCATGAATAAACAAACCGTAACTTAATCATATCAAGATATCAATCGGATTACCGTAATATGATCTAACATAAGGGAAATAATAGTTACCAAACTAAGGAGTAAAATTATATACAAATAAGAAAGTCAATAATGATATAGACCGACTATAAAAATAGGTCAAACGTAAAAATCGAGATTATCTCTACAAGATAGTACGTTTCAAATAATTAAATTCCAAGAAATGTATTGATTCAGAAAAACCGTGCCCTGATACCAACTGTAAATCTATATCTGTATTTTAACTACTATGCAGAAAACAAATATAACAGGATCTTGAATTAAACACATCTCAAGAACAGTAAATCGAACATACCTTTGTTGGCCATCGAGATAAGAGTGAACAAATCCCTTAGATTAAACTTTAGTTCTTGGCTCAACTTCTTCTCTTTGTCTCTAACTTTCTAGAATACCCAATAACTTTAATTGATGGAAAATCTGTATAGCTATTCTTTTATAGAGGAGAGGAAAGGGCCTTAATTAGAGATAATTATAAAAGACTCCTAATCCATCAAGAACTTTTTCCCAATTGTAACAAACATGCATAAAATGTCAAATCTTAGTGGGGCACAAAAATGTGAGTCTAACAGCAATAACTCTAATGTCTGCAACTGGCCGTCTCAAATTTGTGTCCATCCATGCATGAGATTCAACAATGGTTAATTGCATTAGTACACTGTCACTTATTTACATAGAAATAATTTTCCTATGGTTTGCCATAAAATAACTATCTATAACTCCCTCCATCCCAAATTTCTTGTCCATTTTCCGGCATTCATTTCATTTTTTCAATTGCTTATATCTATCAATCTATAATTTTTTTTACAATTTTGAAAACTTGGTTTACAGATAGAACTCATTGAGAACTATCAAACGAGATCCATATTGAATATCTATAACACAATACATTTTAAAATATAAAGAATCTTTTGAGGTGTCGTGAACAATGAAAGTGGACAACAAATTTAAGACGGATGGAGTATTTTTTTATTTTTTTTTTACAAGTAAATTGGTCAAAAATTTGGTTCCGCTTTGGTGAGGGGGATATAATTAAATGTCTATTATTAGGAGTCAAACTTTTGATCTAAATTTTTGATACCACTAGATTTCCCTTTCCATAGATGAATTATAGACACCATAATTTGGAAAAAACATTAATTCTTGGGATGAGAATTTACCAGGACTGTATTTCCCGAATCTTTTCACTTTCCATACTTTGGTTTTGTATGCACCATAATGTGGTTGCCGTAGTGGGAATTTGAAATTGTAAATGCAGTCTTACCAATATTGACAAACAATTTTTCTTGTGCCTATAAATACTGTTGTGAAGCCCCCCTGGTCAAAGCATTAAGCAAAAAAACACTTGTCTTCTTCATTGATAAGTTGAGCCAAAAAAATGGCCAACCCTAAGTTTGTGATTGTGTTTGTAGTGGCAATGGCTATGGTTTATGTAGTGGCAGGGTGGGAACCTGCACGTGCAACATTCTATGGTGGCCCTAATGGTGAAGAGACTCTGGGTAAGTCTAAATTGTTTAAACTCTTTTTTTTTTTTTTTTTAAATTTTGATTTGTCTAGAAGGAGGAATCGTAAAACTAAAAAAGAACATAAAATTCCGCTTGAGAAAGAAAACAAAAATACTACAAAGTTGGTTATTGTTTGTCTTTACTGATTTTTCAAAAAATATGGTTCGCGTCTTATTTATTTTATCAAAGTTAATTTTTTACTTAAATTTCTTTTTGTAAAAATACTAAAATCTGCTACATAAGAATGCCTATAAAAATAAAGAGCTTAGTATTAGATCGAGGGGTAAATTGGATGGGGGTAATTTTTAGTGTAGACATTTCCATAAGTGTGTGTTTTGCAAAGTTAATGGGTAAAAGTTTATACAACTACGGAGTATTATTTTTCCATTTTGAAATATTATTGGGTACAGAGTTAATAGGTAAAATTGGAAAATAATTTTAAAAAGTGGAGGTAAAAGTTGATGTGAAAATTGTAAAGTTGAGATAAAAGTTGAAGTAAAAAGTCTAATGATGATGCGTCCTTAATTAGTTCAATTTACGAAGCATCACACTAAAAAATGGGTGCAAGCATGCATGTTGTTCGATCTGGGTCATCCGCGCTCAGCGTTGGACGGCTCGGATCACATCTTGACCAAACAAATCCGAGCCAACGCTACTAAACAAATCCGAACCGTCCATTGCCGAGCACGGAAGACCCAGATTGGGACAACACACCATCCCCAATTCTAAAAGGGGACGGATGGAGTGTCTCGTCAAAGTTGTTTTGCTTGATTGAAAGTATATGTGACACTTCTTTTTTGTTTTGTGCAGGGGGAGCTTGTGGGTATTCAGACACAATCCGGCAAGGTTACGGCCTCCAAACGGCAGCCCTTAGCACAGCCCTTTTCAACAACGGCGCCGCCTGCGGCGCTTGTTTCGAGATTTACTGCGCACCCGATCCCCACTTCCAAAATTTTTGCAAAACACCAGCCGTCTCAATCAAAATCACTGCCACCAATTTCTGCCCGCCAAACTACACAAAAACAGTAGACATATGGTGCAACCCTCCCCAAAAGCACTTTGATCTCACCTTGCCAATGTTCACCCAGATCGCGTATCCCAAGGCCGGAGTCGTCCCCGTCTCTTACCAGAGAATCCCGTGCTTCAAGAGAGGGGGAATGAGGTTTTTCATGAGGCCGGAAGGGAATCCGAATTTCATCCTCGTGTTGGTTTTTAACGTGGGAGGGGTCGGGGACGTTGCTTTCGTGAGGGTGAAGGGAACGACGACAGGTTGGATTCCCATGCAGAGGAATTGGGGGCAGAATTGGTTTACGAGGACACCATTGAAAGGGCAGGGGCTGTCGTTTCAGGTCACGACCAGCGATGGGAGGACGGTGGAGTCGTATGATGTCGTTCCCCCGTATTGGAATTTCGGACAGACTTTTGAGGGGAAGAATTTTTGAACGTACTATAGGAGTTGGAGTCACGGTGACCACAAATTAAGCGAACTGTTTCTTTCGCCTTTTACTAGAAAAATGAGGGAATTTGGAAAATTGGTGTGATTTTAGGAATTTTGGTTGTAATGCTCTGCTTAATTCCGAAATAAGCTTCAATATATCTAACCAAATTCAAGCTAAACTTGTTTGAGATTTTGTTCATTGGGGAATGCTTGGAATGTCTTTCTTTAACTTTTTTAAGGTTTTGTCAAACACACCATGGAAGCATGGGAAAAGAATTGCTGTCATTCTATTTCTGACTATAACAGCCTCTTTGGTAGAGGTCATAGAGACCCGCGTACCGGAATACGGGGATATAGAAATTTGGGTTCAACCATATCTGGTGTTTGTTTTGTTTCTTCCCGGATAGGATAATCCCCTTGAAAGAAGATAAATTTTGGACACCGTTAGCCTTGTCCCAGACAAATCTTAGTGCATGAGTCTCTTGCAAAAAGTCGTGTCATTTTTCAAATAAAAAAATTAAGTATTTCCAGTTATAATTTTTTTGAATTTTGTGCACCGAATTAAAGTACTAATCAAGATCTTTAATATGGTACAAAAAAATTCAAAAAATCATACACGGAAGTAGTTAATTTTTTGATTAAAAAAAAAAGGCACGAAAGAGTATGAGACTAACAATTAGCCACGGAGGGAGTACTAGATTTTGACATAAAGCTTCCTGTCTTGGTTTATGGAATTTTTAAGAGAGTTCATGCGTTACCGGAATGTAGGTAGTTAGCTGTTGAGAAGAAGAGCAATCTGAAATGAAGAAACCAACTTAAAAAACACAAAATTCAACAAATGCACCTTCACGAACAGGTAAAGATTAGACCTCTTTCCAATGGTCCATGAAGTTTTCTCTTCGCCTTCATATATCATTTCTCCTTGAACGGTTCAGGAATCGGATCCTGCAAGAGTTTCTGAGAGAGAGATTGTCCAAATTAATTGAGCATGCCGACCTATGGACAATAGAATGTAATTAAAGCTATGGAAAATGACTTATTTTGTATTTGCCAACAAGTTTTACTTTTTCACTTCCTCTCGTTTCGAAAAAAATAATCTGACAAAATAAAAGAACACAACCGTTTTAAAATTAAAGGCAATATCAAAATAATATTGCAAAAAGTAAAGACAATAATGAACACAGTATATGTGATTGATCTCTAGGATCAATTTGATTCATTTTTTTTTTTCTTATTCATTGCAACTTAAGTACCCTACATATGCCTTATAGGGGCAAAAGATCTAAAAGCGTAGTTAATACGCTACTGTTACAACTTCGTTTACTATTTGTAAACCAATTCGCTGAAGAATTTATGACATCCATCATTAGCCATTAATTTCACAACACTCCCCCTTGGATGACAAAATCCGAAACATATGCCTTGTTAAAACCTTACCAAGGAAAACCCAATGGGAAAAACCTTTGGTGAAGGAAAAAGAGTGCAGCATCCTTGTGTCTCTTACAATATGAGTTCAGTCTTCAAATTACCTTGCTAAAATTTTGCTAAGGAAAACCCAATGGGATAAAAATTTAGACGAAGAAAAAAGACTAAAATCATTTTCAAGTCATTTTGAGTCGACGCATACCGATATTGGTAACCAGCTTCTTGAATGTTGAAGTTGGTAATGCCTTAGTGAACAAATCTGCCAAATTATCACTAAAGCGTATCTGCTGAACATCAATATCACCACTTTTCTGGAGGTCATGGGTGTAGAAGAATTTTGGTGATATGTGCTTAATTAGTTCTATCTCCCTTGATATAACCGCCTTTGATATGTGTGCTACATGCAGCATTGTCTTCATACAATATGGTCGGACTATCTTTGATTGACGACAACTCACATTTTTTTCAAATGTGTTGTATCATATATCTCAACCAAACACATTTACGGTTTGTTTCATGAATCGCAATAATTTCAGAGTGATTAGAAGAGGTAGCAGCCAACATCTGCTTCATAGAATGCCATGAAATAGCAGTACCACCACAAGTGAACACATATCCTGTTTGTGTATCCGATTAATAGTGACATCGATCCATTTGAATAGAACAAGCCCAAATCAGCCGTTCCTTGAAGATAACGTAATATCTGTTTAACTCCTTTCCAATGTCGTCGTGTCAGAGCAGAACTGTATCGAGCCAACAAATTGACCGAAAATGCAATATCTAGTCGTTTACAATTTGCTAGCTACATAAGTGCACCAATTGCACTCATATATAGTATTTCGGGACCAAGAATATCCTCTCCCTCTTCAAAATGACAAAATGGATCATTATTCGCCTCAAGTGATAGAATAACCATAGAAGTACTCAAGGAATGCGCCTTATCCATGTAAAATTGCTTCAAGACTTTTTCTATATATGCCGACTGATGTACTAGAATATCATTTGGCAAATGCTCGATCTACAAGCCGAGACAAAACTTTGTTTTGGCAAGATCTTTCATTTCAAACTCCTTCTTTAAATATTCTAAGGTTTTTATAAGCTCTTCCGGAGTTCCTACGAAATTTAAGTCAACGACATAAACCGCAATACTCGCAAATCCATAGTTTGATTTTTTAGTAAAAAATACACGGACAAATTGGGTCATTTTCATATCCTTCTTTTAACAAATAATCACTAAGTCATTTGTACCATGTACGACCAGATTGTTTCAACCCTTACAATGATTTTTGTAGCTTAAGAGAATAAACACTTCAGGGTTTTGAATTGTACGCTTTAGGCATAGCATATCCTTCGGGGGTCTTCATGTATATGTTGTTACTACGTCCATCAGGCGCATATCTAAACATTCTGGGACTACTAAGCTAATCAAAAATCTGAATGTGATACTATCCATTACAGGAGAGTATGTCTCTTCATAATCAATTCCAGGTCTCTGCGAGAAACCTTGTTCAACAAGTCGTGCTTTATACCGCACCACTTCATTTTTCTTCTTGCGTTTTGGCACAAACACCCACTTATATCCCACTGGCTGTATTCCTTTAAGGGTTTGAACTACAAATCCAAATACTTCTTTCTTTGCAAGAGAGTTTAACTCTGCTTGAATTACTTCCTTCCAAATTGGCCAATCATTTCTATGTCGACATTCTTCGACAGTTTGTGGTTCACTTTCTTCATTATCTTTGGTAATGTTTTTACCATTACTTCTGGTAATGTCAAGAGCAACTTCAAATGAAAAGATGTTGTCGACAACGATTTTATTTCTATCTAATCTTTCCCTTGTATTCGTATAATTTATTGAGATTTTATTATTGTCAAGTACTCGTTCCTTTTCAGGAAACTTCTCTTCAGGAGTTTCATATATACAAAGAAATATTGCTAGATTCATATTTTTATTTTCTTGTTCTGTAGGTTTAGCCTCTTTGGGAGCACTTGCATTTGTTAGCTTGGCCTCTTCGAGAGCGTCAGCTATTTCTGAGGGAACAACCTCTTTGCCTTGGATTTTCCTCTTCTTGGGAAACTTATCTTTTGTATCGACAGGTCTCCCACGCTTCTGGCGTGCCTTAGAATCATTAGCTGTCATACTAGTGGTTTGTCCTACAGAAACTTCAATCCGCGGTGGAGTCTTAACAGTTGGTATATGAGACTTAGTTGCTAGCCTCTTTGTATCGGTGAATGCATTCTGTAATTGATTTGCAATACTTTGCAAAGGAATCATGATTCTTTGAACTTCTAGTTCAGATTGATTAGTACAAGGATCAAGATAAGATAATGTCAAAGCATTCCAGATAATTTCACGTCTATTTTCTAGTTGTGACTTATCTCCCCCTAATGGTAGGAATACCAACTCATCAAAATGACAATCTTCAAAACGTGCCTTAAAAACATCGCATGTTAAGGGTTCAAGATATCTAATGATAAACAGAAAGTCAAAACCTACATAGATATCAAGCCTATGTTGATGACCTATTTTAGTACATTGGGGAGGTGCAATGGGCACATACACAGCATTAACCAAAAACTCTTAAGTGGGAGAGATATTTGGTTGTTGACCAAGTACAAGTTGTACATGTGAATACTTGCTTGCGACCTTGGATTGTATCGTAGATGGTGTCACCCCAAGCGTAGGGCTAGGTCGGCGGTAGCATAATAACCGGTAAGACCGGGTCGAATCCACAGGGACCGAACGCACCCGGCGTGAGAGTTGTCTTGAAAGTGTAGGTTTTCGGCCTTAAAGCGGCAAACTGTAGTTTGGTAGTTTGTTTGGTGGAATTCTCTCAACTTCGAGAACGACTCGGAATTAAAAATCAACTAATTAAACTAAGACAAAGTCTAGGGGATTTTAACAACCATAACTTAGGCTAATTCGTTCCTCTCTTGTTGAGATTAGGATTCTTGTAACCATTTGGTAAACATTTAGGTTGACATCGCTCCAAGCATCACACGTGAAAAGGACAATCAAACCTTAACTACGAGAGATCAAAAAGATTAACAAACCTAGATTTTGGTACATAAAGATGAACCCGTGACTTTATTAAACAAGAAGTGTTTGCAATTTGGCAAGAAGAACGAATTAAACCTAAGTCATGAAGTGCTAATCACCCCATGACCGAGCCTATTTAGACTACTCAAACATAACTAAGAAAAACATGACTAATTTTATAAAGGAAATAAAGAACATGACAAATGACTTTATAAACTGATTTTTAGTAAAGAACCTAAGTATAGCCTACAACTTTAAGTCTTGAGAAATTAACTAACAACTAATAGAAACAAGTGTTTAGGGCATCCACAGTGGACTCCTTAAAAATTGCTCCTTAGTTGTATCCTAAGGTGTACACATAAGCATAATTGGGGTCCACTTTTCACTCCTAGAGCTTGTTAAATTTAGAGAGGATGTGTGCACTCAATGGGCTAGCAATAACATTCTCTATTTTGGGAAAAAAGTATTAGGAGCAACTTTTTCCCATCAACTTTTTCAAAGATTTCATATTAAAATAATATTTAAAGACTTTGGCCCCACTTGGAGTTAGCTAGAAGGCTACCTAAATTTAACTATTGTGCTAGGAGCCAAGCTTAGGAGCAACCTTTAGGAGTTTGTATAAGGAGCCCATTGAAGGCAATACTTGAGCATATGGCTAGGTAAATCTTTAGAGTCTCATTTAGGAGCCATTTTTAGAGAGCCCACCGTGGATGCCCTTTGAGAGCCCACCGTGGATGCCCTAACTAAGGAAGAAGCTAGAACAACATGGACATTAAATACTTGAGAGAAGTGAAAATAAACCACATATATTGAAAGAGCTAAACAATAGTAGCAAGATTAATAAACGAGAAACTTACGGGAGATTAACGATTACACGAGAAATTTAGAGAGAGAAACCTTCAAAGTCCTCCAATGGAGGAGCAAAAACTTAACTAGAAAATGAAAGAGTAAGTTGTGGGAGAGAAGGAGAGAGGAGAGTGTATATAGTCTACCCTTTCTCTCTCTACATAATATCTAATAAAGCTCTCACAACAACTTAAACTTGCCATTAATAGAATGTTAAAAAAGTAGTAGAAAATTGACTTTCAGACTGATGTGGATCGATCCACTATGAGAGTGGATCGATCCAGAATGCTCTGGTGTCATTTGGACGAGAGTGGATCGATCCACTATGAGACTGGATCGATCCACTATGCTCTGGTGAACTTTTGGGGTGGAGTGGATCGATCCACTATTGGGAGTGGATCGATCCAGAATGCTCTGATCATGTTTTTGCCTTGAGTGGATCGATCCACTATTGGGAGTGGATCGATCCAGAATGGGCTGATGTTGTTTTTTCCTTGAGTGGATAAATCCACTATTGGGACTGGATCGATCCACTATTGGTCCGATGATGCCTTTGGTCACTCCCTTGGCCTTCTGTGTTTCCGGACTTCCTTCAAAACACTAAAACAAGTTGTGGGACCCTCGGGGAGGTGTTCCTTGGTCTCGTGCATGCTTGGTTACTCCTGGATCCCACCGGGAGTCTTTGTGAGTGTGCGAAAGGCTTCCGGTGCATCGGCTCGAATTGTGACTTTTTGGCTTCTCACATTCCCAAGCCTTAGCCAAATCATCGTTTCTTGGCTCTCAAGGCCCGGTGTTGGCGTGCCAAGGGGCATGTAGCCCTCGGTAACGTGGCACGGTTCTCAATGCACTCCAAAATGCGCTTATTCACGTGTTTCACCTGTAACTAACAAAAACAACACTACGCGTATATCAAACATATAAGGCGCAAAATCGCGTGTGTGTGTGAGCAAAATGAGTTAGATAAGCCCCAGATATCTACAATATTGGGGACTTATCAATACTTATGATATGCAGTTGGTCTAACGCGAATCAAAGATGCAGCATGTAAGATAGCATGTCCCCAAAATAGAAGCTGGTAATTTTGTTTTCATGAGCAACGGTCGAGCAATCAACTGAGGTCTTTTAATAAAAGATTCAGCTAAACTATTCTGTGTATGAATGTGTGCAACAGGATACTTAACATCAATTCCAATTGACATGCAGTAATTGTTAAATGCTTGAGATGTCAATTCTTCAGCATTGTCAAGACGAATTGTTTTGATTGGGTAGTCTGAAAACTGTGCTCGTAATCTAATTATTTGGGCAAGAAATATTGCAAATGTAACATTTTTTGTGTATACAATGAACAAGTATGTGACCATCTGGTTAAGACATTAACGAGAATCATAAAATAACGAAATGGTCCACATGGTGGGTGTATTGACCACAAATATCTCGTTGAATTCTTTTTTATAAAGGATGGGGATTCAACAATGACTTTAGAGAGAGATGGTCTAGTTATCAGTTTCTCTTGTGAACAAGTATTACAAGGGTAATCACAGGGCAAAAGAATATTATGGTTCTTTAACAGATGTCCATGTCAATTTTCAACAATACGACGCATCATTATTAAACTTAGATGCCCAAGGCAATCATGCCATAGCATGAAAAGTTTTGGGTTAGAGCACTTCTGGTGCATAACAGCATATGATTGAATTGTTTTAGTCGTGTAATATAACCCAGAAGAGAGTGCATAAAGTTTTTTAATAGTAGCTTCTGGCCAGATACATTAGAAGTGATATACAAATACTCTTCTTCACCTTCGCTGATGGTTTCAATATGATAACCATTTCAACGTATATCTTTAAAACTTAGCAAATTTCTTTTGGATATGGTAGAATACAAAGCATTGTCAATACTTAAATTTGTTCCATTTGTTAACACAATATTTTCTATTCCAAAGCCTCAATTAGGTCTGCAAAACCAGATAATGTATTTACATTTGCTTGTATCTTTGTTACTTGTTTAAAATATCTATTATTTCAAAGAATAGTATGTGTTGTGACATTATCTACCAGACAAATATCTTCACTAGTTATCTTTGTGTCTAATACTGCCTGATTAGTATCCATGCCCCTATTATATGCAAAAGATAATTTCAAAAATTTCACAAATAAATAATTAAAAACACATTTTGAAATATTATTATAGAATGTTAGAATAATCACCACACGCACACAACAGAATACGAAACAGTAAAGGAAATCAACACAGGAATTTACGTGGTTCCCCAAGATCGGGTACGTCCACAGGAGCGAGAGCGAGTCTGTATTATTCTGATCAAATCGGCTAGGGTTTTTACAATAGAGAATATATATAGCCCTACGCTATTTCAACCCTAGTAATTCCGTACCGTACCGCGGGGGGGGCGTAGCCCCCCTGCACCCCCCCCCCCCCCCCCCCCCCCCCCCCCCAAATGATTCGGCCCTACGAGTCACACGTGACAACAGTTGGACCCGCGATGGGACAAATGCCGTCGCTCCGCTCAGTCGGCATCTGGTCTTTCATTAGAACTCCTTAGTACCTCTCCATATGAGCCACAAGTTCCAACATAGAACAAGCACATCGTGACTTATTTATCGTAACATGATTGAGACATAGCCATAGTATGTCATTATTCTCAATATAATTATTCTTGTGACCACTCAGAATAATCACCAAAGAAATCATCTTTGGTTCTACTAGGTTCTGTAAAGTACTCAGAAATGTCAAAAGAAGGAATGTGAATGGGTTCAAAAGGGTCAACTGATTGGTTCTGACCAATTCGATCGGCGAAGTTTGTTTCAATTTCTTTTCCTTTTCCCTTGAGTGATGCTTGGTAAAGCTCAATCAAATGCTTTGGCGTATGACAGGTATGCGACCAATGATCCTTCCCACCACATCTATAGCAAGAATCTTCAGAGTTCTTAGAGGGTTTATTCAGCACCCCCTTTCCCTTTTCTTTGGTCACTTCTGATCTATTCTATTTATTCCACTTCTGAGGGTACTCTGGTTTCTTGCTTGGTTTCTGAACATATCCTCCAATGACCTCGTGGTCATGACCGCCACATCCACGACCATGACGACGACCTCGTCCATGACTAGGAAAAGAGACTCTATTCGCTTCAGGGAATGGTAGAGCACCAATTGGACTAGACTCGTGATTTCTCAGTATTAGCTCATTGTTCTGCTTAGCGACCAGAATGCAAGAATTCAAATCTGAGTATTTTTCATACCCACACTCTCTATATTCCTACTGTAGGATTATATCGTCAGGGTCACAAGTGGTAAAAGTCTTTTCCAGCATATCTTTTTCAGTAATTTTTCCCCACATAATTTCAAAAGTGAAACTATCTTAAACAGAGCCGAGTTATACTCGCTGACAAATTTATAATCTTCCAGCCTTAGATTCAGCCAAAGATAACGAGCCTTTGGTAGTATTATTGCCTTCTAGTGCCCATACCTTTCCTTTAGATCGTCCACAAAGCTAGTGGGTCTTTGACAGTAGAGTATTCAGACTTCATGTCCTCGTGGAGATGGTGACGAATGAAGATCATGGCTTTTGCACGATCTTTCAGGGATGCAATATTACCGGCTGTAATAGTTTTTCCAATTTTCATGGCATCGAGGTGGATTTCTATATCAAGAATCCATGATAAATAATTCTTCCTGAAATATAGAGTGCCGCGAATTCCAATTTTTTGTAGTTCGACATTGTCTATAAAATAAAAAATTTTAATTTAGATGAATATTCAAGTAAAAGACAATCAAGTTAATGGTACAAGTTTAACTGATTGGGAGAAATGTCATGTAATGATAAATTTCCTGAAGCATAATGTATGTTCAAAAATTTGTGAACCAAACAACGTTTAGTTAGACCTTTAGGGGACCAAATGTAATAGAGGATAGGAAAACAAAAGGTTTTCAACCACCAATGGCTATACAATCCAATTTAATAGATACACTTATTCATAAATGTATGTATTAATTAAAAGCCAAGAAGAAACAAGATAGTAAATGCATATCTGTCAGTTAATGTATAAATTCATTTCATAGTGTAAGCACTACAGGTACTCATAATTAAATACTTCTTGTATTTTTGTTCTCAATGGCAGATTTTTCAGGTATTTATTTGTTGCCAGTGTTCAAAATATTGCAAGTATTTTTTAGTAGCAAGAATACTTCAGGTATTCGTATTCATAAGTTAACTACTTCTGGTAGAACTTTTTTTTTAATAGTTCACTTGTAATTTAAATGTCTATGTAAAAACAGAAAAAAAAAACATAAATAGAGATAGAGTATCAATGTAATACGCTACTGTTACATATCGAAACACGTAATTAATACACTACTGTTACAATAGGGGCAAAAGATCGAAACGCGTAATTAATACACTACTGTTACAATTTTGTTTACTATTCGTAAACCAATTTGCTGAAGAATTTATGACATTCATCATTAGCCATTAATTTTACAAGAACAACGAATTAGTTGTTTTTTTTTTTTTTTTTATACCTTTTTTGGTCTTTTCTAAACTTCTTTCAAAGGTACTTCAAAATCTTTTATGTTCTTATTACTTTGGCAAAAATTTTAAAAGAAAGTTCATAAACATAAACGTTCCAAATAGGGAGCATCTCCTCTTCCAATCCTTTACGTTTTTATATGGGTAGAATTGAAATTCAAGTAAATACCTCTTTAAACTCATTTTAATTATTGACACAAGCTCAAATTAGGGAGCCTCAATTTTTTAATGAATAGTGTCAAGAATAATTCTTCTCTTTCAAATTTACAACTATGCCATTAACAAAATAAAATTAGGGAAATAATAATGTCAAAATTATTTTTGTTAATACCAAAACTTCAGTGCATAAAATTTCATAATTCTTGTACCATGTGCAAGAATATAAATATCTTATGTACTAGAGTTTTTGGCTTAACAAAAACAGTTAGGCATTATTACCACTCAAAATTTATCCAAATTTACACTTAGCTTTGAGCTTTTCTATTGAAGTGTCTATCGATCCAAATTTACACTTAGCTTCGAGCTTTTCTATTGAAGTGTCTATCGAATTAAGCCGAGTAACTCACTATTTCAACTGAATTACAATGAATCTTTATAAGTAATGGCCCGAGATGCTCTTATTAGATGACAAACTATGAAAATAACCTAATAAAAAACTGTTGGAGAAGTAAAATGAGTCTTTTGAGCTATAACGATGTTAACAAAATACCAAGAACCTAAACCCAGTGGCTGGCACGACGGGGAGCCAGGTTCAGGTTGTCCGAGTTTCTACACAACTTCAAATATTTTCACTAGTACACTTAATATTTCAAGTGACTTTGAATTTTTTTTTTTTTTAATGAAATTTCTCCCTACAATTCACTTGGATGGGAAAAAAATTCCATAATTCTTTCATATGCGTGTAAAAAACTCCTCACGGCATGAGCATGAATAGCATTTAATCGGCGGCAAAGTATACATATACAATTTCGTCTCTCTTCACAATGTAGAAAGTACGAGTAATATGTACTGGGGGAATTTATTTTTTTCATTTTTTGACATACATGTATGCCTCTCGATATATAAGCACGGATACGAAATATTAGAAAACGCATCTACCTCGTGTAATTGGATGAGGAACGAAATCATGTTGTCTTTAGAAACGCTCGATTACTTAGAACACCGGCTATTCTGAGAAAACTGATTTCCAACCACATATATGTTAATAACGTTTCAATGACAACATTTGAGGACCATATTTTAGTACTAGGTGAATCGCTACAAATGCATTGGCAGTATAAACTTGGCAGGTCCTGTCTCTAATAAACACAAGGCAATTTAAGCTCCACATTTCAATTTCTTGACATTTTTCTTAGTCCCCAAGTCTGCAATTTAGAACTACTCTACTGGTTTTCTCAACTCAGAGAACAAAGCATACCATACCATGTTTGCCTTAACACCAAGTTACCACCTCTTTCTTTTCACACGCGTAATCTCTCACAACTTCTTTTTTTCATTTTGAGTAGCTTCCAACGAGGTTTGCGAAATACAACAGAAACAAAACAGTGGAAATTTTCTTTGTTTGATAGGCACTAATTTATATATACAATCATTCCTTGAAATTTTCCCCATAAATCCATGATCCAAGTTCAATCTTCCGAATAACATACTAAATATTATTAAACAAGTAGCGGTAAATGCGCACTTTCTTTTCCTCCGGATGCTTGATTTCAAGTTTGCGTTTTGCAACATGGCTAGGAGAAATAGTTTCCCCTTTGGAACTGTACCCACCAACTGAATCCTGTAGCAGCAAAGATGGATAATTAGACATCAGATTTTAACTTAAAGCTCCATGTCCTGGTTTATGAAATTCTTAAGAGAGTGTACACGTTACCGAAATGTTAATAGTTGGCTGTTGAGAAGAAGAGCCTTCTGAAATGAAGAAACCCATTTAAAACTGTCAGTTAGCAACACAAAATTCAACAAACGCACCTTCATCAACAGAGAGAGATTAGACCTCTTTCCAATGGCGCATTAAGTTTTCGCTTTGCCTTTATCATTTCTCTTAGAACAGCTCCGGAATCAGATCCTGCAAGAGATATTTCGATTTATATGATACCACGAGAGAGAGATCTCCAAATTAATTCACCATGCCAATCTATGGACAATAGAACGTAATTAAAGCTGCGTTTGGATAAACAAAGTGAATTATTTTTGCATGTGTCAAAAAATTTTACTTTCCCAATTTCCCTTGTTTCAGAAAATTAATCCAACGAAATTGAGAGAAAGTTCATTCATCAGTAAAGACGAAAATAACACAAAAGATTAGTTGTTTTTGGCCTTTTTGATCCGGTCTTTTGTGAAGCTCTTACAAACGTGTTTCAAAATCTTTTCTTCCCATTCCGTTGACAAAAAATTAATAAAAAAAAGTTCATAAAAACATTCCAAATAGGATAGTACCGAGAAGTGATTGAATGGTAGCACGGGCTGCCAACTGCTCAGCCTCTTTCTTGTTTCCGGCTACTTCACCGGTATAAGTTTCACCATCGAAAACCAGTGAAGAGACAAAGCCTGGTCGTGGTTCTTCTGACAGAAGAGTTGAATATGTGGGATGATTCAAGTTCACCTTGGTAGCAAACTCAACCAGTATAGACTTGCAAAAGATAGTGTCCTGGCAAAACCAAAGAGGATTTCATGAAATAGTCTACCAAAGAGCTAGAAACAAACCAGAACTTCATTTAAGGAAGTAAATGAATAAACTAAAGATTAATTTAGTTGAACAAGCTACAGTGATATTTCTAGCAAGTATGGTGATCATAAGCCACAATTTTTTAATTTTTTTTTTGAACGGCAAAGAAGAATTTTATTAAGAGAGAAAGGAGAGTACAAAGAGGGGGGGAACCAAAAAAGGCATCACAACGCAGAGGATACATCCCAACTAGGTTGACACACATCCCTTCGACAATCATATGCCAAGATCCCCACAATCATAAGCCACATTTGCTAGCTCACTTGTGATTAATTATTTTAGGATTTCACCTTGATATATAAATTCATGAAGCAAGTACTATCCCTTCCAAACTTTTCATTCAACTTATTATTCTGCACGCCAATTGCCTAGGTTGTATTATGTCATCATAGCTTGCTAATGCTACAAATGAAACTCAGCTACTTACATGTGCAGAGAAACAAAAACCTGCAGTATCCCAACATTTAAAAAGAATTACAAAACTTAGCACCAGCCCTGCACAAAAATTCGTGCCTCATAAAAAATTATAACACTCTCACATTGACTGCTGCCCGGGGGTTGTGTTAGGTTAATTGGCGATTTCCAGATGCCGACCAACCATTAGATTCTATATTTATTCTTTTTCTATTTGGTTTTGTGAGGTGGTTTTACTTTAATTGAGTCTAGATACTCCATCCAGTGGTTCAAGATGTGGTAAGAAGGGTCAGTGCCGGCTCATTAGTTTTAGAGGTCTGAAACGGACTTATTAGATGAGGCCCTCAATGTATTATGCATAATAAATTTTTTTTAACACATATCTTCATAAAAATAGTTACAAAATGTTTATCATTGCACAAGTTTAAATATATAGTCATCTAAAATAAACAACTATTACAATATATAGGAGGTATACATATTATTTTTTACATTTTGGAGGGGGCCTGAAGCGGTGGCTTTATTGGTTTATGCCATGAGCCGGCCCTGAGAAGGGTTGCCATGCAAAATGCTGAGTTGTGGCTTACAGGATCTCAGCATATATTTAGTTAGTTTGGAATTCGATCCTATGCTTCTTAATGCCTTTACTTTTGGAGATAAACATGTTTTAAATTCAAAGGCATAAAGTTTTTGGTTGGCATTATTTTGGAGTAGAGAAAACTTTTCCAAGGCAATGTAGTTGTTGAGTCTTGCCTTGGCTTGAGTAAATGTGAATTTTTCCTAAGGCATTGAATATGGTTATCGTGCCTTTAGGGTGAGAGGCTTGATTTTTTCAAAGGCATGAGTGTCTCTCATTTGGCCAGATTGTAGGGCATTACAAGGGTTGGCCAAGCGCTCAAGCCCCTTTATACTCGCCCGCGCAGCGCGTTTCATCAGCCTTTGCTTTTGTCCATTCCTTCTTTGAAAGGAACCCACGAAGCACTCGAGCTGCGATAATATACATTTTAGGATTAAACTTGAGTAGGACTTTTTTGCAGACCTAGTGAAAAAGTTGGCTCACACAACCAAAAGAATATTTCTTCTCTTATATGTTTTAGTCCCACATCGGTTGTTCACCCAAGTGAAAAAGTGTGACTCTCTTTAAATTAAGAGATGTACCTCCTCATTTCACTTACACAACCAAGGTGGGGCACAGCTCTCAAGCTAGAGTGAGCCGAGCTCGAGCTGTTCGAAAAGTTTTCAAGTTGAGTTCGAGCCCAGCATTTGAAATTCGTTTTGAGCTCGAGCCAGTCCTATTTTGTTGTGCCCAGAACCACACCATTAACACACACACACACACACATACACCAATCACTCAACTCAACCTCACACTCTCATAGTTCTTTTATTCTCACCCTCTCTCATCTTGTGTACACAAAAGAGGAGCCGGAGCTCCCATGGGAGGCCCCCCTGCCTACTACCCTTTCTCCTGCTCACTCTTTTTTTCCTATCCTTTTACACCTTATACCCAGATCTTTATATACACAATAGATGGGAAACAAAGTCCTGATTGCCAAAAAGGCCAATCATGCCTAAACTATTCCAACATCAGGCTTAGGTTGGAAAGTCTTCCATGGCTGCCACAATTTTCCAACTTGATGGCTTGATCTCATCCAAGTCAAATTTGAGTCAATACATGAATTCCATGTGTTGGAATTCAACATATTTTTGGCAAGCCGAGTCTGAACATTTCGAAGCTCAACTCAGCATGGCTCTTGTACACCCCTATCTAATTTGGCCTTGGGCACTAAAAAACCCTTGGGATGGCCATGTGCGCTATATGCGCCCGCGAGAAACAATACATGCCTGCAATGTCTACACGATATGATTCATATAGTAATAGTGTCTCTAAAGGAGAGAGAAGCTCTCACGAAGGAGAGACCCCTGTTCATCTCTCTCTCAATCAATTTGACAATTCATAAACAACTAATTGGGTTAATTGCTGTAGGAAACGACACTAACCATCATGCCATAATCCACCAGCTATTCGGGTCTGGCTTAGTTCTTTATTTTGTTGGTAACAGCACCAAGATTTGTTGAGCGGAGAGAGTGGTGAATTTTTAAGTTCCCTTGAATTTATTTTCTTTCTCTCTTGCGGGGGAAACGGAATGGTAGTTTTGCGAGGAGGAAAGAGCATGATAGTGGGGTTCTTTTTATTGGGTGGAAAGGGAGCAGATGTTGCTACGGCTTCTATGGTTCAAAGTTCCTTATCTCTCTGAACTTTTTTCAGCCATCTAATTGAACCCTAGTTCCTGAACATTAATTCTTTACAAACTGAAGGGGTGTCAGTGATATTTACCCAAAGACTTTCACATGTTTAAAATACGTTCAGGAGCTAGGGTTCAATTCAACGGCTAAAAAAGTTTAGAGATCTAGAACTTTGAACCATGGCAGACGTAGCAACATCTGCTCCCTTTCCACCAATAAAAGAACCCACTATCATGCTCTTTCCTCCTCGCAAAACTGCCATTCCGTTCCCCCGAAAGAAAGAAAGGAAGTAAAATTCAAGGGAGTTAGAAAACTTACCACTGTCCCCACTCAACAAATCCTAGCGATGTTACCAACAAAACGAAGAACTAAGTCAGACCTGGATAAATGGTGGATTATAGCATGATGGTTAGTGCCATTTTCTATAGAAATTAATGCAATTATTTGTTTATGAATTGTCGAATTGATTTAGAGAGAAGAATGGGTGTCTCCTCTGTGAGAGCTTCTCTCTCCTTTGAACTTGTGTTGCTAAATTTTATTTCAGGTTGTTAGGGTGAGCTTAACATGCAGGATTGTCAATACAGCACGTATACCACATGTTTTGCGCGATATGATGTGTGAAGGGAATTAATCCTAAGCTCCTTTACATAAAAGTTTCAACCAAATGTGTCCCTAATTCCCAACTATTGAAACCTCCGAATATTTGGATGCACGTTCTTTACATTTCACCCCACTCTGTGTCTTTTCTTGAGTGAGGTTGAGGTACCTTGCATCTCAAATATATATTTATAGCCACATCAAATGCTTTTACCTATATAAGTAAACCAAGCCTCATCAAGGTAATATTTTTTTGTCACATATGATGGTGTTTGAGTTTGGACTTGTACAATGATTTAAAAAAATACACACTCACAAAGAAACGCACCTCTAAAATGGCTAGTATCGTTTTTATCCAATGCCTAACATTCTCCTTTCTAGAATCCTCCTAAAATATATGCTCCTTTCTTCATATCTCCATTATATTTTAGAACTCCCCACACAAGTTTATAATATAGTGGAGTCTCTTCTAAAATCTTCTAGAATATACTGGAATCCTTTATATCTCCAGAACTCTCTAGGTTCCTCCACTGCTAGAACCTTTTAGCAATTAAGATCTAGAACACTCTCCCTCATTTTATATCGTTCTGAAATAGTCTAGATTATTCTTCAAACTTCTACGGTGTCTCTACCATTCTAGGATTCTAATAGTCTATTATGGAGGATTCTAGAGGTATAGAGAGTCAAGGTTTCAATTTCAAATATCATACACAAAAAATTAATTGTAGATATTTATCAATTTATACAATTATAAAAATATGGACATCTATAATTGCGATGCATAGAATATTGTACCCATACCCATTTTAGAAGTTCAAATATTAAACTTTGTGCTAATTTTTTGCATACAATAAGAGGACGCTTAAACTTTTCAAAAATCGTTGGGCGGTCAGACATGGATAATTTTAAAGTTCATAAGTTTTCCATCTTTGGGCCTCTTTGAATTGGGACCAAGAGTAAAAGGTGTGGGTCAAGTATTATCAAACAAGACTGGAAAAGGCAAAAATAGCAAAACAAAGAAGTGAGCTTCGTAAACAAATGCCCCATGAAAGATCGATGATTGTCGAAATCGGCTAGCCACGAAAGCAAAATGAAGTTGAACTGATACCAAAGTTTTATGAGAAATCAAACACAAACCTGTTGAATTAGGGTGCAACTCTCCTCCTTGATCCTACTCACTAGGCCCTTTAATGCATATTGCGCCGCCTGTTGCTCAGCTTCCTTTTTATGCCGGAAAGTTTGCAAAGACGTGTACTTTTTCCCGTCAACCAACACGGTTGATCTGAACATTGGTGCATGGGGAAGCCCTTCGTTGGTGTTTCGATAAATTGGAGCCGGTAAGCCTCTTTTCTGACTGTATTCTTGTAAGTGATTCTTATGCATCAAGTGATCTGGAAGGACTATTCAAGAGAGGCACAAGTTCTTGTCAACTAGTAGAAAAGAGTTAGAAATGCACTATAGAAAAGAGTTAGAAATGCACTGTATTTGGCGTGATAAAATTGACAGTGAAAAAACAATGTATTCTTGACTGTCTCTACTAGAAAATTAACTTCCAAAAAAGCTGCAACTTTTTAGTCAAATGAATCACTTCTTTTTTAACACAAGAATGTTCAAAGAAAATTTGTGGTGGTAAGTAAATACTTACTGGTTTTGGATTGAGGAGGAGCCATCTTTGGGAAATGAGAATTTGCACCAACCCTTACTTGATGGAGAAAATAGAGATGGTGAAAAGGAGACCCAAAACAGTCACAAAACCTCTGTTTGTGAGCTTATGGAGAAACTACAAAGTGAAGGCAGTGGAGAGAGTTATAATTGAACATGTAAAAATGGTGAACCCATAGTACAGAAAAGGGCCAAGATAAAAACCGAAAGTACGGAAAAAAGCTATCGGACTTTTTCTTCTTCAAACATCTCAATAGTTGTTTTTTTCCCATTATCAAACACAGAATAGTTCTAGTATTTTCTTCTTGTTTTGGGTAATTCTGGAACCGGTGCCGGACATTTTGGAGGCGCAAGATTAGTTGCGGAGCCAGAATTTTAGACCGAGGGGCAGCGAGGGGGCAGACTCAAAAAAAATATTTCCAACCAAAATTATAGTCAGCCTATTGTGTAGATTGTATAGTAAATTATGGTATTGTATTGTATATGATATTGTTTTGTTTTTTGGTCGATAATTACAACACCCATGTGTAATTGATTGCGCCTGTGAAACAAATTGAGAAAATTTTACATGACGATGTAGAATTATTTTGATTTTTAACTATATGGAATCAAAATTATTTAGATTTTCAGAGATTTGTTATACTAATTATAATAATTGTAATATATATTTTTTTAGTAAATTTTTAAAATGGGGGCGGGGCCACGGCCACCCCAGGCCCCTCGCGCCTGCGCAAGATGAACTTGAAAAAATTACCGGACATTTTGGAGGCCCAATACGAACTTAAAACAAGAAAAACATTATAGAGATAATCGCCAAGTGCATTCCTAAGGCGTTCTTTGTGAGCTTAAAATCCTTCACTGGGTTTTGTTCCCAAAATTTTTGTCCATGTTACTATTCTAACTTCTTAAAAAAAAGGTTTATATCTTGTAATATATAAGACTTTATATATGCAATATGGATCTTATTTAATAGATTTCAATTAGTTTTATTATACAAATTTTTTGAAATCTTAAAAAATATTATAAATTAAAAGATATAGACAATTGAAAAGAAAATCGAAAAAATAAAAGTGGACTAAAATTTTGAGACGGAAAGAGACTCTCTATCCCTCTAGAAGGATCGGAATCCAGCAACAATTGAAGCACTTCGAGCCAGTACTGAAATGATTGATCAATTACAAAAATAATGATTACTCAGTAGTTAACAAGATGAAATTCCAATATTAATGTAAATTTGCAATAGTTCCAAAATTATGCATCATTACAAAATTTGAAACAATCACCTCAACATCATCCTTCTTGTATTTTTAGCGGCAAATGTACTAGTTATGCTACTATAGTAAATTATTTATGTTATCTCTCTGTCTCGATAGATAGCTTAGCTAATCTGTTTAACCCATCTTTTTCATTTTAGGTTTTTTTTTTTTTTTCACCTCGACTTTGACATAGAAAATTTAGGCCTCTATGCTCTCCTTATTTAATTTAGGCTCTTTTTTATTTTGTATATAAGGTGTACCCTCTTATTAGATAGACTCAATTTGAGTGGATTTTTAATTTTATAAACCTATAGTAAAGATATCTGCTACGTAATTTTAAGGGCCCTCTTCTTAGGAATTTTTGGGGGACCAAAGGCACCTTGCTTGTCTTTACTCAGAGCCAGCACTATCTTTAAGGACCAGATACTCTAAAGTTAAATTTGTATTATTACACATTAATTAAACGAATTTGATTCTTTGGTGCCAAATTTTGGACTGAGAGAGATTCCTTAAGCATACCCTTCTCCAAATCTTACCCTTTTTTCTAGAATTGAAATTCAATTACTTCTTCAAACTCATATCAAATTACATTTTGCTCAAATTAAATTCGTAAATACAAACTTATAAGTATCAAATTGCATTTTGCTCAAATTAAGAGACTCGATTTTTTACTGAATTTTGTAAAAATTATTCTTCTCCCTTTAATTTACAACTATGCCATTAGTATGTACTACGGCAATTTTTTACAACTATGCCATTAATATGTTCTACTGGAATTTTCAAATTCCAACCTCCTGATCCTGACGATATACAATTTCGTGTCCCTTACTCCCTTCAGAACCTAGAAGGTATGAGTAACACTCCCTCCGTCTCATTTTACATGTCCCCTACGTAAAGTCGTGCCATTTTGACTTTAAAAGAAAATGTATTTCTAAATATTTTTTTCAAAAATTTTTACACCATTCAAAAGTACTCGTTGAGATCTTTTGAACGGTGCAAAAAAAATTTAAAAAGTAATTTCAAAATTATTTTATTTTTTAAAGTCAAACTAGCCCGATCTCCCATAGGGGACATTTAAATTGGGACGGAGAGAGTATGTACTACGGGAGTTGGGTTTTTTTTTTCCCGCATGCATGCATGCCTTGAATATATAAGGATGGATATCAACAATACAAAACACATCTACCTACTATAAGTGGACCTAGGAATGGCAACGGGGCTGGTTTTGCCACACCCCAACTAAAAAATATAGTCTCGGCCCTGCCCCTGTTTATTTTACATATTAAGAAAATATATTTTAGACTACAAAATTAGTGAGCACAAATAATAGAAGTTCACAAAATAACTAATACTCCTATAGCTTAACCAAAATATACCATCTATAAGAAAAATGGAAAATAGTTAATATATAATGTGATATTTTGGTTTTTAAGGGTAAAAATTTAAGAATAAAAATAAAATATAATGCATAAAAAGCAAAAGATCGGGGCGGCCATAGGAGAGGGGTGATGTCTACCTAGGAAATGGTTCATTTTAACTACCGGTTCAGGAAAAGGTTTTCCATCACAAGGTCCAAACCTCCCCTACATAAAACCCCCTTTCTCTCGCCTCTTCATCCGGCTGTGGTGTCCAAAGTGGTATTGAGGCACCGGTGCCCAAAAATTTTCTGGGCCATTGGATCTCCCAAAATAATCTCAGCCATCCATTGGCCATCCTCTTCTCTCTCCTCTCCTCTTACCAAGTAAATCGGTTGAAAATTTGAACCCTCTCTCTTCTCTGTACTACACCTCTCTCTCTCTCTCTCTCTCTCTCTCTCTCTCTCTCTTGCACTTCACGCCTCTCCCTCTTCCAAACCCCTTTCTCTTGCAAAACCCTCTCAAGGCGGCAAACAATGGAATCCAGACGGAGAAAACCCTCTTATGGTGAACAAAACCCTCTCCAAACGGTTTCATCCTTCTTTCTGCTAGTTACTCACGCCTCTACAACTGACGGGCTCTCTTTCTCTCTCTTCGATCCTTCCTCGCCATCACCGCCTCTTGCTGATAAGCACTCGCCATCATCTTACCCTTCGATCCTTCTTCTTTGCCTCTAACGAGAGAGAGAGAGAGAGAGAGAGAGAGAGAAAGAGTGTCGTGTGTGAAAATGTTGCAGGATGTGTGATCCTCCTTCTTCGCCTCTAATGGAACACCCATGTTTTGTTCTAGACCTTACTTTTTTTTTTTTTTTTTTGGGTTTTTAAGGTTCGACATGTACTGAATATTGATGGGATTTTTTGTTCAGCAACACTACATACACACAATTTTGTACCCACAATTTACCCAAACACACACACAAGTGTGTGGGCTCTACACACACATATGTGTATGTGTGTGTAGAGCCCACACACTTGTGTGTGTGTTTGGGTAAATTGTGGGTACAAAATTGTGTGTACCTATCATTTTTGTTTTTTGTTTGTTTGTTCAAAAGGGGTTAATTAGATCTACTTTATTTGCATAATTTGTTTCCTGTATTTGAAAGACCGTGATGGGTGGTTTGATTGTTTGGGGAACTTCACAGTTTTGGTCTTCAGGTAACAAGCAAGAAACATAAAATATTGTGGAGTTGAGTAATGTTTTGGAATCTGACTTCGCTTTGGATTTTTTTATTATTTCTCATGTAATACTATTTGATCTCAAATTTTGCTTTTCTTTTTATTTTATATAATGTAATTACCCTATCCTCTCTTCCAAAGTTGTTTCTGACTTTCTTAATTTGTACATAACCTACAAAAGAGGGAGATCTACTTGCCTAAGGATCGTTCGGATCTTCAGGTCCCAATTTATTATTTCTGTGTCTTGAGTTTCTATCCCTTGGTGCGATAACCAGTTTCTCTTCGGTCTCCATTAGATTTAGATTTGCTAGTTGGATATATGTTTGAAGAGGACCACAAGGGATGACCTTGTAGAATCTGAGAAATTTACACTTTGTTCACTTCACATTTCCAAAAAAAATTCCAAAAAAATTCTTTCCCCATCTCTCATCTCTCCAATCATTAATCACATTTCTCTCTCTACTCATACCCCTATTTCTAATCATTATTCTCATTTCTCTCTCTATCTCTCTCCAATTATTGCACTTCTCTCTAATTATTATTTTTTCCAAAAACTCATCCAAACACTATCTCCAAAATATTTTTCAAAATATTCTTCTCAAAATTATCAACCAAACACAGCCAGTCTCCTGAATGTAGACATGAAAATTGACCATGTAATGCCCAAAAGATCAAGTCAATAGACATGGAAAACGGAAATCATATTGAAAGTGAATGACGGAAATCACATTGAAAGTGGATGATTTTTTTAGTTTTCATTCCTTTGTGGGGACTCGCGGAAAGGGAGATTGTTGATTATTATTTTTCTTTATGTTTTTTAGTTGTTGTTTTTCTAATGCCACTATTATTACTAATTTTGGGACATTATATACTGACCTGTACAAAGAGAAGAAATTTTATGCAAATTTTGTTCAACCAAAATTTGACATAAGAGGCAGTTTCAACAAGGGGAAGATAAGAGAGGTTAAAATGTGAAGAGTGTTACCTTCAATCACATTTGGCCTTCCCTTGGAGTCCTTTGAGTCACATACAGATGGGAGGATAGCTCCAGTGTACCTTTAGATTACTGTATTCTACAATTTGGAGAATTTTAAGGAGGAAAAGTCTGCTATGATAACATTTTTTAAGATTTATATTGAATTTGTACATTTCAATGCATACACCATAATTTGTTCTAATTTTATGTTTTACCTCTTAAATGTAGGTTCAATTCCGAAGAGGGTAGAAACAGAATGGTTTTGGAGTTGATCATCTTTAAGGATAACAAGACGAGGAATTCTCTCGTCAAGAAGGCTCAAGACAAATATTGCGATGGAAAGAAGAATTGATGACATTGCGACTATTGTTGTAGAAAGAACCGAGTAAATGTAACATTATGGCTTAGTACGATATGTCTTTGGCTATTTTTGTAGACCATTGTAGACTTGACATGGCTCGGTAACCTTTTGTAGACTTGACATGGCTTGGTAGCCTTTTGTAGACTTGTCGGCTTGGTAGCCTTTTATGATATGATATACGGTTTTTGTTTGATTAGAGTTGATGTGCCTTGGGTGGCTCTTGTTCAATGCTTATATATGGTTATTATTGTTTGAGGGCCAACTCTTGTGGCTCATCTGGGCACGTTTACCAAAAACATAGGATATTTTTACTGGAATCTAGATATACTTACCACTTATATAGGAAATATTTTGCTATGGTATTTTTACTAGATTATGGGCATACTTACCACAAAGATAGGGTATTTTTACTAGACTATGGACGTACTTAACACCGATATAGGAATTATTTATTGAAATCTAGAAAAAGTTAGGGGGTGTTTGGGAGTCTACTTTTCAGCTTTTCATTTTCCATTTTTTGGCTTTTTGGATTATGGCCAGAATGAGTTTTGAATATGGGAGGAGTGTTTGGGAGAAATGTACAGAATGCATTTTGCAAAGTAGTAGTGTTTGGGAGAAGATTGATGAAAATGACTTATGGATTGATTTTTTACCATTTTGCCCTTATTATTAATTATGCTATAAAAATGTACACGAATATTGTTTTTACCATTTTTTTAAAATTCTAATTGGGAAATATTTTTGTAAATGAGACCCATCCAATTTTGAAAATACATTTTTTTTATCCAATATTGTTACAGTAAAATATCAAATATTACTTTAAGAAAAAGTTATTGCCTCTATTTCATTATGAAAATAGAAAAACAAAACCAAGGAGTTCACATTCGAACAAAATACGATCTGGAAGTTCCAAGTAGCCAGTAGCCACAGTGGGCAATTTGCGAATTAGCACTTAAAAATGCATACATAAAAACATACTTTAGGAAATATTTTAGCTCTTACAAATGTATTATGATTTTTAAAATATTTTTTGCTCTTCTTTTTTGGTAATTGCATCAATGCATGTCTCCCAAAAACTGAAATTTTGGACGTGGGGGAGAAAAATTCTCTCGTACTTAAAATAATGATGTGGATTAGTGGGAAATGTTTGAACCAGTGGGAAATGTTACACGAGCATTGAACCAGCTTTAGGACTAATTGCAAAAAAGAAAAAAAATTTGAACCAGCGGGAAGTGTTTACAGGAGGAAAGGAGGAAATGTATATTGAGGGCAAAAGGGTCTTTTCCAGCCCACCAACTGTGAGAAGTAGAAATTGAAAATGTGAAAAACTCCTTTGAACCTCTTTTTCACTTTTGCTCTCCTTTGTTCAATTTTGAAAACTCATTTTGAAAGAATGAGTTTTGAGTCAAGTGTGCCAAACACCCAAAATGGAAAAACTAGAAATCAAAAAGGTAAAAAAGAGGTGGCCAAACACCCTCTTACTATAGCTATTGATGATACTTCATAAATACATATCAACTTGCATGATAAAGGATCCACAATTTCAAAGTTCAAATATTTTACTTAATATGAAAGAAAGTTCCAATATTACATCAAGAAATTCCCAGCTTAATACAAAATTTCCTACTTACAACAAAATTCCCTAGGTTTCTATGAATTAGCCTTCTGAATCGTTGTCGGAAATTGTTGACCATTCTCCAAAGTTATTGCCGAGGAATTGGGCCTGAACACTCATGGGATTTGTTGAACATCCAGCAATCAATCTGACTCATATGTTTCTTCATTCTCATTGACCGGATTGTTTCCTGCTAATTTTGGAAATTTAGTTCTCATATAACCGGGTTCTCTACAGTAGCCACATTTTTTTACCTTTGGAAAAAAGTCCTTTCCCAAATTATGGCTCTCTTTACGCTTGATAATGGCAAGATCGCCAACTCTAATATGTGTTGATTACCCCTTAACATTGTTCTCTTCCCCCATTATTCTTTTCTCCCCTTCAACATGTAACATATAAAGCTCTTTCATTTTGAATGTTAACCTTGTGATTTCTTCTCGTCTTTTTATATCCATTGGTTAAGTGCGAACCATAATAACACATTTCAAACCAACTAAAATCGTATCTATCATCTTCTTCTGTTAATTCATCCAATCGACTAAAATCATATGCATCATCATTGCAAGAGTTTTCACCAAAGCCTATCACATCATTATCATCCATCTCTTAGAATCTAGTAAAAAGGATCATAGTTAGTGGTAAATATGACCTTGAATAGGAGAAAAAAAAATCATACAATTTGGTAACCACATTACTGGTATCTTCATGTCTATTGGTAGAAATTTCCATATAATATAGTAAGTATGACCTTAACAAATTTCCATTTCAAATGGTAAGTACTAGCCAAAATCGTGATATATTTATGTGTTTTGGCTAAAAAGCCAACTTGACTTATTTTTTTGTCTTTATTTGATTTTTTTGCGTTCGTTAGTTTTGTATCAATTTTTTGTGTATTATTTGTTTGTCTCAATGAGAAAAATCCAAAAAGGTAAAAGATTATGATTAGAACTCTCAATTTTTTGAGTAAAATAAAAAAAAATGTAAAAAGCTGTCTTTTTTACTTATTTTTGTCTTTATTCAAAATAATTTAAGTTTCGATCATAATTTTTTACTCTTTTAATTCCTCTCATGGAGACGAATCAATAATACACAAAAAGTTGATGCAAAACTAAAAAACATGAAAAAAATCAAATAAAGACGAAAAAAATAAACCAGCTTACTTTTGAGACTAATATGCACTTATGTGTGTTTTGGCCTAAAAAGTTACCTAGCTTATTTTTTCGTCTTTATTTGATTTTTTTTCGTGTTTTTTAGTTTTGCATCAACTTTCATAATCTAAAAAAAATCAGATTAGTAAACATGTTGCAAAATAGCATGTGAATTAGTAAAATGTTTTTTTATTACCCTTCCCCAAATACTGTTAATGATTTTAGATGTTTCTTTTTGCGATCAGGAAATGATCTTTAGGGAGACTTGACAGTGGCAATTCTCTTGGAATGGGTTATTGCAAGAATGGTTCTACACCCGGATATCCAGGCCAAAGCCCAATCCGAAATTGACACCGTCGTTGGAACCACCCGACCCGTATCCAATTCGGACCTACCTAACCTCCCATACCTTCAGGCCATAGTGAAAGAAACCCTGAGAATCCACCTTCCAGGCCCCCTTCAACAAAATCACCAGAGCTCTCATCCCCACCTCCTCCTCCTCCATTTTCAGCCCTTTTTCAGCCTATGCTCCTCAATAATCTTCCCAACAAACACATTCACTCTACCAACAAACTCCCTACACCTCCTCCTCGCCCCTTGCAAATCCAACCAACACAAAACAGGGAAATGGTCACTCCAGTTAAACATTCCAAGCAACTCATACCCTTCGCTCACCAAACCCTCAAGCTCTAACCCATCACCTGCACCATCTTTACCACCAAACTCATAACACCTCCCAAAAACACTCATCGTAACGTTGTTCAAAGACCCAAAATGCAAAACCCTCTTCACATCCACCACACCTTTTTCCACCATCAAACCCTTAATCTCGTTTACCATTTTCAACCCGATTTCCTTCCTGCCCGGTCCGAACCCATTTATCCTCTTCGGGCTGAACAAATGGGTCGCAGATATTCTCCTCAGGTTCCTCCAGTACTCCCCATACGGATCTATTAAACAAGAGCTCGTAAGCCAACTCCTTAATGGGCCGGTTTGCGAAAACCGAACTCTATAGGATCTCCTTAGCCGTATCTGGGTCGCGGAGATGATGAACCGGGTCATCCTGACAGAGAAGGCCTAACTTCTGATGAGATTTACGAAATACACCATAAATAAAACAGCAGGAACATCTCCGAAAGGAGGGTTTTCGCTTTTTTTGGTTCTTTTTTATTTCTTGAGCGCCAAAAGAAGCTCAACTTTCAATCTGTAAATCCCAAACCATGCTCAAAAGTCAAAAACCCAAAAGAAGATACTACGAACATGTATACATCAGAAGGAAATATTTGGCTTGCGCACATCTTCAGTATATCAGGCTGCAATTTCTAAGAATATTCTGCCCATTCACTGCAAAATTGACGGGGCACCATCTTTTTAAATATCGAATAGATCTACAAAGGACTGAACCTTATATTTCTCAAAAATGACAACGGCCTGCATTGTAAAATACATCAGAAGGCCTCCATTCCTTTAAAAGAGAGAAAATAAAGTATCCCTCTTTGCTTGCAAATTCGGCTTTGTATGTTCAAGGAATTTCGTACAGTGCCAAGGAGGAGACCAATAAATTAATTAAAGATCAAAGAGAGAGACATTGTACCCTTTCAGGAAGATTTCGAGGCACTGGCACTGCAGTAACATATCTCTGGGAGAAAGTTCTCTGAGCTTTCGCAGCTGTATCGGAAGAAGACGAGGTGTCGGACACGTCAGCTTGTCCCCGGCCATGGAATTTAGCAAAACGATTGATTATGGAAAACTTCTCAATTTCTTGGGTTTCAAGTCTCAAGTCTAATATTGATGCTCTCTTGTCCAAACTGCACCATATTGAAGCATTTGAAGCAAGAAGATTAAGGACTAGATGCCATATAATAACACCAGCAGCAACCAACATAAAGAAACTCTGGAGATTTCTAAACATAGAGGCATTCAAGGATTATTATGAACAGCACAGCTTAGTTAAGGCACCTGAATACGTGTCCAAACTTTATTTTTGTAAAAGATATGATCAGATCAATTCAAAAGAAAGATCTTAAGCCCTCTCATGTGTTTTGTTGTGTGCCCTAGTGATGTGGCACTTTGCTCGAAAGGAGACAAAATATATAAGAGAGACCAAATCAGATTTGGCACCAAACCATGATACAACTCATCTTCCATTCAATCACCGTGTCTGGTCCTCTTTCAGAACCTAAACAAACATAGTCCAAGTACACCCCAAGTATATAGTCACTTGATCCCTTGCACATCCCATCGTATATCTGATGACATTACATATCCCCCATCTTTACATTCGGACAATCAGTCAATCACACAAGGCCTTAAGGTAAGAGCCAACGTTTCCCAACTCCTCCAGCCAGATGAGATTTCATGGTCCACCATTGCAGTCAGCAGTGCACAGTCAAGAAAGCAAAATCAAAGTAGATTTTTTTTTTTTGAACAGCAGGAAAAAATATATATTAATCAAAGCATAGTACAAGGAAGAAGAAATGAAGATATTACTTGGCATTTTCCTTGTTAAATTTCAGAGTTAGGGCATCCATGTTCCTCTCTACAATTGTGCTCTTTCATTCTTCCTATCAAATAGGTAGGACTGACACCAAAACCTCAACTATCAGAAGTACACCTTTTCATGCGGGGGAGATGAGAGAAGAGAAAAGCGATGCTCTCTAAAGCCTAATCTCAACTATTTAATATTGGCAAGAGAAATCCATAATCAATTTCTTCCTCAAGTGCCATAACTTAGTAGCAGGATACTTCTAAAATGAGTGCCCTCCCCAGACGAGAGCTCACTCTCATCCAAACAGGAACCCGCTCCTAAATAGTATGGGAGTTTCCACACTAATCTTAAAGATGAAATTCTCACTTCTCTATCCAAATATATGCAAGGAAGAAGAAAAAGAAAAAATACTACCTCCGTCCCAATTTGATTGTTCAATCTCGTGTTTCCAACTTATTAAGGAAACCAAATCTGATCCATTGATTTGGAAATTTACATGATATGATCCATTGATATTTTGGACCGTCAAATTGGGACTGATATAAGTCAAAAGGGGGACAAAAAGATCGAGACTATTTACCAAAAAAACAGATCGAGACGGAGGCAGTAAGTACTAGAGATTTAGGACTCTTCCCATCTCGTCTTGTATTCTACTACTTACCTACATATTTGTTCCATATACTTGGCATAAAAAATCAATTGGGATGTCATTTCTCACATATGTTTATATATATATATATATATATAGGGAGCTTCTAATGAGGACTCCCTCATGCGGACTTCCATGAGGACTTCACCATCCGGATCAAATTTTCATGATCCGAACCGTTAGATGTGTTTAAAATGTGTTTTCCAAGGCCACCGCGAGGATTCGTGAAAAAAAAATACCCGGAAGGGCTTGATCCGTTCGGTTTTTGTTAAAAATGCTATAATAGCGTTTTTAACAAAAACCGAACGGATCAAGCCCTTCCGGGTTTTTTTTTTTCACGAATCCTTGCGTTGGCCTTGGAAAACACATTTTAAACACATCTAACGGTTCGGATCATGAAAATTTGATCCGGAAAGTGGAAAACACCCTTGGTCCGCATGAAACTTCCAATGAGGGAGTCCTCATTAGAAGCTTACTGATATATATATATATATATATATATATATATATATATATATATAAACAAATGTAAATGTTTATATACACGCTCCCTTGCAACTATAAAACATATGTACAATACGTATAAATATGTATAAATTTATTCATTAAATATTACCCTCATCGCTACCAACCTAGGAAGCTTCTATATGTGCCCCCGCTCCGCGCAACTAAGGCCATAATTTGCTTACTTTACGTAAGACATAATAGAATATGATTGTAAAACCCACTATAACCATTTAACATTGCACCTTAGGAATTCCTGTACAGAATCAATTAGAAATATAAGTTATATAAAAGCCAAGTAGTAGTCAAGCAGCTCGCTAGAAAAGCCAAATTCAAGAGGTAAGAGACCTAAAGTTTTAAATATCAAATGGACCAAATTTAAGATCCGGAAGGTTACCTCATGAATTCATTTTCAAGCTTCCTTGCTCTATCAATGAAGGCTTCCAGAAATTTGGAAAGATGCTGACCACAAATTCTCTCGGATAGGTTGCACTTATCAGGCAAGCCACTAGACTTACCATTGACATCTGTCACTTCTTCAGAAAGATTCTGATCACCAATTCTACACGACAATTTTCACAGAAAACTATAATTATGAACAGGATGATAACCATCTTCTGAAACTACGACTATCAAAAAACATGATCTAGCATGGACAAGGACGAAGAAATTCCACATTCCCACATAACTGAGAAATTCTTACAAGTTTGATCTGTTAAGAGGCAAACAAGAATCACTTCCACAGCAAGAGATTAAGCTGCAAGCATCCCCTAATACTCGTCTAGAGACGAAAAAAGCCATAGTCTCGTAGTTTGAACTAGCATCGGCAAAGAGAATAGCTGCTGGGGGAGGGAGAAACAATTGCTGCATTAGCTGTGTTGTCCAGATAAGCCGTCTCTTAGGTCTAAGCACCTGTTGTCCATCTTCAATTATTTCAGCTTCAACTTCCACCTGTCATTTGAATGACACCTTAAGGAACAAAGAAAACTATCCAAGGACTAGCAACAAACAAAAATCACAAAGGGACAAACAAACCTTGTCAATTATTCGGTTAGCAGCTTTGGCCCAATCAACTTCCGCCAAGCTGCAAAAAATAACAAACCAAAATTGAACAAATTAAACAAGGAAAACTATGGTAGGGAAAAGAATGCTGAAAATGGAGAACATTAGTCCATTCAGTAGCGGCAGTGATATACCATGTCAAAGAAGACATAATGGCGACAGAAAAATTTTCCATTTGTTTCCATCGAAAAAGCCGAACCATTTCCATTTCCAAAGAGACCAAAACAAAATACCAGTGGAATGACGAATTCAAGTGTTCCCAATAAAAAATAACAGAATATAGCCAAAAACATCGAAAAAGCAATGCAACAAAGCAAAACAATTTGTGTCGAGAAGAATTCCCAATATATTTTGCCAATACTTGGGAAATTTTAGTTTCTGTTACTACAATTCTTTTTTATGACCAAGCAACTGATTTACGAATATGTTTGATTATAACTTACTAGGTTTCTATGCATTTAGACAAGTTTTAGTGCATCTTTCTACATTCCTCATATTGTCAATTTCCTCGACCTTTTGAAATATTTCTACTTCTATGCTTACCGAACAGGAAGGACACACCAAAACAAAATTTTAATTCTCTTATTGCAAATAAGAATGGAACAACAGGAGGGGAAGGGGGAACATTAATACATGGTACAGCTGATTCAATAATGACCTTGTTGTCAGAAGACTATTGGAACCCTCTGTCACTTCTCTATGCCAAGCAAGAAGCTCTGATGTAGCACTTTTCCGCTTCTTTGGACTTATGACGACGATACTTTGATCAGGGACAACCTGAACAAGTGACCGGCCAGAAGAGAAATGGTCAATCGCTATAGAAGTGGGTGTTGACCTTTGCCAGATCTTGCCCACCTGATTTGAATCAGCAGCATCATTTACTAGCTCCATTGACTTAGATGAGAGCAAATTGTCAGAAGACTTCCCAAATGCAAACGGTTGTTCCACAGAATTCACGGTGCCATCTTTTCGTGCATCATACATGGGTAACATCTGCCCATTTTGAAAGGTTCCAAACTGATTAAACCAGGAAGGCGCCATCTGGGGACTTATCTGAGAATGTTCAACTCTAACAGATGCTGCACTACTACTAAGAGAGTAATTTTCGGAATCCTTCCGACCATGGGGAATTAAATCCTGAGACGGTACATAATTCCCAAGTTGAGAAGCTGCATTTTTATCCCCCCAAAAGCTTAGCATTTTTGAGTCTCCAGATCCTGGCTCACTATCTTCTCTTTTCAATCTCTTCAAGCTCCTATCACTTGGATCAACCTCTGTACTCTTTACGGCACGCATTTGCTGCAGTAAGGAGTAATTTTGATGTGAAAGACTATTCGGCTTCAAGGAACGACCAAAGGCTTCTATATCTCTCTGAGTTGAAGCAGAATTTGAAGGAGAGGAATCAGACTGATTCTTGACAGTAGATTCCTTCACTTGGAATGCAGTCATCCTGTCAGCAAACTCGGCGTTCCCAGTAGATACAAGCTGACGGAAACTTTCCTTTTCAGGCTGACAAACAAAACCTTGCAAGTCCGTGAAATTTAAGCCATACTCGGATGGTACATTCACTCCTTTTTGCAAAATTTGATCCTCTTGATCCTGTGCTGTGGATGAATTTGACAACACATAATTACTTGATTGACTGGGCTGCAAACTATTTTGAGAAAACTTGTGATTTTCATTTATTCTAGTTTGTCCTGGCATTTCAATCCCACTAAACTTGAATTCTCCTTGAGATGTTTCAAGCGGAAAAGGCAAAGATTGCACTTGGGAACTGTTTGTTGGTTCAGAGCTATGAGAAGGTAATGCATAGTTTTGCATGGGCAGCCGTTGTGATGGAGGTGCAAGTTGTAAACTAAAACCTTGAGAAGAAGACTGATTCTGCCAAAGGGGACCAACAGATCCATCAGAATTCCCGCGTTCCTGGGATTCATCCACCTTGTGAAGAAGCTCGAGCATATTTTGACTGCAGTGGACATTTACGAATTTTCAAAGGCATCATATGCATGCAAGTGATTTAATCTAAAACAATATACAGGCAAGAAAGGGAAACATTAACAGCTGAAAACTAAACCAGAACAGTAAAATTTGCCAAATTATGGCATGCTGCCTGTTCCCAGTAAGTCTTATATGCACATCCCCTGATATGGCACATCATAAGAAACAAAGCCACAGATATACAATTTCAGGAACTTCCAAACAGAACACAATCGAATTAAAGAGAAGTGGTTATAAAATTGACATCCCAAATTACATGTTTCTTGACATCACAAGATAGTTTTGACTTTTAGAGTGGTGTATAGGCTCATTTCCCTGACATCCTTCTTTTTTCTTTTTTTGGTTTCTTGGCTGTAACGGGTGGAATCCCCTAATGCCTTCTTCTAGACTTTATTACTCCCCCCCCCCCCCCCCCCCCCCCCAAAAAAAAAAAACGGACATGTTGTAAAGCATAACTCAATGCTCTAAACACATGCGTCAATTAACATGAACTATGCGTCTGAACAAGTACAACCAAAAAAAATACACACGACATTGATTTGCATGAGAAGAATAGTACATCTTCAAAACTGCATGGAATGCTTTGAGATCCTCATATCCTGAAGTCCAGTGGGCTAGCCTTTGGTTCCCACATCATGTGCCAAGATGGACATTACTGTCACACAAATCTTGCGACTAGAGATGGGCTTCATTCTTGGGGAGTCACTTGTGTAGTCTGTGGATGTTCTGAAGGAACACAACAACCTCTTCTTCGCTTGTCATTTTCCCTCCCAAGTTTAGCAAGTAGTGCTAAGGAAATGTGGCCATGATAGAACTACTGCTATTCTGGCTTCTGAGTTGGTGTGGGCTTGCCAGTTTGGTAGAGGTAAGCCCTTGAAAAAGTAAGTCTTCAGACTTTCTTTACTGCTTCCTTTTACAATATATTTGGGGTGAAAGGAATGGGAGGATTTTCCAACATGAAGTGCTTGAAGTGGAAGGAGTTCTAGCCGAGATTGCTACATCTATTAGAGCTTGCACGTCAGAATGGAGGCAAATTCCAGAAACTGAAGGGAATAGAGCTTTGGCTGAATTTGGGAATTTTCCAATGAAAATTTTAGGGCTACACTGCTTTCTTTTTGATGTCTTAATGTCGTAGTTTTCTAGAGTTTGATGGGCTGTTTCTGTTTCCATGGTCCTATGAATCTATGATAGTCCTAGTTCTTAGCGGTATGGTTTTGTTGTGAGCTTTGTAGGCTTTCAAGGTATGCAGTCTGTTTCTTTGTGGTTTGATGGGTTCTTAATTAATTAACTTCCCAACAAAAAAAGGTCTTAAATGTATGTATTCTCAAAACCTCCAACCATGTGGCTTACACAAAAGAAGCATTGGATTCCATAATATATCATCCAAGTTCTACTTATAGAACACGTACAAGAAAACAGGGAAAAAAAATAAGCAGTACTTAACCCCCAAGTCATTCAAGTTCTATTCTGCTCAACCCAAAGTTCTAGACCTTTTGCACAATGGGCCATACTTTTGTCTGTGAGCTAGGAGGCAGTTCAATATATCTCCATTCTCCACCAATATATATGTCTTGCTGCAATATTCACACCTTTGTTCAGTGCAGCTTGAACACATTCACAACCCACTTGGTCAGTAACATCAAATGTGCAAAATTACCCCACATATGAACTTTTCCCAAGTACAAGAACATCGAGAACCAACTTTCCCCATAGGAGTTCGAGTTTGCAAGTAACTATGCTTACACTCCTATATTATGCACAAAATGATGAATTATACCATGTAACCAACCACCATATTCCCCTAGCAAAGAGGAGACTATACAAAGCAATGATAATATTTTGAACCATCCACAAGTCCTTACGGATAGGATTCAAATGGACCCAATACATTGATACGTGCCAAAACCTGACACACACACCCGAGACCAAGGAACATATATATTCACCACATGAGGAAGACCAAAACTTCTAATGGGCCTGTACAAAATGAGTCTGTCTAAACAAGTGTACCAGAATAACTATGAAAGACAAGAAATACAAAAAGTCTAATTAGCCCAAAACAATAAGCCTTCAAATATTCAAATAAATGTAGCATTTCTCCTTTCATGTCATAAAAAATGGATTTCAATCACTGTTGAATAGACAAAAGAAACAAATATTTACTGATTAACTACCTTGATTGAGCAGCCTTCTTAGGTTCATGTATGCTAACAGATCTGTCGAAGGGAGCAGAAGCAGTAGGTGCAAAACCTGGAAAAGTTCTTCCGGAAGGTGTATCATCTACCCCATTTTTGTTTCTTTGTATATCCTGTGAATGCCAGTGTAAATAAAGTAATTTAAAATTTTCTAGCTGAGATAAGAACTAGAATGCTCTAAAAATAACAAATAACACAAGCCCAAATTTACCTTTTCCATTTCAGAGGAAGTTTTTGGGAAATGACCAAAAATTTTGGAGTGCCCGAAATAACCCTGATTGGGACCGTATGATGAGCGAGTAACCTGCTGGGACATGGCCTGCGAGTTGCTAGCCAGTTCGATTCCACGAGTTCTTCGGCCAGAATGACCAGATGACTTTTCCTTGCCTCCTGGAAAATTCTGTGACTCAACTCCATCTGACCAATTACCTTCCCTTATGTCACCAGTCGTAGTGTGCTGGCATAAGTTGGAGCCACGGCTGTCGCTAGAATTCTCTTTTCTATCACACTTCTCTGTCACATGCATTTTAACTGCATCCTCAGCAGAGTTTTCTATGGACGACTCTAAAACCTGAGGGCCCTTGTTATGATGATGCTGGAATTTCCCTGAATTCGCAGTTGTCTTGCTTTTCAGAGAAGAATCAGTATGTTTCCAGTTACTAAAGTGATGACTGTTTGGGAAAAGTTGGGTGGTTTCCTGGCTGGACCTTGCCGTGCTAGAATATGGCATCGCAGCAAGATTATTCAAACTTGAGTCCTCTCTGGAAAACACTGCATGCTCCAATCCAATGCTGGAATCCAGACCTGAATCAGCTTTCCATAAATGACCACCACAATGACCCTGCAAATGTTGCAAGTCGTTCTCATTCCTGTGATGTATTGACAATGCATCACGACTAGCTGTTATAGCCTCACCAACATTGTGACCATTCGGTTTATTCTGTTGCTGGCCAGACTTTAAAGAGGAAACTTTCTGTTGGTTGGGCCAAGACCCCGAAACACTCCTGGCATTCATTTCGGCATCTAAAGAATTAGCAGCATTTCCATAAATCTGAATCCCTTCAGTAAGTGGTTTTTGTAGAGGATTGTGACTTAACCATTTGCTTCCTTCTTCTGAGGATTGCTGAATTGATCTATGACTAGAATTCCTCTGCGGCCTCTCACTATGTTCATATGAAAATCTCTGTCCAGATTGCTGCAATCCTGTGAAACCTTGATAGCCATTGTTGACATTGGCATCGTTAGGGATGGGAGTCGATCCAGAACTCCATATTGTCTGTTGTTTGGTAGTATCTTCATTGGCTGAAGGTTGGAGATTTCTAGCTGGAACTTCTGTATTCTGAGAACTCAGACCACTCCATTCTTCGTGGAGCCCAACGTCATTGCTACTAGTTTCAGCGACAGCAGACTGCATCAAAGCACTCCAACTCCCACTTTGCAAAGAAGGAAATCCATCCGCAAATCCTGTACCATTCAACATATTAGAACCTCCGATCCCCATGAGCGCGCTACCTCCAAAAGCATCCCATGTATTGTCATCCCCAAACAAAATCTTCTCTTCAGTAGGATCTAGGGAAGCCATATTATGCGAAGAAGAAACCTGATTTCCAGTTTTATCGTGCATTGTTTCCGAGTTCATCCCACTATCTAGACCTTGACCATAAGAATTGCTGTATAAGCTTTCCCCATGAAGTCCATGTCTGGAATCCAAGGAACCATCTTGCATATTAACCTGATCTGGGAATCCAGTGAACTGATTACTTGGAAAAGAATTGTTGTACATTGTCATTTGTCGAGCTGGAGGCTTATCTGGTGGGACATGAGAATACTGGAGTGAAGTGCCTCCAGAACTAGAACCAGGAACCCCGTATAAAGATTGATCAACCCGTTGTTGAGGAAACAAACCCATTGAGCTTAGTGCCTGACCATGCTCAGGGGAAAATCTAAATCCATTAGCAGCAGGAGAAGCCCACGGATAATTTGATGCTTCAGTAATTTGAGTAACGGGAGTGCCGTGTATTAGAGTATGTGAATGGCTGCCAGATGCCTGCTCTGTGATGGAGGGAATCGGGTTCAGTGAATTCTGTCTAATTGCTTCAAGTTGCTGAATCTGTTGCTGCCTCTGAAACTCTTGCATTTTCCTCAACATGGCCTGTTGTTGCAGTAGCTGCATGTCACTAAACCCAGGAGGTGGCAAAGATTGCATAATGCCTGTTTGTTGTCTGCTTATCTGTTGTTGGCTACCAAAAAAATCAAAACTAACGGGTGATTCACATGATTCCGACCTAACTAAAGTCTTATTATTTTCAGCATCATTCCCTTGTTTGGATTCAAAAATAGATGAGACTCTTGGCGTTATATTACTGTGCTGAGATTCTAAATCCACTCCCAAAAAGTTTGACCCATTCTGTCTGGTCCGTAAAATGTGATGTCCATGAATATAGCCATTCAAGTTTGGATTCTGACTTTGAGGCTTCCTGTTAGCGAGCTCCGGCCTCACTGCTGGCTGCGAAAACCTTACTCCATGAGACACTGGACTAGAATAACTGCTATGTCCTCTCTCAATATCTGTTTATGCCCAAAGAAAATACGTGGCTTGCATATGAGAAAGCGCACAATTCATTTTTAAACAATTGGTATTAACCCTAATTCATATAACGTAAACACAAATGAAAAATAAAAAGTCTAGCTGCCACAGGATGACTGATCAAACTGTTACAAAGATAGTAACTGGTCACATAGAAAGCCAAAATATTAAAAAGTAATACCTGATTGCCCTATATTGTAATCTTTTGAACTGGAATTTGGTGAACCATTATGTGTTTGACTTCCAGCCCCAAAACTGATACTCCCTGGCCAACTTCCGTCAACAGCCTGTGATTGATGCTGGCCCTGGGACAAGTTGTCTTCAGCAAAGAAATTGTGGACCCTGTCTCCAGCTTCGTTACCAGGCATAGATTTTTCAACACACACAAAGATGGAACTTAACAGATGAACAAAGTGAGCATATCATCACTCCAATAGGTGCTCCAGTATTGAGGCTCCAACTGTAATTAACTTCAAGATAACTTTGAGATAATGAAAGCAAACTTCTTTGTGGATGATTAAGCGTCACTCCAACAAGCAAATTGCCAACCACAATCTACATATTTATGGGAAGAACAACTAAAACGGGTGAGTTGAACAATGAAAAAATAAAAAATATTAGGGGCAAGAAATCGTGTCAAGAGACTCCATAATTTCAAGCATTACAAAGAACTGTTGAACTCAGAAGACCTTTTATTGATCTTTCTTCAAATAATAACACAATAATTTCAGGAAATAAGAAACCAAGCACATGGTGATGCATGAATGACTATATGATTCTGATGGTTTTATCAAAGGGTGGAACAAAATAAAAGAACAAATGGCTATTGTGTTCTTACCACCCAAGGCGGTACTTGGTGGTCAGTGAGTTACTCCCACAAGGTTTGGGCCTGAGAGGTGACAAGTTCGAGTCATGCTAACCAGCCCCTCAACCCCGCCCTATAGTTCCCGCCCATTAACTGCTTGCTTGGGTGGGGCGGTAGTTGTTGTGGCTCTTTGATTCCTTCGGGCAGGCCTTGAGAGGTGACAAGTTCGAGTCATGCTAACCAGCCCCTCAACCCTGCCCTACAGTTCCCGCCCATTGGCTGCTTGCCCAGGGTGGGGCGATAGTTGCTATGGCTCTTTGATTCCTTCGGGGAACCTCCGGCAATCTAGAATAACTTGGTTCAAACTCAAAAGGAGGGTTGTTATGCCTGGTTGCCCCTTACTCCACTCTGTTTGACTTGGCAAAAAACATATTACAATGTTCTCTAAACCAGACTCTTGGATCAAACTATTCGTATCCTCAACTTGAAAGGAACTTTACAACCAAATAGAGATCAGAAAAAATGTATTATATGGATAAGTGCAAGTCCGCCACAGAGGCTCAGCACAAAGGATAAACAATCTTGTCCATTTAAACAATCTTGGAGGCCTTTTCCACCCACCCTTTTGTATTCACCACCTCTATCCCTAAAGAAAAGAAACTACCCATAAAAAATAAAAAATAAAAACTATTTTTCCAAATTAAGGTCACAAAATCAGTACAAGTGTGAACACCAACAAGGAACTTCTACTGGTTGATAGATTTTCCTGGATAACAGATGAGTACCCACATTCACTAAACTACAAATAATAGCACCAAATTTATGAAATTACCAAGGATGGATACAATTCAAGTCATATAAATATAGAAAATACTCCAAAGTGAAATGTAACGCACTCTTCCCCCCTCAGTGAATATGCATAAAAACCCAACCAATGCCTACCATGCCTGAGTCATTCAACTAAAAGGTACCATACTAATCTTACCTGTAGATACATATGTGTCTGTGTATATATAAATAGGGAGAGAGAGAGAGTACACAAAACGACAATCAACGCATGATATCCCAATTGGCGAAACCAATTAGAATACGCAAACAGACTAATACAAGCTGTGACACGACCCTGACAAAAGAAGCACGGCATAAACCCTAGAAACAATTCGCTCTTGGCATACGAATGGTGGGTAGATACAGAGAATTAGGGTTTGGGAGTATTGAGAAAGAGACGTGTAACTTACAAAGACGTTGATGGACCCACCAGCAAATCTCGAACAACAAATCGTTGAGTGATTCCGTCGATTTCTAGGGTTTGAATCGGTGAACGGAAATGGAGGCCTCGGGAGCTCAGAGAGAGAGAGAGGTATTGCAGAGAGAGAGAGAGAGAGAGAGAGAGAGAGGTGATCAAAAATAGTGCGAATTTTTCAACGAACTGTTGAACGAGCTTAGGCTGGGTCTGAAGCTGAGGTTCGTAAGCCGAGCCTGTTCATTTGGAGTTTGAAGCTGAGGGTCGGGTACTTCGTTGGGAGGTGTTTGCTATGACGCGTGAAACTATGACGCGTGAAACGGTAGGCGAGAGCAGGAAAACTGAAGCAGTCAACCAATCAGAAGAGTGATCCAAAAAAAAAAAACAATCAGAAGACACGTGGGAATATATTGTGTGGGCCCACCTTCTCTGGCCTTACCTAAAAGCATCTTAAATGGCCTAATAAAAAACAAAAATGCTAGATACACAACAAAAATGTAGAACGAAGTAGACAACACACTCACATGGGGTGTGGGCTCCACACACACTTCACACTATACACTGTAGAGTGTGAAGTGTGTGTGGAGCCCACACCCCATGCGAGTGTGTTGTCCACTTTGTTGTACATTTTTGTTGTGTATGTAGCATTACTCAATCAAAAATTGTCACATAAAGTTTTAGGCAGTTCTTCAATGGATATTAGGCTGAGTTTTTCGTTTGATTTTAGTAACCAAGTTGTTAAAATCATAATTAATTTTAGCAAATGAGTCCAGCAGGTGCTAAAATCATGGTTGATTTTGAGCTAAAATCAACCATGATTTCAGCACCTGGTGAACTCATTTGCTAAAATCATAGTTGATTTCAGTTACTAAAATCAAACGAAAAACTCAGCCTAATTTTATGAAAATTATATTTTATCTCATAAAATTATTTGAAAAACACCTTTATCTTATCTAAATTTTATAAAGTGGGAAATTATTGTGATTTTATCACACCTCCAAACAAAATTAGATTTTATCTCATAAAATTTACTGGAGAACTCACCTTAGTTACACTACCATATTTAGAGATTGTTAAAATTAATAATGTTAAGTTTCACATTGGTATGTTTTGTCCATACCAAAAGACAATGATTCTCCCATTACTTTTTCAAATTTAGATAACAAAAACTTTACCACAATATATTTTCAAAGTACAAAAATAGTTTTTGAAAACTTTTTTTAAACAAAAAGTTTTTAGATAGAAAAAATATTTCCTTACAAACAGTTGTTGAAAAACAATTAAAAAAGAAAACACTTAAAAAAAAGTGTATAAATGCAATTTTTAAAAATAAAAGCTTTGTCAATAACAGTTTTTTAATGCAATTTTTTAAGAAATCAATTTTTATTCAACTATTTTGAACAAAAAAAATTCGTAGAAATACATTGGCCTTGTTCGTTTCCCTGTTTAGTTTTAGTTTTAGTTTTGATGACATCATCATTTCCCTCATTTCTCTCTCTATCTCTCTCCACTCATTACACCTGCTGACATCATCAAAACTAAACTAAACTATCTAACCAAACATAGCCATTTTTTTTTAAAATTGACCTTGACAAAAACTGTTTTTAAAAACGGTTTTGTGAAAGAATTGTTTTTCAAAAAAAATATTTAAAAAATTATTGTTTGAAATTATTGTTTTAAGAGAGAGAGAGAGAAGGGAAGAAATAAAAGATTTTTGTCCTTTTGTGTTATGATGGGTGTACTTAATTGAATAGATATGGGATCCGATAAATTTGGTTATTGGTAAAAGCTTGCTAGTTTTATTTATCCAATAGCCAAATTTTGGTTAGTGTTTTTTTTTTTTTTTTTTTGGTAAATAAATTTTGGTTAGTTGCTAAGAGGTTGTTCAATTTTTTTTATTAACGAGGGCAAGAGGATAATTCCACACACACACTCACCTTGGCAATTGCTAAGAGGTCACTAAGTTTTGTTATTCCAATTTTAGCACACTTTTGAATAAATGTTGCTAACCTTAGCAACCTTTTGGTTTTGGTTAGGTCATTGAGGATGCTCTTATCTGATGCGTCCTGACCATGTAACTATGCTCCAACTTTTATACTAAGGATGAGTTTCCACTATGGTATTTTTGATATTTTTTACTATTTTCGATATTTTCCCACTAGTCATTCTCCTCACATAACAACACGAGAGTGTCATGTAACAAAAACACCACGCACTTTTGACTACAATGGAATTACGGCATTTTTAGTGGAAACTCATCCTAATTACTACTCCTGTGTTCTTTTGAAAAGAAAAGATAATTATGGAGAATTACCAAAATGAGGCATCAATCCAATTCTTCAATCAATGGGAAAAGAATCAAAGAATATGATCTTTGCCCAACTATTGTAGCTTTATCCAAATGCGAAAAGATACCAAGAGAGATTGAAGAAATGCAGATAAGAGTATCTGAGAGAGATTACCAATCAATCTCAATGCTAACTTCTGAACAACGAGCTGCATTTGGTCTGATAACACTAAGAGTATTTGATAAAAAACAGAGAGCATTCTTTACTAATGGACCAGGAGGGACAGAAAAACATTCCTATACAAAGCTCTATTGGTAGTAATAAGAACAAAGCATTACATTGCCTTTGCAATAGTGTAACTGTGTAAGGGCCCATATAAAAAATCACCTTTTGGAGAAGTTTCGATTTGGCCGATAAAAAGTCCCGGTAATTGTTCCTTGGATTTTTCTAATCACAATGGTATAATTGGAAGTTATTTTTTAGTAAGACAAAGTCGTCTTTCGTCCTTTTTCTTCGGAGAAAAAATGTGTCATTTTTCAGTTTTGTATTAAAAGTGGGAGATGAGATTTTGATGTGATTAGAATTTCAAAATTTTGAAAATGCCATTGTTTCTAAATGGGGGGTACTTCCTTATTTTCATAAATAAATAAAAGTAAAGAAAATAGTTTTCTTTACATAAGTTTGGTTTTTGAAAATAAGTGTTGTGCTGGAACATGTCTGGCTGGCATAGTGTGTAAGGACTCGTAATTTTTATAATTTTTCGGAAATAAAAGTTGGGGTTTTGTGAGGAATGTTGAAAAATATTAATTGGCTAAGTGTGGGAGTAAAATTAGTGAGGTGGGTCACAATTTTAAATTGCTTATATCTTTCAATTCATAATGTTTTATGTGATTTTCATAACTTTGTTTAAAAAAACTAATTGAAATCTATCAAACTCGATCCATATTGCTTATATAAAACATTATAGATTAAAAGATATAATCAATTTTTTCATAGGGCTGGAATAGTGAAAGTGTCAAACTTTAAGGGACGGAGGGAGTATAAAATGTGGTTATCAAACCTACTTAATCACTTATTACTTAATTGACTCAGTTTTAAGTGTTGAATCTGTGTTATCAAACAAGCCCAAGGCTTACACGGAATCATAATCGGTCAATTTATTGAGTATGTAGTTAATGGTTGTTCCAAAAACTGATTTATTCTCAAACTGACTTAAAAACGACTTATTATACTTCACATCATTCTCTCACAATACATCAACTCAAAAACTCAACTTAAACCTATTCTTGACTTAAGTCTGTTCCTGTTGCTTTCTTGACAATTACTCCCTCCGTCCCCCATTTTGTGGTCCCAATTATTAGCACTTTTTGCCATCCCAAAAAAAATTGTCCCATTTCAAAACTAAATGGGTAGTATTTAATGAATTTTCTCTTTTACCCTTTCATTTTGAAATTAGTAGTACTAAAAAAGTGAAAAATAAAAAATAATTATTGAAGGGTAAAATGAGAAAAGTAAAATTTAAAAAATGCAATGATTTTGTTCTCTTATTTACAATTGGAATTCCCAAACTGGACTATTACTCCATGGGGACGGAGAGAGTAAATGATTTTGAGTAAATGGTGACTTAACATATTTACAAGTGAAGGACAGGTTATTAAAAATGTTGAAGTTATATTTAAAAAGTCCTTATTTAACACTTGAAGGTCTTATTTCAAAATTGTCATCGATCCTATCACGTTTCTATTTTAAAAGCAAATTGTATTGTGATGAATTTATCCAGTTATAATCATTCGTGACCTTTTCATAAAATGCACTTAAAAAGCAAATTCATCTTATCAAGATGAGCTATATGTCACTTAAGAAACTTTTAGTCCATTTATAATCTATTTGAACCCTAAAACTCCAGGGATAAGATAAATGTTGAAAATTTAGCCCCTTTTTTTCTTTTTCTAATCATGCATCCGTGTATTTAATGGCGTATCTAAATCCAATTTAGTAACACTCCCTGGATAAGATTAGTACTTTTATACTATCACCTTTTCAAATAATCACGAGGGAAAACAAATTGAAAAATGTTGATTGAAAAAGGATGTTGTAGTACTGACAAGTTGACTCCAGTACATAAGAGTGTAAAGAAGGAATACCAAATGTCTTTGACTTTTCTTATTTTTATTGGTGCTTTGCAAAATGGTTTACTCCCTCCGTTCCAGAATAAAAGCATAGTAATCCCTCGTTTCATTTTAATAGTTTGGTTCGGCTTTTAATGTAATTTATAAATTGCTAATAGTACTCTAATCTATAATAAATTTTATGGAAAATATGAATCTTAAATGATAGATCTCAATTAGATCTATTATACAAAAAAAATAAAATCTTTGAAAATATTGTAGATTAAAAGATAAGAACAATTTAAAAATTGCATTTGAGACCCAACCGGACTATTAAAATGGAATAGCGGGAGTTTATTTATTTTGGACTGTCCTTTAATAAGCATGTGTTTTGAAAAGTTAATGGATAAATGTTTGTACAATTCTTATTTTGTACTTTTGAAAAGCCAATGGGTAAAGATATAGTGGGTAAAAGTGAGGGATAATTTTAGAAAATTGAGGTAAAAATTGATGTGAGAAGTGTAAAGCTAATATAACACATTTAAAATGAGACAGAGGAGTATTTTTTTAACATTTCTCTGACCTTCTAATCAAGAATTCTAATAAAGTAAGGAAATTGATATTGGCACTCCCCATTTTGATATTGGCACTCCCTTTTAGGTGAAGTTTCTAAACTACTCTTGCACTTTATAATTGCATTTATCTTTTGCTATCAAAATGACCAGATTAACCCTTTTATTTATGCAACGGACAAAGAAGGAAAAATTGGAATTTGCAGATTTAGTGTTTAACTTGGGTTATGTTTGATCAAATAACCAAAAAATTAGAATTTGCAGATTTAGTGAAGTGAAGTTTACTTTCATAGTTACTGGTTATATTTGATCAAATAACCAAAAAATTATGTTGTACGCCGTTTAATTGATCAAAAAAATTAATCCGGACTCTTCCTAATCAAAAAAACATATTCGGACTCTACTGGTTATGTTTGTTTGAAGTATATTTGAATCTGCTTGTTTTGGCCTTCTTCTTGAGTGATTTTTTTTGTTGCATTTTGGCGCTCAAAATGACATTGTTTTGGGCGATTTTCATTGTGATTTCCTGGGGTTGATTTCCAGCACCCCCGAATCCGGTGTTTTATGTGAATGGTCCCATCTGCTGATGTATGTATGAACATGTATGTAGATATCAAATTTGCGTTAAGTTATTTGATTAGTGGAGTTCCGTCATTAGTAAAATAAAAGGGTTATTTCAGTCATTTTAATAGCAAGAGATAAATGTAATTATAAAATAAAAGGCTAGTTTAGGAACTTCACCTAATAGAGACAAAAAAAAAAGGGAGTGTCAATATCAAATGGGGAGTGCCAATATTAATTCCCTAAAATAATTGGATAAGAAAACATTAATTGAAACATGGATGAAGAAGAAATTAATTGAAAATGGTTGCACCTTGTTCGGTTTGGTCTTGAGACCCACCCTACGCGGTCCCCAGTAAAATTTTCTTTCTATCTCTCTCTACTCATTACCCCAAAAACCTTCCCTCAAAACCCAAACCGAACAATGGTTTCCAATCGGTGAAAGAAAAGATAAACCACAGATTGTTGGTAACCTCGTGTCGATGACAACCGGTAATTTTTTAATCAACTTTTTGCTTTGTGTTAGGCATTCGTTCCTTCTGGTCCACCGCCGATAAAGAGTAGCAACTAACGGAAATGTGAGAGGAACCGATGGGGTGCACTGATGGTGTACTGACTGGCATCAAAGACCCACTTGTGGGTTCCACGCAGTTAATTCGAACCGTTAGATCATCTTATCATTTTTTGAGGGCCGCCGCGAGGAATCAACTCAATCCGAATCCCTAAGTGCTTGTGTGGACGGCCCACCGGAAATGGTTCGGTTTAACGTTTGAAAAGATTGTGATTGTTAGAGTCGCCACCCGGATTTGAGGTCCGAACCCGAGAAACCGATTAAAAATGACTCATTTGCCCATTGAAAAAGGTTTTACTGGTCATGGCGGAACCAAAGATTTCTCGGATTCGGGAGTTTGGTTACCAGAGGGGAAGGGTTTTACGGCACCCCTCTCGCCCGGTCCGTGAACCAGTCTCTACTCGACATTTTGCGGGATTTTGAAAATGTTTGAAATTCAATTTATCCACGAAAATAGGGAATCGGGGATGGGAATCACATAACAACAATATATACAGGAGATATGATTCTACGGTGGATGCTTGTGCACGTGATCTACATGGGTGATGATGACAACAATAAAGGAAATCACTACAAATATTTAAAGAAATAAGAAATAACAGATAACAGAAAATGTACAACAACTCAGGAGATTATGAACATGAGACTTAATAAACTGACTCACAACCTGGATCCCAGAATAGGGATTGAGCGCTCAAGGGTTATGACTTGAGCGCTCAAGCTTCCAAACCAGTTTGAGCGCTCAAGGCTCATGGTTTGAGCGCTCAAACCAGTTTCTGGTTTCTGTGAATTTGACCCTTTTTACAGCTTCTTTTCTTATTTTTTACAAGATCAAACATTAATAAAACATTTTTAATGGAGAATCAGGTTAAAACAGGTAGCTTGATCTCTTAAAGAATGATGAAAAGAGGAGAATCACCACAAATTAATAAAGGAAATGCTTGTAAATGGAAGGGAGAGAGGGATTCAGATCATAAGCTCAGTAATAACAACTCACACACACCAGAAAGAAACTAAACCATGATCCATCATCAAAACAACAAGCAACCTGCAAATGAGCCAAGAACAGCTTGAGCGCTCAAAGGCATGGGCTTGAGCACTCAAAGTGGAAGTTTTGGGTTTGAGCGCTCAAGGTCCAGGGCTTGAGCGCTCAACCCCTATTGCAACTGTAAATTTAAAAAGTGTTTTGTTCAGTTATTTCAGACCCTGTAAGCCCAATGCAAGTACAAAAAGCTTGGTTGGACCTACTGGTCTTCCTCAGAAGGACCAAAATAGTGAGATTTTCACATATTTAACTACCTTTTTGAAAATGATTGTAACTTGAGCTTGATTTTGGGCTTGATGGTAGATGATTATGGACTTTTGGTTGGTATTCTGGGTAGATGAGACAATGTATGAGATTGATTGATGAACAAAGGTCGAATTTGGAGCTTGAAAGATGGTTTTTGCCAATGGTTTAGATGATGAACGGGTGGTTTTGTAGAAAGAGAAAGTGATGAACGATTTCAAGGGCTGTAAGAGGGCTGGGGTGTGTGAAATGGTAATCTGGAAACCAGGGGTGGTGAGTGGTTTTTATAGAAAGAGTGTAGGAGGGAAAATGTAGAGAGAGAATAAGTGGGTTTGTATTCAAAATGGGTTAGGGGTAGTTTTAGGAGTAGTTTTAGGGTAGTGTAGGATGTATTATACGTGTAGAAGACGTATACAATCGGTTAGACGCTCCTCCCTTCATGATTAGATGCTCTGCAGATTCCTGACTGGGATCAGAGTTGAGTGCTCAAAGCCATGGGCTTGAGCGCTCAAGGTGGAATTTTTGGGTTTGAGCGCTCAAGGTACAGGGCTTGAGCGCTCAAGGTTACTGGTGGTAGGTTGATGATTTTGCTTGGTTTGATGATGCTTGGGTTGATTCGGGTTGTTTTGATTGTTTGGGTAATGTTTGGTTGATTTTTAATCAAGTTCAAGCCATTTTCACCAGTTTCGGGTAGTCGTGATTGGTCCGTTTCATCATCGGAAATGCTCGAGCGCATCCCGGGTTCAAAATCGGGGTGTCTACAGCTTGATTTCGGAGTTCAGCTAGGTATTGTGGCGATAATGGGTTGATACAAAGCGCTATTGCGCTTGCCCTTAGCTTTGCACCAAACTTTTGTCCTCTATTTGATTGTCTGGACGAGAAGTATGCAAAATAATAAAAAAAAGAATTTTTTCCAAAATATCTCTCAAACTATATACCTATTGTTTACTTAGTCTTTGAACTATCAATTTTGTTTACTTTGGTTCTCAAACTATTGCTATGCATTCTATTTAGTCAAATAGACGATTTCTGTTACCAAATCTAACGGAAAAAACTCACCTGAGTGTCACATGCCTAATTTCCCCCAACTCGAGGGATAAAAACAAGATTTCAACTCATATTACCCGTACAAACACGCCCTCCTCTCTCTCTCTCTCTCTCTCTCTCTCTCTCTTCTCTGCTCTGTAATTGTAATCGGTAGAAGAAAACCCAAACCAGTCCCACACGCTCAAAACCCAGAAGTTGATCATGAAGGCTTGAGCTAATCTTCAATGGCTGATCAGTTAAAGCAAGGGGATGAGAGAACTCCAAGCTATAAGTTGCCACATTCAATGTATTTTCGAATCTGTGAGTTACCACGGTATCTGGGTATTCTAAACCCATGTGAGTTTCTATGTTCTTGCATATGTATAGTGTAGTCATGTCTCCTCCTGACAAGTGATCCCTGTTGTAGTTTTCAATGTTGAATTTGCTTTATTTTTTTTAGTGATGATTGATCAACTGATCATTATCTGTTGTTTTTCTGCTTTTATCCGAATTTCTTTGTTTTAGTGGTTGTATCAAGGCAATTCGATCAGACACATAACCTGTTTGATTAAATACCTAATTGAAGGCACTAGGCAGGCCATTGTCTTCTTTCTTTGCTTTCTTTTTCATTTTTTTGTAATCATGGGATCTTGGGAGAAAAATGATCTCTCTTTTTTTTTAACAGTGTTGCTGTCTCTCTGGTTTTTTTTTTGGCTGCTATTTTTAAAAAATTCTGAAGATCTTAGGAGAGAAATCAAGTGGAATGACGATTGTACTCTTAGATGGGGTGGAAAAAGGTCATCTGTTAAAGTTTCCGTCCATGTCTGTTAGCCTAGGACCACATAAAATACAATGTAATAGTTTGAAGACTAAGTAAACAAAATTTATAATTTGAGGACTAAGTAAACAACAGGTGTATAGTTTGGAGAATGTTTAGGAAAAAAACTCATAAAAAAAATATCGATGAAAACTTTAAAGCTCGGACAAAATTAATTATTTGAAATTAACTAATTAAAAAATAAAGATTACTTTTTTAAAGAGCTTCTTTTAAAACCACTATCACACTTTTTTACTTTATGAGTTATCATCCACAAGAAAATGTTTGAAAACAATTTAATTCGGACGCACCCATTAAACGAAAATGCCAAAATTCTATGCCTAAACAATATGCGTTACCAATTTACATGTGAGGTTTCATTACGCAGGCCAATTTTCTTGAAAATGTGTTTTATTTCAATCTAGATTTTGTTTCAGAAACTGACTTAGGAGAAGAACTGGCTTAAGTGGATTTTTTTAGTAGATTTATTGCGAGAAAATGACCTATATTGTAAAATGCGGTAAATCTATTTTTAAGTCACTTTAAGAATAAATTTGTTTCTGTAACAACCACTTAGCTTAAATGATAAAATCAACACTTTTGCTAAAATCAACCAATTTGGCAACACACTACCCAAAGGTCTGGTAGAGTTTAGCATTAGTTCACAGATAAGTCAAATGCCCAAATGGGTAAAATTAATTTGTAATTACTGGCCAAAAAATCTGAACCTATAGGCTTTGTTCGGTTTGGGTTTTGAGGGAGAGTTTGGGGGGTAATGAGTAGAGAGAGATAGGAAGAAAATTTTATTGGGGACCGTGCGGGATGGGTCTTGACTCTTGAGACCCAAACCGAACAAGGTATATTGAACCTGTTTGGTTTTGATTTTGGGTTTTGGGTTTTGGTTTTGGGGTGATTATTAAAAATATGAGATAATGATTAGAGACATATAAAGAGAAGTGAAAATAATATTTAAAGATAGGGGTAATAATTGGAGGAAAATGTAAGTAATGATTTAGTAAAAATTGAGAAAACTGGTCCCAAAACTCAAAACGAACAATATCATTGCCCCTGTGGGGGGTAGAAATGCCTTCTTCTTTTTTTTTTTTTATCAGTGTTTTAATTTACAGTCCACTTGACAATAAGCCAAGACTCTTGCATGAAAGAGTTTTCACTTCTGGAAGTCTCTTGCACGGAAGAGTTAACTCTTGCACGCATAAGCTCATTTTTCAAACCTTAACAGCAGCCAAATGGTCTCATCACATAATTTTACTTTTTGTTAGTATTAGTTTTTTTTTTTTGAATTGCGAAAAGGGTGGGAAGGGGCGACCGGCGTAGCAACCTTCATGGGCATGACCATTGAGGTTCCCGACCTACTGTGGAATGTCCGGTTGAGCCATAGCTACTGTCCGAGAGGACAAGCCGTCACCACAGCATCACCGAGGTGACTATTTAGCCAAAGCCCTCCATACAAATCTACAAGTTCCAGCAATGGCATGTGAGAGATTCGAACAGAGGAGGTCCATAAGCATGTGGAGGGAGGAGAATCTTATCCCACTCACTTTGGACGACTAGACTACCACCTCAGTGGTTTTTGTTCAAAAATGATAAGAGTATAATAACTCAATTCCAACATGTTTCCAACACACTCGCATGACACTCAACTGTGTGAATGTGTTAAAGTTATGTTAGAGACTTTTATTGTATATGTATCAATTTTTTATTTTTACTTAGTACTGTTAGTTTGCTCAAAAAGTTTTTGCTTTTGGATGTTGTAAGAAGAAATCGAGGCAAGAATTGCAGCATCTGACACGATCTAGAACGGAGGGTGGACATAGAACAGTCTAGCAGCTTCACATTTTCCAAATAAAGAGTCCTTACCAATAAAAAAGTTGAAGTGCTCCGTAATTGAGACTTTATTCTGTAAATTGACAGGAAGGTCTTTTTTTTCTTGTATCAGGGACAGGAAGGTTGACTGATGTATCGCATATGTGAGAAAATTACATTTTAGATCCAAATATTTACTCCAATCCCTAATTTTAGCCATTAACTTTGTTTTTGTCAATTTAAACTCTACAATTTTAGTGCATCGCTATATTTCTACTTCTAGTACAATCTTCTCTCTTTTTTCTTATCAGGACAGGAAGGTTGATTGGCGTACTGCTTATATGAGAAAATTACATTTTAAATCCAAATATTTACTCTAATTCCAAATATTAGACAGTAACTTTGTTTTTATCAATTTAAACTCTACAGTTTTTAGTGCATCGCTTTATTTCTACTACTTGTATAGTTTCCTACCTACTAGCTCTTGCTCTCTTTCTTGTTATATTGCTGCATATAAATTGTAGCACAATTTTATTTTCTTTGTCGTGTAATTGAATGACTCATTAGCATTCCATATCGATGAAGCTCCCTAGGTCGTCCTTCTCTTGAAGAAGCTCATCCTGAGTCAACTCCTACTGTGCCATTAGCTCGGAAATCATTGGTAGAGCTTTGAGTGATGGTATGTCTACCTCAACTTAGAGGACTGTCTTCGTACCATAGACCAAGGCATATGAAGCAGCAACTGTGGATGTTCAAATTGAAGTATGAAAGTGTGAAAGGTTAAGTGGAACAACTTAAACTCTATTTACTTCTAGTTGAGCATTGATCGAGAGTATGTTAAGGCTAGTATTTCTTATTTCTGATTGTTATCAATTAATAGCCATGCCTTTTATTTGGAGGGTTAGCCGTCAACTATGTGATTTACGTTCTAACTATTGAATAGGTTAACATATTTTGTGAGTTTGGGTGGGTTTTTATGATAGTCATTTCTCGGGTTTTTATGATAGTCATTTCTATATCTTTTATACTCCATCCGTCCCATAAAGTTTGGTCCCTACGAAACTATGTGCAATTTTCAAACTAAAAAATAATGTATTTACCAAAATAATTTTTTAGTTTTTTTGCACCGTATAAAAGTTCTCGATGAGATCTATCAAACAAGATCCATATTGACTAAAAAATTATTTTTGTAAGCACGTTATTTTTTAACTTGAAAATTGCACGTAGTTTCGTAGGGGCCAAACTTTATGGGACGGAAGGAGTATTATATAAATGGGTGCGGTTCCGCTCACACAATTTAACATAACTTTTGACCCCAAAAAATATATATAACCTATCTTACAGTCTTAAGCAAATGATCGAAGCTGTTCAATATGTTTAAAACATGTTTTTAAGAATTCGTATAAATAATCAACTCATTTAGATACCAGTAAGGGCTTGATCTGTATTTGTCTCTAAATTTGACAAGATAAAAACTGAATGAATCGATCAAGCCCTAACCGATATTCGAACGAGTTGATTTTTTTATAGAAACTCTTAAAAACATGTTTTTAAAGAAATTGAACGGCTCTGATTACTACTGTGCAATTCTATATTTTTTTTTTGTAAAAAATTATGTCAAATGTTGTGTGAGCGGAACCGCTCCTATATATATAACTCCTCCAAGAAACAAAAGAGGTTTAAATTGCTTATATATAGAATTTGTTCATGATTTTGTGAGTTGGGGATTTTTATAGTGGTCCTTCCCATATGCATGCAGAGGTCATTGTGAGAGAAAAGGGGTAGATGGATGGAAAGATAGGCTTATATTTTATCTTTTGTGTATTTGTACATCGTTGTTGTATGAGATGGTGTAAGGGTACTTAAGTAAGTTTTGATAAATTAAGTATCACTAAAGACAGTTAATGCTATTAATATATGGTAATCTTTTTTAGACTTTGTAAAACTTTTGTGATTGACATTGGCTTTGATAGGAGAAATAAGCAAAGAGTAAAACAACAGATAAAAGTTTTTTTAAAAAAACTTCATAATGAGACGATCAAAATGACAGCAAGTTGTCTTTGCAAGCTTTTTTCATATTCAGCAATGTTACAGTTGCACCCTTGTCACATATGTGTGGCCTCATTCTATGTGGGCTCCATAATTACATGTACATGGGGCTCCTACATATGAGGGGTGTGATTGGAGGTGTGGTTGTTGGGTGTATACCTATCATTATCCTTTCATGTATAGGTCATAGCATTTTGTTCTTTTGATTTCACTTGTTCAAACAAATGATAAATTCAAAATCATGTTGCGAATCTAACAAACATTAAAAAAAAAAGTACCAAAAAGATAATTTGATTAACTTAAACCACACTGTTTTTTATTCTGAGAGAGAGAGAGAGAGAGAGAGAGAGAGAGAGATGGAAGATAAGGGAAAGAATAATGTAAAAAAGACCGAATTACGCCACAAATAATTTTTGTATTCTCAATGCAACGATTTAATGAGGGAACCAAATAATTTCTTACATTACCCACTTTTATTCACCCTCTCTTATCTACCACATCAACTACTACTTAAACCAAGTATAAGCTAATCTCATCTTCTTAACTAATCTCTCATTCCCTATGGCTATGTACATTTTTATATATATATAATAAAAAAATTAATCTTTACTTCTAACATATTTATCTCTTATCCATCATTCTTCATTGTCTATCAAAAACCTTATCCGCTCGGCAGATGAGCTGTTACGTGACTATTTTGTCAAGTAGATTAATGGAGATGGAAGGACGGTCGAGATTCTGAACCGCTAAAAAAGTTCAGATTTAGAGTTGATAATATTAAAATTATAGGGTTGAATTCGCTATTGTGCTAAGTTCCGGGGTTAAGTAGTAAATGGCAAAAAGGGGAAAAAAAGAACAAAAGAACACACAGTTGGAGAGAGGAAAGGATAGAGAGTCTAGTAGTTTCTAGTCCCACCCGTAAAAATCCAGACGCCTCTCTCTCTCTCTCCTCCCCTCTCTCTCCTCCTATACTACCCGCTCCCACTTCCCTCTGTCTCCCTCACAAAAACGCAGAAGAAGAAGCAGTAGCAGCAAGCACAGATTACAAATACACAGCGTCGTCAAAGCATAATCGGATAACGCGATTCCTGAAGTTTCAGATCAATCGTTCGTCTCATTCGCCAAAAGGTTAGCCCACCATCTCTCTCTCTCTCTATTTGTGTATTGTTGCCTATTCTGATTTCGTTTTTGTGCGTTTCTCTCTCAATCGGTGTGACTTGTTCGCGTTAATGTACTATTTTCATCAATTATGTAAGAAACATTAATTCTGCAGACATTGGGTATGTGTTGTTTCGTTGCATATTGTCATATTGTTGCAATTTCCAATTTCCGCCACCAGTCCAAAATATTGATCTTAACTTCATGGTGTTCCGGTACATAGTAGTAATCAAGTTAATCGGACATTGATAATCTGGCGATCGTTCGAAAAAAACAGACAGCGATTGCAATTTTAAAAAAATGCATATCACGTGGTTTTCACTGTCCTGTTCGCTTGATTTTCTGCGAGTAGTCGAAATCTTCAACGGGGACGGTGTGAATCAAATTCTTGCGCTGGACTAGCCCCGTAATGTAGGCACAGTGGTATTTACTTTGGTTTTCCACACGAGATTGGTTGTTCTTCATTATCATACATAATAGTATGACTTGCATGTATATGTCGTTTTCCAGCTTTCTCTAATTGAACCATGTGATTCACATTTACCAAGTTCATTCTAAATTTGATTTATGCAGTACTAACTTTCTTGAATTCTGGCTTTGTGGGTTTTTTTTTTTTTTCTAAATGTACCATCACTAGGATTTTTCTTCCTCTCGAAATTAGACCTGAATTTTTGGGAAGTTGAGACTTTGAGGTACAGTGCTAAATTACGCTGGGAGTTTTTTTTTTTAATTTCTCTATCACATTTTTTCCTTTTCTGGTATTGTTAAAATCAATTTTGTTTACTCATACAGGGGTTTATTCATAATATAAGTCCATTGTCTTAGACCTGATAATTGAGTACGTGATTTGTGGCACTACTTATCTCATCAGGAAAATCTGTGAAAACAAAATCCATTGAACTGGATCTATGATTTTTTAACATGTTCATCCAAATTTTAGTTTATGTTATGGTATGCTTTCTTAAATTCTTGTTTCGTGGGGATCTTTTTCCAAATATATGATGACTATTCGATCTCGGGATTTTTTTCGAAATTATGACTGAATTGTTGGGAAGTCCGAGGCATGTGCTGAAAAATGTTGTTTCAGTTTACTGCTTTTCAGGTTTAAACATCAACAATGAATCCTGACAAATTCACCCACAAGACAAATGAGACCCTTGCCGGTGCTCATGAACTGGCTATGAATGCCGGACACGCACAGTTCACCCCTCTCCACATTGCCACGGCTTTAATCTCTGAACCAGGCGGTATCTTCAGACAAGCAATTGTCAATGCTGGCGGTGGCGAAGAAGCTGCAAACTCGGTTGAGAGGGTTTTTAAACAGGCGATGAAGAAGCTTCCCTCCCAAACCCCTCCACCTGACGATATCCCTGCTAGCACCACCCTCATTAAGGTGATCCGACGGGCTCAGTCTTCACAGAAGTCCCGAGGTGATACCCATTTAGCAGTTGATCAATTGATCCTTGGTCTTTTGGAAGATTCCCAAATTGGGGATTTGCTCAAAGAGGCAGGGGTCAGTACTTCGAGGGTGAAATCGGAAGTCGAGAAGCTTCGAGGAAAGGAAGGAAAGAAGGTGGAAAGTGCTTCTGGGGATACAAATTTCCAGGCGTTGAAGACTTATGGCCGGGACCTTGTAGAGCAGGCTGGGAAACTCGATCCAGTAATCGGTAGAGATGAAGAGATTCGAAGGGTTATTAGGATATTATCAAGGAGAACTAAGAACAACCCGGTTCTTATTGGAGAGCCTGGTGTAGGTAAAACCGCAGTAGTTGAAGGGTTGGCTCAGAGAATTGTAAGAGGTGATGTTCCCAGTAACCTTAATGATGTGAGGCTTATAGCGTTGGATATGGGGGCATTAGTTGCTGGGGCAAAGTACAGGGGAGAGTTTGAAGAAAGATTGAAAGCTGTTTTGAAGGAAGTGGAAGAGGCTGAAGGGAAAGTGATTCTTTTCATTGATGAGATTCACCTTGTCCTGGGTGCTGGTCGAACCGAGGGGTCAATGGATGCTGCCAACTTATTTAAGCCGATGCTCGCTAGGGGTCAACTCAGATGCATTGGGGCAACAACCCTTGAGGAATACAGAAAATACGTGGAGAAAGATGCTGCTTTCGAGAGACGGTTCCAACAAGTTTATGTGGCTGAACCGAGCGTTCCTGATACAATTAGTATTTTGCGAGGGTTGAAAGAGAGGTATGAAGGACATCATGGTGTTCGGATTCAGGACCGAGCTCTTGTAGTTGCTGCACAGTTATCATCTCGATATATTACTGGTATGTAATAGTTTTAATGTTGTACGTTTGGCGCTTGAACTTGTTTTCCATGTCTTACAGAGTTTGATTGTTGAAATTCAAGGTGACTGATATACAGTTTTCTTTCATATATTCAGGGCGTCATCTGCCGGATAAGGCCATAGATCTTGTTGATGAAGCTTGTGCAAATGTAAGGGTCCAGCTTGATAGTCAACCTGAAGAGATTGACACTCTTGAAAGGAAAAGGCTTCAATTAGAGGTTGAACTTCATGCTCTTGAAAAGGAGAAAGACAAAGCTAGTAAAGCCCGGCTCGTGGAAGTATGTATCTCATCAATTTGTTATGTGTATATACTGGTTATTGTCTGTCCTAAATATATATTGGAAATTTTGATTAAGCATGATGATTGAATCTTTAACTTTTTTTCTCAGGTGAGGAAAGAGCTTGATGATTTAAGGGACAAGCTTCAACCATTGATGATGAAGTACAAAAAAGAGAAGGAAAGGATTGATGAGCTCCGCCGGCTCAAACAGAAACGCGAAGAGCTCCTCTTCGCGTTGCAAGAAGCAGAAAGGAGATACGATTTAGCTAGGGTTGCCGATTTAAGATACGGTGCAATTCAGGAGGTTGAGGCTGCAATAGCAAGGCTAGAAGGGAGCTCAGAAGAGAATATGATGCTAACAGAGACCGTTGGCCCAGAACAAATTGCAGAAGTTGTGAGTCGGTGGACAGGAATCCCAGTAACCAGGCTAGGTCAAAATGACAAAGAGAGGTTGATTGGACTTGCTGATAGATTGCATGAGAGAGTGGTGGGACAAGATCAAGCAGTTACTGCAGTAGCAGAAGCAGTGTTAAGGTCAAGGGCTGGGTTGGGAAGGCCCCAACAACCGACTGGTTCATTCCTCTTCTTGGGTCCCACCGGTGTTGGAAAGACTGAGCTTGCCAAGGCTCTTGCAGAGCAGCTATTCGATGATGATAATTTGATGATTCGAATTGATATGTCCGAGTATATGGAGCAACACTCGGTTGCTCGATTAATTGGTGCTCCACCTGGGTAAGTACATTCGAACATTGTTACATTTTGTAGGATATGGTGACATGTAAGATCAAATCGATGCTTACTTATTATGATATGTTTCTGTTTTTAGGTATATTGGCCATGACGAGGGTGGGCAACTCACAGAAGCTGTGAGAAGGCGGCCGTATAGTGTGGTACTTTTTGATGAAGTTGAGAAAGCACACCCCACTGTGTTCAATACCTTGCTCCAAGTTCTGGATGATGGGAGGTTGACGGATGGCCAAGGCCGTACGGTTGATTTTACCAACACCGTGATCATTATGACATCAAACCTTGGAGCCGAGTATCTCTTAGCCGGATTAATGGGCAAATGTACAATGGAGAAAGCTCGAGAAATGGTGATGCAAGAGGTAAAATACCCAATTCCATTAGAAGCTCGAAAGATTGTATCTTAAAAGTTTTCGTTTCGTATATTTATGAATTGCTTTAGAATGAGATTATAATTTGAATTTTCATACAAAACAGGTGAGGAAGCAGTTTAAGCCTGAGTTGCTCAACCGGCTTGATGAGATTGTCGTGTTTGATCCTCTCTCTCATGACCAATTGAGGAAGGTTGCGAGGCTTCAATTGAAAGATGTTGCAAGCCGCCTTGCAGAGAGGGGTATTGCCTTAGGTGTGACTGAAGCAGCGTTAGATGTCATATTAGCGGAAAGTTATGACCCGGTAAGTATTAACTCTGTTCTACACTTTTGCATATTTTGGTTTTCTGCACTTGAATTAGTACTAAATCGTTTGCACTTATCGTTTCCAGGTTTATGGTGCGAGGCCAATAAGGAGATGGCTAGAGAAGAGGGTTGTGACCGAGCTGTCGAAAATGCTCGTGAGGGAAGAGATAGACGAAAACTCAACTGTTTATATCGATGCCGCATATAACAAAAAGGAGTTGAAGTATCGGGTCGAGAAGAATGGGGGACTTGTGAATGCCGCGACAGGGAAGAAATCAGATGTTCTAATTCAACTTTCTAATGTACCGAGGACCACCGATGCTGCCCAGGCGGTAAAGAAGATGAAGATTGAAGAAATAGATGATGATGATGATGAGATGAATGAATGAATAAATGATGTGTGAATGAATATTTTGTATCGAAGCCGAAGAGAACAGTTAAATAGTAATGCTGCCTTCAGCTTTGGATTGTGTATATGGATGTTGAGTGTGTACTCAGTTCTCCTATGACCAGTGTGAAGGCCATGTGGTAGGCCATTTTCTATGTTAATCTTGAATGTGTTTTTTGGGAGTTTTTTCATAAGAAATCTTTCCCATTACATTTACTGTCTTCGTAAATGTTGGTCCTTTCGGTTTCAATTTTTTAAGGAAATTAAAGTAAAAATATTACTCTTCCTAATAAATGAATTTCCCAAATTACCCTTTTTATTTTTAAATATTAATTCATTTTTCCTCCACTAAATTGAATATGAGAATGAAGGCAAAACAAATGAAAAGACCCGTGAGGAGCTTTGCACCTGGATGTTTAACACCTTGTTGTGCACCCCTCGGTCGTTTGATCATGTTTTGGCAACATGATCCCCTTCAAAAAAAAAAAAAAAAAGTGCCAAAATGACCCCTTCAACTATCAAAATCAAGCAACATCAAACGTGCAAGCATGACTCCTTCAACTATCAAAATCAAGCAACATCACAACCTCCATTCAAATCTGTTAACATTATGGACGGAAAGATGGATTTTTTGGACCTTCAATAATTTTTTGGACTAAAATGCCCTCACCCTCCTTTTTCTTCTCTCTCTCCTCTTCTACAACAAAACCCAGCCAATCCCATGACACACCTCGACCTTTTCCCTTCCCCATTCCGGTCAGCGCCTTCATCTTTGGCAAGGCCCTTTTCGGTGACCCATTTTTTGAACCTGTTTAACCTCGCATCTGTGAATCGAATCCCAAAAACCTTTGAATTGAAACCCTAACTCTCAAAATCGACTTGAACTCGTGTGTAATGTTGCAAAACTAGAAAGAAAGTTGGCTTTCTTACTGCAAAACCCTAAAAAATCCTCCGCCCTCTCCTTCACCCCACCTTCCGTCATCTGCAGCGCACGTCGCCGACAGTGATCCTCCGCCATCTCCCGTCCACTTTCGTGTGTCGGTCCTTCGTCGACCTTTTCGTCGGAGGATTAACAGTAGTAGCGACTGCCAGCTGCTGGTTGTTGTTGTCGGCAGATCTGGTGGCGATGGCCAGCGACGGATAGACGAGCTGCGGCAGCGGCGACTGTGCGGTTGTTGACGACGACACGGAGGGTGAAACAACAGATGATGCTCTGTTAACGACGGCGACGACGGTGGGGGAGGGAGAAGTGGTATTGGTGGTGGTGGTGAATAACCTCCACATCTGTAGTCCTCGATCGCTTTGTCTCACATCGATCACCGTTCCATTCTTCCGCCATTCCGTTCTCGGGTTGGTCACCGACAGTGGAGGGAAGGTGGGGGTAGGGTGAGGGAGATGACGATCTGGGTTTTGATTTATTTGTTTTTTCCTTCAGTTAAGTTAGTGGGTATCTTAGTCTTTTCCCTTGTTTCCATCCAAAAAATTGATAGATTTGGAATTTTTTTTTTTTTTTTTGATAGTTGAGGGAGTCATGTTGCCAAAACGTGATAGTTGAGGGGGTGTCCTTGAAATTAAGCCTTGTTCCTCTACTAATTTGAATATGAGAATGAAGGCAAAACAAATGAAAAGACCCGACGGGTGCTGTGCACCTCTCGGCCATCCGATCATATTTTGGACGGTCTAGATGCGTTAGATAATTTTAATTTAATTTTGATTTATTTTTATCAGTAAAAAATTAAAATACATCTGGGTCGTCTAAAACATGATGTCAAGGGGCAACACGGTGCAAAGCATTCGGGTCCACAGCATCCCCCGGATTTAAATTTTGGGATCTCAAAATAGAAAAGATGGACCAACTTTTTGGAAAAAGGGTTATCTTGTTAAATTATAATTGTCAACTGGCCATTAAAATTTGTTCCGAATGTTTGGTGAAGACTGGTAAGATGATCAACTGTAGAAGCATTAGATTTGACTTTCGTTTAGAAACTGTGGTTGCTAAGTGGTTTAAGATTTGAGGATTTTCACTAAATTGTGTTTGATGCAGTATTTTAAAGCCACTTCAATTTACCACAGAAAAGGCAAAACCATTGAAAGGTGAATGAGAGCTCAGGTACATTCTATTATGAGTAAACGGATAGAGAAGAATCTGAGTTTTAGCTCGAAAAAACCTGATTAAACATTACATAATGATACCCATTGTTTGCCTCACAGTTCCCCCGATTCGGGGGCCTGCGGTTGGGTTGGGGCATGTGCATCCCCATGCACAACACCTTTGTGTAGCCTCATGGCGTGGCCACGCTGGCATCTTTCCGACAATTGAGACGTTTATCGTGTAGACCTCGTCGAGTACTACAAGTGTGCCAAAAATAAACTCGATCATATATCTTTGAATGCCTTACCGGAACACAAATAACTTTAAAAAGTGGTTTTGATCCAGTGTTTGTGTCCGTTTGTGTTCCATTTCTATTCAAAGTATTGTGTTCTGATAACGCACTTAGAGATATTCAATCGAATTGATTTTTGGTACACTTGTACTACTCGACGAGGTCTACGCGGTGAACATCTCTGATCGTCGGAACAATGTCGGCGCAGCCGCGCGTGACTGCACAGCACGGTGCTATGGGATACATAGCACCCCCTTCAGTCTAGTCTCGACCTAAAATATAATTCAAACTATTACTGTTTAGAGCTGGACGCAAAGAATAATCCGGTTAGAAATCAAGTCAATCGTACATCTTTAACCTAGTAAGAAGAATGCGTTTTTATTCAAACCTAGTAAGAAGAATGTGTTTTTTATTCAGTTAAATAACAACAAATCCAATTTTAAAAATACACAGCAATATTATATGATTTGTTTAGTAAGTTTCCAATATTTGACTGACTTGATTTTTTTAGAGGATTGTTGTTAGCATTTGAAGCTAAATAGGGAGTAGTTTTGACTATGTTTTTAAACTCGGGATGTGACTCGGACTAAGGGCACAACAGCCTGCTTTGCCCTAAGTCACGACAAGCCCTCTCATTTCCAGTTCCCCTTTGACTATTGCAATAGTAGTAATAAACAAGTGGTGCTATCGCAATAAACAAGTGGTGAAAGGGCTTGAAAGTGAGGCACATTGTAGACACCCCGATTTTGACCCGAGAATCTTATCAAGCATCCCCAATGATGAAAATGCCCGATAAGAGCACGCGGAGCTTGATTGTGAACTTGAAAACTCCTCCTAAACCTCTTCAAAATAAACCCAAACCTACACCACCTTCTAGTACATTCAAAACCCTCTTTATCGATATATAATATGTCCCGATCCATTTTGAAATGAGGGAGATGTGCCTGTTTTACCAAAACAACTTATTTTTCCGACCTTCTGAGGGTAAAATGGTCATGTATTTTGATGTACAAATCATCTTGGGTTCAAACCACTTGGGTTAGAAAGTAGACTTGACAAGCTTTCCAATGCTTCAAACCATGCGCAAAACAGAGTTCGGTAGCACCCGGAGCGACCCCGCGAAGTTTCATATGTTGTGCTGTCTCCTAATCCAGGCGCCTGGATTACCCTATTCCAGGCGCTCAGACTTAATCCAGGTGCCTGGATTCCTATTCCGGGCGCCCGAACTCAATCCAGGTGCCTGGACTCCCCAATTCCAGGCACCCGGATTCACTTCAGATACTTGTTGTCCAAGGTCAAGTGGGTGGGGAAGAGCGTCTTGAAAATCATTTATGGGATTTTTTTGCAGAAGTATAGTGGAGGAGTGATGATGGTCCTAACGTGACCCCCTTGATTGACCCCTAAGCCATCCTAAAGGACCTTTTTGAACCTTTCATGCCTATACAAAGCCAATCTCTCTCACTCATTTGAAGAGGATCAGTTCTCCCCTCTCTCTCATGTTGTTATTCTGCTGAAAATTTTTCCAGAAGCTCCATCCTAGTTAATCCCTCTCTAATTCCTTTCCTTTCAAGCATAAAACCCATTTTTTACTACACCAAATCCATGTATCTTCATCATCCATAATCAAACCCCAACCATTCCATCTACAATCAGTCTAGTACACTTCTAAGAGCCAAAATCCAGTCCATTCAACCACCAATAGCCTTCCAAAAATCAAACCCAAGTTCATCAATCAAAGCTTTACAAGGTAGTTCATCTACCAAAGTGTTCAAAAAGGCCCTGAGGGGGACTTAACCAGGTTCTTGCTAGTCCTCTATACTAGTAGAGAACTTGGGAGAGGTTCAAAACACACAAGAAGAGAAATTTATTTTGTGCATCAGCACCAAATCCAGGCGCCTGGATTTGCTCTATGCAGGCGCCTGGATTCCCTTCTCCCTTGTCATATTTTCTGCTTTACTTGCATTTTAATCACCCATGAAGTCATTTAGCATCATTTTGAACAAATATGAATGAGCATAGAGTATTACACTTGGGGTTTATTGTGGAAAATGGGGTTTTAAGTTTGCTGTCTGGTAGGCAATCTAGGCGCCTAGATCTACCTAATCCAGGTGTTCAGTATGCAATCCAGGTGTGCATGGCGTAGTGTTTGAATGTCCATCTTGAGATCTTTCTGCGTTAATTAGTCGTATTTTTTTTTTGCATTTCATTGAAAGAAATCTCATTTTCATACATTCATGACATTCACATATGTATCCATACTCATTTCATTAATCTTGTTAATATATCTTTGTGCTCTCACATGAATATGTGTTCAAAGTCTATTCAAACAGTGTTTTCAAAATCCCTTAAAACATTTAGTAAAGACCGGTGGTTACACCGGGCGAGAGGTGTGCTTTAAATTCCTTCCCCTCTCGTAACCTAGCTCCCGGACCTGAGAAATCTCATTTTGCGAGACCAGTAAAACATTTTCCATATCAAGGGCAAAAGAGTCATTTTTCAAACCAGTTTCTCGGGTACGGTCCTCAAACCTGGGTGGCGACTCCCATCCATCAATTCAAACCGTTTTCCAAACATCAATTTTCGTGGACATTTCCGCGGGGTGTTCACAAACATCCATACGCATTGAGTATTTTTCCTTTTTTTTTTTTTGGAACTTCATTGATAAGAAATAGTATCATTGATAGGCATTGGGTATTTGTTTTTGTTTTTTTTTTTTTTTTGAGTTTAACGTATCATGAAAAATAAGCGTAGGACCATATCATTTGGTGCTTGGTAACAATATAATTTTTGTTCAACATTTTTGGTCTTGATTAATGACTAATGATTGAACAAGCACTCATCAATTACTAATTGTGGTTTGACTTTATTTTTTTGTAGAGAAAGTTGAAACAAAATCACATCCTACAAAATAAATAGCTTGATCATCAATATGAGACTCGGTGTGCTCTACATAAGGTAAGTACCGAGTCGTATTCACCCATTTTTTAATTTGCAATCTGAACGAGGAGCACATTAAAAAAAAATACGTCAAAGGTTCTATTTTGTCTACTTGTATAGTTGCATAGACTAAAATTAGTTGCGGAGAAAAAATGGTACTTGAATAATCATCCTCAGAAACACCATAACTTATGTTATCATCCCATCGTTTTTTGGACTAATGTTTTCATCCGCAAATTTAAATAAACCCAAATTTGCCCTTGTATGTCTATATTTTCAGATTTTGGGACTAAATCGTGTAGCCTATATAGGTGTTGATTTTTGGGACCAACACTTAAAATTGGAGGTCCTACGCGGTAATTTCGGATATAAAAGATTACACCAAATCCCTAAACTGACGCTTTCCTCATTGATGAATTAAAAAACAACTCGTCCCCTCATTGTCTACCAATTTCTTTCGCTCCATCCGTCGTCCAACAATTTGCCACCCATCATCGTCCTCCAACACCGTCGATCACCGCGATCCTCGATCACCGTCTACCTCCGCCGCCGTATGAAACTTCTCCGTCGTCAATTGACTTGCTTTACTTCCTGGAAAAGGCGTACTCGGACTTGAACGACAGTTTACAATAGCTTGATTTTGTAAGTTTTTTTCATTATACCATCTTCCAAGGATGATCTTTTTTTTTGTTTTTTTGTTTCAGTGTTGGAATATTGCTAGATGAGCACGGTTATGTGTTTTTTCCATGATTGGTTGATTTATGGTTTTTACAAAGTTAGAGAGAGAGAGAGAGAGAGAGAGAGAGAGAGAGAGAGAAGGGTGCATACCTAGCCATGGCGGAGTGATAATCAGAGGATTAAGGCAAAATCATGGGCTCTTTATGTTATCATCCCAGCCTCTGAATGCACCGATTGATATTGCGCTCAAACCCATTGAACATCTCAATCTGCTTAAAGAAGGATCCAAGAAACTTACGGTTATTGGAAAATTACACGGTTTTTCATAAGAGAGTGTCAAAATGGGACGGGGGTAGTAGTATTTACCATGGTTACTGAAATATGATGTGAACCTATATTTTTTATCATGATTGTTCGTAAGTTACACCTTGTAACTGATGTAACTTACACCATGATCGTTCGTAGCGGGTGCAAATTGGGTTGGGGATGACAGTGGGATGAATTTTTCGGATGATTTTTTAATGAAGGATGGCATGCGTTATGCTATAAGGAAGATTAAGGGGAAATTGATTAACCCCACTCGAAAAATCAATTAAACAAGGGATTGAAATCATCCCCACTAATTTTGAATTTCCCCCCACTAATCATTAATTCCCAAATTTTTGGCAATACATGGATCTGTTAAACATGGAAACCAAATCGTCCCATTTGAAAATCAAACTTACAGGTAGGAATGGCAACAGGGCAGGTTGGGGCGGGTTTAGATGATCCCTACCCTGACCCTAAAATTCCCTAACCCACCCCTATCCCGCCCCTAACCCAACCGGGTAATTTATGGGTACCCCCCACCCCGTCCCTACTGGATATCGGGTTTACCCTCCCCGCCCCTATTTTTTTCACATATTAGTTAAGTATATTTTAAATTCTAATTAGTGAGTACAAATGATAAAAGTTCACAAAATAACTTTTACAACTTAACCAAAATCTACTATCTAATGTTGTATTTTAGTTGTAAAAGTAAAATTATAAGAATAAAAATAAAATTTAATGCATATAAGTGAGAAAATAAAATTTGATATATACATATAAGAGTATATAAATATAGTTATACATATATATGTATGTCGGGGCGAGTAATATCGGGGCGGGGTGACCATACCCCTGCCCCTACCCTAACCTTGGCAGGTTTTTCAAAATCACCTCCTGCCCCTACTCATTACCCAAAAAATCGTAAAAAACCCTATCCTATCAGGGCGGGATAGGGCGGGTTCGAAGCGGGGCGGGTTGAATTGCCATCTCTACTTGCAGGGTGCTCAACAAAGGGATCAAATAATCCCATTTTGGAATTCCTAATTATACTCCCAAATTTCCGGCAATACAGTATTTGTTTTGATTATGTATGTCATAATAAGGGTAAAACTGGTATATCACACTTGAATAGGATGAAAACATAACTATGAATAGTGATTGGAATTAAAACTTATATAGTGCCCGAAAAGAGGAGGATTATTTAATTAACTCGAGAAAAAATATTTATTTATGTGAACACTTTACATCAATCTCAAAGCTAATTGGTAATGAGTGGAGAAGTCTCAGCATATATTAAGTGATCATCTATTCCACTCCCAAGCAATGTGGGACTCTTGTTCCTTAACTCCCCCCTCACGTGTAGCTGCATTTGAGGTCTATCACATGTGGCCACTTTTTGGGTCTTATCATTGTGCAGCCTTTTTTGCTGGTCTGTCATCTTGGGGTACGAAGTGTGAATTTTTTTTTTAAAATGTGGGGTGGAATGGGCTCCGCTTTGATACCATGTGGAAACTTTACATCCATCTCAAAGCGGGCCAAAGAGAAATATTGACACTCTTGTTTACTGGGCAGTTTTCTGGTTTTGATAAGAGTGCTAAAAGGGCTATAAAAAAATTACGCGTATAAGAAAAATGACTTGTCTTGAAATCCGGGTTTAGCACTTTCATATAACACAGGGAACTCGTTAAATTTGTGTTTAGCCATTTGGTTGGTGCGTTTTTTTACATTTGGTCCTTGTTATTTTAATTGGTGTCTTGCCTTCTATTTTTTTAGTTGGTATTTGTCGTTGTGCACTTGGTCTGTTTAATATTTGTATCTTCTTCAAAGATTAAGAAATTTCTTTTGCCAATAAAAAAGGAAAAAAATCTAAGGCTCAGGTTCAGATTTTAAACGATGTAATTACAGTTTAGTCACTTTAGTTGTTTACTCCTACAGATTCGACCCTAGTTTATGGTTTTGATTGCATACGTAACCCCAAATTGTGTAAAGTGACATTATTAGTTATTACAATAAAAGTATAAGTCTTTTATGAGTGGCTAAATAATTTTATTTATTTATTAAATAATTTCATTAATTAAAGGAGATTTGTTAACCATTAAAAATAGGAAAATTCTAAAGGGCTGACACTAAGTTTTAAAAAGTGTATTTAAATGTGTAAAAAACGTATGAAAAAGTGTGCAAGTGTATTGAAATATGTGAAAAATGTGGAGGGATGTGTTTTTTGTCTTTATGTGTTCTTATTGTTAGCCCTTTGGGTTAACAATAGCAAAACCCTTTAAAATATCCTATTACGAGTAAATATTTTGATATGCATTGTTATTAGGTACTATTAAAATATTTGTCTTAAAAAATAGACTAATGAAATTTTATCAAATTACCCTCCATTATAAACTATGATTACCGTTTTGCCCTTAGAATTATTACTGTATTGAAAAATGCCCTTATTAATTAAAATTATCAAACTAATTTCGTGCTAACAAACTTACATGGATATTCCTAAATGATATTTTACCAAATTACCCTCACACATGGTTAATCACCAAATTACCTTTCCTATATATATTACCAAAACAACCTAGAGTCAACCAAATTGCTACTATACTACTACCTAACCAACTCCATACTTGTCCTAAATCACGCATTCACCCTTCACGTTTTACTGAACTACATTTGAACCCTATTCCATTATATTAAAAATTCATTTATGATTTCACAATGTTACTTAAGAACCCCAACGATTTGAAATTCGACCTTAATGTGCCAGTTGACATAAATCGCAGATCAATTTGAATAATCTATATAAATTAATATTATCATTGTGTGCTGTTAATTTGTGATTTGATTATCTTGGAATTACCATCTCATTAGAAATAATGAATAGGATCACTGGGTTGGTATTCATTCAAACGAGAACATATAGACATTGATAAGTTTTCGACTTTCGAGGCACGTGTATGGACTGGATTGTGATATGGGTGCTAACAGGGATTCAGTGTCGGCCAATGTGCTAACAGGGGTCCGGTGTTTGAAAGGGCGCTAACATGGGCTCAGTGTCCCTAGAACAAATTAGGCTTTTCATAGCGTTATTTTATAGCATTCTTTCAACAATACTACTAAAAAGAAGCAAAATTACAGCGTTCCATAGTCAGAAACCGAGGAAACGCTCGCGCCCTAAGTATAATTGCGTTTCATTAGAATTTTCATAGCGTTCCATGAAAATGATAGGCGCCAATCCTTGCTGCCCAATAATTTGCACTCTCCCTCACTGAAAAGTCCAGTTGTTTAGCCAAAAATAGGCGCTAGATCTCCCTTCATGCGAACTGGGGCAAGATTTCCAGATTTGCAATGACATTGATCCGATTGGAGACTAGAATCGTGAACTCTCGCTACCAATCAAATCCAAATCTACCTGCTTTCCGTATATCAGCTAGTTCTGAGGTCTCTTTGTTGCCCGCTATAGAATGTGATATTTGTTGTAGTGTGTTTGAAAGGATGCTAACAGGACCCGGTCGACGAAACGGATGCTAACGGGGGGCCATAGTTACGTTGCATAAGGAATTAGAGAAAGTGATACTCCTAATAGAACAGAAGAATCTCGAATAGAAACCCTTAGAATTCATGTTAGATAAACAGTTCTTTTTTATCTGAATAAAGGCTTTGTTTGGACCCCAAGGAAAAGAAAGAAAAGAAAAGGAAATAACAAAATTTCTTCTTCCTTTGCTTGGTTTGGGAGGAAAAAGAGAAGAAAAATAACTAAACTAAATTATTTTAACTAAAAAATTTTCTCTGAACCTTCCTCAATCTTTCCTCTCATTTTCCCCCCCTTTTTCTCGCTTTTTTTTTTTTTTTTTCTTTTCTTTTCCCTAACTACCACCAAACAGAATCTAAAGTTTGCAGTTGATGTAGTACAGGGTCACAATAGTTGAGGTGGACATACAATACACCAAGGTCCACTTGAATTATGGTGGTCATGTTTTGGCACGTATGTGTACTCGTGTTGGCCGGTTGTGAACCAGTCATCACCTGAGCATGTACAATTAAACACAAGTCGAGGATTGTTTGATCTATAATCTATTGGAAAAATTGACAGCAAACCTAAAAAAACAAAACAAAGGACTTGGGCTTCTAGCTCGGTTGGTCGTGTATCAGTACTTACACGATGAGAGGTTTTGGTTTGAAGCTGTTAAGATAACATCGATACTTATTTTTGTAACCTAACTTCATTAAAAAAAAAATTGTAATCTAATAACATATTAACATATAATCTAACATCCTATAGTCTGGAGAAAAAAAAAATGCCAAAAAACAAAAATCTACGGTTTGTCGGCGACTGAATATTTATGCTGTCTCTTCGACTACTTACCCTGTTGTATATTTCCATCACGTAGACCACTGTGTGTTACTTCATTCTTTTTGCAAAGTTTTAGTTTTATTGCTTTTGTCCATTGTTTATGACAAACAAAACTCAGAAAATCACTAGGCGCCTGGCTGAGTTTAGTAACTGGATTGTTAAAATCTTCTGAAAAACTTAACTTTAATACTTACTTAGAGCATTCTTATCAGCATCCCTAAACTAACTTTTAAGTTAAAATAAAGAGTCAACCCCCCAAAAACCTCAAAAAATCGGCCTCTCTATCTTCCCTCACCAATTTATTTTTGCTATAGTGCCTACTTAAATGTGAGTAGGCACTGGTCACTCACCTGTTGTTGTTTTTTTTTTTCTTTCTTTTACGTCTAATCACTTCTCCCGCGCTCAATGAGAGCACTTTTTGGCGCTAAACAAGTACTGCTCCACCTCTCTCTTCCATCTCTTGCAACAGCTTCTCTCAAGAATTTCATCTCTTGTTTTAGAACAAACGTAGTTAAGAAATCTGGCACAGCAACAACAGATTAATGTTGTTCTCTCTCTTCTTTTTTTTTTGGGTAAAGGTCGATTGATGTTGTTCTTGTTATCATGGCAATCTGGGCACCTGGATTAGGCAGATCCAGGCGCCTAGAATGGGTGAATTCAGGCGCATGGAAAGCAGATCAATCAGCAACTTCAATATTCCAGGTCTCATAATAAATCAAATGTAATGTTCCTAACTTACTCTCACATGCTCAGAATGATGTTTAATGGTTCTTTGAGTGAAATGGACCTTAAGATCAACTTCATAGCATCAAATGAGCTTGAAAAAGGCATGATTTTAGATGATTCAATGATGAAATGCAATGCACAAGACATATTTAAGATCTGATATACTATATCCATGCATATAAAATGCTATTTGAGCAGCTTATGCTTGTAGCAAAATGAAATGAAATGAATCTATACTAATGAGGGAATAAAGATGCTTATAATGGACCACTAGCAATGTGGAAATGCTTAAATGACATGAGAACTTCTCTAAACACATTAGGAATTTAATGATCAGACTCTATAAATGACATATAAACTCATGCAAGCATTCTTTTCTCATATTACCCTTTGTTAATCATGGTTTTTGCTTTCAAAACACTCCAAATGCCCATTGTAATGAAGATTTAAACATAAGGTATGATTAATCAAACATAAATGCATGCAAATGATCTTCCATGGACTAATTAAAATGCAAAAGAAGGCAGAAATATGACAAGGGAGAGGGAATCTAGGCGCCTGCATTAAGCAGATCTAGGCGCCTGGATTTGATCGTTCTCGCCCACTATCAACTTAAACCACACTCAACTTGGGTTGAGCTCCAAGCGCCTGGGTTGTGCAATTACAGGCGCTTGGATTCAATGCAGGTGCCTGGAATATGAAATCCAGGAGCCTGGACTCCTTCTAGGCACCTGGATTTAGCCAATCCAGGTGCCTATGGGAGCAATCCAGGTGCATGTGTTTTGAGGTTTGGGCTGTTCTAGGGTTTTAATGGGTGTTTTGGTGGGCTCATGGGAGGTTTTTGGTGAGGTCCTCAAGTATTTGATCAAGCCTTGTATGCTCTCATTAGGCATTTTCATCATTGGGGAAGTCACGGAATCCCTAGGGTCTGGATTGGGGTGTCTACACTAATGTGACCAATCTGCTGGGTATGCTCTTGTTGCTGTCGTGTCCTCTTGGGTAAAATGCTTAGTGACTAAAGCATGGGTTTTCTTTGTTTATGACCAGGTGACTAAAGAAGTTCTATAAAATGTAAATTTTCGTTTAAATACAGATTGTATCCTGCTCTACGACTAAAACTAGACCAGGTCAGATGGTTGGAACTATTTTAGATAGTCAATTAGTCGTGTTTGCACTTTGATACTTGAGATCTTCTAGGCTGATGGTTTGGATGTAACATTTTTTTGCACTTTGATACTAAAGAAGTTTTATTTTTGCTTTCTTGTGAAACTGAATCATATTACATCCTAATCCGAACCCTTTTTGGAGATTCATACAATACGAATTGACATAATATCAAAATAGGTTACTTTGTCAACTACAACTACTAATTAAATTTGAAGTCACGATTAAAACTTAAAGGCACATGAAAAACTTAAATAACGACAATGAACATTCAAACACTGAAATGTAGAATCGTAATGCCCTACGACTGGCTATATGGTTCCTAGAGGTGCTGGACGAGGTCCGATTGGAGTTGAGAGTGACTTCCCCTATCTCTGATGCGATGATGTCGTTGAAGAAACTCCGTAAGCTCAATTGTGTTCTCGTGAGACGGTTGTGCAATAGGAACTTGATCATTTTGCTCATAATCCAATGATATATTTTCATCTCATTGATCCTCAACAATCATATTATGAAGTATAATGCAAGCCTTCATTATATAATTAAGAGTATGAAGATCCCAAGGTCGTGCAGGACCACGCAAAATTGCAAAACGTCCTTGAAGCACCCCAAATGCACGCTCTACATCCTTCCTACACGACTCTTGAGCCATCACAAAATGTTTTTCCTTTCGTGTTTGAGGAACTGGAATGGTTTTCACAAATGTTTCCCATTGTGGATATATACCATCAGCAAGATCCCATCTCGTAATTATTACCATTAACAGTATAGTTGACTAGAGGAGCATGCCCTTGAGTAAGATTGTTGAACACGGAAGACCGTTCTAATGCATTGATATCATTGTGAGAACCAGGCAATCCGAAAAAATGCATGCGATATCCAAAGATCATGTGAAGCTACTGCCTCTAAAATAAGGGTTGGTTCATGAGCGTGACCAGTATACATACCTTTCCATGCCGTTAGACAGTTCTTCCATGACCAGTGCATGCAATCATTGCTCCCTAACATTCTAGGGAAGCCACGACTTTCATTGATTGCTAACAGTCTAGCAATGTCATTGCTATTTGGTGACCTCAGGTACTCGTCAGAAAAAATCTCGACCACTACTTTGACAAACTTTCTTAGGCTTTGCATTGCAGTACTTTCTGCAATCCTTAAGTATTCATCTATAAAATCAGACGCTATTCCATAAGTGAGTATTCTTAGTGCGGCAGCCGTTTTTTGAAGGGAAGACAAACCAAGCACTCTAGCATTATTCCTCTTTTGGACAAAATAAGGATCGTGAGCTACCACCTCTGAGTGAATATGATGAAAAAGTGAACGTTTCATTTGAAATCTCCTCCGGAATACATTGGGAGGAAATACTGGTTGATCAGCGAAATAGTCGAGAAAGAGCCTTTGTTGTCCTGCCAAATGACCACGTCGAATAACAGTGCGGCGTTGCCTAGATCGCGTCAAACTCTCGGCTTCCAATCGTCCTGCATCCATAGTAGCTATTGCAATAAACTCCAAGTCATCATCGGAGTCAGAGTCATTGAGAATCATTTTGTCTAGAGACTCAAGATCCATATTTGAAAATGAAATAGTACGAAAAGAAAATGTAGGTGTAGATGAAAGTTAAATGACAAACTGTCTAATTTATGGTTAAGAGAATATGGCCGTTAGAATATAGTCGTTGGAAATATAGCCGTTGGGAAAGTATTAAATTTTTTTTTGTTTGTTTGAAAATAGTAAAATTTTAAAATGAAAAATTTTAGAGAGATATTTGAATAAAAAAATAGAAGTAGAAAGAAAGAATAGTTTAATGCAGTAAAGGTAGAATAGAGAGCCTGATTCTGTGAAGTTTTGCAAAAGTGGCTTTGCTAAATTGTAAAAGGTGTTTTTGAAGTTAAATTTGGTGTAAAATTTGGTGCTCCTGATAAGGATGCTCTTAGACTTCGCGAGCGTGTGTATGAATTTGTGAGTGGTTCTAGCATTAATATTGATTTAAGATCGATGTCATTCCTCTTACCCTCTCTTTGGCAATTCTTTTTTGTCTTTTTGGTTATTCGCTCCTAAATTCCAAAAGTCTCTTTTAAATGCCCCAAAAGCCCAAACAATAGAAACAATTTGACTTTTGTCTACAGCCTAAAGACAAAAAAGTTAAGGCCCCGTTCCAATAACTTAGAATGTTGACTTTTTGAATTTTCACGTTTCACAAGATATGTCATTTGACTCATTTCTCCTCACATACATAAACTGAAAAATTGAAGTAAGTAGAACAGGGCCTAAGAAAAACGGTGCCTCAGTTGCTTAAAAAGTTACTCCACCATTGATTGCCAACAACCCTCGAGCCCGTTCCCCTAATCTGTTTCGAAAAGCATGAAACGTAAAAAAAAAAAAAATGCCCAAAATCCGCCGGTTCAGAAACACCTAGATATTAGGGTAAATGACCAAAATCACCCCTGAGGTTTCTATAAATTACAACTTGTCCCTCATGTTTGGGAATTTACAAATTATCTCGAATTGCATAACAAACTAGCCTATTGTCGTGATGTGGCCGTTAGGAAATTCGACGGAATCTGTTTAACATCATCAAATCCCTAATTACAATACACCAAATTGTTCTTTCGTAACCCATGAAAAGATATTTTCACTTATCTATAGCCTTTCACAAGTTACAAAAAGATTTGATTCACCGTAATTAAGAGTTGACGATGTCAAACAAATTACATCGAATTTCCTAACGGCTACATCGCGACGGAGGTTAATTTGTTACCCGACAGAGGGTAATTAATAATTTCCCAATCACAAGGAGACAATTTTAGGGGTTATATTTGGGTAATTTACCCTGAATCCTAGTATACTCCTATTAAAGAGTTGGTTTTTTTTTTTTTGTCTTACTCATAAACGACCTTTAGCTTGTGACTTGTGTGATGTCTCTAGCTACCTCTCTTACCCACCCTTCACTCACGTGCTCATTCAACCCTCTCACACAACCCCAAAAAAAAAAATCATTTTAAAAAGTGGGTAGGTTTCAAAAATTTCAATCTACCCTCCTCTCCCTTATCTACCACTCCTCTTGTAATACCAATATATTTATGCCCTCACTCTTAAGAAAAATATTTGTCACTAATCACACAGGCCAAACCATGGCTTCTCTGGCTTTCATCATCTACTCTCTCCTCATCGGCATCTTCCTATACTTTGTTCTCAGCCTCCTCCGCAACCGTTACCCGCGGCCGCTCCCGCCGGGGCCGAAGCCATGGCCGGTGATCGGCAACCTGCCCCACCTGGGCACGATGCCGCACCACTCCATCGCGGCCCTGGCCCGGACTTACGGGCCGCTGATGCACCTCTGGATGGGGTCGGTGCACGTGGTGGTGGCGGCGTCGGCGTCGGTGGCGGCGCAGTTTTTGAAGACGCACGACCAGAATTTCTCGAGCCGGCCGCCGAACTCCGGGGCGAAGCACATAGCTTATAACTATCAGGACCTTGTGTTTGCGCCGTACGGGCCGCGGTGGCGGATGCTTAGGAAGATATGCTCGGTTCACTTGTTCTCTGCTAAGGCCTTGGACGACTTCCGCCACGTCCGCCAGGTCTCCTCTCTCTCTCTCTCTCTCTTGTTTTTTAATTATTAAAAGTCCACCGGTGAAGTTCTTTTTGTGCAACGTTTGTTATTTAAAATTTTAAAATGTGTTAAATCCCTGCCTTTATTTAAGGAGATTATTTTAGAGTAAAAGTAAACTTGTAGGATGGAGAAAGCTTTTAAAAAACTGATAAAAAGCTATGGACGAGATTCATTTCATTTCACTTTTCCACTGGTGAAAGTTCTTTTTGTGCAACGTTGTTATTTAAAATGTGTTAAATCACTGCCTTGGCATTATTAAAGGAGATTATTTTAGAGTAAAAACTGATAATAATAATAATAATAATAATAATAATAATAATAAGTATTATTAAGTGGATGAGATTCATTTCACTTTAGCGCCAAGTGATAGTATTTGTCGACTAGATTCAGTTTTTTAATATTGATTACTTTTCGGGGGTTAATAATAATAATAATAATAATAATAATTATTATTATTATTATTATTATTATTATTATTATTATTGAGTACTTTTCAGTTTTTTATATTATTATTATCATTTCTTTTTGCACCGAAAATTTGGATAAGATCATAAGAGGGATAGTATAGGAAGAGAAACCAAGAAAAAAACAAATAATAATTAAGAAAACAGGATAAGAATCCTCAGAAAAAATGATTGGGCCGGAAAATGAGCTAGAAATATGATTGGAAAATTTTCTAAATTTGCCCAAGTTAGAGGCCCATTTTTCACAGCCCAATTCGTTAAATTCATACGGAACCGATCTGTCAAATTCGGAACCGAACCGATCCATCCGTATATCATCCACGGATGGTTCCGAATCTTGAAAACATAAATCCGTTATTATCGGTTCGGATCATATCCGGAACCGAACAGTAGACACCCCTAGTTTACTATCCGAAAAAAAGAAAAAAAAATTCTTGATTCACTTGACGTCGTAATTTCCTCATCGTTTAAAATAGAATTTTAAATAATTATGAAACGCCAATGACTCAAGAAGAAAATAGGTTGAGGGCCACATTTGTAAGTGTTAGTAAAATTGAAGGGCATTGAATGTAATCTTCAATTATTGTCCTGGTGCTGAAAGCCCAATTCACCGTCGGTCTTGGGCCTACATGAGCTAATAATTAATAAAATATATGTGGTACCCATCACGCATGTAATCTTGAAAAATTATTCTTAATTAATTGAGTCAGATTAATTTTTTGTCTTCTTCAATTTAATGTGTTAATTAATTTTGCGTTAATTTTTGATGAATTATTAATTTGTCTTGACGAATCTTAAAAGTAAAAAGTTATCAATCAAATTAAAAAAATTGTGAATAAAGACAAATAATTCAAAAAGTTATTTTGTTTTGAATTATTTTTTTCTTTAATAACTTTTTAAAAATTTTGATTGTGATTTTTTACTAATTAGATTTCTGCCATCGAAAAACGAACCAATAATTCTTAAAAAGATAACTATAAACTGCTCCAGTAATAAAAATGTGAACATATGTGAATAATGACAAATTAATTGTGGCTCAATTTTTTAGAGGAGAACATTATTTTCATCACCGGCGGAAACAAATGTTTCCTCTAAATCAATCAAAACGGTCCGTGACTATTGTGATTGATTTGAAGAAAATATTTATTTTCACCACTGGCAGAAATAACGTATTCGGTAAATATGAGGAGCACTCAATAATCACTCTCTAATCACGTGCTCGGTGGTCGAAACCAACTCAATATCACGCGACTGTTTGTACATTTTTTTAATTTTAATTGCACTGACAGCTGTTCTTAATACCGCAGGAGGAGGTAGCAATCCTCACGCGCGCGTTAGCGAGTGCGGCCAAATCCAAAACAACCGTAAATCTCGGCCAGCTCCTGAACCTGTGCACCACCAACGCCATCGGGCGCGTGATGCTGGGGCGGCGCGTGTTCGGCGACGGCAGCGGCGGCGGAGACCCGAAGGCCGACGAGTTCAAGGGGATGGTGGTGGAGCTGATGGTCCTGGCCGGAGTTTTCAACATCGGCGACTTCGTGCCGTCGCTGGAGTGGCTCGATCTGCAAGGAGTCGCCGGGAAAATGAAGAAGCTGCACTCGAGATTCGATGCGTTTCTGAGTGAGATTCTCGAGGAGCATAAGGTGGGGCCCATTGGTGGTGGGGCCCAGAGTCACACTGATTTGTTGAGCACTTTGATTTCGCTCAAGGAGGAGGATGATGGCGAGGGAGGGAAGCTGACCGATACCGAAATCAAAGCCTTGCTCTTGGTAAGTGCATTTCTTTCTAGTACTCAATTCTAAAATTAATTGTGTTAAAAAATGCATTGGAGTTTTATCACAATTAAAAATAATTTTCGCATTGACATTTGCCTTTTAAAATACAACTCAAAGTTTAATTGTGTTTGAAATCGATCTATAATACTCCTTCCGTCTCGAATTTTTTGTCTATTTACGCTGGTATGTGTGCCATTTGTCTTTCAATCTGTAATATTTAATTTTTTTAAAATATTATAGATTAAAAGATATTATCAACTTATAAATTCAAAATGGGGCGGAGGGAGTATTACTTATCGAGAACTATCAAATAAGATTCATATTATTGAATATACATAATATTATACATTAGCATATACAGTATAATCTATTTTTCAAGGCGGCGTGAATAGTTAAAATAGACAACAAATGTGGGATGGAGGGAATAGATCGATCCATATGCGTGGAGTCACGGGTATGTATATGTCTGGATTCTTTTCTTAAAATTGCGTTCCTTAAATATTGCTCCACCAAAAAATCTAATTACTTTGTGCTCTCAAAGCATGGCCACGTGAAGTTCCGGGCCACTCTAACAATACACATTCTTATGAGACTCATGACTAAGTGTATGAATGCCAACCAAAAACAAAGGGAGGGAGTGGAAGGGGATTGTTTGGCCCTTGCACTTCTCTCAATTTTCTCCGTATTTGTAGTACTTTTTAATTTATTTGTAAAATTATAAAAGAGTGGTCTTCACAAACTGGGCTAAATTGATAATTCTGTGTCTGCCGCTGAAACCAATGTAAGTATGTGATCGGGGATAAAGCGTAGCCATGACCCGTACACCTTGTTCGGTTGGGTTTTCGAAACCCGGTTTTGAGAACCTAAATTTGAAAATACTTTCAAAGTGGTCTCAAAATTTGGTGCTTAATCCATCTCAACTTTAAGTCTAGAAAGAAAAAAAAATGGTAGAGGACTAGTTGGGAAAACCGAACAAGAACCAGGTTCTTAAAAACCCAGTTTGAAAACCCCAACCAAACAAGGCCGTAAATAGTTACTCCTAAAAAAATGCTCTGAGACACATGAAATTATAAACACGTACACACTCATAATGGCCAACGGAGCCCGCACATTGCACTTGTCCAGGCCTAGTTTGGATAAATTGAAAAAATTGGTTTTTTAGTTTTTTTAGTTTTGTCCTTATTCAATTTTTTTTTGTATTTATTAGTTTTCGGTCGATTTTTTTGTGGTTTCTTGGCTTGTCTCGACGAGAGGAATTTAAAAAGTATAAAATTATTAGTCAAACTTAAAGTTTTGTGAATAAAGATGAAAAATAATTCAAAACTCTCGTCGAGACAAGTCAAGAAACCACAAAAAATCGACCGAAAACTAACAAATGCAAATATTTTTTGAATAAGGACAAAACCAAAAAACCAAAAAATCAGCTTTCTCAATTTACCCAAACCAGTATCACTGGAAAACTGGGAGAGACTCAGAGTTGTTTGTGGTAGTAGAACAATTGGCTGTCCCTCTCACCTTTAGTCTCTCTCTCTCTCTCTCTCTCTCTCTCTCTCTCTCACATTTTAATGATTTCATAAAAGAAAGAAAAAAAGGTGTATAGAAGATGATGGACTGTCGTAAATTTCCTTCCTTGGTTTTTTTTTTTAACTTTTTTTTTTTTGCAATAATTCAATGAGAGAAACCGAGAAGTTAGGCAAACGTGTAGTAAAAGAAATTACACAGAGTGTTTTTTTATGTTGTACGGAGTATTAATTTTTCACTTAAATTTATTAGCTTTTATTTTTACCTAACATTTTTAGAATTCCAAATAAGTTACTCGCAGAAACGATCAAAAATTGTTTGGTCGACCATTTTTTCTTACATGAATGGGGCCTTGCCGTAATATGCAGGATTTGTTCACAGCAGGAACTGACACCTCATCCAGCACAGTAGAGTGGGCCATAGCGGAACTTCTCCGACACCCGAAAGTCCTAGCCAAAGCCCAAAGAGAGCTGGACTCAGTTGTCGGGCCTGATCGGCTAGTAACGGAAGCCGACTTAGCCCAATTAACCTACCTCCAAGCTGTTATCAAGGAAACCTTCCGGCTCCACCCATCAACCCCACTTTCCCTCCCACGGATGGCGGCCGAAAGCTGCGAAATCAACGGCTACTTCATTCCAAAGGGTTCGACTCTCCTCGTCAACGTGTGGGCGATAGCCCGTGATCCAGAAGCTTGGGACAATCCTCTGGAGTTCAAGCCCGAACGGTTCTTACCCGGTGGGGAAAGGCCCAATGCTGATATCCGAGGGAATGATTTTGAGGTCATTCCATTTGGGGCGGGCCGAAGGATATGTGCCGGGATGAGCCTTGGGCTTCGGATGGTCCAGCTACTAACCGCGACATTGGTCCATTCCTTCAACTGGGAATTGCCTGAGGGAAAATTGGCCGAGAAGCTTAACATGGATGAGGCATATGGGCTGACCTTACAGCGGGCCGAACCCCTCATGGTGCATCCAAGGCCAAGGTTTGGGGCCCATGTGTATCAGGCCTAAGGGAGTGTTTGTACTATGAGTAATACGGTTGTGGTTTCATGGGCCTGTTTGCTTAATTATTAGTTGGTTTTTTTCTTCTCTTTTTTTTGAACAAGTTTAATTTGGTTACAGACTTGATGCACTCAAGTATAGAGTTTGATGAAGTGGAATAAATGAGTACTCCCTTTTGTTCCTCCTGCAGCTATTGCTATTTCCATTTACTGGCTACTTTGGACACTGTTTTTCTTCCTCTCTTTTCTTTTCAATTCTCCCCTCCTTTGGGGCCAGTCTGGAGATGTGTTCGGTCATTAACTTAGAGGTATTTTTTTTGTCGGTATTCAATTTTTTTTTTTTTTGAATTTATTAGTTTTGCGTCAATTTTTTGTAGTTTCTTGGTTAGTCTTGACGAGAGGAATCTAAAAAGTATAAAATCATGATAAAAAAAATTTAAAAAGTTCACTAAAGACAAAAATAATCCAAATTTTTGTGGTTTTTTTGGATTATTTTTGTCTTTATTCACAAAACTTTAAGTTTGGTTAATAATTTTATACTTTTTAGATTCCTCTCGTCGAAACGAACCAAAAACCCACAAAAAAATCGACATAAAACTACCAAATTCAAAAAAAAAATATTGAATAAGGACAAAAAGAAAAGAAAAAAAAAACCAAACTGGTTTTTTTTTTTTACCCAAAGTACCCCTTAGTCTCTTAGAATCAATCAAGGTGTACGCAAGTTGGCACCTGCTAAACATTAAAAGAAAAGAAAAGAAAGACATTTCCTATGTCTAGATTAAAAATTAAACGTTATGTAATACAAAACATGTGTTAGCTTCAGAATTTAGACCCTGTAAGAGTATCTCAAGCAAATCTTTCAAACTTCAAACACAAAGGCTGTGTTTGGTTTGTTGTTTAGTTTAGTTTTGATGATGTAAGCAGGTGTAATGAGTAGAGAGCGATAGAGAGAGAAATGAGGGAAATGCTGATGTCAACAAAACTAAAACCTCAAACCGAAAAGGGCCAAAACAATTTGAGAGTTTTTGCACTTTTTGCATGCTTTAGCAAAATAGTCTTGCCATATTTGTCAATGGCTTCCCTCTCGATCTCGCCGTATATATTGTCTCCAGTCGTAAAAGTAGTGGTGTATTTGTGGTAGAACAAGGTCATAGTACCTTCCATTCGTTCATGTTAGTATCGAGAAACATTCTGTTGATTCTTATCGGATAAGCTCTCATCAATAGAAGAACTAAAATGTGTAGAAGACGAAGCCATCTAATTGCCTAGTAAAAATAAGATGGAGGGGGTGAATTTTATTTATGATCAGCCAAAGAGAAATGTGTTAATTTTAACTAAGCAAATGCATTGAAAGGAAGAATCAGTTTTTTTTTTTTTTTTTTTTTAATTTTATTTATTATCTGGGTAGGAGCAATCAGTTTGATGATTGTTTTCCAAGAGGAAATGGAGTGGTCTATTTTAAGAAGCCTCAACATATATTAGGGATGTTAAAAAAACCGGTGAATCTTGAATCGGGTCCGGACCGAATCGATTCGCACGTATTGGATTTTAACCTTGTATTAATGGTCCGGACATGGATTAAAAAATAAAAAACTGTGACTCGCGGTCTGAACACGGATTGTGATTTTGAAACCGTGGATTAACCGATCCGGACCGTGAGATTTTTATTATATAAGTACTTTTTTTTATAAAAAATAATATATATATGTATACATAATAATTTTACCACTTTTATAAAATATTGTCAATTTGATATTTTGATATGAAGGGTTATACTGTTATCTGCTATACTTCATTCAGTAGTTGTTGTTTTTTTGTCAGTAGTTTTTTTTTTTTTTTTGGATTGGACGTTGATGTACTATTGAAGTGTTTGTATTCTACTATATAATTGAACTAAACTGCCTTTGTTTGTAAACTGAAAAACTGGATGATGAATTGTCTTTGTTGCTCACTATATTACTACTGAAGTGTTTGTTCCAATGTTGACTTTGGGTTTTTGAAGAAGTTCATGATTTTTTTTAAGAATAAGTTGAAAATCCATGAACAAATCCAGAACCGATCCGTGACTCGTGGATCAGATTAAAACCGAACCGTGAGACTTTTGGATTGGACAAGGATTTTATTTTCAAAAAACCGTGACTCGAGGATTAGGATTGGACTCATGTCAATCCGAACTGTGAGCTAGGGGTGAGCACGGGTCAGATCGAGTTTGGCATCAAACTCACCACCTGACCCGAACTAGTCAGTTAGAAAAATTTGGACCCGAGACCGACCGACTACATCAACAGAACCGTCCTAAATAGGGGTTTCAGTTTTCCGGTCGGATCGGGCGGGTTCGTCAGGTTTGGCCTCTTGATGGCCAAAAAAATCTATAGACAACTAAAATCACAACCAAAACATTTGAAATGGAAAAAAAATCACAGAAATCGGGAACAATTCGAAAGGAAATCATTTGAAAGGGAAAAAAATCACTGACCATGAATCACGATCGCGAAAGTCGGAGATCTCTGCATTCTGCAACTTGATCGCGAAAGTTACGAACTCACGGTGGTGGATGACTGGACAGCATCACGGTGGTACGGTGGTGGATGTCTGGACAGTGGTGGATGACGACGTGTCGCGGTGGTGGATGATCGGTGAAGGAAGAGGTTCAAATCTTAGAGAGAGAGAGAGAGGGCGACAGATCTTGGGTGTGGGGGCTGGGAAATGGGAAAAGAAAGGGAATTAGGGTTAGAATTTGAGAGAGGGTTGAGATCATTACAGGTGTAAGGCTGGAAAATAACATGTGTTTTATATATGGTCGAGTCGGGTTAATCGGGTCTCAGAGTACTCCACCCGTGAACCGCTCGAAACCCAGTAAAAAAATACTCTCCTAACCCATGAACTGCCCAAATCACTTGTTTGAACCGCCCATTTGGTGCTCGGGTCGGACGGGTAGCTGCTCAGCCCTACCGTGAGCAACCCTACTCAATATAGCTCATTGTTTTAACCATTGGGAATCATAAATGGGATGGTCTATTCCTCCCCCAATCCATTTTCCTATGTTTTTATAGCAGTTGGTAATAAAATGGAAGTGGGTGGGTAGAGAATTTAATTTGGTGAGTAGGTAGTTATATTTGGTCATTTAAATTGGTCAAATGGGGCTCATTTTGTGTGTTTGGTAACAAACCTAACAAGATAAAACTAGGGATTAATTTTTCACTTTGCGTCATAATACACAACATTTTTAGAGTCACAAACGTGGATGCTCTTATTGTAAATTGTGTTTCCAAATGTTATTGAGAGTCCATCTTTAAAGTTCATCTTAGGTCGCATGAAACTCAAATATTGGTCTTTGTTTTGATGAATTGAGCAAAAATCAAATTCTACTATTAGCATACAATTGTTTTAAGGAAAATACCAATCCATAGTCTCCCGAATCATAGATATAAAATTAAAAAAAAATCACAAGTCTATATATATATATATATTGTTTTTTTCATTATTTCACTGAAAAAGGGAGAAGCAAAAAAGACAGGAGCTCAAAAAAGGCCTAAAAAGGGCGTCGTTTTCACTATTTCCCTCCCGGCAAAATAATAAAATTACGTCGTCGTTTCATCGGTTCTTCTTCTTCATCTTCGTCTTCGAATCCACAACTGAGAAATTAGGGTTTGAGTGATGTTTATGATCGATCCAACCCTCCCTCCTCCACCATGACAACCACACAACAACTACAACAAGAAGTCGCCTTCGAAATCAATCGTTCTCTCTCACCTGCTTCGATTTCTCCCTCCAAGATCGACGGCGGTGGAGTCCTTTCTCTCTCCTCCTCCTCCTCGGAGTGCCATGGATTCTGGCGCGACGCGGCTCTAGCGGTGCCTGCGGCGCTTTTCGTGCTCTACTTGGCCTTTCATGCCAAGAAGAAGCTAAGGAAACTCAGTAATGGAAGGAACTATGTGACGATCGGATACTACGCACTCCTCTGGGTCGCTGCCCTTCTCAACCTTGCCTGGTGCTCTCTTCAGGTTAGTTTTTTTTTTTTTCTTTTCCCTTCATGTGTTTGATTTGTTGTTGACTGAACCTTGAGTTCACTGATCCAGAGAGAGAGAGAGAGAGAGAGAGAGAGAGAGAGAGAGAGAGAGAAGCTGGCGAGCTGGGTCCTCTCCATACCTCATCCCTCATGCCCCTCCATTCTCAATTTTCGTCCAAATCTTGGTCCAAAACTAAAAGTCCACAAAACGTGAGAATAATTCGATATTGATAGAGATGTGGATAAGTTACGCTTTGTTATGTAAAAAGTTGTAAGGTTCTGTACAACATATTTACCATCTATTTTGCTTAACAGTTTGCAATTTGTTCACACATCTATAAATATCTGACCATACCGATATTTTTTAGACTTGCCAGAGATGTGGATGAAAATGAGAGTATGGAGGGATATGGTATAGAGAGGAGCTCATCCCATTTCTGTTCATGTCGTTTGGTTGGTACGGAAATGAACAAGGTGTAATGTGTACATACTACAGAGTATTAAACAAGTGATTGAGTATTTTTGTTTGGTTGGTTGTTGAATATATAGTCATATTGGAGTCCGCTGATGCTGTGTTTGGTTGCTGAGATTCCAAGAAAACTTGAGAAAATAAAGAGAAGTTGAGGTCTTTTGTTTCATGTTCTTTGGTTGATAGGAAGATGAATTGGGAATAATTTGTACAGTAAGTTAACCATTTGATTGGCATTGTCTTGGAGGAAAAGTATGGCTATGTTGAGTATTACCTTATTTACATTCTTTCAGAAATATTAGGCCTTATTTATGTTGAGTATGCCTAGCAACTCCAGAACATTTGTGGAATATAGGTCTGCACGGGTAGTATGGTAGTAATTGGCTAAAAAAGTACGTGACTCACTAAAGCAGTTTCTGCTGCAATTTGCATACTCATTGAATTGACATTTACATAGATTTTACATCAGGTCAAATGGAAGCTTGTTTCTGATCTTATCAATTTCACCATAGATCTAGCATCTTGATGACCAGTTGGAGGGACTGTAACCAAGTTTTTCCAGTTTTTTTATCTTGAAACATTGGTGGCCTATGCTTCATTAGATATAAATATTTTTCCTGTAAGTTGCCAGCATGATTCAATGGAGCAGTAGAGGACTATAACAAGGATAATATTGTTCACTCGTACCATTCGGAGGCCTGAATTTTATTACTGCAGTTATCAGTCAGTTATGAGAATATGGACTTGTTTTGAAGATTTCTTTTGATGAAATAGGCATGGCAATGCTCTTCTGGGAAGGAAGTTGCATGGAACCTGTTATCTTTGTTCACAACAGCTGTAATGCTATCTTTGGAGATTAGCTTAATGGCCTTCTTAATTCAGGAAAATCATTCTACTGGGTTTGATTCACTAGCACGTGCTTTCACTCTTTCAGGCATCATTGTTGGTGTAGATATGCTTCTCAAGGTAATACTTGCTTGAGTTTCAGAGATATTCTTTTCTGCCTGCATGTATAGTATTTTCCTTGTAACTTCAGATATCATGTTGAAGTTTTCAAGCGAATCTCATTAATTGTTGTCCGAGCTCTGATTTTGCGTCGGTGTAGCATTGTTAAGGAATTAAGCCCATTGCCTCCGGCAATAGTTGGCATGTTTGGCAGCTTTTTAGAGCTTCATGTAGCTTCTTTTTCAAAGTGGCAGTTAGCAATTTATTCTGTATTTCCAGCTCAAACAAAGAAATGAACCAGGCTTAAGCAAAGTATACTTGGATATGTGCACTTGTGAGCACAGTTTTCTAATTTACAAATAACTTCTAGTACTTCATTCTTGTGGTTTTGTTTTATGTTTAGCGAATGAAGATTACATTCAAGAACTACAATAATGGGACACTACATCAATCATGTGAGGTCCGGACAATTAAATCAAGCCCAATATAGAATAACCGAAGAACTAGCTCCGTAGCAAGGGGAAAAAAGTACTGGCTCCATAAAGGTGAGAGATCAATTTAACCACCGAAGACTAGTAATCAATTCTTGCCATCAGCAAGATTTGACCCCTTGGCCTCTCAGTAGAGAGTTACAAGGGTGATCAACTAGGCTGTTCCTTGTTGGTTCATTCTTGCGGTTCAAACCTATGATGCATAGAAAAAAGTTCGCCGATTACAATTAATATCTTTCCTTACCTACTTGGTGCGCAACAAAAGGTTATGTTGTGGTTTATCAGAACTTGTTTCTCAGAGCAGTGATTGCCTGATGGGGATCAAGGAGTTGGTTGGTGTGTGTCAGTTAGGCGAAGGAACATGTGCCAATAATTTAGGTGTTCTAATTAATTATGATTTTGATTTGTTTCCTGATAATTTCTCGTTTCTCTTCTATTATTTCCTTATATGTTAGTAGGTAGATATATAAATGTGGGATTACGTATGGAAGACATTACGCTTGGCGTATTGTACTTTTAGAATATTGTTTTCCCACTCCATGGGTTCTTCTTCTTTCCTTCTTTTCTCTTCCCTTTCCTTTCTTTCTTCTCTGGTTCTACACCAAGCTGTCTGGTGATTACATTTGCAGTGACTTTTTCAACTAATTACGGATAGGTCCACATTTTCCCTTTGGCATGATGACTCTGACTACATAGTTCATAGGCTTTCTTCTAAGAAAGGGTAAGGAGGTTGTCCTTGTATTGTGCACGACACCCACCCAACTATAATGTGATGACAAAACTCGTAAAACCACCTGTTTTTACCAAACCACTCGTGATTATGGTGAGCTGGGTCAAGCAGATTTACAGTGCTCATTTATACTCCTGGATGAGGTTGAATAACAATTCCCACTTTTCTGGTTGATTCAAGTGCGAGTGCGAACAAGCAGAGTTTGAGCACTCAATGCCCTACTAAGCTATAGGATCATTTACGTACCCGCTCAGATTTTGCTTTCTACAAGTGCGTGTAATATTTGTAGAAATCTGTCTTCGCTCACTGAATGAGTGAATGTAATCCCTTGCTGATATCTACCTACATCTGTAGTTTATTACATCTGATATTTATTGTGATCTTGAACTCCATTATTTTCCTACAGCTTTTGGTCTTTTTCTGTTCATGCCAACAGTCAGTTTGTCTCCATGCAGTGCTAGAAAACAAATGATTCACTATTCGGTCATAGTTTTTTGTCCTTTTCTTGTAGATCAGTGTCGGAAGAAGTCTGGCAAGTTCGTTTGCCTCTTAGGGCTATTTTTAGTCCCTTAATAGTAGTTCTTTGGTTCTGAGGGGGAGAAAACTATGTTCGTTGATTACTTACATTTTGCATTTTGCATTTTGCAGGCAATATTTGTATTTGGTTTCAGTGTCCCTCTATTTATTGACGGTGAAGAAACTACTCACAGGATGAAGTGGGGCTTGTGGACAATTAACAAACTATTGCTTGCAGCAGTTTATGGCTTCATATTGTTTGTGCACTCGTCAAAATGGCAAGACAAGTTGCCTCGTGAGTCTAAACTTATGATCATGTTATCATTGTTCTTTCCCCTCTCTGCTTCTACTCTCCTGTTTCTGGATTAATCTAATCTAAGGTGCCGACTTCTTTTCCTTCCCTGCAGCAAGACCCATGTTCTACAACTATGTTGTCGCCATGTTTGTCACTAATGCAGTGGCATTGTTTGCTTGTACACTTTCCGGAATTGGGTTTACCTTTGGACCTTGGTATGTGTATGTTGGAGTAATTTCCCTAGTAAGAAAAGATAACCGAGCTTTCTTTCAGATGACTATTAATTAACGCTTGGGAATTGGCTTTTCATATGTGCAGGTTGTACAATTTGACGCTTTTTTGTTATCACAGTCTCTATCTTCCTTTTCTGTATATAACCTTTTCAGCAGATATTTTCCAGGTGATTGCACTTTGCCGTTTAGCGTTTCTTTTTAAATTTTTAGTCCCATGGTTTAATTTTCTGCAGTTCGGGATCAGTCGTGATTTAGGGCGTTGTGCTGTGATGGTTTTTGCAGGAAGAAGATTTGCTTTTGGACGATGCATATTACTCGGAAATGAAAGATGCAGGATTTTTCGATGTTGATTGGGACTAGCGTAACCTTCCTGTGTCAAATGATTGCCGACTTGTACATAAAATAGACAGTAGATAATCCCAGCTGTATGTTGTAAACAAAAGGAATGGCTTTCTGGGAGTGGAAGAACTTATCAGAATTGTGTGAAGGGTTCTGGCCGGAACTTCTGCTTCATTCCTCAATGCCCAACATTACCAGGAGAACTTATCAGAATTGTGTGAAGGGTTGTGGAACTTTTTTGCTTCATCGCTCAATGCCCCACATTACCAACTAATGACCACTACCACATCTACCATCAACTAATTAACAACTGCCCTTTCCCACACCCGGATCAGTTTTGCTCATTTCATAAAAACATTTCATTCGCTGTAATTTCAAAGAAAGTGAAACTCTTCAGACAACGAAATCCGAATTTTTAAGTTGCCTATATGTTTTGATTCATACTCTCTCCGTCCCTTTTTAAATGATCCATATGGGAATACGTGCAATTTCAAACTTCTAAAGAACATATTTCTCTATATAACTTTTGAATTTGTTTTATACCAAATTAAAGTGCTCATTGAGTACTTTAATTTGGTGCAAGAAAAAATTTAAAAGCATTATACAAAAGTACATTTTTAAATGTTCGCAAAAATACACGTTTTCCAAGTAGATCACTTAAAAAGGGACGGAGGGAGTATTGTTTTATGTGATTTTCGAAGCTTTGTTTAATAGTACTAATTGAAATTCATCAAACGATATCCATATTGCTTATAAAAAAAAATATTACGGATTAAAAGATATAAACGAATTTTTTATAGGGCTGGACTAGTGTAACTTTTTGGGATGGATGGAGTACTAAATTGGTGTACATTTCAATAAGTTTCAATAAAAAAGATAGCTTTCCATAGATCATGGATATTAGATCTGTTTATTAATCTATATTACATTACACAAGGGTTTTCAAAATGTCTCTCTCACAAGTGTTCTCCGTGGCACTTTGGAGGGCTGTGATTGATTCTAAAGTTAAGTTCCAATTGATCCAAGGGCTTTTATCTTTTTTCATTCAAAATTTAAACTCATAGTTTGAGGATTTCTTTTCAAGGGCTAAGATTGACACATAATCTAAAAGGAATGATTGTTGAAGTGATTCTATTAATTCTAATAACAAATATCTTCGCTGAATCTAAAAGGAATGATTGTTGGAGTGATTTTATTTGTGATAATGATAACAAGACAAACAAAAAGGAATGGCTTTTTCCGGTGAGGAAAAAAAAGAAAGGAATGACTTTCAAAATTCCGGTAAAATTAAGGTATACAATATCTTCCTTATATATACATACATCACATTTTGGTATGTTATGCACATATATCCCTTAATTAGTGATCGTATGCCTTATTACCAATACGAAATTCTGGTTAGAAAAAAAGAGATAACGAATGACTTTTGCCTAATTACTTACACTATGTGCACGACTGCTCTCTCTCTCTCTCCAAAACTAATCCTTTCCACTGCCAACCATTGACACCGCTGCTTCCAACCATTTCAGGTTTGTTAATACGAAGACGTTTCAAACAGTTATGATGAGAATGTTTGGAGACGTTCACGGTTAGTTGTGTTTGAGGACTAACTTTTTTTGGAGAGACTCACAATGTTTTCTTTTTCTATTTTATTTTTATTTTTTGTGATTATGACATGTTTTCAGTTTTTGTTTACATCTCATCAAGGCACGTATTTTGTTTGTTGTGCATCTTCTTTTTTTTTTTTTTTTAGTGTTGAAGACCCATGTGGTGAAGTGGATCGGCATGGACATCTAGGGTTTTGAATGTCGTTGACAAGGATGATGCTCAATTCTTGGGATGACCTTTGGTTTCTATTTCAAGACTTCTAACCATGAGGGGAAAAGGTAAAATTGTCAATGCTGGAATTTCTTTTCCTGGTGATCCTCAGTTTTAGTGATAGGCTTTGCTATAAAGCAAGCCTATATATCCCTGTTCACCTTTTTTGCTTTGCTTCAAGCTCTAAAATTGATGGATAGTGAAATTGGATCAAAAGTATAAGAAAAGTTCTATTCGGTTTGTTGTATCTGGTGACTTCTATTTGATATAGTGGTTAGCTTAAGTTGACATCAAATTAAGTAGAGAAGTGCCATTGGGCATGGGTAGTCGAATTGCGGGAGGAGTATAAAGCCATTGCTTGAAACTAATACTATGTTCAATAATAATTTTCATCTCATTACATTTATTATCGAATTTATTTTCCCTGCAGTTTCTCTTTGGTATTCCAGCTCCAATCGAAAATTGTGCAGTTTCACTTTATTAGTGTTGTGTTTGACTAAGGACAAATAAAAAATCTAAAGTGATATTCTTAGCTTTGTTAATTTGCCTTTTTATCAGGTTTATAAGAAGTGGGAGGTTGTGGTTGCAGATGGGAGAACTGGTATGGGAAAACTAAGAGAAAATATGGCAATGGAAGGGGGTGGGGTGCATGAGCATCACACAGTGATTTCCAGATTCTCGGCAAGACGGTTGGGAAACATGAGTCGGACTATTGGTAGAGGCAGATGAGGATAGAGGAATTGATCATGGTAAGTATTGGATAGATTCGACAAGCATCAATTTTGGGTTAGAAGCGGTAGGAAGGATCTAACAAAGAATTTTGACGTAGCATGGTTTCATGATCAAATAGAATTTTGAATTGCATCGGGATTTGTAAAGACCTGCAAATTTGTGTTAAATAATAAAGATGTGGAATATATTTATTTTTAGCTGCGTGGGTGATACCAGCTTAACTGTTATGGTTGGGGGACTCGAACCTATCCGATGACGTCACTTGGGATAGCATCGTAATGCGTGTCCAACTTTTGAGATTTTTCTAGACAATTCTGAGCACACGGTGACGTTGCCCACAATTTTCTAAGTCACCACGAATATTTTGGTATTTTTCTGAAATCGAAACCCGGACAGTTAGAACACCGCTCAGAGTAAATTGTACTGCACGTCGTGCTTCGCGCCCCACACCACGCCTGCTGCCCCACCCCACGCCTGCCCCCCTTTTTATTGTCTGGGGAAGAAAAAAATAAGAGAAGAAAAAGAAAGAAGAGAAGGAGAGAAGAAAGAAAAGAGGGAGAGAGAGAGAGAGGGAGAGTCCGGCCATCTCCACCACCTCCGGCGACCTCCGCCACCATGGCCGATCATCACCACCTTCCCCCAAGTTTCATCTTAACAAGTATACCTCTCCTCTCCGTATTTCTTGTTAATTTTATTGTACAAAATTCGGGTATATGTACTGGTATGAACAGTGGGCGTATCACAGCTGACAGGGTCACGGTTTTTGGCCAAAATCTCATTCATAAACTGTTAATTAAGTTTTAGATCCTTCATATGATTTAAAGATAATTCAGAGGGCTTTCTTTTGCCGCTGGAATCACTGAAATCCATTGAGAATTCGATTTATTATGAATTTTTGAAGTTGGGTCTGTAGATCTGGAAATCTGATCTTAGGCAGATTCATGTAGCCTCTGTATTTGGTTGTTTTCTCGCCTTTGGAGCGTGAATTAGACTTTGGTCTCTTCTGGAACTTTGAACTTCGTTTCAATACGAAGCTTTTGACACAAGAATCTCTCAAAAACATTAAGAGCTCGATTTATGGTGATTTTTCAAAGTTTGGCTGTCAAGTTTCATCCGTTTTTCTACAGAACCCTGTTTTGGCCGATTTATTTGATATTGTTCCAGAACTGGCAAATTTCCTAAACTTTTATAGAAGCTACCCATGGATGTTCTTTGTGTTGTGTAAAAATTTCAGAAGTTAATTTGAAATATAGAAAATATGAAAAATGTTTGATTGGGCTGTGGTACTGAAATTCGCTGTGTTGACAGCATTGCCACATGTTACGAGAACGGCTATATTTTTGTCTAGGAAGCTTGAAATTTCGATCCGTCTTTTGATTATGAAACTAGACTCGTATACCTTCGAAAGTATGTAAGGGTTGTATTTTAACTCTTTCTAGAAAATAGCAGTTTTTGACTCGAAGTTGATGTATCGGCTGAAATTACGCATGAAATGCGTCACGGACACATGAAAGCTTGGAGCTTGAGCTTCGGAAGTTCGGGTTTTGCTCAAAACCCAGTCAAGTAGGGATTTCTCTCCTCTCTCTACATATCTATGTGTTTAGAAAATAAACCTTTGGTTTCTACATACGATTTTCGTAGATGTTGTTGTACCGTGAAATTTCTAATTTATGGCTTAAACTAAAATTGGGGCTTTTGTGATATTCCTGTGGATATGTTATATTGCTTTCGTAGTAATGAAATTGGGATATTTATAAGTGTATTTGAGGCGTGGATTGATGAAGATGCTTACGGGTTTGAACCGTGATGAAATTACGAAAATGCCCTTAATCGAATGAGTTTGGGAAGGTTTGACATGTTGAGCTCTTGGTAAGTGAAACTGTTGGTGGGATGTTTTGAGGGTCTAATCTTTTAGTCTTTTGCATTCCTTAATTGAGTTGTTGGCTTGTGGAATCGGACATGTTGTGTTGTTTGTTGTGGTGTGTTGTTGGCTGCGTGTTATTGTTATATGTTGCTTGTTGTGTGTGGTTGTTTGTGTGTTGCTTATTGTGCATTATCCTGTACATTTCTTAGTTGATTTGATTGTGTTCGTGGAATTGGGAATTGTGCGGTATTCGTTGTACATTTTATGAAATGTGTCTCGATATTGAAGGAAGTATCTATCGAAGAAATCAAAATGCGTGGTTATGTTGAGAAACTGGAGCCTTTGGGTGTGATGAGAAGTAAGGGGAATTGATTGTCAGTGAAAAGACTGGGATAAAGTCGTGGTGATCCTGATGTGGTGTTGAAATGGAAACTAAATGGTAAAGAGTACTTACGATCGATTGGAAACCTTCAAGCGTGGTTATGTATATGTGGTGTTGTGTATGCGCGAGGGTGTATTTATGTGTGTGTACATGTATGTGTATGTATGTGTGTGACGAGACATGCATTTAAAGAAAGAATGACTTTTAAAATTGGGCCTATGCCTTGTAGGTTCACTCACAAGCATGGTGCACTGCATATATATATATATAGGGTTTGTGAGGGATTTTTCTACTGGGCTAGTGTAGCTCAACCTATCAATTTTCAGGTATTCGATGAGGAGCATGGCGTGAAGTGCATCGGGAGTGCATGAAATCTTTTGAAGGCATCATTGATCATTGTTTCTTATTGAAACTTAGTAGGTACTCATTTGGGAGATGATCATGTATTTTTTTTTAAAAACCAAGATGGGTTTGCAACCTTATACCTTCTTTAAAAATCTCCCTTTGTTTGGAATAATGTAATCAATTTATTATCTCCATTCATGTTTTCCAATGGGATAAAAGAAGAAGGTTTATGAAACATGACACTTTATTTCTAAAAATGTTTACTTTTAAGTTGTAATACCCGTTCCGAGTATTTATGTTTAATTCACATTTTCTAAAATTAATTATGAGTTTATATGCGTGTATTTGTCTTACAAGAGGATGGAGAGTGGGTGGTGTGGCATTAATTTGTGAGATTGGAAGCACATGGCTCATGGGACACACATACACACAATCATTTTACTATTAGAGCTCAATAATAGAGCCTGGGGATATTTTTTCCCCTTCAATCTGATCCTAAACAATCAGAGAGGTGAGAGGGAGAGGGAGAACGAGAGAAGAAGAAGAAGAAGAAGAAGAAGAAGAAGAAGAAGAAGAAGAAAGGAGGAGGAGGAGTTGGGGGAAACCAAAATTAAGGTACGAATTAGAGTTTAATTTCTGAGATTCTTGAGTATGTTGTTCTTTTACAAGTTAATGAGGTCTTTTGATTCTTGTAAGAGTGGTTTGGAGTTTGGTTTTGTAAAATTCGTGGAAGGGAAGTGAGGGGGTTTCCTGACAGATTTTTCGAAATTGAATCTGCTACGGTTTTTGGTGAATTTATGGACGTGGTTCCTGAACTCGTAATTTTATGAAATTTTTACAGTAGCTACCCATGGATGTCTTCGGTGTTGTGTTAAATTTTCGTGATTTTATGAGAAGCACAGAAAATATGAAAAATGTTTTACCGAGCTGCTGTCGGGTTCGCGTCTGTGCAGACAGCACTGACACTCTTTGGAAAAATGGGCATAACTCATAGCTCGAGTATCCGTTTTACGAACCGCTTTTTGATTTGGAAACTAGACTCGTATACCTTCGAGATTATGTAGGGCTTGTGCCTTAAATTTGTGTAGGAAATAGCAGTTTTTGATTTGAAGTCGATGGTTGAGGAATTCTGGAAATCTGGGCAGCCTTTTGGGTTGAGTTTTTCATGAAGTTTGCTATAGCTAAGTATGGTTAATGGATATGGTTTTTTATGGGTTTTATGTTTTGATGAGTTGGTGATGTTTTGGAGTTGGAATCGTTGGTGTAGGTGGAGTAGACGATTTATAATGAATTGTTGAGTGAAGAAGGTTCTGCAGAATTTATAATCTTGTGATTTTGTTGTGTAAATTCGATTGAGCGTAACTACATCATCCGGGCTCCAATTAGGATGAATTTTATATCGAAATCTATGTACTGGAAGTCTACTTTCTAATGGTGGTGGTCTCACAGCCTAATTTTGAACCTATAGAAAGTTGTAGCCAAAATATGACAGACTATCTGGCTAGATTATACGTTTGCTGTGCTGAATTTCTGAGTTTGTGCATGAATTCGACTTGGTTCTTTTGCTTATAAAAATCCATGAAAAATCAAGGATTAACTTAAGCATGTGGTAGAGTTGTTTACCAAGTCTTAGCCGATTATGATGTATATTCTAATTATGACAGATTTTACAAGTGTGTGGATGTCCCTATTGAATGTTGTGTTGTAGCAAACGGTTTGATTCACGGAGTGTTGGTTGTGGATTAATTCCACAGTAGCCTTATATTTCCATATTTAAGCATTTGTGCTAATGTTTAAAGATGATCATATGCTGATATGGTTTAGCTTGTGGCTAGGTGACAAGTCGGGTCATCGGGAGGTGCCGAAACCGTAAGTTTGGCATACTCCAGTCGAATCAGAGGTGAGTGTGTTTGATATATTCATGTTCAATAACATATAACTGAGTTGATCATGTATTGTTGTAAAGACGGATGTATATTAAGTTGATGATGAGTGTTGTGTTGGAATGCCACGTGGCCAGCACCGACTCGGGCCCACCACGGGTGCCGTTTGCGGGGCGGGGTTTTTAGAAATAAAGTGTCATGTTTCATAAACCTTCTTCTTTTATCCCATTGAAAAACATGAATGGAGATAATAAATTGATTACATTATTCCAAACAAAGGGAGATTTTTAAAGAAGGTATAAGGTTACAAACCCATCTTGGTTTTTAAAAAAAAATACATGATCATCTCCCAAATGAGTACCTACTAAGTTTCAATAAGAAACAATGATCAATGATGCCTTCAAAAGATTTCATGCACTCCCGATGCACTTCACGCCATGCTCCTCATCGAATACCTGAAAATTGATAGGTTGAGCTACACTAGCCCAGTAGAAAAATCCCTCACAAACCCTATATATATATATGCAGTGCACCATGCTTGTGAGTGAACCTACAAGGCATAGGCCCAATTTTAAAAGTCATTCTTTCTTTAAATGCATGTCTCGTCACACACATACATACACATACATGTACACACACATAAATACACCCTCGCGCATACACAACACCACATATACATAACCACGCTTGAAGGTTTCCAATCGATCGTAAGTACTCTTTACCATTTAGTTTCCATTTCAACACCACATCAGGATCACCACGACTTTATCCCAGTGTTTTCACTGACAATCAATTCCCCTTACTTTCTCATCACACCCAAAGGCTCCAGTTTCTCAACATAACCACGCATTTTGATTTCTTCGATAGATACTTCCTCAATATCGAGACACATTTCATAAAATGTACAACGAATACCGCACAATTCCCAATTCCACGAACACAATCAAATCAACTAAGAAATGTACAGGATAATGCACAATAAGCAACACACAAACAACCACACACAACAAGCAACATATAACAATAACACGCAGCCAACAACACACCACAACAAACAACACAACATGTCCGATTCCACAAGCCAACAACTCAATTAAGGAATGCAAAAGACTAAAAGATTAGACCCTCAAAACATCCCACCAACAGTTTCACTTACCAAGAGCTCAACATGTCAAACCTTCCCAAACTCATTCGATTAAGGGCATTTTCGTAATTTCATCACGGTTCAAACCCGTAAGCATCTTCATCAATCCACGCCTCAAATACACTCATAAATATCCCAATTTCATTACTACGGAAGCAATATAACATATCCACAGGAATATCACAAAAGCCCCAATTTTAGTTTAAGCCATAAATTAGAAATTTCACGGCACAACAACATCTACGAAAATCGTATGTAGAAACCAAAGGTTTATTTGTTTAAAAATCCAGGGCGTGACAGGATTTATGAGTTTTTCTGGATTAGACGATGGAGATAGATTGAGTTTCTTCGGTGCTAAGTTCAGTTTTGTAAGTGCTACAGTCTTATGATTTGTTGGTCATGCAATTATGTTACTTCTGCATAAAGGTTGTTTATTTTGTTTTCTTCAAGTGTGACTATCGATGGAGCTGTTGGATCCTAGATTAATTGATGTAGTCAACAAGAACGAATAATTGGTTTTTCGTGGTGATAAAAGTATGCAGGCGTGTGCCTCTAGGCATGGTCAATTTGCTCACACCTCGCTAAGGACACTTGAAGTCATATTGTACTGAACTTTTTCGAGAAGGCATGGGTACGTGCTAAAATGATGAAGTGTGATAACGTCATTTGTAAAGATGGCGCCTTTGTAAAGATGGTTAATAAATATGTATGCTCAACAGTAAAGAATGGTAAATTTATTTAAATTGTGTTCAAAACATGCTGTGCCGTGCCTTTAGGCACGGGTAATCCCTAGTATTAGTATATGGCAATTAGATTCAAAGCAATATAGTGTAAAAAATAAGAGATTCTATTCGAAATTATGCGCAAAAAAAAAAAAAAAAACCAAAGAAAAGGAGAATTGCCTCTGGCCTCTAGGGAATTGTGCGTGAATTGTGCGTATAAACGGCTGCAAGAAATAGTGTCGATTGAATAGATGCCTTGATAGAGGAGTATGAAATTGTTTGCACATTGAGATCCAAACAATCCAAAAATCATTAATACAATGCAATCCGTACACTTCTTAAATTTTTTTAATCAAAATTATAATCATAAAACCGTTTGGAATCATTTCTACTTTCACCCCTTAAGCTCTCCGGAGAAACAAATTGGGTTTTTTCGATTGATGGAGGATGAGCAAAATGAATCTATAGGTAGGGCAAACTTGAGGAGTGTTTTTGGGTGGTGAACTCGTGATGGTGGTGATCTGAAGGAGTAGATAGGATGATTTTTGGGTGGTGATAGTTTTGGTCTCAAGGGAGAGGGGTGGTGGTGGTGATGAAGAGTAGATACATGTTGAGTGTTCTTGGGTGGTTTGGGAGGAGTTGCTAAATGTAGTAAAGAAAGAGAGGAAAAAAAATTAGTAAATTGCGAAGTTAGGTGTTGGCACTGAGAAGAAAGCGGGGTGCAAATAGAATTTCCCGTGTAGTACATAAATGGTACGTTTGGTTAGACAGAATTGATGAAATGGCACATGAGAAATTTTGGAATAAATTTCTGCACAGTAGTTATTAAACAAGCTCTTTCCTCACACAAGGATTACTTGTCTGCCATTTATAATACAGCCAACAGTCCCCCCGTGAGATCAGTTGGTGTGTCGAAGTGGGAACCTCCCCCCACTTCTTGGATTAAAATTAATACTGACGGAGCGTTTACTTCCTCCCGTAGCCTGGCTACCTTTGGCATTATTGCTAGAGATCGTGGTGGAGTTGCTCAGTGGTGGCGGTGTGGTAGAGTTAAGGTTGCATCAGCTCTTACTATTGAGGCTTGGGCACTTCGGGTGGCATGCAAAATGGCAGAGGAGGCAAATATGAGTGAAGTTATCTTTGAATCAGATTGCAAAGGTTTAATTAATTGTCTTCATGAGTCAAGGTCTGATATACCTTGGATGATAGCCTCTATTGTGAGAGATATCAAAGTTTGGGCTCAGCATAAAAGATGGATTTTCAAGTGGTGTAGGCGTGAATGTAATAATAGAGGGGCTCACTGGATAGCATCAAATGGTAGGTCTCAGAGTTTTGTTTTTTCTCCGGGTTGTATTCCGCCCGATTTAGAGTCTGTACTGCAAAAAGACTTTCCATAGTGTCGTCCTTTTATAGAATTCTTGACATTTCAAAAAAAAAAAAAAGGTAGTTATCTAGACTAGGTTTGCTGAACCAATCGAAATTGAAGCATGCTACTTGGAATGAATGTACACCAGAAAAATGCTTTGGTTCTCAATATGAGTTGCCTTTTTTGGACTTCTTTGCTTTAGACTGCCAATGAGCCATTTTTCTTGCAAGTTTTTATTCGGTACTTTCCATAAGTTATTGTAATTAACGGGTTATAGCGAACGTGCGTAGCACGTTGTTGCCCACCTAGTAGTTTAATAAGTTTAGTTTATAAATTTGACTCCACGTAAATCATATTTTTACCCCAAATGGCAAACAGAAATAAACAAAATGTCCAAACACTATCCTGACATAAAGAAAAACTTTATTTATGCTTTGTAAATTATGAAGAACAGATTTCTCAATTTAATGGAGATCAAAATGTGCAAAAAGATTCCCTAGTCCCTTCTGCCTTCTACCCTGTTTGGCACTCTTTCATTGTCTCTAGAAAAAAATGCAAGCCTCAAATACAGTACATGTTTCAATACATGTTATCAAATTTTCATAGCATTGAGATAGAAGAAGTGTACATCCTCAATTTGCAAATTGTTCGAGGCTAAGTAAGAGCTCGTTCTAGTCAGAATATTCACTTACTAGAAGAATCATATCCAAGCCTCATTTTTAGCCTCGTTCCATAAAAGAGCGGAGCCCAAACCTAAGAGTATACGGCTCAATCAGGCTCACAAACCTATGATCAAACTATAAATAGTAGTTTTTTGAAGGACTGTCCATAGATATATTTTAATGGGGCGTAAATAGATTGTTATAATACAAGGTTCTTATTAATCATGCTCTTGGTGGATTTTTTGAATTTTATTGCTTATATTTTGGTATTTCGCAAAACAATATAAATTATCGAACTCAAGCCTAGATTCAGCTCATTTGAGTCTGACAAGCTAAGCCCAAGCTTCGAAAATTAAACACAGGGGCTCATTAAACTCAAACAAGTCAAATTGAACCGAACCCAAACATCGAAAATTTTCACGTATCCATAGAGATCTTTCAAAAGAGAAAACAGTACGTCTAAATATTGAAGTAATTTGGATATAATGTCAGTAGAGGATTTAATTATTTAGATATGTTTAGGCTCTTAACATGTTTGGCTAATTCGGCAGTATTTAAACATAACTGTGACGTAGAAGATTTTTGAAAAGGCAAGAAAGAGTTGGGCCATTTTCGTTGGAGGACCTAACCTATGGAGCAAACAAGGAATTTCACTCGGCCCAAGCCTGAGTCCCCAACGAAAAGGAAGGCCGGCTGACCCCAGACATCACCTTAAACCTAAAACCCTATAACCGATTAGTAAGCAGCAGACCTTCGCAAAACCCTTTGCTTCCACTTCTGTGTGCGCGTGGGGGAGAGAGAGAGAGAGAGAGAGAGAGAGAGAGATGGGAAGCGACAGCGAAGCAGAGAAGTCGTCGCAGAAGGTGAAGGAGAAGAAGTTGTTGCTAGCACTTGCCCCAATCGCTAAACCCCTTGCTGGCAAGAAGCTCTCCAAACGCATCTTCAAGCTCGTTCGCCGAGGTTCTTTCCTTATACATAACTTATCATTCATGAAAGTATATGAGCGTACGTATTTGCATGTGTTTGCTTATACAAATACATGTATATGTCACTATTTAGCTTACTGGGAAAAAAAGCTTTTATTTTTCACTTTCTTTGTACGTGTGACTGATTTACTGTGCCTGTAGTAGTTACATAGCAATTTTTATGTACGTATGTATGTCTGTGTATTGACCCACATGGTGTTTCTTCTTTCAGCTGCAGGACACAAGTGCCTGAAGAGAGGAGTTAAAGAGGTCGTTAAAAGTATTCGCCGTGGTAACAAAGGGTCAGTCCCTTCTTTGCATTATGTTGTTGATATATGTGCATGTATTCCTTTATGCAAATGTTCTAGTTTATGGGGAAAAAATGTTGATGCTTTGCTGTATTGTGAACTGGACAAGATGGTATTGCTTAGGTATTGCGAGGTATTCACATCACTACATGATTAAGCTTGAACCTTTACGAGATGTTGATTCTTTACAAACCAAATGGTGAAAGAGTACAAACTTGCCTGCTCTCTAATCTGAGAATAGGAAGGGTAAAATGTATTTTGTAGTGTTCGTTGAAGTACTTTGGGCAGAACTAGGGCTGCAAATGAATTGAGCCATCTGCGAGCAGCTTGAGACTCAGCTCGATAATGGCTCGGCTCGTCATATAAATAAACTAGCAGAGCTCGAGTTAACCAAAGCTCGGCTCGAGTTGGCACCTGAGCTCAGCATATATAATAAAATACAATTACTTTATTTTTGTTGGTTGTTTGAATATAAAAACTAGAGGTGGCAAATGGGTGGGTTGGGTTGGGTTGGGTTGGTATGGGTTAGTATGGGTTATGGGTTGAATATGGATTGAAAGTGAATGGGTTAAATATGGGTGGGTTGAATATAGGTCAAGCAAACCCCAACCCAACCCGACCCAACCCGATTTTTTTTATTTTTTTCCCCTCCCAAGTGTCCAAATCCTAGTCCATTACTTTTTAATTTTTGTAACCAGTCCATTACTATTTAGAAATCGAGTTCCCAAACTCGTAGAGAGAGAAAAATGAGAATTGAATTCTAAAAATTAATGGAATTTCAATTACCTCGAAAATGTTTCTGTGTAGGAATATTTTCAGGTGTAGTAGAAGAGGGCTAGAGGAGTAAAATGAAGTATAATTTTTATGAATCAGTAATGTAGAATGGAAACGAGCACGGCAGTGCCGTTCCGATTATGGTGTTTGTCACAGTTCTCTGCCTCTGTTTGATCATCGGCCACTTGCTCGAAGAAAACCGTTGGATTCACGAATCCATCATTGCTGCCGCTCTTTTTTCTTTATTTTTAATTTTTTTTTCTTTCATAGTGTTTAGTGAAACCAATGTAATTTGATTTCAAATCATTTATGACGTTGGAGATTGGAGGAATTGAGGTTCATTAATTGGAATGAAATGCCAAATTGTACCTGTTTTATGTCATGTGTGTGGATTGAAGAACAGAGATACAGGGTTCGGGTTTTGGTAGTGTTTTTGGATGAGGCCAACGGGGAGGAAATTGGGAGGACAACAGTAATGATAATGTGCAAGTGATCTATTTACTCACTCAGGACCAACCCATTTTGAACCCATTTTCAACCCAACCAAACCCATGTAAATATAGGTTAATGTGGGTTCAACCCATATCAACCCATATTACAATATGGGTGGATTGGGTTGGGTTATATGTGGGCAAGTTAGGGTGGGTTCATGGGTTGGGTTGTCAATTGCCACCTCTAATAAAAACCTTGACTTTCCCTTTGACTGCTAACTGATTAGCTGTCATGGGTCAACACAATTGGCGGACACGTGTAATGAGAAGTCCCACCAGGAAGCTTTTGTAGAGAAAGGAATACCTCTTAAACTTGTTTTTGTTTGATTTACTTTCCTTCTACTTTAGTCCCACATCGGTCCCTCAACACAATGGAGAAATGCAGACTGCTCTATCAGTATATGACTCAACCTCGATCTTAGACTGGTGGAGTTTACTGACGTTTCCGAGCCATGTTGAGCAAAGCTCAAGTTTGGAAATTTCTCTCAAGCCGAGCCCGAGCCCACTTGTTGAAGCTCGTCTCTAGCTCAAGCCAAGCTCGAGCTGATCTCTTTTTTGGTGAGCTGAGCCTCAACACTCCAAAACTCGCCTCAGCTCGGCTCGTTTTGCAGCCCAAGGCTGAACTTCATGTTGAGCTTTGGAATGCTTCATATTATTGGGAGATCGTTGTGAACCTATGTGTTTTGCTTCATCTTTTTTATGATTTCTGGATGACTTCTTGGATGTGTTAACTTCCTTGGACCCTTTGTTTGAATTTTTTAAATGGTTTAGACTGTAGAACACTTTAAGCACATTGTACAAAATTGCTCGTGCCACCTAGCTACACATTCTGCACCTTTCTGGTAATATCTCTTGCGATACTGGGAATTTCATAGTAAGATGAAAACCATATATTCGGAATGATTGGATAGATATGTTATTTCAGAATAGCCTGGTATCACATGTGAATCATGTAATGACTATCGTTGGATTGTCATCATATGTATCTTGTCCAGCTTAATGTTAAGCTCCTTAGTGCATGTACATGGTTTCGATGCAAGCACATGAAAGCTTTGTTTGCTCTGATATCCATATTCAAGAATGGCCTTGTTGTAATGTTATCATCTGGGCTTTTAGCGCTTGCTTTACTATACCTTCCTTTTTGTCAGGTGATGACACGTGAGAAGTGGAGCAAACGTGTGCATCTGTACATGTTGTAAAAACTAAAAAGTAGTTGTTTTCTTTTGTGATAGAATGTTTGGGTCGTACATAGGGGACATGCTTTTTTAGTTGAGCTACGAGTTGCAGAATAAGATCTATTGGAAAGACACTTTTTGTAAATGTGTGATATGTTCATGTAATGTTAGCAATGTTCATTTCAGTTGACTGAAGCACTTGCTCTGACGATGAGAATGCTAGAGTTATTAGTAATGACAAATGTATTCATGATGAGAATGCAGTTTTGATGGTAATGACAAATGTTTCTGCTGTAGACAAGCTTATTTGCCTAACAAAACAAGTAGATTGTATATGTTGTGTAGTTGGGTCTTAGTAGTCAATGACGATTGACGGCTGGTTGGTCTCCCCTTTATTTTCAGTATCTGAGCTGGGGATTGGTAGAGGATCGTGACATTGACATGTAGGCTGTGGATTATCATCAAAACTAGATTTTTTATGATTTGTCAAAATTTGTTATATGCAAGATATGCTTTAAGAGGAGTATGAAACTGCAAGAGAAATATGACATCCTTATCGGCTTTGATTTTTTTTCAAGGGTTCTTTCCTTACTGGTGTATGTATATGAAAAGAGTATCTTTTCCTGTAGTGTACCCTTTTTCTCTTTTGAATCTTGTTTCCACTTCTCCAAATATTTTTTTGGGAATTGGAAGATCTTTTCTCGATCCTCTGAATAAGTTGGATTTATACAAAGCATAGTCGATTGGAATCTAATGCCAATCGTTCAAGTTGCAAATGATGCCAGCTCATTTTTTTTGGTTGCCTATGGATTGGCAGGACTCCGAGATCGACTACACTTTGAATTGCTTTTGTGTACTTTGCACTTTTAGTTCTTTAATACCTGTTGTTATTGTTCCTGCAGATTGTGCGTTATAGCAGGGAACATATCTCCTATTGATGTCATCACTCATGTTCCAATCTTATGTGAAGAGTCTGACATTCCCTATATATATGTGACATCAAAAGAAGTACGTTACGTTTTCTTTTGCCCCGTCTTTCGCTTATATATATGTTTTTCCTTTATTTTACCACTCATATATATATATATATATATATATATATATATATATATATATATATATATATATATATATATTGTTTTCTGTTCGTAGTTCTTTTTTGGAGATCCAAGGAAGTGGAAATTCTCAAGTGGTTCAATGTGATTCTGAATTTGCTAGTTCATATTTCGAAGCTTATATTGCATGTATCTTTATGGCAATAGTAGACACATTTTGGTTTTCTTTCGAGATGATGTTATTTCATCATGGTTTTGTTCAAGATGATCCTATTCATCATTGATGCAGTTATGAATTGTTCCAGAGTTAGGTTTCTGTTATCTCATGTGTGCAACAAAAGAGAGGTGTTGTTTTTGTTAAACTTTACTGAGGAATGCGGAAACGGGTGGTTCGGGTTACCTTTAGCGAACTTTTACCGAACCGGATCTTTTGGTGGATGGATTACATACTCTGGCACGTACTAGAACAACAACAATCTCCTGCGATGGAGTGATACTACGAGGTTCGAGTATCACCCTCTATTCCACGGTGCAAAAGCTTCGAATCGCTCTTTAATGGCAGAGAGAGAAAACTAGGGAGAGAGTTTCATAGAACTCAATGACTGATAATATTGTGTGCATCTAAATTATGAATATGCTGTAGGAAATATATAGAGTGAGCATCCTAGATACTTTAGAAGTCCTATAATCCTAAGAGTCTAGGATTAATTCAACTTCTCCTATCTTATCTCCAAGATAAGATAGGACTCTATATTGAATGGGTCACTGGGTCATGCCCACATGGGCGACCCGATTTGGTCCCGGCCCCGGCCCAAATTCCAACAGTTTTCCTATCAATGGAAAAGTCCCCAATCTATATTACACCTAGTTAACCCCATTGAACTGAGCTACACCTACCCCATGGCCTCCCCAGGAATTCAGAATTATTTTACTAGTTAAATGCTTAAATGTCAAATTCATAGGATCCACTTCTTGTTGTTGTTTGTTGGTGTTGCTTTTGTGGACTTTACTACTATGCATTTAATCATGTACAGCCACGAATTACAGCATTGAGAAGTTCACCAATGGCCTAGAAAGCCATTTTGTCTCTTTCGTTTTGCAAAACCCAAAATTTACAACTCCAAGCAAGCATTGGTGTTTTTCATTTGTCGAAAGCCGTACAGCATTCTTTGCAGTTAAATACATAAATGGAATAGGATATTGGGAGTTTGCTTTAGCTTAACTATCTCGACTCTGCTCATCAATGGCATAGGATATTGGGATGTAGGAGTGTGTTTAATACTTTAAGTGCAACTATCTCGCTTGCTGCCTTTTTTTTAACAATAAAAGTTCTCTGTTTCTATGTACTTATCAGCTGGCTTAGATATGTGGTGTAGCTATCATTTATAATGCTCAAGTATTTTAGAAACTGTATCCCAAAAGCTTGGGGCTGTTCCTAAATCTCGTTTCTATCCCTCTAGAAGTTTTATAAAGTTGTCATTTGTTTTGTTGGTGCTACTTTCCGTGCTTGGTTGTTAAGATTTCTTTTTCGTTTGGTTCAGATGTGTTAATTGGTTCAGTTTGCAATTTGCGCACACATTCACTTGCTGGGATTTCAAGAATGTCTGTTCCATTATAGTACAACCCTTCTGGTGTGTAGTATCCTATTAATGACTTCTTGTGCAAAAATCATAATATGTGGCCTTTCTTCAGGATCTTGCAAATGCAGGAGCTACCAAGAGACCGACATGCTGTGTTCTAGTTCTAACCAAGCCGGCCAAGGGGGAGCTTGCCCAGGAGGAACAAGAAAAGCTGAAGGCGGAGTACGATCAAGTAGCATCAGATGTTACTGAACTTGCTTCCTCTATGTTTTGATGAACTCCACAAATGTATTGAGTATTGCATTTCCGCAATTACTGCTGTGCGCACTATTTTGATTTGATATATCATGTGATATTTTTACATGTTGCGAAGGCCAAGAAACTGTATCCCAAAAGCTTGGGGTTGTTCCTAAATCTCGTTTCTATCCCTCTAGAAGTTTTATAAAGTTGTCATCTGTTTTGTTGGTGCTACTTTCCGTGCTTGGTTGTTAAGATTTCTTTTTCGTTTGGTTCAGATGTGTTAATTGGTTCAGTTTGCAATTTGCGCACACATTCACTTGCTGGGATTTCAAGAATGTCTGTTCCATTATAGTACAACCCTTCTGGTGTGTAGTATCCTATTAATGACTTCTTGTGCAAAAATCATAATATGTGGCCTTTCTTCAGGATCTTGCAAATGCAGGAGCTACCAAGAGGCCGACATGCTGTGTTCTAGTTCTAACCAAGCCGGCCAAGGGGGAGCTTGCCCAGGAGGAACAAGAAAAGCTGAAGGCGGAGTACGATCAAGTAGCATCAGATGTTACTGAATTTGCTTCCTCTATGTTTTGATGAACTCCACAAATGTATTGAGTATTGCATTTCCCCAATTACTGCTGTGCGCGCTATTTTGAATTGATATATCATGTGATATTTTTACATGTTGCGAAAGCCAAGCAGCATGAGTTCAGTGCCTTTTTCGTTTCAGTTGATCATAGAGCATCTTGAACGATTTTCCACTATTGTCATGTCATTATTTTAGCACAATACCACTTGAGGCGTGATATCCATTCAGTTGCCAAGAATTTAGTGCTGAAATTTTTTTCCGAGAGAAGATTATTTATTTAGTGGAAATAAAGTAAAAGAAAATGAAGTAAATTTTCTTGCGTGTTCATTTGGTAAAATGGAATCTTCGTATATTAGTCTAAATCTTGGTCCAAAACTATAAGTCCACAAAATGTTAGAATAATTTGATATTGATAGAGATGTGAATAAGTTACGCTTTGTTATGTAAAAAGTTGTAAGGTTCTGTACAACATATTTACCATCTATTTTGCTTAACAGTTTGCAATTTGTTCACACATCTATAAATATCTGACCATACTGATGTTTTTTAGACTTGTACGAGTAATTTTTTTCTGTATTCTATGAGGTGAACGGTTTGGATCATAATTGTGGGCCAGAGATGTGGATGAAAATGAGAGTGTGGAGGGATATGGTATGGAGAGGAGCTCATCCCCTTTCGGTTCATGTTGTTTGGTTGGTAAGGAAATGAACAAGGTGTAATGTGTACAAACTACAGAGTGTTAAACCAGTGATTGGGTATGATTGAGTATTTTTGATTGGTTAGTTGTTGAATCGATAGTCATATTGGAGTCCGCTGATGCTGTGTTTGGTTGCTGAGATTCCAAGAAAACTTGAGAAAAGAAAGAGAACTTGAGGTCTTTTGTTTCATGTTCTTTGGTTGATAAGAAGATGAATTGGGAATAATTTGTACAGTAAGTTAACCATTTGATTGGCATTGTCTTGGAGGAAAACTATGGCTATGTTGAGTATTACCTTATTTACATTCTTTCAGAAATATTAGGCCTTATGTACGTTGAGTATGCCTAGCAACTCCAGAACATTAGTGGAATATAGGTCTGCGCGGGTAGTATGGTAGTAATTGGTTAAAAAAGTACGTGACTCACTAAAGCAGTTTCTGCTCCAATTTGCATACTCATCGAACTGGCATTTACATAGATTACATCAGGTCGAATGGAAGCTTGTTTCCGATCTTATCAATTTCACCATAGATCTAGCCTTGATGACCAGTTTGAGAGACTGTAACCAAGTTTTTCCAGATTTTTTTTTATCTTGAAACATTGGTGGCCTATGCTTCATTAGATATAAATATTTTTCCTGTAAATTGCCAGTATGATTCAATGAAGGAGTAGAGGACTATAAAAAGGATAATATTGTTCACTCGTATCATTCGGGAGCCTGCGTTTTATTATTACAGTTATCTCTCAGTTATGATATTATGGACTGATTTTGAAGATTTGTTTTGATGAAATAGGCATGGCAATGCTCTTCTGGGAAGGAAGTTGCATGGAACCTGTTATCTTTGTTCACAACAGCTGTAATGCTATCTTTGGAGATTAGCTTAATGGCCTTCTTAATTCAGGAAAATTATTCCACTGGGTTTGAATCACTGGCACGTGCTTTCACTCTTTCAGGCGTCATTGTTGGTGTAGATATGCTTCTCAAGGTAATACTTGCTTGAGTTTCAGAGAGATTCTTTTTTGCCTGCACGTATAGGCCCTGTTCGTTTCCCAGTTTAGTTTTAGTTAGTTTTAGTTTAGTTTTGATGACATCATCATGTCCCTCATTTCTCTCTCTATCTCTCTCCACTCATTACACTTGATGACATCATCAAAACTAAACTAAAGTATCTAACCAAACACAGCCATAGTATTTTCCTCGTAACTTCAGATGTCATGTTGAAGTCTTCAAGTGAATCTCATCAATAGCATTGTTAAGGAATTAAGCCCATTGCCATAGGCAATGGTTTGGCAGCTTTTTCGAGCTTCATATAGTTTCTTTTTTCAAAGTGGCAATTATAGGTTGCTGCAATTCAATCTGTATTTCCAGCTCAAACAAAGAAATGAGCCAAGCTTAAGCAACCGTATACTTGGATATGTGTAAGTGAGCACAAGTTTTCCGATTTAAAAATAACAACTGGTACCTCATTCTTGTGGTTTTGTTTTATGTCTAGCGGAAGAAGATTACATTCAAGAACTACAATGATGGGACACTGCATCAATTTTGTGAGGTCCGGTACAATTGAATCTAACCCAATATAGAATAACCAAAGAACTAGCTCCATACCAAGCCAAGAAAAAAAAGCTCTGGCTCCATAAAGTAAGAGACAAATTAACAACCGAAGACTCCTATGCAGGAGAACTAGTAATCAATTCTTGCAGTTTCAAACCTAAATGAATAGAAAATGGTTCTCCAATTACAATTGATGTCTTTCCTTACCGGTGCTCAACAAAAGGTTATTTGCAGTTTATCAGAACTTGTTTCTGAGAGCAGTGATGGAGATAAAGGAGTTGGTTGGTGTGTGTCATTTAGGCGAAGGAACATGTGCCAATAATTTAGGTGTTTTAATTACTTGTGATTTTGATTTGTTTCCTGATAATTTCTGGTTTCTCTTCTATTTCCTTATTTGTTAGTAGGTAGATATATAAAAGTGGGATTGGGTATGGAAGACATTACGTTTGGCGTATTGAACTCTTAGAATATTGTTTTCCCACTCCGTGGTTCTTCTTCTTTCCTTCTTTTCTCTTCCTTTTCCTCTCTTTCTTCTATGCCTCTCTGGTTCTACACTAAGCTGTCTGGTGATTACGTTTTGCGGTGATTTTTTCAAATAATTACAGATAGGTCCACATTTACCCTTTGGCATGATGACTCTGACTATGCTTGTTCATAGGGTTTCTTACAACTACATGGTCCTAAGAAAGGGTAAGGAGGTTGTCCTTGTGTTGTGCACGACACCCAACCAGCTAGAATGTGATGACAGAACTTGTAAAACCACCCTTTTTTACCAAACCACTCGTGATTATAGGAGCTGGGTCAAGCAGATTTACGGTGCTCATTTGTACTCCTGGATGAGAGGTTGAATAACAATTCCCACTTTTCTGGTTGATTCAAGTGCCAGTGCGAACAAGCAGAGTTTGAGCACTCAATGCCCTACTAAGCTATAAAATCATTTATGTACCCGCTCAGATTTTGCTTTCTTGGAGTGTGTGTAATATTTGTAGCAAGTTGTCTTTGCTCACTGAACGAGTGAATGTAATCCCTTGCTGATATCTACCTACATATGTAGTTTATTACTTCTGATATTTATTGTGATCTCGAACTCCATTATTTTCCTACAGCTTTTGGTCTTTTCTGTTAATGCCGAAAGTAAGTTTGTCTCCATGCAGCGCTAGAAAAAGTTCTTTTGCCTATTAATTTTTAGTCCCTTAATGGGTTCTGTAGTTCTTTGGTTCTGACAAAAAAAAACTATTCTTTGGTTCTAACGTGATTGCTTACATTTTGCATTTTGCAGGCAATATTTGTATTTGGTTTCAGTGTCCCTCTATTTTTTGACGGTGAAGAAACTACTCACAGGATGAAGTGGGGCTTGTGGACAATTAACAAACTATTGCTTGCAGCAGTTTATGGCTTCATATTGTTTGTGCACTCGTCAAAATGGCAAGACAAGTTGCCTCGTGAGTCTAAACTTATGATCATGTTATCATTGTTCTTTCCCCTCTCTGCTTCGACTCTCCTGTTTCTGGATTAATCTAATCTAACGTGCTTACTTCTTTTCCTTCCCTGCAGCAAGACCCATGTTCTACAACTATGTTGTCGCCATGTTTGTCACTAATGCAGTGGCATTGTTTGCTTATACACTTTCCGGAATTGGGTTTACCTTTGGACCTTGGTATGTGTACGTTGGAGTAATTTCCCTAGTAAGAAAAGATAACCGAGCTTTCTTTCAGATGACTATTAATTAACGCTTGGGAATTGGCTTTTCATATGTGCAGGTTGTACAATTTGACGCTTTTTTGCTATCACAGTCTCTATCTTCCTTTTTTGTATATAACCTTTTCAGCAGATATTTTCCAGGTGATTGCACTTTGCCGTTTAGCATTTCTTTTTAAATTTTTAGTCCCATGGTTTAATTTTCTGCAGTTGGAAATCAGTCGTGATTTAGGGCGTTGTGCTGTGATGGTTTTTGCAGGAAGAAGATTTGCTTTTGGACAATGCATATTACTCGGAAATGAAAGATGCAGGATTTTTCGATGTTGATTGGGACTAGCGTAACCGTCCGTGTCAAATGATTGCCGGCTTGTACATAAAATAGACAGTAGATAATCCCAGCTGTATGTTGTAAACAAAAGGAATGGCTTTCTGGGAGTGGAAGAACTTATCAGAATTGTGTGAAGGGTTGTGGAACTTCTTTGCTTCATCCCTCAATGCCCCACATTACCAACTAATGACCACTACCACATCTAATTAACAACTGCCCTTTCCCACACCCGGATCAGTTTTGCTCATTTCATAAAAACATTTCATTCGCTGTAATTTCAAAGAAAGTGAAACTGTTCAGACAACGAAATCCGAATTTTTAAATTGCCTATATCTTTTTATTCATACTCCTTCTGTCCATTTAAAAAACTCCCTCTGTCCCTTTTTAAATGATCCATACGGGAATACGTGCAATTTCAAACTCCTAAAGAACGTATTTCTCTATATAACTTTTTAATTTGTTTTATACCAAACTAAAGTGCTCATTGAGTACTTTAATTTGGTGCAAAAAAAAGTTTAAAAACATTATACGAAAATACATTTTTAAACGTCCGCAAAAATACACGTTTTTCAAGTGGATCACTTAAAAAGGGACGGAGGGAGTATTGTTTTATGTGATTTTCAAAGCTTTGTTTAATAGTACTAATTGAAATTCATCAAACGATATCCATATTGCTTATTAAAAAAATATTACGGATTAAAAGATATAGACGAATTTTTTATAGGGCTGGGCTAGTGTAACTTTTTGGGACGGATAGAGTACTAAATTGTAGGGCTGTAAAAAAAAACCCGCGAACCGCGAATCCGAACCGGACAGAACCGAACCGTAGGTTTTGGATTGGGTCCGTGGATTAATGGTCCGGACACGGATTGAAAAATTAGAAAACTGTGCTTCGCGGTTCGGTCCATGGATTTTCATAAAAGAACCGTGGATAAACCGAACCGGACCGTGAGAATTTAATCAATTAAAAATATAATATATATATATATATATATATATATATATATATATATATATATATATATATATATATATATATATATAACACCAAGCTTCCAATCCAAACTCCCGCATTCTGTTAAGTTACGGACCTCCACCTTCCCAATTTTTTTTTGAAAATCCGAACCGTTGGATGTGTTTAAAAGGTGTTTTCAAGGTCCAACGCGAAGATTTGGCAAAAAAAAAATACCCGTAAGGGCTTGATCGGAGCTGTTTTTCACAAAAACGCTATTAGCGTTTTTGTGAAAAACAGCTCCGATCAAGCCCTTACGGGTATTTTTTTTTTGCCAAATCTTCGCGTTGGACCTTGAAAACACCTTTTCAACACATCTAACGGTTCGGATTGTCGAAATTTGGTCCGAAAAGTCGAAAATACCCCTAGGTCTGTAACTTAACTAAGTTAAGGGAGTTTGGATCGGAAGGGGACTCTCTATCTCTCTCTCTCTATATATATATATATATATATATATATATATATATATATATATATATATATATATATATATTATTCTTATATATATAAATGGTTGAGTGGGAATGAGACTAGTACCTTGAAGAAAGACAAGGTAAATTGCCTAAAAAATTCAGAGAATCAGAAACCTAAGAGACAGAAAACACTAGCATCATTTGTTCAAGTAAAAGGAGAATTTGAAAATGGACTTGGGCTTTGAAAATTTAACCAGAAGGCTTGTAGAGATGCTTTGGCTAGGATTTGTCTCATGGATGAATTACCTTTTCTGTTTGTTGAGGTGAAGGTTTTTGTGGGAATGAGAATGGGTTCCAAAAGTTACATTTAGAATGTGAATGTGGAATGTGGAATATGTTTTTTTATTTTGTGAAATGTAATAATCCATGGATAAACCGTGAACCGAACCGTGATTTTTTTGATTGTTTCGGAACCGGACCGTAGACTTTTGGTTTGGACACGGATTGTCTTACATTGAACCGTAGACTTTTGGTTCGGTCCTCAGATTCATACCAATCCGGACCAAACCGGACCGTTGACACCCCTACTAAATTGGTGTCCATTATAATAAGTTTCAATAAAAAAGATAGCTTTCCATAGATCATGGATATTAAATCTGTTTATTAATATTAGTATATGGCAATTAGATTCAAAGCAATATAGTGTAAAAAATAAGAGATTCTATTCGAAATTATGCGCAAAAAAAAAAAAAATACCAAAAAAAAGGAGAATTGCCTCTGGCCTCTCAGGAATTGTGCGTATAAACGGCTGCAAGAAATAGTGTCGATTGAATAGATGCCTTGATAGAGGAGTATGACATTGTTTGCACATTGAGATCCAAACAATCCAAAAATCATTAATACAATGCAATCCGTACACTTCTTAAATTTTTTTAATCAAAATTATAATCATAAAACCGTTTGGAATCATTTCTACATTCACCCCTTAAGCTCTCCGGAGAAACCAATTGGGTTTATTCGATCAAAATGAATCTATAGGTAGGGCAAACTTGAGTGTTTTTGGGTGGTGATAGTTGTGGTCTGAATGTGCTGGTGGTGAAGTTGCTAAATGTAGTAAAGAAAGAAAGAAAAAAAATTAGTAAATTGCAAAGTTAGGTGTTGGCACTGAGAAGAAAAGGGGGTGCAAATAGAATTTCCCGTGGAGTACATAAATGATTCGTTCGGTTAGACAGAATTGATGAAATGGCACATGAGAAATTTTGGGATAAATTTCTGCCGGAGACGAGGGATGATTTTGGATTAGTCCGGCGAATTGGAATTGGGAATCACGCACTTTTGGACTTGTCAAGAACTGAAAAAGGTGAGATCGATCACAATTCACAATATTTAAAACCAATGTGGAAAGGAATATCACATTTGAGAGAAGTCAAGTCCTATAGCTTTTCAATGGCATCACTGACTAATACAAATGCAGGAATAGCAGTTCATTTTATCCAAACATGGCCTGAGGTTTCGGAGATGGTTAAGAACTTCTCAGGTTTGATATGCATTGCAACTGGTTTCTTTCGAAACAGGAATGTGAATCAAGTGGAAATGGAAATGCCGCAAAAGGTTAAATGATTCGTAAACATACAAGTTCAATGAAATGAGGATCAGTTAAATGATAGCATCAACGATAATCAATACCTGAAAAATGCTTTACTTATATCTATTCACAAAATCACTCTCAAATGGTGGTATAAGTATCAGAAAAGAAGCATCCTGGCAATTGGCACATACAAAGTGCTCAATTGGTATAGCCCTAAACCCATGTCATGATCTATAAACAAGGAGGAGCTCTATAATCTAATGCAAAACTCTAAAAAAAAAAAAATGTCAAAAATACTCTACCTAATGCTATTTGGCTTCTGAACTTCAGACTTCTGGATGTCAGGATCCGATGATAATTATGCCATCTACCCAGAACAATAATGATTTTTTTATGTATAAATTCCGAACTTCCGCCGTTGGTGCTAGCTGGTGTCCAGTAATCAAGGCTTAATAAGTCCTTCCACAGAGTGCTCTTGTTCAAACCCAAGATAACAATCTGATACTAGAATCAGCTTCATCCCCTGGAGTTGTTCTCGTCATTCACTTTGAACAGAAATAGCAGAAACCATTAATTTATTTTGGAAAAGTTAATGTTTTACCAACCTGGATAGTGTTTGGAGTTGATGGCAATTCCATGTGGGTGGCCAGTCGATCGGAGAAAGAAACTCTCTTCAGAGCATAGAGCTCAGAGGTTGAGGTGTTACCAAGGACCAACCACCATGCTTCATCTTTCAACTGTAAAAGAGGGGAGGAAAATGTCAAATACAAGTTGTACGCTGAATTAAGCCACCAATAAAAAAAAAGGTTGCACGCAGAAGCAGAAAATAGGGTGATAAGCTTTTACCTTGGGGAATCGAGGGGTAAAAGCTCTTGATGTTCTGCGATGGGAATTCATTTTTTCCAATCTAATGTTCAAAGAGATCGCCTTCCCATCATCAGGATTCTTTTTCTGAAGCTTTAATCTGACTTGGACAAGAGGAAAATGATCCAGGTCCTGAGAAAATATAGCAGAAAACAAAAGCATTAATAAGCACATGCAAGAAACACAAGGCATATTTGACTGTGAGATATATCATCAAGGGCCTCAAGGAAAAAAGGTGAAGTTTTGCTCTTAGTGTAGATGGATGGATAAAAAAAAAAAAAAAAAACAGTGGCTCATAGTACTTAGGAATGCAAAATTTTGCATCAAGCCTTGGCAACCATAAAGAAGGCAAACGGAGGATCAGCCAAAGTCACCAGTCACAGACTATCAGCATGCACCCTGGGCCAAGATCAAACTGTCCGTGTGCAATTAAGGTTTGATTATAAAATCCCAACAGTTAAAAACTAAGTAGTCATTACATCACTTCGGCTGCTTATATATTCACCTAGATAGAATCAACCAACAGGTTCGTATGGCGATTCAGAGACACATGAAATACCATTGATGACAGGATATAAACACACCAACACAAATGCCTATTAATACAAATGAAGAGCAAGCATGAATTTTGTGCACATCATAAGTTCATTAGCTAGGGCATAAATGGATACAATCTAAACGAGTCCTCAAAGTGCCGGCATTTCGTCTTGTTTTTGTCATTATTGTAAGAGCTGCTTCCTGCTGATAGTGCATTCTCTCCAAACTAAACCTACTAGGTACAAAACCTTCATGGCTTCTTCAAACCCGGGTGGCTACCAAAGTACTACTCACCATTACACTAACTGTACTGACAACTTTCTTTATCTTGTTAAACCTGCTGAATACTTATCATTTGTAGCTTGTTGCTTATGTTAAAGTTGAGCTTGTTAACAAGCGGCAAGGCTTGTACCATGATTGGGTTACTATGAGACTACGAGCACATACACGTCTACCGGCCTCAATGTGACACAAAGAGCAGAGTGACAATGCAAGGAGGTAGTGCATAAATGAAGCTTACATTGGAACTTTGTGAAGTTTTAAACTTCAAAAGATGTGTTTTCTAAGAGTTATGTCTAACTTTTAGTTTTAAATGAAAAAACATGACTTTGCGAAAAGATGTTTAGAATCCTATAAATATAGGATCACCCCACTTACTTAGCCTAAATGACTTTTAATTCTAACAACTCTCCGTATTATTTTCATATATTATGGGCAATTCGATTCCTTCTTGGCACCCCCGTCTTCCACTGATCGTGTAACCTGGAGACAAACTGCGAGATCTATGGAAGGTATCTTGGAGTCGTATTCAGCCTTTGGAACCTTCATGAAGGGAGGCAAATATGGCTTTAGGATTTATCCAAAAATATGGCTTTAGGACAGCGATTTGTCATGCCTTTCATCGATCTCACATGCTAGTTTCCTAATTCTATTCATATTACATATTTGTGTGATTGTGTTCATATTTTTAGTGTTCAATGGCATTTCTAATTTCCTAGTGTTTTGTGATAATCATGTGACAAATTCCCAACAGCTTATTCCATTCTAAGGCAGTAGTGAAGGAAACGACAAGTCAAAAAATATGGACACAACCCGACACTCTACGGACAACTGTCAAATACACCTAAATATGTGTCTAATTTTTCTGTACTAAATTTTCAAATGAACATGTTGTGGACTCTATAGGAAAGGTTGGGGATTCTCTGGGGCACGTTCAAGACACATAAGGAGTTAAAATGCAACTTTTAAAAGTGGAGTCAAAACTTCCATTGCTGTTGAGTACATTAATATTAATGTAGTAACCATTAGTTGGCATAATGTTAATATTATTGGTGTTTTTTGTGTTAATTTGATAGAAATAATCTTTTGACTTTTATACGAATTCCTACGAATCATTGACTGATATAAATATATATTATATATTCCACGTGCCCTAACGTGCCCGAATCTTAGTTTTTACGGATAAGACATCCGTGTCCATTTTGTGTCCATATCCTTGCTTCTTAACTGTTAGATAATGACGATCAAAAATTCGATCACTCCAATGATTGAGACACTGCGTATAACACCAAACTCTCCACCAACTCTCTCACAAGTTGATGTGTCCCACACCTGCGGGGCTTGTGCGAGGGAAATTGAGCTGTTACAGTCTAACTAACGAATGCCAATTCAGTGGGCTAATATTTAAGTTATTGTGTTCGATTTCTATGTTGTACTTCCATAAAGAAAAATTGGTGCATCTGTTGGAGTTTGGCCCACATTGGTTAATTAAAACCTCAAAATCTAGTTTATGAGTCTGGGCAGCCTCTCCACTCATTGCCAATTGGTTTTGAGTTGGATGCATTAACATGGTATCAGAGCTAAGCTTTCGCAGGCTTTGGACCAATCTCTTGATTGATTGCCCTCTTGTTTGTGCGATAAAGTGCAACGTGTTTCAATATAATCCAATGTTACGGATCTTTGTTTACCTCTCCCCATGCGGGAGCTAGACGGGTCGCATGTGCGGAGAGAGCATCTAGATCTCAAGGCAAGTTGAAGTGAGGAAAAAAAAAAAAAAACAGTTTGTGATAACCAGCAGAACTGAGACATCAGATGCTTGCTTAAAAAACACCTTTCGATGTAATAAACAGATGGGCTGCCAAGCATGTGACCTTTTAAAACAGCAGTTAATAACATAGAAATCGAAGGTCTCCTATCTCACTACAATATCTATCCCTAGACAATCCCCCTAAGTGTCTCTTTCGAGACAGTTTTCACATTATTATTGTTATTGTTCCACATTGCTTGGGTATGGAATGGGAGATCACTTAATAACATATGGAACCTCTCCACTAATTGCCAATTGGTTTTGAGTTGGATATAAAGTTTCCAAATGGTATTAGAGTGAGCCAATTCCATCCCAAATTTCTTAACAAAAATTAAATCAAGCCCACACCCCACGATGACAGACCCAGGAAAGGTTGTACGATGATAGAACCCAAAAATTGGCCACAGGTGACAGACCTAAATGTGGCTGCAGGTGAGGGGGGAGTAAGAATAGTTGTCTCATATTGCTTGGGTATGGAATGGGAGATCACTTAATAACATTTGGAATCTCTCCACTCATAGCCAATTAGTTTTTGAGTTGGATATCCACAATTATTTCAACATTGACTCAACTGAGCACCTTTATCAATCTTTCATATCGACTCCCGTGTACAAAAGGCAAATCAGTGCAAAATCACCATAATACATAAAGCCAAAGCTTTCAAATATTCAACCACACCTGATATAGTCTCAAAGCATTTGAATTTCCAATTAGAGCTTGCAGATTAGACTTGGGAAGATCCAGCAGTTGTTGCACATTTGAGAAACCCCTTCTGCTAAGGGAACCGAAGAGATCATCAGTCATGCATGGCAACATCCATAGAGCAGTGTCACTGCCAAACCATAAACCCTGCAAATGAATCCAAAAATCCATCAAAGTGTTGCATGAAGAGGAGAAAAATAGCAGAACCCACAAAACTAAACCTTCAAATGGAGGCTGTTTAAATCTTCTTGATGGACAGAATAAAAAGAAAGACAAGTGTAAGAACCAGGACACAGCTCCAGGTTATTTCCCGGAAACTATTACTGCAATGGATAACATGGAACAACTTATGTTCGAGAAAGAAAACCAGGTCACCTGTCCTGCAAATAACTTTAGAAGTAGCCAATTTCCAAGGGACCCTGTGGGAAACCCTCGGCCGTCCGATGGTGTTTTGGACGGCCCGGATGTGTTAAACACATTTGGGCCGTCCAAAACACGATCGGACGACCGTCGATAAGAGTGGTACATAAAGAATCGTTTATTCCCACAAGAAGATGCCTATTCAAATGGTCGAATACAGTTCCCTAAAAGACCTTACAACTTACAAACTTTGATAATCATCCCTTAGCTGTGGAAAATAGGTCCGATTCACTTTCTTACCGAAGGGCGGGGAGGATAGATTGATTCACCTAGCCTGTCAAGTAGAGCCCCCTATAGACGTCAAGACTTGACGGCCTAAATGGGTGTATCATGCCTTGGTTATTGATCCCAAGGCCCAATCCAGGATGAAAACTCCATCTATAGATCTCTAATGAAGACACAGCCTTAACACGATGGCCAAAAATAGAAGCTTGATGCGTGAAACTTCCGAAGAAAAAATTAACCCAAAAAGTTGATGTGTTTAGAGAAACATAAAGAAGCAATGGCTAAAATGACAAGATGATATACTGGTAGGTACAATAAACTACAGCGGGTAAATAGAACCAACGAAGAGAGCCTCCAAGTTTAGATCTCCCTATTGAATATTGGAGACCAATTCATTGCTGCCAAGGTCAAAATTTGAAAGAGGCATAAACTAACCTAAGAATAGAACAAAACCTTTTATTTTGACTTCTGGAGCTTTGGAGGTCTAAGATAATCCCAAAGTCCAGCGTGGTTTCTCTGGTCACACAGAGAAATTTTTCCTAAACGATACAAGAGATAAAGATGATAACTATTAACTACCAACAGGGATAAAACCATGGTAAAAATACAAACTATACATAGATTTTTGGGTTATGGTTTACCCAGCATTTTAATAAGTGCAAGTTCAGGAAAAGGTATACATGTATGTACCTACCCATTAATTCAAATTGCTGCACTGATGCGATTAACACAGAAACAGAATGTACTAGAAATCTTTCACAAGGGAAAAAAATTTGCTTGGCCAGAATCGACAAAGGCAAGTCTAGTAGTACCAGCAATAACTTGGTCAATACAGAAAAATGCAACTTTTGCATCTTTTCTGAAATAATTGTACTATATTCCGCTTGTTTAGGTCTGTTTCGCTATTGGGTTGTCTTTTTGTGTTCAATGGAAACATAAAGCTTCATAATTCCACCCGTGGTTCCTTTCGGTCTCTTAGGAAATGGAAAGAGTTCAGCCATTTCTACAGAAACAAATATGTATTAATTTCATACTTCAACGAATGTCGCTTTAATGACATACCACAAATTCACCGATGACTTAATTATTCTGGATTCACAATGACTGACTTAGCATCATATCGAGAAGTGCCTAGCAGTATCTGTGAAAGACCAAACATGTATTCCTGTCCTCATAGATTGTTGGTACAAAACTTGAATTGATCGGGAAAGAAGTGCCTGGTGGGAAATCATAGCAAACAAACTATAGTAACAGCCTCAAGTGGTGAAGGCATTCCCAATGTAGATCCTGAAGACCTTATATCAGACAAATGTTGCATTAACAGTCAAACTACAAAGTTGAACATTTTGTACTTAGTTGCATGATGGACAATATTTTACCTATCATTCGCAATGAAACTGGCAAAATCACTACATGGGCGAAATAAATAATCAACTCTTCTAACTAGTTCAATGTAATTTCAGACATCCAGCGTCCACTGTCCACTCCCAATTTTCTATAGATATGAATAGGATTATTTCATACGACATGATAAAAGAGGTCATCATAAAAACGACGAAAAACTCCTCATAAGAACATTCGGGAGAATGCAATATATCGTTTAAAAGCAAGCTTTTAACACCAGCAACCATGTGATTGATGAGACTGATGATTAAGATGGAAAAGACAGTACATACAGAATTAGAATCACCATTCTATTCTTATCTATCAGACCGTTCATCTACTGGGAAAAAGCAAAAAAAGCAACGACCGGGAGAAATACCTGCATGACCATTTGAAGAAGATGCATACAGGTGATTGTACTTGAAAGCCATCCACTGTTCGCACATATATCTATCATTGCCTGTATGATACGTATACTTTGATCGAGCACAGATTTCAAGTCTGTGACATAGTCTGTGATTGGTAATTCTAACTGAGAAAAGTGGGCCTGCAGACCAAACATCATATATTTAAGAAGATAAAACCCCAAGAACAAACACAGAACCATGTATTATATCCAGAAGACAGTCAAAAAGTGATGTCGACCTGGAAAAGTAGATTCGCTTTAACATGTGGATCATCTAAACGATTCTTATCCACCATATACGGAACTTTCACAGACAATGCTTCATTGTAGTTTTCCTAGAACCAAAGAGAGGATGATTAGAGAAAAAGTCAACAGACATTTCACGTGTTATTAATATAAACTTTGAAGATGAAGCCACGACAAACAGCCAATAAATCATATAGCCAATAAAAGAGTGCATCATCTATGTGTCCAAGAATCGGATTCATCGACTTCTCAAGCCCAAAGACTAGGGAACATCAAACATTCAGATTTTTTTAATATCATTCTTTCATGTGCTCTGGAAAAACTCTCTTCACAAAACATAGATCATTACGCATAGTTGTTCAGCTCTTTTTTTTTTTTTTAAAAGCAACAATGTCAAGGAAGTAGCACTGTTCCTGAGTTAAAATATACACCAACACGTTAAACTGAGACAGCGAGAAACCCTTCCTGGTTGGTGAAAGCAAAATCAGAATTTATTAGTTTGATAATTAGCAAAAAAAAAAAGATGATCACAATTAGAAAACCACCTCATTATGCCTCACAGGAAGCTCATCATATTCGGAAGAACCAGACAGTACGTGAAGGAAAACCTGCAACCAAAAACAAATGAAGTGAAACATTGCTTAAAAAGGGATGAAAATGGAAGTTATACCGGCTATATGTTGGAGTTTTTACTTCAAGAGATGTATCCGGGCCTATATTTGAACCAAACATTGAAACAGTCATGTACTTCAGGTAATACTGAGAAGCTATTGAGCCCAACATCATAGGTTCCACGCTGTCTTCATTCATCTTCAAACACCCACTGTCTTCCAGATCCTCAAAGGTGTTTTGCACCAAGCTGCCAAACAAAACGGTTATAGAAAATTGCACTACAACAAAACCTTGGGTCATACAGTAGGTTATTACCTTGACAAATATGAACTCACAATTTCGGGTCCAGTATCCTCTAAGCCATAGTAAGCTGGATTAACCATCTGTCACAGGGATATATTTTTTGTAAGAAACTTTAGCAGGGAAACAAAGACAGCTGAAAGCCTGATGCTGGGTATAGAAGCTGTGGTGTGATTCCATCCTCAGTCGATCATTGTTCCAAAGATGAAAATATCATAAACATGCACAATTGAACACTATAAATGCATCTAGTCCATTATTTCAGGGAACATGACATGCATGTTTTGGGCAATCACTACAATCATTACGCTGAAAATGCAAATTGAGAATAGCAGGTATCCAGGTCAACTTCGTGCTTATTATGAGGCATACATGGCATCATTATTTTGCTAATAATGTTAAGCAAGAGAGTGTCTCTACGCATTGCTTAAGTTGAGACACCAAATCGAGCCTTCCACATCACCGAACTCGATAATCATTATAGACTAACAGAGTTTTAGTAATTCACTCCATACGCTCTGCTTGTTATCATCTACATAATTATATTAATGGGTTTGATGCCTTAAATAAATCTTTCCAAACAGCCGGGAAATAACCAATATTTTACTAGATTTTAATCTCAACTTCCAAGGGTACAAAACATTTAAAAAATATTTGGTATTGTACATGACCAAATAAGTACAAAACAGTTTCAAAAACTTTTCTGTTGTTTTCTCAAAATTGGGTTGTCTTTAGAGAGAAATATTGTTTGCCAAACAAGATTGGTGTTTAATGGAAATGGAAAATAGAAAAGCAAAACAAAAGCAAACCAAACAGGTGATTAGCTACCATAAGTTACAACTACTGTTCAACTTCAAAGAATTTAGAATTTCTGTTTAAATTAAAAGAATCTAATGTTAATCATGTGAAGAAACCAAAGAAGCACTTCCAACAGCTAAACTAACACGGAAAGTTAACAACCTGGTCATATGCATTTTACATTTTCCCCATTTTACAATGTGCTCCCACAAAAATGTGAAAACGTGTTCTTATGTAACCTCTCTTCAAGTTTCGGATACAGGACTCTGCTTGTTGACATCAACCTTGCATAGATGTTCAAAATATTTTCTGCCATTATAAGACAAAAGAAGACCATTTTTTCTCTTCCCAAACTTTTGTATGCATCTTCCCAATATTTAAAATGTGCCTCACATCCCAAGTGTAAGTGTGTGTGTGTTTAACACTGGATGTTCTTTCCTGATAGGTGGAAGTGAATGTAATCAACATAAATATAGTTTGACGACCGAGAGAATGTCCAATATATCTATAGAACACAAAACAAGAACTCCTGTCTCCAGTACACGCTTTATCCTTCTGAAATGAGTATAATAAGAAAATGAGGGGAAGCCTAGAATAAGTCAGGACCAAGCAAGGTGCTTTAAGCACTGATTTACTTATTGCGCATAAAAAGGAATTGTCGAAATTTTACCAATCTCCGAAACAAATAAGTCCAGGTGAGATAATGAATTGCATCCTCTCTATGGCAAATTGTTCCAGAAACTATCTCAGCATTAATGTGGTCATGCAACTGCTCCCTCAGACTACTTTCAACTGGGAATGGTTCATACAGAAACTGCAACAAATAAAACTAGTTATTACAGGAACTACAAGAGAAAGCCACTTACTAATTCTAATACGTATGGTCAAAACTCTTAATTAACCTTCTTATAGAAGCTCTTTTTGGGATCGTGAACAAGAATGACAGCTTTCCCATGTTGATCATACTGTGGTCGACCTGCCCGACCCATCATTTGCAATATATCTGTGATGGGAAAATCTACATATCGTTTTGCTTTTGCATCATAAAACTCTGTTCCCTGCATTAGGAATTAATGCGCTAAAAATTATACACCAATTGAGGCATGGTCTAAAGATGCATGATTGTATACTTGTATCTAGACACGCTAACGAGTCATGAATCATGGTAATAGAAGATTGCCTTTTAAGCCACTTTTGTGGGTGTTTGACACAAAAATGTCGTGTAAGTATGTTACAAGCCGGTGGAAGGACCTTGCACAGGCAAATAGAATATCAGATGCAAAAGCACCATACATGCCTTGTTATTCGGACCTTCAATCATATTACTTGACATCCTATGTTGACATCGTGACACATTGAGGTGTGGATATGAAAATGGAGGCAGCAAGCGATTTTGCCAATACTTTCTGACAGGTGAAGAAGAAGATGAGGGAAACAAGGAGATTTATTAACCAGACACAAAAGATGAGGAAAGCAAAGAGTACAAACAGAAACGCCTATGACAGCAGTTTGAGATAGTTTTCCCCAAACGAACAGTTCCTCAGACCAGTTCAAATACTGTCACTTAAACTCCAATCATAACTTACAATCAGTTTTCAGGTAATACTTCCTGCTGGATACGTAACATCCATAGGAAGTAGCACGAGGAATTTTGGAATAAATAAAGAACATTAACGCAAACATGGAAGAAAACAATCATCCTTTGAGAGTATAAAAATCTCTAACGTACTACTTCCTCCGTCCCAAATTGTTGGTCCCTCTTTCTATTTTGGGATGTCCCAAAATATTGGTCCTATTTCTAAAAGCAACTATCAAAATATGTCAAACTTTCAGTTTTACCCTTAAAAGTACTCTTTCCCTCCCAATTTATTTCACAGTTTTTGAAGTTCGTGTCATTTCTAAATTGTTTATATCTTTTAGTTTCCAATGTTTTTCATTATTTTTAAAACTTTGTATAAGACAACTAAATGAGATCTGTCAAACAAGATCGATATTGCATATTTTTTGAGATCCATATTGAAAGATATAAACAATTTAAAATTACTAAATAAACCTCAAGAGTTTTGAAGAATAATTTTAGAACTTTAAGACAATAGTTTTGTCTCCTTAAAAAAGTTGAATTCCCCAAAAGGGACGAGCAATATGGGATGGATGGAGTGTTAAAGAACTATAGGCCATAATGTGAAAGTATAGAAAGTATAGGGTTTTACTTTGTATTTTACCTTTTATATTAGGGTTCCTTTTGTAATCTTTTTCTATGTTAAGGGTAGTATAGTACTTTTAGTTTTAGGGCTCTATATATACTTGTTCTCTTCTTTGTATTTTTGAATCTGCTGAATATATGAAATACGCTTCTTTTCTCTCTCTCTCTCTTCGAAGCTTACATGGTATCAGAGCATGCAATCATGTAGCACCTGTTGCTGCTAGGATCTGCACCCTATCTCTAATGCAACCTTTCTCTCTCTCTCCTATCGACATTAGCAGCACCAGCAGTCACCGATGACCACCAACAACCAGCGAACTACCGACTGTAGTCGCCGACCTCCGGCGACACCTTTCTGACCCTTGCCGACCTCCGGCGATCGTTTTCTGGCCACCCCCAACTCTGTTTTGTCTGTATCTGCAGTCTTTTGAGACATTCTGTTCAGTGGGTCTACTGGGTGACTCGTGTTTGAGCTCGAAATCTACTGGGTGATCTTCTTTTACCTTTGGTGATCTCCTATTGCACTAGAAACTCCCTGGTTCAGAGGTTTGGAGGTATTTTAGACCCTTGTCTCTCGTATATAGCTCTGATTTCATTCTCCAAAGGTAATCTGCACTATTTTGCATCGTTTGTCTGCTCTTGTTGAATCTCTTTATAACTGGAAGAGAACTACTGGTATTTTCTTTGCATATCTGTGTGGGTGTCTTTCAATCTCTCTATGGCGGAAGACAGGGCAATTAGTGTTCGTTTGAATGGGCATAACTACTCTTATTGGTCTAGTGTTTTCAAAAATTTTGTCGTTGGAAAGGAAATGTGGGGTCATATAGCAGGGTCTGTGGTGAAACCCTCTCCAGTGGACTCCAAGGATCCGGAATATGCAAAGAAACTTGAGACTTATCTCAAGGACTTCGCCAAATGGGAAGTTGAAAATGCAAAAATCCTTACATGGTTTCACAACTCAGTTGAACCTAGCATAGGTATGAATTTCTCAAAATATGAAACGGCGAAGGAAGTTTGGGATTATTTGAAGAGGATGTATCTTGAGTCCAACTTTGCAAAGCAATATGAACTTGAGGGTTCTATTCGACGCGCTACGCAGGGAGAGAACCATTCAAGAATTCTACAATGAAATGACACAGTATTGGGACCAAGTTGCATTAATGGAACCTTCCATATTACAGTCCCTTGAGGTCTATGTGGAATACCGTGAAAAGCTGTGTCTTGTTCAATTTCTCATGGCCCTTCATGACGAGTTTGAGCCTCTTCGTGGGGCTATGCTTCATCGTTCACCCCAACCTACGGTTGATGGGGTAGTTCATGAGCTCATAGCTGAGGAAACTAGATTCAAGATTAGGTCAGTTGCTTCTCCCTCTCAATCTGTATTTGCTGCTCCACCGATTCAGCCTCAGCCTCAGCCTACCCCGTATATGGCACCTCTCTTGCCTACACCGTCTTCTCACCTGATTCAAGTTACTGGCAAGCCTAAATCTCGTGTTGGTATGGATGAGTGTAGCTTTTGTCGACAAAAAGGGCACTGGAAGCATGCATGTCCTAAATTATTACAGATGATAGGTAGCACTTCTCGTTCGAAGCCCTCCTCCTCCTCTCGGCCCACACAGCAGTATTCTCGGCCCACACCACAATATTCTTGTCCTCCAACTACCTTTACAGCTCCTGCCACTGATAGTACACAGCAGTATCCCTCCTTTGAGGACTATCAGCAGTTTCTTGCATTTCTGGCTATCACTTAGAGCATCACTAGTGGTATACTCAAATATTGCCACGTCACATTTTGAGTATTCATTTAATGGGTTTATAAGTTTGAGTATCTACCCTTCTACAATGGTTCATTTGTGTCCATAATAAAAAAAATATTATTCACTCTATTTTTATTCATAAAATGGGTATAACTTTAAATTTGTTCATATATTTTTTTATAATATTATTACCATTTAAAAGATATTCACAATACGTTTAAAATGAGATCAATCTTGAACATATTTTGGTAAAGATTAAAAATTGATAATTTCAATTTTTGGGAGAAAGTGCAAAAAAATTGAGTTTTGAATTAAGTATTTGAAAAATGGAGAGAGAATGTTGTTACTTTTGATACGGTGTGGTCCCCAAAATTTGGTTATTGAGGTTTGGTTATTGAGAAAGATTGGTAATTTTGAGTATCCAAATGCCAAAAGTTAAGTATTTGTAACAAATGTTGTTAACTTTGAGTATTTATACAAATACCATTGTGAGCCTCTTTTGTGTATCAAAATACTCATCTTTGAGTATTTTGTGTTTGAGTATACCACTAGTGATGCTCTTAGGGAGGTCCTTCACAAGCATCTGCCATGACTACCACTCAGTCAGGTTTGCATGGTTCCTATACCACAGGTATTCTACCTACCACATGGATATTTGATTCTGGTTGCTCCCACCATATGACCCCTACATTGTCATTGCTAAGTCATTGTGTCTCTCCTGTTTCTCCCATTAGTATCTCCACTGCAAATGGCTCTCCTATGCATGTTGTCTTGATAGGTTCTATTATCCCAACCCCATCTTCTTCCCTTTCTATACCAAATCTGTTCTATGTTCTCCAGTTATCTCTTAGTCTTCTCTCAATTAGTCAATTATCTGATTCCGGCTTTGATGTTTTGTTTTCTTCTTCTGGTTGTGTTGTGCAGGATCGGGTGTCCAAGAAGCAGATTGGGACAGGGCGTAGAGTTGGTGATCTCTATGTTTTGGAGGCTTTACATGTTCCTATTGAGTCTACGACGACTGTTATGTCGTCTTTTTGTTTAGATCAGAACTCTTCTCCCTTTTATCTTTGGCATTCTCGATTAGGGCACATATCTAGTAAACGTTTGAATCTTTTGCTTAAGTCTGGCTTTTTGGGAAACATTTCCGCCAGCGATATTTCTGAATGCAGTGGTTGTAAATTTGCCAAAATGTTTGCTTTACCTTTTAATAGAAGTACCTCTGTTTCTACTTCCCCATTTCAACTTGTTTATACAGACTTATGGGGTCCTTCCCCAATAGCTACTAAAGGTGGTTCCCTATATTATGTTTCATTTGTTGATGATTATAGCAGGTTTACATGGGTGTATCTGTTGACACACAAATCAGACTTTTACCAAGCATATCGCAATTTTCACTCCATGGTTCAAACTCAGTTTTTGACAGAAATCAAAGTTCTTCAGCTCTGACTTAGGTGGAGAATACTCTCTGGGTGAGTTCACAGAATTCTTGGCTTCTCATGGCACCATCCATCAATCCTCTTGTACTGACACTCCTTCTCAAAATGGGCGTGCTGAACGCAAACATCGTCACCTTCTAAATACTGCACGGTCTCTTCTTCTTTCCTCCTCTGTGCCAGTCGTATTTTGGGGAGAGGCTATGCTCACTGCAGTGTACCTTCTCAACCGGATGCCTACTCCACTTCTCTCTGGTTCCTCCCCTTACGAACGGCTCTATGGTCAGGTTCCTAACTATTCTCTTCTTCGTGTCTTTGGCTCCACTTGTTTCGTCCTTCTTCCCAAGAAGGACCGCACTAAACTTAGTGCTCGTAGTGTCTTATGTGTCTTCTTGGGGTATGGGATCCAACAAAAAGGTTACCGTTGCTATGACCCAGTGACCAAAAAGTTGCATGTTTCTCGGCATGTTACGTTTCTTGAGCGTTTACCCTTCTTCTCTCTCCCATCCAAACCCATCACTGTTGCCAAAGAGGATCTCGTGCATATTGATCCTTTCCCTCTAGATGTTCCTGTGGAAGAATATGTTCGTACTCTTGACGTGTTTGATGTTCCTAATCTCCCATCTTCCTCTTCTAATTCTCACCCCATTCCTCCATTTCCCAAGTATTATGTCCGTCGCACTGGCCCAACCCCCTGTCCTTCCTCTGCTTCTGATGACACTGATCCGCCTCCACATCGGTATCCTTCTCGTGATCGTCACCCTCCGGTAAGACTTGGTTTTACTAACACTTGTTTTTCCTCTTCATATTGCACTTTCTTATCTCGCATCCATACTTACTTTGAACCTCGTTCCTACAAAGATGCTTGTAATGATCCTAACTGGGTGCATGCCATGAATGACGAGCTCACTGCTCTTGATAGGACTCGGACTTGGGACTTGGTTCCTCTCCCCGATGGTAAAAATCTCATTGGTTGCAAATGGGTTTTTAAAGTTAAAACTCATTCTGATGGTTCATTGGAGCAGTACAAAGCCCGCTTAGTTGCCAAGGGGTTCTCTCAGGAATATGGTATTGATTATGAGGAAACTTTTGCTCCTGTTGCAAAGATGACTTCTGTCCGCCTTTTAATTTCTGTTGCTGCTACGCATCATTGGCCTCTCTTTCAGTTGGATGTTAAAAATGCCTTCCTCAATGGTCATTTGCCTGAGGAAGTTTATGTGCGTCCTCCTCCAGGGCTCTCACATGCCACCGGCCTTGTGTGTCGTCTCCGTCGTGCTCTTTATGGCCTTAAACAGTCTCCTCACGCTTGGTATGCTCGTTTTCATGATGTGGTTCTTCAGATTGGGTTTCAACCAAGCACGCATGAGTCTGCACTCTTTGTTCGCCGCACTCCTCATGGTTTGGTTCTTATATTGCTCTATGTTGATGACATGATCATCACTGGTTCCGACTGTGCGGCTATTGATGAAGTGAAGCTTCATTTATTTCACCAATTTGAAATGAAAGACTTGGGTCCTCTTCGGTATTTTCTTAGCATTGAGGTTGCCTTCTCTCCAAAAGGTTATCTCTTAACTCAGACTAAGTATGTGACCGACATTCTTCATCGAGCTCAACTTACTGATGACAAAAAGGTTGATACTCCCATTGAGTTACATGCTAAGTTCTCTGCTTCAGATGGGGTTCTTCTTTCTGATCCTACCATGTGAACTTGTTGGTTGTCTTGTGTACCTAACTGTCACTCGGCCGGACATTGCCTACGCTGTGCATATAGTTAGTCAGTTTGTTTGTGCTCCTCGGTCGACTCATTGGGCTGCGCTGCTGCGTATTCTTCGTTATGTTCGTTGCACCATGTTTCAGTGTTTACTTCTCTCTTCTTCTACTTCTGCTTTATCTCTTAGGGCATATGGCGATGCTGATTGGGCCGGTGATATCTCTGATCGGAAATCTACCTCTGGCTTCTGTGTTTTTCTGGGGGATTCTCTTATCTCATGGAAGAGCAAGAAACAATCCGTTATTGCTCGTTCTACTGCTGAAGCTGAGTATCGGGCCATGGCTCATGCTACATCTGAAGTTGTTTGGCTCCGCTGGTTATCTGATATGGGTCTCACTCTCTCTTCTCCCACACCACTCTTCTGTGACAACAAAAGTGCTATTCAGATTGCTCATAATTCCGTCTTTCATGAACGCACGAAGCATATTGAAATTGACTGTCATTTTGTTCGCCACCATCTTCAGTCCGGCACTATCTCTCTACCTTTTGTCTCCTCTTCTCTTCAGTTGGCATATTTCTTCACCAAGACGCACACCACCGCTCGTTTTCGTTTTCTCCTTGACAAACTCTCAATGCTCTCTGGGCTCGCATCATGAGTTTGAGGGGGGGTGTGAAAGTATAGAAAGTATAGGGTCTTACTTTGTATTTTACCTTTTATATTAGGGTTCCTTTTGTAATCTTTTTCTATGTTAAGGGTAGTATAGTACTTTTAGTTTTAGGGCTCTATATATACTTGTTCTCTTCTTTGTATTTTTGAATCTGCTGAACATATGAAATACGCTTCTTTTCTCTCTCTCTCTCTCTCTCTCTCTCTCTTCAAAGCTTACACATAACACAAATGAGTAGATTGAGTAGAGATCTTTTTTACCCTCATTTAAGATGATTGATCAAATTGCCAACTCAACAAATACTGAAGAATTTTGTAAAAACGTAATAGTTTACCGAAAGTTGGTTATTGGTCTCAACACTTTATTTAAGAAGCTGCACCAGCACAGTATAGTGATGATTTCCCTAAATCTCTATCAATATGAAGCATTCATTAACTGCAGAGTATTAACTATAAACCACATACAGCTACAAAAATATGAATGTACCTCATTAAAAGAAAAGTCAAATAACTATAACAAAGGTATTGCAACTGTTCTGATTGCACTGTTATAGAAGATTAGAAAATCTCGTAAATGATTAGAAAAGAAACAAACATGGAAATCTCAGAGACAAGATTTCAACTGGAAGCATTAACCAAAAGTAAAAGAGGAACCTTAATAATGTCAAATACGAATCTCTCTCTCTCTCCATGATCACAAGGAGCATAAGAGATAGACCACCCACACAATGCAAAGGGACTTGCCAAATGTAAAAGGACTGGTTTTCTTGGGCTCTAATCTAATCGTCAATAGATTTCGTATGTTATTTAGCTGAGCAATAATGGAAGCCATGGGAGACAGGTTTAAAGTCGCAGTCACAATAAACAACTTCCCCTCCATCTCGGCCAGATTCCGATTTGCCGAGTAATAGATGGAATTGTGCAGAGAACAACCAAAGCACAAAAAATCAAACCAACAATGCAGTCTATCCTGTACCTGAAGTCTGCAATTAAGGTTCCTCGTCACCAAGAGTAAACAAAGGAAAAAAAGAAAACAAAGAAGCATTTTCCTTAAGTAAAATATCATCTCATGTCTAACCAACAATGTAATGCATGGAATGTGACCACAGATTTTATTTTGCTGAAAATAAATGAATCGAAGAGATAGTAGAACCAATAATGTCAGATTTTTTCACGCATTTATTACTACCACCACACTGAGGTGAACATATTTCAAATGCTAACTTCACAATTCAGGGGAGCTTTAGCCTTTGGTATTCCATTACCTCATTCAAAGCACAAAAACAATTAACGTTTAAGGCATTCAGTGGAAATTTCTTGCAAGAGAATGTAGATTGACAGATTTTTAAGTGTGAGAATCCTGTCTGGTATCGGGTAGAGTCAAATTTTTTCAAAGCCTGCTTTCCATTCAGAATTGGTTCAAAAATTACAATGGTTTCAATTTTGGCCTACTATAACTGACAACTACATAAAAAAAAGGTTCATTAGTACGTCAAAAAATAGTATCATTCCACTTTCGACAAGAACCGTGTCAAATGAGAATAGAAACGAACAAAAAAAGAAGAGAAGTAAAACAGACAAAAGGTACCATAAGGTCTTGCCCAAATATAGGAGATTATGGAATATGGGTGAATGCAATATCATAAATAGATTTGTCCTCACCTTGATAATAACCAGATGAGCTGGAAGGTTTACTCCCCATGCCAATGTGCTTGTGCAAACCAATACCTATTGTAGTATAAAGATTAGATTAAAATGCTTAAATTATTAATGAAGCTCTTTTGCAGTCACCAAAATGAACGATGCTATACCCTTCGCGCTTCAAAATTTTACATACTTTCCAAATAGAAACGACAAATATTTCAGCAGATTGATAATTGCCTGGATCTTGTTGTTTGCAAAAAGTTCCTCAACCAGAGATCTGTCCTTGTCATTCAGTCCGGCATGGTGTAACCCAATGCCAAATTGTAAAGTGTGCCGCAGGTTCTGATCTGTGACTTGAGAAAGAATCATCTGTAGTGTTTCTTCTGGCATGCTAAGAAATTGCCGTGGTTGCTCATCTGAGGCTGCAAACTAGATTAATGCAGAAGAATCATATGTACTGCTTCTTGACATTCATAGTTTTCAAATGTACAGCTCCTTAAACAATTTATCTACTGAGAATGATACTGGATCCCACCTGAATTAGGTCCAGTGCAGTGAGCCTCGTCTGGCGCCTAGAAGAAACAAATATAAGAACTGGTTTTGCAGGTGAATGGGTACATATGGCAGCATACGTTGGTTTATTCATGCTGTTCATCCGTGGACAGTAGAACTTCCCAGGGTATCCCTGAATGAAGGTGACAGATTCCAAGCATTTAATTATTGCAATGTAGCTAGTTGGAGTAGAGTTAAAAGGGGGGAAAATATTTCATTCATCAGACACTGGCCATATAAAAAGACAGCCCAAGAAGAAGAAAAGAAATGCCTACTAAGTGAAATTTGACCTATGTTTGCTCGGCGAGTTGACATGGGCATTAGAGAATACATTCCCTTTTCAGGTGCTCTTACCATAACCTTATCAAACTTCTGGTCTCCCAATTTGCATACAAGTGAAGAACATGATTATCAAGGAGTTACACCAAGGCCATGTCATGATGCATCAAATAGATGCAAGGGTTAATGAATCAGCAGGTCCTTCTATGCACTGATTAATTTCCCCTCTAAATCTGTATTTCCCTATTGAGCCAACTAAAAGCCTATTTTCCATAGCATGAGTGTGCAGATGACTTATCCTCTGCTCCCTGCAATGACTTCTCTACCCCCGATCTATCTCCTTTCTGTTTCCTGACCGGCGTTTCTGGACGAAAAGAAAGTATTCTCTTCCTCTCCTCCGACTATTCCTTCAACTTTGGTCTTGCTCTTCTTCCGGTTCCATAAATAGGGTAACACCATTTACTATACCTTGACAACTATCTATACTAACAAGATGCAACATCATATTTTTCTCCCCAAAACTTTTATGACCTGAAGGAGCCAAAGTTCAAATAATAGCACCATATGCGTGCCGTCAGAGGTTCACGAACTAATACCAAGTGATAAGAAACTGAAAACAATCTCCACATAGATTATTCATAATCAATATTCCAACTTTAGAAACAACCAGTATTCCACCTTTAAAAAAATAAACAGTATTCCACCTTTAGAAAACTAAGACTCGATTGAATCTTTGTTCTAGAATCAAAATTTGTAAACTAGCCTTAGATCCAGTGTGCCAATAATTATGTAGATTTTGTCCAATCGAATAAAGCTCTACTCAACAAATAAAAGAGAACAGTATTTAATATCTACTCCGCGTGATAATCAGTTCATAAGTGGATCTACAACTCATGATATTTAGTTTCAAAAAATCAGGTGTCAGGTTATGCATGCAAGGCTGGTTGCCAGGCATTTCTGGATGGGCTCGATTAATTCAAAAGCTGAGAATGGAACTGAGGACCTAATATTTGGAGTGCACAATGATGATTAAGTCAGTAAGCTGTCAGAGCTAGAAAACAATATTGGTTTAATTCCTTCACAACCTAACTTTAGACAACTGATTGTCTACAGTAGCAGCCATCAAGACAGTTTTCCAGGCTAGTTTTCAAAAAGTTAAATTCTCCTAATTGTCCATTTTACCTTAACCACCTTATCAACTCCTGTAAAATAGGGCAATTAAAAAAGAGAGTACAACGGAAAACCAGCACACTTGCCTGAATATGAACTTCGAGAGGTACTGGCCTCACACTAGGCTTGAAATTGAACAGTCCAATTTCCCCAACCCCCAGCCAGTCAGCCAAATCACTACATATACAGGTAAGAATGAGCATTACCCACATCAAAGAACTATTCATGTCAACAAGCCATGATAATGAATGTCTCAAACTTCATGCCACGGAAGTGAGATCCACAAGCAGAAACAGAGAAGACTGAAGAGCTCATCAAAGCAAAAACAAGGTACATAACCATACTGTGCATTTGCTAAGGCTGTCGAAAGCCCCACAAATCGAACTGCACGCTCTGTCTGCGATGATATGTATCTCATCCTTGATACAATAACCTAGAAACACAAAATTCAGAGGGTGAGATAGACATCACCTGACCCTCCGAACAGCTTATGAATGGCTTCATGCAAACAGTACTTAAAATGTACAGCCATTCTTACAATAATGTGCCAAAGGTGATGTTTCTACAGCAACTTTTAGAGGACAATTTGACGACATGTGCTTGCAAATCAAGATTAACTTGTATCGTGTCAAGTAATTATTAATGAAGATGTGCCAAATAAGAGCACTATGAAATTGAGAATCCAATTGTGAGCTCTGAAATGAAATCAAATATAGTACATCCAGGGCCGGCCCTAACATTTGGGTTGCCCTAGCTGACCCTGATTTTGGTTGCCCACTTATTCTTAAGTCAAAAAAATAAAATGACATACAAGTTAGAAGAAAATTCAAGTTTACACTGGACTTTCAGCTTAAATAACTTAAAATAAATCACAATCAAGTGTTATATGACGAGCAAGATCCGATTTAAAGAAAAGTTCTCATTACATAAAACAAATTCCAATATTGGACCCCCTACATCGATCTTTAAGAGTTTGTTTTAAAAAAATTATAAAATACAAAAAATAAAACAAAAAGGATACAAAGATAAACATAAAAAGATATGATTGTAAGAGTTTGTTATGAAGAAAATAAATTTGCTTTATATATTAACTATGACTTGTGTGAAAAAAATAATAATAAACCATGTTAGCTCACTCATTTTTTTATAAATTTTTCACCATTAGAATTTTTTTAATTCAATGTAAGAAAATAACTTCTACATTGTTGTGTTTGTTAAATGTAACTTTTTTAACAAAGTGTAATTGCGTATTGCAATTTTTGTAAAATTGTGGATTGGGTGGGAAAAAAAACGCCAAAAATAACAAAGAGAAAAAGCTAAAGAAAAACATGAAAGATTCCACCAAAGTCAGAAAAATTGTATCATGGGGAATCGACCTCATGATCTCATACCTGTAGGCATTACCAACCACCACTGAGGCAATCAATGCCTTCGCACCACACATGAAAGCTTAATTATATTTATACATAACTTTTTTTTTTTTGGTTGCCCCTACCGGGGTGGGTTGCCCAAGCCCGGGGGCTTGCTGGGCTTACCCCAGGGCCGGCCCTGAGTACATTGAAATCATACCTCAAGTATTGGTCCACGATCAGCTCCAAGTAAGTGAATTTCATCCAAAATCATAAGCCCAACCTTCAAGAGAAAAAAATAAGTTAGGATGAGGCCAAAGTTACATTCTATAATAATCAAGGAACCACAACATATCTCAGCCTAAGAAGATATGGTTGACAAATGACAGAACGCACCTTTGTGACATAGCTTCTACTATGCCAATTACGACTGATACCATCCCACTTTTCCGGGGTAGCAATTATGATATCGGCTGACAATAGAGCCATCAAATCTGGAGTGTAATCCCCCGTCATTTCAACCTGATAGAAATATCATATCATCATGTGAATTTTGATACCTGCTACTTAATTTGTTTATCTATAGAGAGCAACAAAAGTTAGCACCATCTTCTTTCCGAGTTGAGAAACGAGACGCTTCCTCCAGTCATTCATTCTCTCTCGGACAATAGCCTTCAGGGGTGCTATGTAAATAACCTACAATAATATAAATCACCAACCATGTCAATAAATATAGAAATAAGCATGACTGACATGCAAATACTATGTGCATGTCTTATGGGAAAATTTCAAAATTCTTATAGAACTTTCGGCTCAATGTCTCATAAGCACCTGGCTTTGAGATACTATCAACAAGGCCACTGACTTTCCACCAATTCTCACTTAAGCTCTTAATGCCAGTCCCCATCAAATTACGAATGGAATTGTCCTAGGGGGCTGCATCGATTACAATAATTGCCACATTTAGCCAAATGGACAAAAAGAATATTACTACTTAGGAACCTCAAAAAACGCTGCTACACCCATACCCTTATCCAAACTTGAAAACACAACTCCCTCTCCCTCTCCCTACCTCCCTCTCAATTGCGGCCCCATCCCAGAAATCGTTCTCCCACTCATTTCCTTCTCACGACTCCCAAAGACAACAAAAATTACTCCCAAACGAACTTGAGGTTTCAGAGGTAATATATAGCTTTGAAATTGAGTTTTGATGGTGGTTGTTCCTAACCTAGTGGGGTTGATGAGCTTGGTTTTGTTTTTGTTGACTCTGAGGCAGGCTGATAGTCTTTGCTTGTTTGTTTTTGCTGAAATCGTAGGGGTCTTGATCAATTTGGATGGTTTCAAGTGAAATTTCAGGTGGCCTTGAGGTGTTTGGTTGGTTTTTGGTGGATTTTTTCTCAACTAGTTTTGTACCTGTATTTTTCTCCTCGCACTTGGCAATTGATTGCTAATAGAGTGGCATCAGTGTAGGCAGAAACACGGATAAAAGAGAGAACAAAACTATGAGAGAGAGAGAGAGAGAGAGAGAGAGAGAGAGAGATTGGACTGTTGATGGCATTTGAGGCACTATAGAGTGGGCTGAGCTTCACCAAACCCATTGGATCGTGCAGTTGCTGGTGATGGTGGTGGAGAAAGAACGAGAGAAGAGTGGGCTGAGCTTCACCAAGCCATCGGCTGTGTTTGGTTCACATTTCCAAAAATTTTTCCAAAAAGATTCCTTCCCCCTCTCTCATCTCTCCAATCATTAATCACTTTTCTCTCTCTACTCATATCCTTCCATCCAATCATTATTTTCATTTTTCTCTCTATCTCTCTCCGATCATTACACATCTCTCTAATTATTACTTTTTCCAAAAACTCATCCAAACACTCTCAAAAAATTTCTCAAAAAATTTCTTCTCAAAACTCTAAACCAAACACAGTGTTTGTGTCTGATTTTTTGGATCTGAATAAGGGTTTATTAATGGGCAAGTTGTGTTGGAATACAAAGTATGTTCCTTTATCATATTCATGAAACTTTAAGCCAGACGGCGCCACCTGTTATCAGAATAGCCACCACATTAAGCCACCCAGGACGATTCCGCCAGTAATTTGACAGGGCTGAAGATAGAGGTTAAATTGAGGAATTGATAGCGCTTGATATTGTTTAGAAGTCAGTGTTCATGGAATGGTAAGCCAAAAGTTCTGAGGGTATTTTGAAAAATATTCCCTTCATATCACAAAAATCTAAAACAAAATCAGAATTTTTTTGTTAGAAACTGCTTAACATATTCACTACAAACAACCTGACTTCCGAACCATTGACACCTTTGACTCTAAAAGGGTAGATTGAGTAACAATTGGGTCCCTAAAGAAAAAGTCAATCTCTCAAGTCCTTCATGTCGAAGTCAATCTTCATTTGTCGATGAAGTCGCCGACGTCAAGCTGGATCTCAACCCATTCAGCTTCAAGACTTCACTATTGCGAAGAATCATTACCTCATCATTTAGAAATCCTACCTCTGGTCATGATCGGCATCATTCACTATCGACACATCCATCTAACATCTTTGAACCAAAAATTGTCAACATGCAACTCACCATACTCACTGTAGAATTCATCATTGGAAGGCCCGCTGCCAACAATTGCAGCCTTTGAAGAGTTGGCAAACAGCCCTAATTATTGCAGTTCAATACCTGATCTACGAACAAAATGGGGATGATCCGTGTCTTAATAAGCTTGGGCTTGCCTGGTTCTTGCTATTCCATCCTCAATGGCCTTTAGACTCCATAATATAACAGCATGAAATCAACCACGAATCCACGATTGATACGCCCAAAGTGGTAAGACAACCTATACAAGATTTCCTAGGCTTCAACAAATCCTTGGGCACAGCCATCAGCCCGTGAACTAATGTTGTGCTAATTTGACTCTAAACCCAATGGCACCTAATTAACAGCATAAAAAATTCGGGTTGCCAAGGAAGCTGGCCATAGCATTTTTTTATTCTTCATTGTATGTGACCAAGTAAGCTCAGTGTATTTCAATCATTGTATCTTCCGTAGGGCCTACTTCTAGCATCTCACGATTCTTTTCAAACACTAACTAAATATTGAACAATAGACAATAATTATTACCACATACGATTTTGGTTCTTCAAACATTAGTAGGTACCAGAGAATATCACGTTGTTTACATTGATTAATTCGACGTCATAATAAAGATGTCATAAAGAACAAGGCAGGCACACACACCCACTGAATTGAAAGTTTGAGAATTTAGAGCAAACAAAAAATGAATGAAAGATGATCAATCAAAATGTCCAAGGGGAGCCAAGATTCAGAAGAGAAGAAAATCACATTCGAGAGGATGAACTTCTACGGGTAGAGAGAGAAACTAAGTCTCAATCAACGTATTTCAATATTCTTAATAATTAAAAGCTACCAAATGAAAGACTAACTCACCTATTTATAGACTCCAATACCACTAAAGAACCTTAAACGAAACAAATAACCTTAATTTGTACTGCATCAGATGAGATTCCAAATAAATTCAGACACATGTAGCACACCTTCATGTCAGGCTGGGTGTTGAACAGATGAAGCATAGCAAGCTCAGCAGATATAGTTTTCCCACTACCAGTTGGAGCTCCTAAGAGAATATTCTCATCCGTGTGGTAGAGGACATGGAAACTCTGCAAACTCATGGAAGGGAATTGTGTAACATCCAATCTTCACTCGGTGCAACTTAAGAGGATATGCCAATAAGAGCAATGAGGCACTAAGATATTAATGAATACGGACCTGTGTTTGAATAGGATTGAAGTGAGAAAACTTGTACAAGGCTTCATAAGTTTTGTTGCCAAGTGCTGTCACAGGGAGTGGTTTCAAGTCTAGCAGCTCAGTGTGGGATGTACGACCCTGTATGGAGATTAGCTCATGTGAAACAGGACTTTAATGTAAACATAAATTCCCAATCAAAAACAATCTGTGGGAACACACATACACACAAAAATAAACAAACAAGTAGATAAAAGAAAGCTTCAGAACAAGCCAAACACTTGTGTCAAAATAGGACCTCTGGAAGTTGTAAATTGTGGAAAGATATAGTGTATAAAGCCTCTGCATGCAGCCAAGAATCAGAAACAGCACGAATGTAATATTGAGGTGGGTGTGGTTCAAAGATCGGCACACTAAAGGACAGCTTCTGTGGTTCCGCTCTCGCCATCCGCTTTGTCAATGTGAAAAGCTCGGAGTGGTAGATGTGGTCATTCTCGGAGTCCTAAAAAGCATTAGGAATCAGTGCTTCAGTTCAGGATAACCAAATGTGCAGTAGACGCCAAACATAAAATGTGCAGAAAAAGATCAATCGAAGTGAAGCTGATGAGGTCAAGACTGTAATTTATAAAAATGATGTAGGAGCAGTGATGGTGTGCTATGAATCCCAGTAAATACGCATGAGATCTAATCCACAACGTCATTGTATCCAACAGTCTTCATTCTCACTTGGATGGGTCCCACAATGTGAGGCAATTTTTGACACAGAGACTATGATTGAGGATTTAGCAATCTCTAATAACCATTTTCTATCGTGGAAAGAATCACCACATTTACAGCAACTAAACTCCATTTCTGAACAAATGAATGACATAAAATCCATTTTTGAACACTGGTGAGTAAAAGAACCTACTTCTGATCACAACTTGATGAACTGATACTTTAATGCAGCTCAAATTAACTATTCGTTGCTGATCAATGACTTTGGGAGTTCTGACATCACCACTTGGAACGAAAAGGAGGAATTAGCATGTCCCAAGTGTCGTAAAGGAATGGAAATTTACCACACAAAACTTAACTAGAAGGCTAAGGAAATACCAAACAGGAATTCGTTCAAGCATGCAACCAAGGAAAGAATTATCTTTTTCAACCAAATTTGTCAATTTAATCTGAAATTTGAACATGGATGACAAATGAGAAATTAATAGAAATGAGGTTGATGAGCATGATAGAATTTATCTAATGCATTCGAGAACTGGTGAGAGATAGCCAAAGAAAATTACGTCGTACATGACCTTTTTACTTCTTTCAAAATGTCTGAATCCTAGACTATCCATGTGGGAAAGCACAAAAGTGAAATCTCCTTTTTTATTCTTGTTTTTTTCTTTCCTTTTCCAAGTTGACATAGAATATATTTAAAAGCCCATTAATTCCAAAACAGAATGATCCATGAACAAAGCTTTACAAACATCACTAAATGCAAAATGGGTTGGGAACTTTAAATGCCTAACAAAGAAAGAAGTGAGATAGAGTCAGCACCTCAACCAGAATCCACCAATGTTGTGCAGCCCCATGAAAGCGATCCTTCCATATGAAGTCTGGAGTTATGTGCAAATCCACCTAAGATATCTCAATTCATATTACCACTAAAAACTGCAGCTAATTAAACAATTTCTTCCAGTACAAGCTTAAAGTTTAAATGCATATTTACCTTTAAAACAGTCCTGGTGATTGGACTTACAGTTGCAGACAAGTGGATCAATGGAAAGTATCCCAAGTATTGCTTAACCAACTTCCATTAAGAGAAGAAGTCAAATCAAATAAAGTTCATTTAGGTAGACATAGACATTAAATTTTAACAAATGAGAACCACTAAATAGAAAGAGAGATACCCTTCCTCCCGGAGCATAACGTATCAGAGCACCAATATCTTTCTCCTCCATCTCTCGGAGGCGATCTAAGTCAGCATCTCGTTCTTCAAGCTTCCTCAGAATCTGGGTAGAAAACCTTTAATTTGTCAAATGATGATTAAAAAGTGTAAGAAGTTTAAACGTCCTAGACAAACCTCTGGTGAGATATCCCTGTCAAATTGTCTGAGGGGATGTTGATGGGGCCAAATTTGACGATCTACAGCCTTGCAATAATCCAACATGAAGGAAGACATCTCACACCATCCTCTTCGCAAACAGATCTCAAACAAAGCCCGCATTATACGAGCCAAGCTTGCACTTATATATGCAGCATCAGAAATCAAAGAAAATGAATCTATTGAGCCCCGAGAAATGTACAGCTGCCAATTGAAAAGACCACAACATAATTGTCACATATGACCTGCTCTTTCATTTGGAGGTAGTATTTATTATAGGACAATAAGTGTGAAAACCTGAATGAGAATTGAAACTTTTCCATGTTTGTTTGTAGGCCCACCCTTCACTTCCAACGGGCATGATGTCCGGACCATATTTTCCAACTCATTTTGTTCCTCGTCTCGAACAACAATATTTTCGAACTCAGAGGAATGTGCTACCATGTCAATTACCTAAAGTCGCAGAAAGAATATCATCACAAATTCAAGGAAAAATTAAAGAGCTGCAGATGGAGAAAGTTAAAGTATGTCAGAGGTATAGATCTTTGACAAAAAGATATCACATGCTTAAAACCACAAAAATAGTACGAAGGCAATAGTGGCTCTCACATTAGATTCGTAGGGGATGATTCAAAAAGGTAAGCATATTACCTTGACATGCACTTTTTTTTTTTTGCTCGGCACCTTGATATGCATTGTTGGGCAGGACAGCTTAGGCTTAGTTTTCCAAAAGATTTTAGCACCCAGGTGCTAAAATCATGATATTTTAAATCAAAAAATAAAGTGGTTCCGTGTATCGTTTTTCGATTTTTTTCACACCAAATTAAAGTACTCGTGTACTTTAGTTTGGTAAAAAAAATCGAAAAACGATACACGGAACCACTTCATTTTTTGATTTGAAAAATTTGGAAAACTGGGCCTTAAGCTTTTGGGAGTGGTCTCAAGCCAAGGTTCCACCGATTCAGGGTTCAAGCATTGCTATGTGAACATTCTACTGTTACATTTGAAGTTCTTCCTACATTTTGCATGTGCAGACCATATTCATAATAGTGCATTCATAGTTTCATTTCTCTCTACATAAACATGGTGAGATTTGACATGCATTGTTGGACCAATTTCCTAACAGCTTAAGCTTTTAGGACAATCAATGAATATCAAAAGCATGGTTCCACGAGGTCTGGGGGTTCAATGTTGGAACCCATTATCTCCGTCATTATGCACTCTGTTCTGCTCATAGTTCATATTCCTGCAACTTGATCTGTTTTTCTCTCCACATGCAACACGTGTTGCACTTGAGGGGTTGTATCAACATACATTGCTGGTCGAATTTCTGAACAGCTAGTGTTTTTTGGGACACGGTGTTCTCACAAAGCAAACAGAACGTGAGATGTAATATAGACGTGCGTAATCAATTACCTCAGTATCATTCATGTGGCGTTTCAACATTTCGTTGTAAGTTTCAACACTAGAATATCGAATATAAAAATGGCTAGCAATTCGACCAAGCTCAGTGCAGTAAAAATTCCCACTTTTTTCATCAAACCGCATCATTTTTGCTTTGTCAAGTGCACGCGCAGCATCTGCTACAAGAGATCTTTGCTTTAAAGTCAAAGAAGGATCTGCAATAACCTACAAATGTAAATGTATAAGTACGTATGCAAGATGCCCAGGAGAAATGTAACTATTGCAGCATTAGATGGAAGCCAAGTCAAGCCCATTCACAAAATAAACTACCAAATTATGGGCGGGAAGCAATGATACAAATGCCACATTGGGAAGTTTAAGAAAATGTTAGCATCCAAGCAATCTGGTGATTGCGTGCATGAACCACAAACTTGAGAGTCGGAACATTTATAAGAAGTGTAAACACACTAAACAGTAGTCCTTGTGCATGATATCTATATGAGATGCATGATATCTATATGAGAGATATATATAGATAAGTGAAGAAACTTAAGCTTGAGAGGAGAGGCCACGCGTGGTAAGTCTCTCTTTCACTTTCATTTTTTCTTGTTAAACAAAATGATTTTGAAGAAGGCTTCTTTATGAGTGGAATTATCCTTTGGGGAATTAAAGGACTGAATTAACCAAAACAAACCGAGATGGAAGTAAAGGACTGAAAATAAACAACAGAGAGAGGAAGACGAAATGGAAAACATAAACAACACAAGTCAAGGAAGACCAAAAATCCTTCACTAAAGAGTGAACCACAATCAGAAAAATAAATAAGGAGAGGGACAAAACGAAATTTAAAAAACTCTTAAGTACTTTTTGAACTAAACTTAAACTTCTTGATGAGGCGATGAGCCTTCAGGACATTGGGCAGTACTCAACAGAGAGAGGGGAAGGAGGGGTCAATTAATTCTTTCTTTAAGTCATGCTAATATATTTATCAAAAAGAAAACAATGAAACTCATTCATGGTGATACTTGATTAATTTTTTCTTTTACTTCTAATTTTTAAAAGCATATCAATGGACCTTAGGTGTAAAATTGGACAGATTACAGAATTATATACAAATCCCTTTTACTATCAGCTTTAGGATTGTTTTCAACTAGTACATGTTTTTTGAAGGTCACTAAGTTTGTGTATTTAACTGCGGGAACTTAATTTAATGCAGTTGTAAGAAATGAAATGATATCAACCTATTATTGTAAAATTGCTTTATTGAAGAAGCTTTGTGAAATGTTGTAAGAAACATATGTGATAATAATGTAATTTTTGAAACCTAATTCCAACACACGAACGAATGTCAAAACATAACTCCACTCAGGAATCAAACATTACTGTTAGAATATGTTTATGTTAGTTTGTCCCACATCGCCTATCGTAGACTTGTATTGAGATGCACAATAATATAAATAACATTGTCTTGTGTGAGGGTTAATTAACACCTTACACACACTCTCTCTCTCTCTCTCATCTAAACAACATGGTATCAGAGCGGGTTTTTAATCCATAACCTAATTCTGTCTAACCCTACCCTACCTAGCCGACAAAACCCTAAACCATCATCTTCCTTAGCTAACTCCCTCGAAACCCTAAACCAGCCGACATCTGTTAAACCCTAAACCAATCAACATCTGTTAAACCCTAAACCAGTATCAACCGAGACTCATATAGCCATAAACGATCTTCAAAAACGCCATCTGAGATTCATACAGCCATAGTCGAACTACAAAAACACCATACGAGACCCATACAGCCATAGTCGACCTTCAAAAAACTCCATACGAGATCTATACTGTCCTATTTCACCTTCGAAAACCACTATTTACACTCAAAAGCCTTTACCCAGTGTCGTACAGCCCCTAAAACCTTCGAAATCCCTTACCTGGTGTCCTTTCTTTACTCGAAATCCACAACCAATGCTCTGTTGATGCCCGAAATCCACACCAGTGCTCTGTTGATGCTCGAAATCTACATCTGAGTGCTCTGTTGATGCTTAAAATCCCCACCCAGGGCTCTGTTGAGGTTCGAACTAGTCTGAAAGCATGTATTGTGTTGCTTCACTGTCGATTTCTGTGATTGGCTTGGAATGCTACTGTTCCTTGCTGTGCCCAGTATAATTGATATGTTCTGTTAGTAGTTTTTTGGGTTGTTGTTTGATGTGAGCAGATGCAGACCCCCAGGGAGTTTATTTAGTATTGGTTGTTGCTCAGTTGGTTGTCTTTGATTTATTGGTGGTTCTTTTGTGGTGATTGGTGATTATGTCTGAAGCAAAGTCTGCGTCTGGTCCTAATTCTGGTTCTATTTCTATTGGTAGTTCTTCTGGCTCTTCTCGACGTCGTGAGAAGGATTCCATTACCTCCATTCTTTTGAATGGCAACAATTATGCTATTTGGTCTCGTGCTGTTAAAGTTTATTATATGGGCGAGAGAAAATTTCGTTATTTGACAGACAATCCTCCAAACAAAGATGCTAAGGATTATAGTGACTGGGAAGCTGAGGATTGTCATATTCGAGTTGAGTTGTGGAATAGTATGGAACCTCAGATCAGTGGCCCTCTGTTTTACCTTGATAGTGCCAAGGAAGTGTGGGATCGGGTTGCCAGGATGTATTCAGGGGTTGATAATCTTCGTCGTACTTATGATCTCCATCATCAGTTCTTTTCTCTGTCATTTGATACTGGATCATTGGAGGACTACTATGCCAGATTTCGTGGTATTTGTGAGGAGCTCCGGGTTTATGAGCCTATCTCCAGTGATCCTCAGGTTATGGCGCGTCAGCGTGAGCGTTTGGAGGTTGCTCGATTTCTGTATGGTTTACCATCATTTTATGATCCAGTTCGGTCTCAGATATTGGGAGAGCGGGAGTTGCCATCTCTCGATGAGGTGTTTAGTCGTCTTCGCCAGGCTTCCGTCTCAGATGTTGGTTCTATCCCTCAGTCACCATTTGATCATTCTGCTTTAGCATCGGTGGGTTCTAGTAGTTTTGGGTCGAGTACTGGCCGTGGTCGCGGCCGTGATTCTGGGTTTGGTAGTCGTGGTCGTGGTTCTGGTAGTCGAAGTTCTGGTGGCTATGATTCAGGTAACAATTCTGGTGGTCGTGGTGATTCTGGGTTTAGTGGTCGTGGTGGCAATAGTCGTGGGCGCACGTCAGGGGGAGGTAGTTCTGCTGGTCGCGGTGGTTCTGGTCGTAGGCGTGGTACCAAGTTCTGTACTCATTGTCGGGGTACAAATCATACAGTGGACTATTGTTATGATCTTCATGGTTTTCCCCAGGCTCATCAGGTTGCTCATTCTGAGGATACTGGGCAGTTTACTCATTCTACGGATAGCAGTGTGACTATCTCAGCAGAGGAGTATCAGCGTCTTATGTCCATTCAGCCTTCTGCTGCTGCAGCTTCATCTTCCACAGCTACGTTCGCTCAGACAGGTCCCTCCGTTGCTTGTGTTGCATCATCTTTTTCCTCTCCTTGGGTTATCGATTCTGGTGCTACTAATCATATGACTGGTACTTCTAAATTCTTTTCTACTTGTCAGCCCATGGATAAAACCTTTCATGTTACCTTAGCAGATGGTTCTACCACTGAGGTTACTGGTTTGGGTTCAGTTTCTGTCTCTCCATCATTTACTTTAAACTCTGTGTTGCATGTTCCTCGTTTACCCTTTAATCTTGTGTCTATTAGTCAACTTACAAAATCCTTAAATTGTTCGGTCACATTTCTTCCTCATGGTTGTGTATTTCAGGATCTCAAGACGGGGAGGAAGATTGGTGCCGGTGTTGAGCGTGGTGGTCTGTATTACCTAACCAATGGTGGTGTTTCATCAGTTGCTCTTCAGTCATCAGAGTCCATATATCAACAACATTGTCGGCTTGGTCATCCATCTCTTCAGAATTTGAAGCGTCTAGTGCCCTCATGTAGTTCTCTTAAGGAGTTATCTTGTGAAGTTTGTGAGTTTAGTAAACATCATAGAGTGTCATTTTATCCTAGAGTTGAGCGTCGTGTGTCACATCCTTTTCAGTTAGTTCATTCAGATATTTGGGGGCCTATTCATGTGCCCAATGTTTTTGGTTTTCAGTATTATGTTATTTTTGTTGACGATTTCTCTCGTATTACATATCTTTATCTCATGAAAGCGAGATCTGAGTTGAAAACTATTTTTAAGTCTTTTTACATGGAAATAAAGACTCAGTTTAATACCTGCATTCGTATGTTTCGTTCTGATAATGCACGCGAATTTTTTCATAGTACTCTATCTCAGTTTTTTGATGATAATGGGATCATTCATCAGTCATCTTGCGCTCGGACTCCACAACAAAATGGAGTTGCCGAACGCAAGATTCGACATCTATCAGAAGTTATGCGTGCTCTGCTATTTCAAATGAAAGTTCCCAAGTCTTACTGGAGTGACGCGGTTCTTACTGCATGTCATTTAATTAATCGTATGCCATCTACTGTCCTTGGCGGCCAGATACCACATACAGTCTTGTTTCCTGGTCGTCCTCTCCACTCATTACCCCCTCGGGTTTTTGGGTGTACGTGTTATGTTCATGTTCTTGATGATGACCGGAGCAAATTGGATCCGCGGTCCATTAAATGCATTTTTCTTGGTTATTCTCGAACTCAGAAAGGATATAAATGTTACTCCCCATCTTTACGTCGTCATTTTGTATGTGCTGATGTCACATTTAATGAGTCTCTTCCTTTTTATTCGGAGTCTGTCGCCACTAATGATTTGCCTGCATATGAGTCTGTGTGTCCTATAGCCGTCCCATCTAGTCCCAGTTCCTCCACCAAAACCTTTGCAGGTGTATCATCGTCGTCCTAAAAATCCATCTCAGCCAGAGCCTCAGCCAGCACCATCTCAACCAGAGCCTCAGCCGGAGCCATCTCAGCTAGCAGCAGCACCACTTTCACCCACCGCTCCATCTTCTTCTCCGTTGCGGGATCCAGACACTCTTGATCTTCCTATTGCCCGCCGTAAAGGTATTCGGTCCTGCACTCTCCATCCTATTGCTCATTTTGTTTCCTATGATCATTTGTCACCGTCTCTTCAAGCTTTTACTACCTCGGTTTCTTCCGTGTTTGTTCCTAAGTCTGTTCAGGAGGCCTTATCTGTGTCTGAGTGGCGGACAGCTATGGAGGATGAGATGTCTGCCCTTCATCATAATGGTACTTGGGACCTGGTTCCTCTTCCTGCTGGTAAGACAACTGTTGGCTGTCGTTGGGTATTCACTGTCAAGTATCTTCCTGATGGTACTGTTGAGCGCTATAAGGCGCGACTTGTTGCCAAAGGCTACACCCAGACATATGGTGTTGATTATTCGGAGACATTCTCTCCTGTTGCTAAACTTGGTTCTGTTCGAGTTCTTATTTCTCTCGCTGCGAATCTTGGTTGGCCATTATTTCAACTGGATGTCAAGAATGCATTTCTCCATGGGGATCTTCAAGAGGAAGTTTACATGGAGCAACCACCTGGGTTTGTTGCTCAGGGGGAGCGTAATCAGGTATGTCGGCTTCGTAAAGCTCTTTATGGCCTCAAGCAGTCTCCTAGGGCCTGGTTTGGCAAGTTTAGTGATGCAGTTTTGAGCTTTGGCATGCATCGTAGTCAGACTGACCATTCTGTGTTTTCCCTCACATCTGATCGAGGAAAAGTATTGTTGATTGTATATGTGGATGACATTATTATTACCGGTAATGACCAGCGAGGTATTGATGAGTTAAAAACCTTCTTACAACAGCAATTTCATACTAAGGATTTGGGAAAACTTCGGTACTTTTTAGGTATTGAAGTGGCCAGGTCCAAAGAAGGTATTAGCTTATCACAGAGAAAGTATGCGCTGGATATTCTTGAGGATACAGGTTTGTTGGGAGCTAGGCCCGTTGAGACTCCTATGGATCCCAATGTTAAACTGTGTGTGGACCAGGGGGAGTTGCTTCATAATCCTGATCAGTATCGTCGGTTGGTTGGTAAGTTAAATTATCTCACGATTACACGTCCGGATATCTCATTTGCAGTTAGTTTGGTGAGTCAGTTTATGTCAGCTCCTCGTTATCCACATTGGGAGGCTGTCCTTAGAATTGTGAAGTATCTTAAGCTACATCCAGGACGGGGCTTGTTGTATCGAGCTAGCGGACACTTGCGCATTGAGGCGTTTACTGATTCTGACTGGGCAGGAGGACCGTCTGATAGGAGATCTACTACTGGTTACTGTGTCTTTCTTGGTGGAAATCTTGTTAATTGGAAAAGCAAAAAGCAGACAGTAGTAGCCCGATCCAGTGCAGAAGCAGAATATAGAGCAATGGCACACACGACATGTGAGGTTGTGTGGCTGCGATCATTTCTTGAAGAGATTGGATTTAGTGTGCAACTACCCATGCCTTTGTATTGTGATAATCAAGCGGCTATTCACATTGCCTCAAATCCAGTATTTCATGAGAGGACTAAGCATATTGAGGTTGATTGTCATCTAGTACGTGAGAAGCTGACTGATGGTGTGATATCTACTCCATATGTATCTACGGGTGCTCAGTTGGCCGACATGTTTACCAAATCATTATTCAAGCCGCGGTTAGAGTTGCTATGTAACAAGTTGGGACTTTTTAATATTTATTCTCCAGCTTGAGGGGGAGTGTTAGAATATGTTTATGTTAGTTTGTCCCACATCGCCTATCGTAGACTTGTATTGAGATGCACAATAATATAAATAACATTGTCTTGTGTGAGGGTTAATTAACACCTTACACACTCTCTCTCTCTCTCTCATCTAAACAACAATTACATTACTATATGAGCACACTACAATTTTGGGTTCCGCCACCACTAAGAAAGGATGTATTTAAGAGGCTCAAAAAAGGATGCAAGGAACAAAAAGAACAAAAACACGGATATCTATTGAAATTGATATGATAGAAACACATTGCATGATATGACAGGAATGAGAAGATTCATAGACTACGAATATGAATATACATGCATCATTGCTTAACCATCAGAAGATAGAAAACAAGAGAGAGAGAGAGAGAGAGAGAGAGAGAGAGTCGTGTTAAGTGCATGATATCAATAAAGTATTCTGTACCGAACTATTTTGCTAAGAAAATAAAAAGCAACTAATTGTGAGTGAATATAAACTTGACAATGGACCACATAATACCTCATCCCATCCGATACCATATGCTAAAGGATTCATTTTCATCCTTATAAAAAGATATGTATACCCAAGCCATGCACAAGCTTCCTTCACATTTGTCACAGTGCCAAGAACCACCTCAGCATTTAAATTATCTCTCAAAGAGCTGATAAACTGCACCACAAAGGAAAGGTAGTAATCAGAAACCAAAAGCTACTTATTTCATAGCATGTTTATATGATGAAGAAAGTCAATTTACAAAGACAATCAAAGATCAATACAAGCATAAAACATATATCCACTGTGACAAGAAGAATGAAAAAAAAAAATTCCCGATTAAGGATATAAATTTTAAAATTCCCTCTCTCTAATAACTTAAGCTTCTAGATGAGTTGGGTAGTTAATAATCTAATATATGACTAGAAAGGAAAAAAAATTGAGAGTACTTGTCCCCGGCTATGTTACATGGATCCTTCATTTTGGCTGAAGTACTCATGTCCTGTGTCTGACACGCGCATCCATTTTGGACACTTGGATACTCTAATTGTATGATATTAGCTAGAAAAGTGACATTTCTAGAATTTCAAATGGACATGAAATTGAAAAAACACATTTTTCTTAACTCTTATTGTTTAAATAGATTACCAAGTATAATTTACAATATATAACATGCTCTAGTCATATAATTTACAATATATAACATGCTCTAGTCATGCAATATGTAATACAAACAGCTATTCAGGACGTGTACCCATACCCATACCCCGTTGTGGGACACATATCCCAGTATCCTAAGATTTAAGTCTAAGAAGGTCCGACACTTGGACATGCACCCGCACCCAATACTCGTACCCGTGTCCATGTAACATAGGTCCCCGGAAGGAGCTTTGGAAGGTTACCTTCTTCTAATGAAAAGGGGAAAGGAGCAACCTATCTTACTAATAATAAGAAAGGGGGTGAGATTTCACAGTACGTGCTAGCGCAAGCCGCGGCTATGCAGTAGAAGGGAAGGAGCCTAAATCAAACCCCCCCAGCTTTTTGAAGATTTGGTAGTTAATAATTTAATAATTGCCATCAAAATGGGTAAAGTACATATTCCTAAGAAACAAAAAGGAAACAGTTAAAGGCTGTCACACATCGGTACAACAACACATCCCAAGTTAGTATATGAGCCTTGTGGTCCTCTCCAGTAATTGCCAATTTACTTTAGGTCGGATATTTTGACATGGTATCAGAATTAGGCTTCGGAAGCATTTGGGCAAGTCACACCTTCATTGTAATTAGCTACCCTTTGTTCATGCCCTAGGTGCACCTAATTAAACCTACGATAATTTCCTCAATTTTATGCTTACCTCTCCACATGCAAGGGGATAGTGAATCCAAGTGATTATTAAAGCATGCACCACATTGGTAAAATAGCACCTCTCAAGTTAGTATACAAGTTTTGTGGGCCTCTTTAAACGTATTGCCAATTGGTTGAGTTGGGTGCTTTAACACCATCTACACAAATCGAATCATAGCAAACATACCAAGAACTAGCAGAATATAAAGAAACAATAAACTCTATTGACACGAAATTAGAATCTAACACAATTGTCTTCAATTTCATTCTCACGAAGGGTGGTAGACGGGCCATTAGTTCAACAGTCGGGTCAACTGGAATCGAATAGTAACATCATAATTAGCTCATATAGATATACTAACAAAAACACAGACCAGAAATTACACTAGCATCCACTATCATTAATGACATTATTATTGAAATCAGCTATCCATTGAAATCTAATTTCTACCTTGGAGACATATTAACTTTTATATGCAGCTAAGATGAAGTTGCTGGCATTGGCTATTCATCATAATAAGATGGAAGCATTCACTTTGAAGTGCTTTAATCAATATTGCAGCTACAACCATTGCGCTTGTATAGGGAAGGTTAAGATGAATCCCTATTTACCCTAAATGTGGTGATGTGGCTTAAACTCTTCGTCATCTCTCGTTCCAACACTCTAATTCTGTCGAAGATTTAGAGTGTCCTCTTTCAGATTTCCGGCAGAGGAGTTTCCATTTAAAATCGATACTGGATCAGCAGTTATTAATGGAGGAAAGAGTCAATCATGCCCAAATGCCTTCATTTGCACTTGTACTTGGGATTACTTATTGGTACTGGATCCGGCGTATCAGGAATATTTGGATTTTCAACCACAAGATGTGGTTTGTGGAAGGCTGGCGGTGGTTAGTATAAAAGCAAAGTCAGATTTGGTTTTGGCTTCGGCTTTACTTCAACCATGGGTTACTATTGAATGTGATGTTGAGGCGGTTATCAAAAGCTGCATCTTCTACTTTGGTAGCTATTCGAGCTTGGCCCACATCGGTTAACTATAACCTCCAAAACTAGTATATGAGCCTAGGCAGCCTCTCCACTAATTGCCAATTGATTTTGAGTTGGATGCTTTAACATGGAATCAAAGCTGGGTTTTAAGAGGCTTTTGGACAAGACTCTTGATTGATTGCCCCTTCGTTTGTGCCCTAAGTGCACCTTGTGTTGTTATGATTCCAATGTTATGGATCCTTTGTTTACCTCTTGACGTACGGGTCAGGGTCGCATATGGTGGAGTATAACCTCCAAAACTAATATATGAGGCTGACAGCCTCTCCACTCATTGCCAATTGGTTTTGAGTTGGATGCTTTAACAATAGCTTTGATGTAGGCATAAGGAACTCGCAAAAAAGAGGTGGTTGAAAAGTCGCAACTCTAGAATTTTACAACTTGAAAGTGGAGATATTTCCTTTTAGTTCAAAAGTCGCTTTTAGTGCAATTTCTTGAATAAGACTACCAAAGATGAATTTTGTGACCAGTTTCTTTTCAAAAATGTATCCATCCTTTTGGACCTAAATAAAAAAACCAACACTAAGAACTAAAAAGATCATAAAAGAGAATCTCCAACCCTAACCATTTCAATAATCAAACTCGAATTTAAGTAAAAACTCATTCCAACCTATGACTCTAATATAGTGAAATGAATGTAAGAACAGCTTTTAACTTGGAGAAAACATATTGCTTATAGAATACATGTCTATAGAAAAAAAGGAGGACCTCTAGAATTGACAACTCAATAATTAACCTCCTTTTTATTAACCAGATTGTAATTCGAGTCCAAATATTACATCACAACAAGGCAGAAAGTTGGTGGTTGGTTTTCATGATAGGATAAATTATTAGGTGCTTTGCACCCTATAATGGTGTCAATGCTATATTTTGATGGGGTCATTTTCTAATCCAAAACTATAGTACAATAGCTGTAGATTCTTTTCCCACCATGGTGTCAGGTGACCCCATCTTGTTTAATGTAGTGGTGCCACTGTGGCTGAATCTGATTTGTGTTTCATAAAAATTTTGAGTTCAGGCCATCTTGATAGTTTTTAGAATTCCTCGACATAGGCCGTAGGGGTTGCTTATGGAGGTTGTTTTGTGCGATCAAACTTGTGAGTCTGTAATTGGGCAAGACTTTTCTCTCTCAAGGATTCCATAAACTCAAGCAATCTCCCTAATTTTAAAAGCAAATGTAACAGGGCGCGACATGGTTATACTCTAGAGCCCTCTCTTTTGGAATATCTAGCGTGTGGACTTCCAACTTATCTCTCTCTGATGTATAGGCCTATAACCTTGCAGTTGAATAAAATCATTTTAGAAAACAAGAGTGTTAAAAAAACAAAACGGAATATGCACACATGCACATATTTACTACTATCCAAATCACTGTGAATTATCAGACACCAGAAGGGCAACTACGAGAAAAACACCACAACTACCACCAGACGAACTCGATCAGCAGACCACCAATAAAGAGCATCAAATTTGGCCAATCATCAATCAAAAGCTTCAGATTCAGCGAATCCTAAGTTAAGAACTCCAAAGATGAGAGCGAGGTCACAACTGTGAACAGCAGGTGAAGTAGGTACTGGTTGGGTCGAAACAGGGAAGAAATCAAGAAGAGCTTTATTGGGAGATATAGTAGCAATGCTGGCAGAGGCGTGGAGTAAAGAGGTGGGCTTGGATAATTTTAGTGGCGCACAGATTATCCCACATGAACGTTTTTTTTTTTTTTTTTTTTTTTTGGCGGGGGGGGGGGGGGGTGTACATGAAAGTTGACAATCTATCAATCTCCAAACCAGGTAGAAAAAGAAAAGGCCAAACAAAAAAGAAGGCACTGTGTGTACACATCTCACATGACATTAAAAGACTTAAAAGTCAACTTCAAACCAACAATTACCTGACTTTCAATGGGAAGTTGACTCGTCAAGAGTCGTAGATAGTAGGCTAATTTTTCATGAGTGGTGATAATAATGCCTTCCCCACTTTTGTCAAACTGAGGTCTTCCAGCACGTCCAAAGATCTGTAAGAGGCATACGAGGAGAATCGCACAAGGTCACAAAAGCCACAAAAAAAAAAGTAGAATTCACTAAACTACATGAACATTTCAAGATAAAAGCTTCTTCTTACCTGCATAACATCAAGCATCCCCAGGTCTCGCCAGCCACCAGCCTTGGGATCATATAATTGAGTTCCCTGGAGTAATGACGTAAAGAAAATATTAAAGCTAAACAAAAGGCGATATACCGCTGTGAGATATTTAATAGGGAAGGTATGCCGAATATTAGATTGGGACAGGACAAAGAAGAAACATAGAAGAACTAACACAAAAAGCTTCCAAATTGTAAATTTTCTTTCAGAACTTAAAGAATTGCTGGTTTGATGAGGTTATTATGATGACTTGCACGACATAATTATTCTATTTTGGCCACTTGCTTCAGAAAGCAACAGAGCTGACCAAGGAATTTTTCAAAGACAATTCCCTAGCTTTGATGAAGTAGAAGCCACCTAGGAATCATCAGAACATTTCTTGAGGTAACTATATGAGAATTGAGGCCATGGTTGCCCTTCATATGGCCGGAAAAGCAAACGGGTCAACCGGTCAAGTTTGCCTCATTTAGCAAAAATCACATAGCTTGAACAACTTGGTTCAGCACAGAATTTTGGTGCGCACGCTTTGAAGTGCACACAAAGAAGTGTAAGAAGGAATTCCCAACATCAGAACCAGCCATGGAATTCCACCAGAAGATGGGGACACTATGCAGAGGTAAACACAAAGAAGTACAAGAAGGAATTCCCCAACATCAGAACCAGCCATGGAATCTGGACTTATTCTAGTTATGTTGCATACCTAATTTAAGATCCCTGACACCATTACGTCAACGATAACCCAAAAGAATCAACCCTGTGAGCCCTTCTATGTCTGGGTGGGTAATTAACCACTTCAGATAGATATGCCGGAAAGGAAACGTTGTCATCTATAGAAGTACATAGAAGGTCCGAAGAGTAGGAAACCGACCAGCCATAATAAGATAGCAGAAGTATATTTTCTTGACTTATGGCTTTGCAATCAAATCTATTGATTCATTTCACAGCAATATAAACAAGAAGAAGAAAGTGGAAGAAGGCTGCCAATGTCCATTCAATGGGGTGACAATTTGTAGGCATAATATTCACAAAGCTATATAACTATGTCAGACTTCGATGTTGGAAAATGGCCTCCTAGATTTAATTATGTTTGTTTTTTGCTAGGCTAGATTTAATTATGTTAAAGTTGGAGTGCAAACCAATTAAACAATTCATAAAACCAGGCAATTCTCTAAATCGAACTTGCATTAGATTGGAAAAGGCACAAAAGAAAAAAAAAAAAAACCTCTTGTTGTCATCTAATTGTACAAACATTGGAACTCAACATCAATGAACTTCAAAACTAGTTGGATAGGCAGACCAAAACCAACTTGCAACGACAACTAAGGTTTGGAAACTAATGCCCACTTATATGGAACAAGAAAAATAGTTTGGATTTCATATATCAGACCCTTTACTAAACACAAGCTTGACACAAAAAACCTCAACATCAACAATTGTCAACTGTAGATAAAACGCAAATATTGTCAACAAGTCATGCAGCACCAAGTAGAACCAGTAAATGGGCCAACTTCCAAATAATGCACAAACCTTAATCACCACAGTGTGAGCAGGTAAATTTACTCCCCATGCCAAAGTTGCTGTGCAAACCAGTACCTAAAGCAGAGCAAGATACGACTTATTTGAAATTCATCTTTGTTTATGCACACAGTCTTTAGAAAAGGCATAACAACGAAGATTTAATAGCACTAATCTTAAGGTGCAAATGCTTACTTTCAAGAGTCCATCAGAAAAAAGGCGCTCAGTCAAACCTCTATCAGCGCGTAACATCCCAGCATGATGGACACCGACTCCATGTTCAAAAAGTTGAACAACCTGCTTATTCCTAGACTTCAACACGTCCCTCTGAAATGCAAAACACAAATTAAACACAAATATGTGCTTGCCAAACAAATGAAGGAAAAAAACCTTCATACCTTGATCAACTCAAATTGTGGATGTGTATCATTCATAAAGAGCTCGAGTTCATTATTCTGCTGGGCAAGTTCAACCTGCAAATGTTTCATCCATCAAGATATGTAAGCGGAGGCAAATTCAACAGGAGGGATCAATTTTCCCAAACTCACACTGATATTTCTACTGTATTTGACCTTATCGGGTGACATTTTCCAGATTAAAGATCCAACACGGCAAGTTTATGAGAGGGAGACATTAGAAGACCGACTATTTTGTGAAATTGAATAAGATGTAGTACAATTTAAGGTTACTATTGTCATTTATAGTGCATTTAGGGTTACTAGGGTCTTGAGTCTATAAATAGGGGTGTGTGTCCTTCATTTGGTAGTTTTTATCAATTTAAGAAATATTATCAAGAGTTTTCACTCTTTGTATCCCATTTGGGAGTTTCTCTCTCTCGAATCTGTGTTTGAACACTCACAAAGTCACTATTCAGCACTCGAAGCAGTGTATTGAGGTCAGCTTTCAACTGGGTTTGTGTAATTTATCGAAGTTTGTTGCGATTTGTTTCGATTTGGTTAATATTTGGAGTAGTTATTGGTGATTGTTCGTGATTCGTGATTGTGGGTGTTGTTATTGCTCATAGAGGAGCTAGGGATAGGAGAGGAGGTAGAGATGAAGGATTCTTGCTGAACAAAGGTGAAGATGTTGAGTTTAGCAACTGAAACTATGAGATCAATGAGTTGAGTAAACAACTTACTACTTTGATTGAGGGAGTGCGTAACTTGCAACCTCCAACCAAAGGTAGTGTTTATGTTAAGAATTCTCGAATTCGATTCGAGGATTCTTTGTTAGCTCCGCATTGGCATAGAGCAAAGGTGGGTGATAATAAACTTCCCAAGTTTTGTGGAAGTCCACTGGAATTCGTTGATTGGTTGAACTCCATTGAGAGTATTTTCGAGTATTATCATGTTACCGAAGAAAAGAAGGTGAAATTGGTATCTAGTTGCCTTAAAGTGAGAGCTTCGGATTGGTGGACACAATTCAAAGTTAGTCGACAAGGTAGAGGCAAAGAAAGGATTAGAGATTGGGATAAGATAAAGAAGAAGCTCAAGGAGGAATTCTTCCCTTTCCATCATCATCCCAATGCCAATTCCTCGACTAGTTTTGGTAAGAAAAAGTCCTGAAGGGCTGGCCCAACTGAAAATCAACCTTTAATCGATACCTTGAAGGCTAGAAACCCGTCACCTAGTGGAATATTCGAATGCTTCAAGTATGGGGAACCAATTCTCGAGTTGCAAGTTGGTGAACAAGCTTGTGAGCGTGTTCTTAACTCCCTCTTTGTTGAGGAGGTGAGAGAATCAAATGTGAGAGAATCATGTTACAACGAAGAGTATGGGTATGATAGTGTTACAATCTTTGATGATTTTCCAAGAGAAGCATTAGAGGAGTTTGAAGATGGATTTGAAGATTTTTCCATCTTTAGAGGTGACTATGAAGACCTTCCCGTTTATGATGAGTGTTCAAATGAGGACATGGATGGTAACAATGAAGAAGAAGGATTTGAGGACATTGGTGGTAGTCATGAAGAACAAGAAATGTCTAGTCTTTCGATGGATGAGCCTTGTACTTTTTGGGAAGATAGTGAGAAAGTCCTAGACGAGAGTTATGACAAGAAGATTAAAGATTGTGACTTCGAAATTGAAGATGACGCACAACCTTATGAGAATGATTTAGACACTCCACAGCTTGATGAATTGTCGGATGAAGATGGTTCGGAAGTGTTGTCTCCCGAGTTTGCCCTGGATGTTCAAGTTTGCATTGCTTTGGTACCCAATCTAGTGCAAGAGTTGCCAGAGAAGGGTAAAGAGTACTTGAGGCAACTTATTGATCCTTTAGGCATGGTCTTCAACCAAGCAAGCTTTGAATATAATGTGGAGATGCGTTCTTTACATTCTACAAGGAATTGTTTGAGGGATGCTTTGGGAGCATGTGTTGAGTGCTACTTCGAGGATATTGTGACTCATAAGAGGCAAGCCAAATGGGTGACCTATTTGCACACGAGTATGGATGCGGTGAATGTTCATAAAATGAAACTCATATTGAAGATGGGTTATTGCATGAGGATGAAGTGGATCAAGGAAATGCAGCCACATGCCTACTTCGGAGCTGCATAATAAATACTTCTATAGTTCCATGTTATCTTTATTTAGTTGTTTGAGTCGTGTTGTCCAACTTGAGGACAAGTTGTTTTCTTTAGAGGGGGAGTCCTGATGTAGTACAATTTAAGGTTACTATTGTCATTTATAGTGCATTTAGGGTTAGTAGGGTCTTGAGTCTATAAATAGGGGTGTGTGTCCTTCATTTGGTAGTTTTTATCAATTTAAGAAATATTATCAAGAGTTTTCACTCTTTGTATCCCATTTGGGAGTGTCTCTCTCTAGAATATCTAATGGTTTATTTTGGTTGCATCAGAATATAAGCTAAAAAATGACCAAAAACCATGTCAGGATACCAAATGTGGCTGCCACAATAGCGATCCAAAAAAAAACTGAAGCAACAGTGCTGCCACAATAGTTTTGAACCAAGAACGTGACAAGAACTACTCTAAATCTCACCAAACCAACAAAAAAACATAATCCAAGGATTCTTCAACAAATTATGCCACCCATAGAACCATTTTGAAGCATAATCCATGTTGGGTGGTTTAGGGCTTCAAGCTATTTTTTCTGTAGCTGGAATGGGGAGGTCATGGACGAGGCAGACTATGCAGATGGGTGGGGTTTGAAGCTCGAAGACAGAGGGGTGGCAATTTGGAAGCTGAAGATGGAGGATTGGTGGTGATGGAGGTTAAAGGCAGAAAGTTGGGGTTGGTGGCGGAAAAAAAAAGAAGAAAAGAAGTAGGTACTGACAAATTTGGGTTAGTTTGGTAATAAATGAAGAATAAACTTATTTGGTGTGGGTACTTGGAAAAGACGGGGGTGCAAACAAAATTTCTCCTAAGCAAACCTTAATGTAAGAAAGAAGACTTCACCACCCTTAACTGAAAACATAAATGACAATAAGGCAAAATAATAGGTTAGCCCAAACGTTACATTCACCGTAGTCAATATCTGTTCCAGACTAATTTCCAGGAGAAGGAAAGAGTGTACTATCCACTTGGTTTGTGCCATCAACGCACAGATTTCAGCCCTCTAACAACTTCCAATGGATTTCCAGCAGGTGTCTAACATTGCATGCGCGCAGATATATCTACACTTTTGGAAGGAAAAGTACAGGATTAGGCTTGTTCGCGCTACCAGCAACAGTTAACCCAGCTCTTGGGTTAAAAGATTTTCTCCAGGGTCGAACTTAGATGCGTGCCTCGATCAGCAAACAAGGACACCATGTCTCGCTTTGCAGATGCAGGGGCTACTTCCAGATAGTATATTTTCCGATTTATACTATAAAGAGGCTCTAAGAATTTTTTCTGTCAAATTGTTTTGGCTCATCTCTTGTGTGTTGTCTAGAATGGCGTTCAACACCAGTAAGGAGTTTTAATCTTTCTCTTCTTATAGGAGTTCTAATGCCAAACAATAGTTCCAAAGTTCTTTATTTATCATATTAAAAAAAAAATTATGAGTGCTGTACCAAACCCCCGAGGATTTTGCATGATGCATGAATAAAAGCATATTCAGTTCATGAATTACAAATAACTTTTCTGCAATGACACCAGAAGATGGAAGCATTAGCAAATACCAGTTTCTCAGCTGTTTTCCCGGTGTCTTTCCTTGAATGTACGAAAACCATAGCTTGATGCCCCCGCCTCAGTGAATCAACAACCTGGTACAGATAGTTTGACCCAACAAATGACGACTCCAACAAAATAGGGATCATCACAACCAAGGCAATAAAACACATGCTTTGAATTGTTAAGTCCAGTACATGTTTAGATTTTTACGAAGGCCTTCAAAATTAAAAACCTAATCATAGATAAACTAAGATCAGTTTTTGCCCACTGTTGCTGCCACTCCCTCTACTACCACTGTTGCCGTCCCCCTCCCCCTCCCCTTCTGCAGCTGCAAACCCCCGGACCCCGCCACTGCCCCAGTCCCCCAATAATGGTGTTGTAAAAGTTTGATACAATTATCCTGTTTCCTCTTTTGCCCAAGCCAGACTATTTCTCCTAAGCTACATCTCTTGGTTGTTAACATCCAAGTGACCCCTCCGCCATTAAAGGATTGCATTTGGTGTTTCAGTTCTATGAACTGCAGAAGTTTGAGCTCCATGTTTCGGGGAGATCCAACATAAAATACATGGACAACAGATTTCAAAGTACAGCGCAGTGTATTTCTCTCGTACTATAGTACATAAATAATATATCAGCCTTAATTCATAGACTGATACAGCACCACCACCATGTGGAAGAAATGCCGAGGAAGAGGCACCAACAAAAGTTATTCTTCTGCATATTTTTTATTGATGTGTTAAAAAAGTTCAAATATAAACACATGAAAACATATTCAGACATTCAGCAGAGGGACATGAACATAACCGATCACAGACAATGCAGGCCCCACATATCTGAAATCTTGCCCAGGCTCTATAAGACGCAGATCAGTAAACGACCAAGTGACCAACTACAACCCCTTTTTTCTTTTCAGAGGAGCTAAAAGATACTACGATAGTTCCGTTCTGTTTCCCTTTCTGCAATAAGTCAGTGATTCAGCAATCCCTATAGTTCCTTTTGGCACGACCATATAAACTAATAAAAGTAAATTTGTCATTTATTGCCTTTACAGTAATAAGCAAAAAAAAAAAAACAACAAAATAAAGAGCACAGGTGTAAAGACCTTGTTGTAGCATATTTCATTCAACAGATTGGTCCGAGCTTGAAAGTTGTGCTCACTAATTCCAATATACTGCTGTGCAAGAGGAACAGGGCGGTAGCTAGAATCAAAGAAGAAAAGACCTGTATCTGGATTCACCCTCAGAAATTGTGCAACCTGATGTTCACGAGGACACAGCCACAACATATAGTCAACACCAGAGTATGCATAAATTGAAGGCAGACATTAAAGAGTACCAAATGCATAAACGTATGTGAGTGCAGATAAAAGATGTGTATATGTCCCATCTGAAAAGGCTAGCTGAAAGGATTGACCTCCAAATAACTGGGTAGAGTAGCTGAGAGGCCCACAATACGTATCATGGTCTGTGTGGACTCTACCTGTCACAAACATCAGAAATAAAGTTAACTTACATTGGACTAAGATTCACGACAAAGTGATCCCAAATTTACCACGAAAAGAGTTTTAAGTATGTATCTCATCATATTATTAAATCATGCAAGAGAAATCTCATCATATTATTAGGTCATGCAAGAGAAATAACATCCAACAAGAACTTCAGAGTAGATAAAGTTGTTGATGCAACAAAGATAACTATGCAAGTGGATAAAAAAAACAAAAACAAAATCTGACAAGTAATCTTTCTGGTGCGTAAAGGTATTACTTAAGAAGGCTATTAAGGGACTACTAACCCGGTACAAAAGTATGACCTATTGGACTATAACCAGAAAGAAGGGCCAAAATCGCAGAAAGAGACAAACTCTAATTACAGAAGAAGGGAATCAACAAAGCATCAAGACTCGGTGACACCTTTCCTAACTCCCAACTACACAAAACTAGCAGAAAAATACTTCTAAGCCAAGCATTAGAGTCCTCCACCGTCCAAGTCAACCGCACGAAGCATAACAGGTTCCTCATCTGCCTCCTGACCCTAACCCCACACCAACAGCCCAGCATCCGTGCTGAACTTCTGGTTGAACCCAATCCATCCCAAAACACTGCAAAATCAAACTCCACAACTCTGGCAAAAACAAGGGATGGAATGGTGGGATGCAGATCCCCATCACTCTTAAAGATGCAGCACCGTAGTACAAAAACTTCCGCCTCCCCAAATTTGTTCGTCAATCGCCGAGATGTGCCTAAGAGCCGCTGTCCACACACCCACACAGGCACACACACAAACAAACAAAGCAAACTTAGTTGGCAGCCCCACTGCCAAATGCTCCTTTGAGGAAACACACCTCATGACTTGCCCTCAGGACCTGGTAAAAGGATGAGGCGTGATGTAGCAAGTCTCAAATCGATAACTCAAGTTATCGAGTTTTATGGAAACAAAATCTGAAAAGTGCATCAACAAAAAGAAAAGATGATCACTGGAGGGGGGAAAACAGAGAAGCGGAATAAATAGAAGATGAGACAAGAAGAAAGGTTTGAAATGCAAATTAGTAGCTTTTGGTTAAGATTCATATGCCGAGATAGATAAACAACTAGCGCTTTCCCTTCTAGTGAGTAATGCTACACATCATTCTGTTTACCACCACATGGCACACATACACTGTTCAGTTTCAGTGGCCTAATATGGGGCTAGCCCCATTGTAGCAACAGTTTTGGACATGCGACTTGATGTCATTAAGAAAATGTGTTTTTCATAGCATTACACAAAAGATGTAGGCATCACTGAGACTATTGTGAACAACTGATGAGCCACTGGAATCCATGCACCAAGCCACCAACATCCGAAATGTACCCAGTCATCAAAATGTAGGCATCACTAAAAAGATGCCTAGAAGACAACACATTAGACACTTCTACAGTGACCCAGTTTCAGTTGTCAAGATCAGTTAAGAATTGGAGATTAGAAGTTCCGACGGAATCGAAACCTTTTAAAAGAACTAAAAACAGTGACATCTTGTTCATGGAACTAGAGTTCCTAAACAAAGTGAGGAATTCAAACTTTGAAAATGAGTCATACGACCCCATTCTTTCCTAGCTTTAACTCTAAACCCTTCTCCAAGAATGGATCTACCAAGAGCAGTAAAGTCAGGTTAGCCTTGAAAATGGTTTTTCAACCTATAAAAGGCAAATCTATCCCAAAACTAAAATATGCTCAGACTAATCTTAGTCTGACACTATGAAGTTCCTGTGGAAGGGAGAGGTGTTTCCATGGTTTTAGCCATTATCCAATAGGCACAGTTAACTGAAACTGTCAACTTACACCAAAATTGATTTTTATCCATGCCCATGAACAGAAATGATGTGAATCAGATTTAACCAATTGTATTAAGTATTTACCTGTGAACCACTCAGGTTCACAGAAATACCCATTCTAAAGGTTGATATTTAAATATCATTTCAAAAAATAAGCCAATGGGGTCAATGAACCAAATGGCTGGGCACTTTTAGCCTAGAAGATCATGAGGCTATTTGGAATAGTGGAACGCCTCCAGCCTCATTTGTTTGGCTAGGGAGGACACTCACTTTATTGTGGTTGAGAAAATAATGTCTTCTTGATGTGCAATACCAAGCAATTATCGAGTCTTTCATATAACCATGGAAGAGAAAAATGTGTCAGAAACCAGGCTACCTGTTCAGGACAAAAGTTATTCTAAAGAATGTACTAGAAAAATTGATTTCCAGACATGTACTTTGAGAAAGAATGCCAAAAATATATAGCAACACATAAAATATGACAGAACCAGGGTCCAATTGTCAACTCAAAAGGATATAAGGCCAAGAAAAAAGATCTTGAACTTAATTTGAGTTTGCAAACCAATCTTGTACCATCACAAGTACCATGCTTCTATATTTTTCGAACAACGTACAATGCTTCTATATGCCTAGCCAACAACTACATTGCCCTGAAATATATCCGAATTTTCAGAGATGATGTTAAAAACGGAGAAGGCAGTCCTTCATTCCAGAAGATTACAAGCATGACTGACAATGGTACCCCAGCCACAGCGGAGGAAGTTACACACAAACAGATGCTTCCAACTTACATTAACTTATAGACTCCTGCTCGTAATGCAACTAAAACATACCTGACAAAGGGTTTGAGCAACTAAGGCTTCAATTACAGGGCCTCTATGATCACACAAAAGATGTACTTCATCAGATAAAATATGACGAAACCAGGATCTCAATTGTCAAATCAAATGTATATGAGGCCAAGAAAAAAGATTTCGATCTTAATTTGAGTTTGCAACCCAATATTGTGCCATTACAAGTACCATCCTTCTATATGCCTAGTCCCTAGTGTAAAACCCCAACAACCACATTGCCTTAAAATAGAATCTGGGTTTTCAGAGCTGATATTAAAAACGGAGAAGGATGTCTTTCATTCCAGAGGATTACAAGCATGACAGACAACGGTACACCCAGCCACAGCGGTAGAAGTTACACACAATTGCACAAACAGAGAGGAGCACACTCTTAATGCAACTAAAACTTACCTGACGAAGGGTTCGAGCAACTAAGGCTTCAATTACAGAGCCTCTATCATCATTCAAAAGATGTACTTCATCAATAATTAGGAGCTTCACAAGCATTGAAAGTGACATATCACTACTTTTACGAGTAATGACATCCCATTTCTCAGGTGTTGTAACAATCATCTGATTGAAAATACAAGACAAGCAAGAAAAAAAAAAGTTCTAATTAGCATGTTGCCCAAGCATAACCAACATGATCTCATAAGAATGTAAAGCAACCTGAGTTTCTCCAAGTTCACTCTTAGAAAGTTGCATGTCTCCAGTAAGTTCTTTCACTGTGACATTCAGTGGAGATAAACGATGGCTAAAAGTGGAAGTAACTTCTGCAGCTAATGCCTTCATAGGAAACGACAAGAAATGAGAACTCATCCTATTAAAGATAAACATGAGTAAAAGAAGTCGTCCTACCTTCATGGGAGCAACATAAACTATCTTAAATTCATCTTTATGCAAGTAACCGTCCTTGAAGTGTTGTCCAATCTGCCATAAAAAGTGTGCTTCATCAACCAGATCAAATCATAAATTGCAAGAAGCAGAAAGAGTAAATTTGTGGTCAAAGAGGAGTAGATAACCAAATTTAAAAAACAGAAATCGCATCAAAAGGTTAGAGGGTGAAATTTACAGTATCCTACTAACACCACCAAACCAAACAACTAAGACTTGTGCCAAAATGGCGCAGGCCACATGAATTCTTGTCTGTCATTCTGCTCCGTCAAGGGCTACATAATCCATTAAATGCTATAAATTTATATCCTTTCTTACAACTGCATCCCTGATTATTTTAGGTCTTCCCTGTCCCCCTAGCATTTCCATTAACATTAACAGTTTTCTCAATTGTTGCGTCTAAGTATGCTGTACGTGACCAAAACACCTTAGTACATTTGCTCTTGACCAAATACTACCTGTAATAAATATGTTGCCAAGGTTTAAAATCCCTTCTGCTTGTAGGAAATATGATCAAGTGAATGCAAATCTACATATGCATGCAAAAGGGAACCATGGCAGAAACCAAGTGAAGAAATAAATGTGTATCATTTAGATATATAAACAATGTCCAAGATTACCAGCACAAAAAGGTAGCACGGACATAGTCCTTGCACCATTTCCATTCTGCCGTTTCCTGTTCACTAGCGACTGTTTGCTCCACCGTCATTGCTCTGCCTCTATATTACATGGACTTGGGTGCGAGTATCGGGTGCAGGTGCAAGTCCAAGCATCAGACCTTCCTAAACTTAAATCTCAGGATAATGGGATATGTGTCCCAAAATTGGGTATGGGTATGGGGACACGTCCTGAAAACTTATTTGTAGTACATATTGCATAATTTTTTGATTATGTATCGTAAATTATATTTAGTAATGTAATTAAACACGAAGGGGTTGAGCAAAACTTGTTTTTGCTATTTCCTATCTATGTGAACGTCTAGAAATATCACTTTTCTAGCTAATTTGACATTATTTTTTGGGTAAATATCATAACAATTAGAGTATCTGAGTGTTCAAAATGGATACGGGTGCCGGACACATTGACACGGGTACTTCAGCCAAAATGAAAGTTCCATGTAACATAGTCATTGCTCCCTTCTCTCTTACTATAGTTGACGACTCTACTCTCACACTCTTTCTCGTATCTGAGTGACATCGACTAGCTGCAGAGTATGCCTTCTTCCTATCTTCTTTTTATCTTCTTGTCCTTCTATTTGTTTGATAGTTTCCTCAAATTTTATATCTCTGGGCTCTTGTATCTTGGAATTTTATTTTGGGCTCACCTTACAACATCTTCTCTCCACCAGCCCCTTTACACCTCACCCTTAATTCTCCTACTCTCATCGATAAGGAAGATCGCCTCACCCACACTCACATGCCTTCATTACTTGGAGGGAAACATTGGCTCAGTGAAACAGTGTTGGTGATTTTCATGAGTTTAAGCAGTAGAAACATCACCTTATGGGGGTCTTTTAGGGCATCACAGATACACCAGGTATCTACTTGAGCTGTATTTTAGTTTTTTATACTTCGCTAAATTTGTTAGGGGCCTAGTGTCGGTGCCTAGGTACGGCTATAAATAAGCAAGGTTCTCGTTGTTAGATAGCTTGATATACATTGTTGGGCCCATTTCCAAAAAGTTTAAGCTTTTGGGTCTACTGGTAACTCAGCATGGCATTAGAGTTCACGTTGCAACACGTCTTGGGTTCAAGTCTATGTTTGGATTTGTCCCTGTTTGCATTTTGCTTCTCCACTAAGTATGCTGTTTCACCCTATAGCTATGAAAATTTGCATCTCCACGAGCAAGACGGGGTTGCTCATGGGGGTTTTACATAGCTTGATATACATTGTTCAGGCCCATTTCCTCACAGCTTAAGCTTTTGGGACTACTAGTAACTTAACACTCGCGTCTACAAGGGCGAGCACAAGAAGTTAGCTTAGGATTGCCGGCTTCAGCTCGCTAGCTAGCCTAGGATTGTTGGCTTAGGTTTGCTAGCTGGAATATAGGGCCCTTGATATGTAAAACCTAGGAGTTAGTTGATTGTATGATAAGGAGGAGCATTTGAATAGCTTGCTTACAGGAGACTAGGTGGGTTGGAGATAGAGCTAAGGAAATAGAGAAAACCTGATACAAGCCTTTTTACACCAAGGAAAACTAATATGTTTAGCATTTAAATTTTTCCAAACATATGAATTGATATAGCAGTCCAAAACTTTGAGAACGCCACCAAGCCAATGTACTGAGGAACCAATACATCAATTCATGTATCAGATAAATAATATAGCATCTATGATTTCCTCCTATTATCGACAATGATATAATGTCCACTGTTAACCTATGATACAAAACATTGCATCGAATGTATCTTGTATTTATGTCAATCCAAACTTATATTGTGTGCTTCTAGAGAGAGAGAGAGAGATAGAGTCGGTTCATGCTTACATCCTGGCATAATTACAAAATGAAAATATTGAACTTCAAAAAAACAAAGAAATACAAGTTAAGGCATTGATTGTGCACCTCATGCAGAACAGCAATCATAGCTATATTTGTTTTACCAGCTCCTGTAGGAGCACAAACCTGCAACAATGAATTTACTTGAGAGGCATTGATATGAGCACTTGCACTACATGATCCAAGTGAACATGCAAAATGGATAACTCACCAGTATGTTCTCATTAGTGTGATAAGTAGTTTGAAATATTCTGCTCTGGATACGGTTTAGAGACTTGTAACCATGGAAAGCAGCTTGAGCAATCTCATCCAACTCCTTTATCTCAATCTGACAACAGACAAAAATAAAAACTAGTATAAGCAGATTTGGTAATTCACTAACCTACCGAAATAAGAGCACAAAAAGGCAGCATATATACAGAAGTGACCTCTAAATCAAGACCTAATCAACTAACCATTTTTTATAAGAAACTAAACTAATCATACATTAAGGGATGACTAGTTTTTTTTTTTTTTTTGATAACCGGATGTCAAGGCCAGCTTGTGCGCACCTCAACTAGTGATTGTTGATGGATCCTTTTATGTCTAGTGGTCGGTAGGAAAAAAATAGGTAAAACATAGACAAAGTAAAAAATGGCTTGGTGCATGTCTTTGCGATACAATCCAGAGGATATGGCGGTCAAGTAAATAAAACATGGGGCCGGAGCATGAGCAAGAAAGAATTTCTGTGGAAGTCCTTTGAGAAGCCAAAGATGCAACAATGCATCCAGAGAGATTGTACCATTTATATACATCTAATAGGTTGTGGAGAAGCCAAAATGTCCAATATAGGTGAATGTTAAGGAAGAACCATTCTAGCCAATAACAAGGTAGCTTTATGCAAAAAGTATTGCTCTTAAGGTATTGGGTTCAGGCCAGGTTGGCTAGAAATTCTATATATTGATATATTTTTTCAGAAATAAACCATCTCTCTCTCTCTTCCCCTTCCCTCCCTCCCTCCCTCCCTCTCTTTCGGTCAAGTTTTCTCTAACAAGAGGAGATTGATGAAGCTAGATGATGTGGACTTCCGCATCAATAATGTTCCCACTCTTTTTAGGTGTAGTCCAAATACAGAACTAATGTACTCTTCTGGTTTATTAAGACTTTCAAGGGTTTTGATGGTGGTTGCGAGTAAGTTTTATTGGCTAGCATCATGGGGTAGGAAAAATTTTAGAAGGCTTCTATGAGTGATTGCTTCTATCAGCTACAAGGGAATTCTTTTTTCTCTAGACGGGACTGTGAGGGTATTTTGCAGCAAAAAGTCCCTATTGCTCCTCGGTTCTTAGAGGTTTTAGGAGGGCCACTGTCTCAGTGGTATTTTGAGAGCAGCCACTTTGTGCATATTGCCAAAGGTTAGGTTTGTCTCCAATCATCCTCGCCCATACCCCCAATGATTGGGGACTAAATGGGTTATGTTATTGTTGTTACTGTTGTTGTGGACTATGAGGGTATTCTTAAGCCTATAAATAGACTATATTATTGTAAGACTAACAAATCTTGCCGTATTTCCACAAAATAATTACCACTAATCTCTTTTGTTCTCTTGATTAGTCAAAAGAAAAAGGCAAAAGGACAGAAAGAGCCTGCTACACCCTCACGTCTCAAACAATGCTAAAATTCAATAGATTGACAAAAAAGATGTACAGAGTATCCATAGGGATGAAATAAAAGAAAAATACTTGGAAAAGAAGTGCAACGGCACTTTGATGCAAAATTCTTCCTCTACCAAGAAGATTGTCAGGAAACAACAACGAATGGACATCTCTCAAGTAATTAATCTTACCCTCACGTGGACAGAAGAATTGACAGGGTAAAGACAATGAATCAGTTGATAGAATTGAACTCATGATAAACCATCATAGAAATAGATAGAATGCATGTGAAATCTGATTACCAGCTTATAGCTAATATTACACAGGATTTACCAATTTTTCCCCAGGTTTCATTGGTGCAGTAGGTGTTGGAGGAATAATAACTTCTTCATATCCCTTGTAGTGTTTCCTGACCGTCCCTTGGGGAAGGGCAGTGGCTGCTGACCCTTCACCAGACCCAATCAAATCGTCAAATGGGCTTCTCTTTTCACTTGCTTGGAGTAAAGAACTAAAATTCATGGCCGAGAAATCATCTTCGAATCCATAATCTGCTCCACGTCTACTCCGCTTCTCCTCCTTCCGCCGAAGTTTGTCAATTTGTCGCTCAGACTCTGTTTGAACAGTAACCTTGAAAAACAGAAAGAAATTATCACGTCTTGTTTGATCTTGAGACGATTGATAGGTTGAGCAATACTTCCTTTGTAAACTACATAGAACAGTTACACTGCATATGTTGAGTATGTCCGTATGTCAAACGATTTCAAACCTGGGTTCCATAGCTAGGCATGCGCGGTTGAGAGTTTGTAGCCGTTTTGTCAGATTTCACTACCAGCAACCCATGACGGACAGCATCAATAAGTTCCTTTCTATGCTGAAAAGGCAGAAGAAATTTTCCAACATAATCAGAGCAGACCCCAACTACATCAAGCATTATGAACTGGAGATGGGGGTGAATGGGAATTATTTTCAACTCAACTTCTGTGAACTAGATTAAATTAACAGGACCCTACTAGTTATGCAACAAACCAGATGTCTCCACCCACGGGTTTTATTTTCTTAAACAACCATCCCACGATCTGTACTCGGATAAATACTCCCAGACAAGAAATGACTACTATCTCTAAACAAGATTATCAACCTAAAACTTCTACAACCCAGCTAGATTAACACTGGCAAATATCAAGGTATAAAGTAAACAAATAAAAAACATTGGTTATTTATCTTCACAACCAGAAACATCACTTGCTAAAACGATGAACCAACCTCTTGTATCATTGATTATGTATGTCAGCAAAATATCATGCAAACAATATTGGTATTTATATTCTTACCGAAATTAGATCTTGGACTGTTTCAAATGCGCTCTCTCCAACAAGATCCAACAAATCGCCAGCTATCTTCACAATAGAAACATTTTTAACTCATATATAACTCAGAAGCATATTTTTCAGGACTTAAAAGATCAAATGAAGTGCGGAAGTCCTGAAAAGGCATTACCTCATCACCATGTTTCTCAGAATCAAGTACACGGCAGATAGCCATTGCTAGTTCATCTTGAGGAAGCTGAGAAGTACTTCCTTTAACTATTTTATTGCACTCACTTCTCAACCACCGCAAATCAAAATGTTTGCCATCGGCCGTGGAATCGTACTTCGTAGAGTCATTCCAGTCATACCCTCCCTCTTGAAGCAGAGGAAAAGGTAGAGCACTTTCCTCCCCCCACAATTCCCCATCCTCTAAACACACATCAACTACAAAGCGTGCAGGGGGTCGAAAAACAAGGTTAGCACCAAATTCTACATCATCAGCACTCCCATTTACTTGGGTTCCAGGAACAGATACATCGGTGCTGTCATTAGACTGCAAGAGGGAAAGCCTGTGCGCTAGAGAGGCAACTTTCTGCAGACTAGCATCCGAAACAGAATGATCGAGTAGTTTCTGCATTTCTAACCTGCATTCAAATATAACGAGTACAGTCATACTTTCAAAGTAAAGTTACAACAACAATTGTATTACAATATAAAGTTAAACATCCAAATTTCATTTTAGCACTCAAACAGCCAAACACATAGGAAACAATCGAAGTTATAACCTTAACAAAAGCTCAAATTATTAGAGCATCAAGCAATTAACAAGGATTGAAGCAGGCAAAGGGCCTCAATGGGAGGATGGGAGGCAAGGCAGACCACCTTACAACCAAAATCTGCCATGAATTCTTCAATGTTAATTACCTTTCCGACTACGAAAATCCGACAAGCAACTGGCAAGGTGTACCAAGGTTTTGATTCCCTACTGCAAAATAGATCTGCAGACGCAAACCCAGGAAGAGGAAAAGGGAAAGCAAAAGCAGGAGATGCCAGGAGAATCTTAACGCTTGCTCATAATTACCACACCTGGACATGTCAGTCCTGTTAATGGTGAGGAATACGAATGGAACGTGAGGATGGCCTGTCCAGGATATAAAATTTAAATTCTTAATCTCTCCAACAGCTTAAGCATCTAGAGCAGTTGATTGTTCACATGTTAAGCTGCGACCAGTCATCGTTCTATTTAGGATCATTGTTTACATAGTTCCCAGTAATTCCCAAACAATTGTCAAACAACAAATAGAACATAACCCTCGAAAACTATAAATACATAGCCAGTATTTTTGTATCATCAAAAAAGTCAACCTGCAATTTCTTTACGACAAAAATTAGAGTAATAGACAAAATCATATTAATCAACCAACAGAAAAGAACACCCGCTAAACCAAGATTATTGTCCAACGGTTCATGTATCTTGTACTCCATGAATCACACACTTCACTGGAGTCACGAACCGGTGTTGGACACCTATCGTAGACCGACACTCTCTGGACACGTGTCCAGCACTCAAATCAGAAGTGTCTTACTTTTTTCTCAACTTTTTACATTTGAACACTTTGGGGACACTCTAAAACTGCTCCGCACACACTATGACACTCTCGGAACAGTCCAAGGACACTCGCAATAAGTATGGAATACATTCATATGTTTTGTCGTATCTAAGGATTCTCCTTTTCAATGTCTCGGGAAAAAAAAAGGCACCGAAGCGAAAACCAAAGCGAGGCGCTGTACTGCGTTTCAACCTGCTGAAGAATGACAAGGGTGGCATAGCTCAGAGCGCGTTTCGGGGCTAAGCGCAAGGCACAAAAAGTACATGCCTATTAAGCATGGGTACTTCTAAAACCCAGCATTATTGTATCCGTAACGTAGCGGATAGCAATGCTTTGCATGATACTTCTAAATCCGTATCGGGTACACGAAAAACGTACCGAAACTTTTTGCTTTGATATTTGCCCTACCCAGAAGTATCCCAATGTATATCAAGTAGTACACAACTGACAGATGAAATAAGTAGATGAGACTTTTTTTTTTCCATGCTAAGCAAAATTGTAGAATGACAATTTTGGTCTATAGGTTCTTTAATATAATGGCATTAACTCTAATTTCAGCCTTAAGTTCGGCAATAAACTATTATTTGATCCGGGATTCCTAATTACCCAAGTCATATAGCAGTTTCCTTTATTTGAAATAAAATTGCTACATGTAATACCTTTCCCTAAAAATTATAAAAAAAAAAAAAAAATAGTTATAACTGTAACCCATCGTGCTCCTTAGGCACGCCCTTAGCCATCGACTCTACAAGGTCTTTGTATATAATCAAAGCTATCCATTTTTTTACGCTCAGCTAGTGTACTTAATAAGGTCCAACTTACCAGAGTATAGCCTAATTTGTCACGTTCATTAAAGCCCTAATTTTTTACCATCGGAGCCTTGAGCTTCTCTCTTTTGCCTTGGGCTCTCTTAAAACACTCTTGATTTTTTAAAACTAACTCAAAGCTGTTGCTTCTTCTTCTTCCTTCTTTTGTTTTTGTTTCTTTGTTTTTCCATTTTGTTCTTCCAGTATCTTACATTTGGTCATTTGAATGTCATGTGTGATGATTGATGTTCAATGTTTCAGGACATCAATTAAGGTACTTGTCTTATCATAGGCGTTGATTTCAATTAGAGATGTCATATTTGATAATACTAGAATATGGGTACTCATGAGGGATACAGGAAGATAACTATAACGAAAGGGAGGTCCCAACGGAAGGATAATCCCAATTTGCAATGAGATGAATGAGGGAGTTACCTTCATGGCTCATGTGAAAGGGGGAGCCTTGCTAATCAAGGCATCCATCACCATGCCGACAATAAAAAGAAAAGGCATCCATCACCATAAACTGCGCATCATTCATCATCTCAATGGTAGACACACATAGTCTCTTTCTTATACTGTCCTTGCCTTCTCCATTCCATTCTCTCTATCAATTACCGGCTTAAGCATTAGAGTGCTTTTCTGGCAGAATTATGTCCTGGCAGCACTGCCGGTGTCCTATTAAAGTTAATGTCCAAATACATAACATTCAACGGGCCCATAACATTCATGTGATTTCCTCTTTTGGGCAAAAGTAAGTCTAATAATTGGTTAAAAAGTTGAAATTCTTACTTCTTCTCCGCAAACCTTCTGTCATTATTGCCGTCCTCCGCTGGCTTACCAAAAAGGCGATAAACAGCTAATGCCACCTCACGGAACTCCTCCGACACCACCTCCCCATCGATCAACTCCACAACCGCACCCACAAACTGTTTGTACGCTTGCCGCACTTCAAACGAAGCTTCACCAATACAAACACACATTATAACTATGTCACAATTCGCACTAAACGGATATTTACTGCCAATCTACAACAACAATCAATTTCTACACTTTTCTGTTACCTTCATCCCATCGGTAAACGATCTTTTTCGCAAGGTCTGACTCTTCAAGTGAATTCGCAGAACTAAATTCACAAAATTCAAGGTTTAGGGAAGGAATTGGGAAACCTGATAAAAAATGGTGGAAATTTATATACAGCTGGATTACCTTCGATACTTCTGGCTTTGGAGGATGATTTTACGTTGGAGATAAGCGCGATCAACGTCGAATGGGTCTCTGAGAGAATTCGTTAAGCGTGGAATTTGAAGCAGCATGTCTGTCCAGCGTTTCCAAAACCCTAGAGAATTTTGCTTCCTCTGTTTAAAACCCAGGAACAGAGATGGTGGGAACGTATATATAGGTCTGGTGGGATGGTGTGAGTTCTCTGATTGATTTTATTTTCAGGCCTTGTTGTCGTATTATTAATCTCAGATACATTTTATAAAAATCTCATAAATGAACATTTTATGAAGGTATAATAAAATAGAGTTGTTTTTCCAACTAATAAAATATAGTTGGTTTTGCTATAGATTTTAGGAGAATTTTATGAAAATCTCATAAAATCACTTTTACATTTTATGTGTTAAGATTGGAGGGTCATAAAATGTGAGATTTTATGTCTCAAAAATCTGTTGAAGAACACATCTTCATAAAATCAAGTTTGATAAAACTGTAGATTTTTTAGAAAACTCTCCTCACCATTTTCTGAAAAATCTACAGATTTTATCAACTCTCCCCACCAATAGATAAAATTAAGTGCTTGATTTTATCAAATTTTTGATAAAATCCATTAGAGAACTCACCCTAAAGAGCAAGGGGTATTATTTAGTAAGGGGGAGTTCTTGAATGGATTTTATGAGATAAAATGAGACAGTTGATTTTAGTTGGTGTTTTATGGAGGGGTGATAAAATCAACTTGTTTTCCCAGTAAATAAAATCTAGTGTTATAAAATATTGTGGACCACTAATGCGATAAAATCCAGTGTGATAAAATCAACCCTCCTTATCTATTCGTAAAAGATGATGATAAAATCAAAGATGATAAAATCAAATAATACATTCAAAAACTCCCCCTAAGGGTGAATCCACATATCAACATTTATTCGGGGATTAAATATTATGTGGTATGAATGAATTTGTGATAAAGAGGAGATAAAGTTGGGTGGACGATGTATAAAGCTGACAAATGACTTATTTGCCCGTATGCATTGGTTATATTAGATTTTATGATAAAATAAATACATAAATACAAGAATAGCTAAATTAATTATACTTGTCATTAATATGATACAATAATTCTTTTTTTATTAATTATATCTAAAATTAAAAGATTTAATTATTCATTTTAATAATGTTGCATACCACCTACTTTTTTGCTATTTTTTCTACTTATGCATTTTTTTACTTATAATAACTATTTTTAATAATTTTATATAAGACCAAAATTAATAGATATTAAAACATTTTTCAAATTTTTTTAGAATATACCACAAAATATGTTTCAATTAATTGTAATTTATATATTAATTAGTAATTTTTATGTTAAACCCCAACAAAGTCAAATTCTAAAATCATTTTTGGGGAAACTACGAAAACATGACATGGAGGGGGGAAAAATGACGATTTTATGGTCATGGTTCCGGAAATCACCAATACATGAGAGATATATGAACGCAACAGATTTCTACAAAGAAAATGAGGTGACAAAAAGTATTTTTTTAAAATATAATTTTGTAGTAGTATAAAACTCAAATGCCATAAGAAAGGCTGTTCATTATATCCGGACTCAACCACCCGACCCAGTCCAACTCGGAAAAAAACACAAATTCGATCCATCCAATGAGGTAATACGGTTGGGTCCGGGTGGAATTATTTGAAAAATTATGTTTTCGGTCAGATTACGGGTTCTGTGAATTTGCGTCGGGTAGACCCGATCCGACTGAAACTATACTAAGTATAAATAGTCTTTCAACCCTAAAACTAAAAGTGAACTACACTCCTCTCCACAGCCGCACACTCCACTTCGTCTACTGCACCTCCACCCCATCCAGATCTAGAAGAAAACCTTCTCTCTCTCCCTCTCTCTCTCTCTCTCTCTCACTGACACACACACACACACACACCCCTAAACCCAGTCGGGCAGTCCCATCTCTCCCTCTCGTCGGCCGTCGCTCTGGCTCCCAGAGATGTAGACTTGTGTCATCAGTTTCAGTCGTGTATCTTCTCTCCATCGTTCTCCAAGCAACAATTTCAACCAGAGTCACCAGACAAATTCAACCAAAGGTTTGTTTTTTCGGTTTCCTTCCTCTCCTCCCTTGTTTTTTTTCTTTTTTTCGAAACAAAGTGATTTAATGCTAACACTTGGTACTCTACTACTCTCTCAGTCTCTCCTGTGATCGATAGCAGATATTTGACATTTCAAAGTCTTTCACCTCTCTCTCGGACTCTCATCAGTAGTGACATCACATCAGACATCAAAGGTACTACAAATCCACATGTATTTACATGTATTTAGTTAGGGTTTCATTTACACTTTATAGTAGTCAGTAGATTTTATTTCGTTAGGGTTTCATACTTTGATTTACAGTAGATTTCTTTTTCACAAATTGTTTAATTTTATTTTGTTTGAACCTTTGTAACTCTGAGATTACTCTAGTTACTTTGTAGTTGATGGATTTGGAAATGCAAGATTTGGAATTGGAGAAAGAATTCGAAGTTGAGGAGGATGACGAACTGTTGCAAAACAATCTTGTTGTTGTGGAAGTACTTGATGTTGACAATCAAATTGTTGAAGCTACTAAAAGTGATGGTGGAAAGAATGGGAGGAAAAGAAAGCTTCCACCTAGGCCTAAGCCGAAGCCGAAAGATAAGCATCCTTCAACTAGAACACCGGCAAAGTGCTGGCATCACTTCGAGGAGATATGTGAGGGTGGTATTCTTAAATGGGGAGAATGCAAGTATTGCAAAAAAAGATATGTTGCTGAAACTCAAAAACATGGAACTAATAATATGAGATGTCACATACCTGATGGTTTCAAAGAGTGTCCGTATAATGACCAAAAAAAGGGACAACAAAATCTTTCATTCAAACAAACAGATGGGGGTGTTGAGGTTGTGGCTTGTGTCTTCTCTTTTGATGACTGTAAGAGAGCTCTTGCTGAAATGATAGTTATTGATGAACTGCCCTTTAGGTTTGTTGAGGGGATTGGGTTTAAGAGGTTTTGTAATGTCATGCAACCAAAATTCACTAAGGTCCCTTCGCGCACAACTATAGCTAGAGAGGTTATTGCAATATTTACTAACGAAAATGGAAAGTTGAAGAAACTTTTGAAGGGTCGTAGGATTTGCCTCGCTACATATACATGGACATCAATACAAAACCTTAGCTACATGTGTCTCATAGCACACTTTATAGATGATAATTGAAGGTTGCAAAAAAGAATCTTAAACTTTTGTCAAGTTGAAGATCACAAAGGAGAGACCATTGGAAAGAAAATTGAGTCGTTGTTGCTTGAGTGGAACGTGGATGACATTTTTACGTTGACTATTGATAATGCTAATTCCAACAACTTGACCATTAAGTTCTTGAAAAGAAAGATAGTGGATTGGAAACGAACAGTCTTGAAAATGAGTTTCTAAATATGAGATGTTGTGCACACATTCTCAATCATATTGTGGGTGATGGTTTGAAAGAAATGAATGAGTCTATTGTCCGTGTCCGTGATGTTGTGAGGTTTGTAAGGTCTTCTCCACAAAGACTAGGAACTTTCAAGCACTGTGCAGAGAAGGAGAAAATTAGTACGAAACAACTTGTTTGTCTTGATGTGTCTACTCGGTAGAATTCCACTTATATAATGTTAGAATCTGCTAAAAAATTTGAGAGGGTGTTTCAAAGGATGGCAGAAGAAGACACTAGTTTTAGAACGTTCTTTAACGTTAAGGATGGCAAGGAGGATGAGGTGGACAAATGGTTAAATGAGGCTTTGGCGAAGGTTGAGGTTGGTGAGGGTGGTGAGGGTGGTCGAAGTGGGGTCCATAAGGTATATAGGCTCCCAACCAAGTTTGATTGGAAGAATTGTAGGACGTTTGTCACATTATTGAAACTTTTTTGTGTTGCAACCAAGCGATTTTCAGCTTCTCTATTTGTCACATCCAATTGTTTCTTTGATGAGGTTTATGGTATTGAAACCTATATAGACTATTTAATCACCAACAAAGATCCTCTCTTGGCTTCAATGGCAATGAAGATGAAAGCAAAACTTGAAAAGTATTGGGGTGATGGAGATAAAATAAATCCTCTACTTTATGTGGCGGTGGCGCTTGATCCCCGGTTGAAGTTAAGGTGGGTGAAGTTTGTAATTATAGAATCCAAAGGGAAGGCAGCTATGGAGAAGAGTGTGACTGAAATTATGAAAAGGTTGTATGATGCTTATGCAAATGCGGGTGAAGTCAGGGTTGAAGCGCCTAGAGCAATGCCGAGTGCAATGATGAATGATGATTATAATGACCCTCGCATCCATGTGAACCTAGGAAGGCGGAGGAGAAGGATACAAAAGAGGAGTTTTATATAATGGTATGGTGGAAGAGGAATTTGGTGAAGTGTCCAATCTTGTCTCAAATAGCACGCGATGTATTAGCAATGCCCGTGTCTACCGTTGCTTCCGAGTCGGCCTTTAGTATGGGTGGGCGCATACTTATCCATACCATAGTTCGCTTTCACCGGCTATGGTGGAGAGACTTGTATGCACTCAAAATTAGCTTATAATCACGGTTCCAATCTCTTTTCGCCAAGCTGTGGATAAAGTTGAAGAACTTGAGCAATGTGATCCAAGTGCTTTTTAATGTGAACTTTGTCCATTTTATTTAGTACATATTTAATTATTTACTTTGTTTTGTATTACATCTTTTCTTCTTTCTTTTTTCAGAACTTGCAGAGATCGATGCAACCTCTTAGGGATTGAGCGATTGGGCTTTGGGGTTCTTGTTTACTCTAATGGTAAAACATTTAAAGTTCATTGGATTTTTTAATGTTCACTTATGTTCTTACGAGTTGACTTGTCTTACGGTTTTTGACAGGTTTGGTTGGAGTTAGGACATCGGAATTGGGATGAATTGATGGAGTTAGGACATTGAAAGTTCACTTATAATTTGTTTACTCTTTAGACTGTGTGACTGTGTAATGTGTTATGTGTATGACTGATTGACTGTGTGGACTCTGCCACTATGGACTTGGAGTCCATTTTGTTGCTGCTACTGCAGTACTGCTACTGCCTAGTAGTAATTTAGACCTATTAAAAATCTGATACTTCCTACTGCCTAGTAATTTAGACTGTTTAATTTTAGTACGGTGATTCTGGTGCTGCCTAGTAGTGGTGGTGAATGGTGATTACTGCTAGTGCAGTGTGGCAGTATGCGTTTTTGTCTCTGGTACAGTATGCGTTTTTCTCTGTTGGACTGTTGGTAACTTGGTATTACTGCTGTTTTGGTTTGTTTAATTTTAATATGGTGATTCTGGTACTGCCTAGTACTGGTGGTGAATAGTGATTACTGCTGCTTTGGTTTGTTTTTTCAGAAGAATGTTGAATCAATTTCCTTTGGTATTATTACTGCTAGTGCTGCTTTGTTTCATTTTTCTCTGGTACATTAGTGAGTTTGTTATCTCTGTTAAGCCTATTTTGTTTGTTAAGTAGCTTAAACTTTAGTTGCTTAACTGTTGTGTAGTCTATTTTTCTGTTGCATGAATGATGCATGGATTTGCAGAGATTACTGTGTTTAAACTTAACAGAGTAACAGATTATTGTTTTGATGCTGGGGCTGCAAAATGCCAAAATGGGTTGCTGCCTTAAAAAGTAAAATTGAGGCTGGGCCTTATAACCTAAAACAAATATTTTATGAAAGAAGGCCCAAAAACAAGTATGTTTTTTTAAAGGAAGCCCAATGCAAACGGCCCAAAAACAAGTATGTTTTTTTTAAAGGAAGCCCAAAGCAAACGACCCAAAAACAAGTACGTTTTTTAAAGGAAGCCCAAAACAACCAGCCAAAAAACAAGTATTTTTTTTAAAGAGGCCCAAAACAAACGGCCCAAAACATGGGCCCAACCCGTACACCCGATCCAACAAACCCGACAACCATTCGGTCTGGGCCCGATATGTGTTTCAGTCGGAGTCAGGCCAGGTTCCTTCAATCCGATGAGCGATCGCACTACAACAAAAATGACATTTTGAGGCATTCACAAGTGCCCCAACAAGCATTTTTACTAATAAGGCAGTACAACCAAGCGCCGCTTGTATTGATGCAGCTTTAGACCTGAAGCGGCACTTGTAACGCAACACTTTGAGGTGCCGCAATAAGGCCTTCTCGCTGCACTTGCAGGTGCTGCATCAACTTCTTATTAAGGCACTTCCAATGAGACACTTCTAAGGAGCCTCAACAACTCTTTTTAGTAGCACCAATAAATGCCTTATATTTGGCTTTATAAGGCATGTTAAGGTGCCTCAGGCTTAGTTTTCCGTTTGATTTTAACAAATGAGTTCAGGTGCTAAAATCATAGGTATTTCAAATCACAAAATTAAGTGGTTCCGTTTATCGTTTTTCGATTTTTTTTCACACCGAATTAAAGTACACAAGGAGTACTTTAATTTGGTGCAAAAAAATCGAAAAACGATACACGGAACCACTTCATTTTTTGATTTCAAAATCATGATTTTAGCACCTGTTAAACTCATTTGCTAAAATCATGGTTGATTTTAGCAACAGTTGCTAAAATCAAACGGAAAACTAAGCCTCAATAGCACTTTCTAGCTGCACTTTGAGATGCCTCATAATTTACTCATCAAGCATTTTAAGGTGCCCTAATAGGACTTTCTAGCTGCACTTTGAGCTGCTTCATAATTTACTTATCAAGCATTTTAAGGTGCCCTAATAGCACTTTCTAGCTGTACTTTCAGGTGCAACAAATATTACCTATTGAGGCATTCTTACTGCACTTTCATGTGCCTCATAAAATACTTGTAAGGGCACTTTCAAATGCAGCAACTGAAATTCTGGAATAGATTTCAAAGCACATTTGACTGCCTTATAAAGTGCTAATTATTTCCACATTCCTCTTCTCCTTCCCTTTAACTACATGATCAAGCAATGAAAATATAATAAAATCATAAATAATTGCAATTTGTATCCAAAGCATGTCCAAAACAACATAGCTCGTAGTCATTAACTTCACAAAAGTTTCACAAACTTCTCAAGGATCCAAAACACTTAAACTTCATAGAGAAGTCTACTACGAACATAGTCTTGCAAGTTACCAAGTTTTCCAACAGAAATTTAGAACAATACCAGGAAAGATTCCATGGTATACAAAAACAACTACAAAAAAATACAAAACAAAAGCCACAAGTTCAGCATCCATGTGCCATATGTATCTTCCAAGTGATCTCGATCATTCATTCAGCAAAGCAACCTTCATAATCTTTTTCTACCTGACCAAAACAAAAACAGATACAAGTTTTTAAGGTCTATTGTTTTGTATTTAAAATCAAATGAAGATGATAGGGACATTCAACATACCAAGGAAATAGGCCATGCAATTGTTGTACCAATAGCATCGCCAACAGTCTTAAGGCCTGCATAAGGCCTCATCAAGTGTTCGTCCCATATGATTGGGAGTTCAACATGAATCTCACACCAATTAGCTCCGAGTTTTTGTCCGCCTACCCTTGTAGATGCATCCATACTAGCAATTCGCCATTTACCTACAACTTCTGTTAGGTTAGATAAGCTCTTGAAATAAACGTAATCCCCCGCCTAACATCAATCAATAAGAAAACAACATATTTAAATTCTGCACGATGAAATTTTGAATTGAAAATAATAACTCTCTTAGGGCATATTGTTATGACCAGATTAGACATTGAATTGGATAACTGGAAAAAGTTTCCCAAGTGAACGACTTTCAAAATATCATGAGCAGCGTAAGTTTGGGCTGCATAACAGCCAGCAAAATGTAAAACTAGGCTGCAGCAAGGCTTGGGTATGGGACATTCAGAGACACAACCCAGAACAGAAGAACAAAAACAAATTCACTGGCATATCCCAAAAATTAATTGATAGGGCTTAGAGGTAAGTACATAATTATCTACTGACAGAAAATTAGAAATGAATAATTGAACAATCTATATCTTAGTTTTTTTATCTAACATATGACGAGATCCTTGTACTGGGATGTTTGTGAAACTTTGGTGAAAGCACAAATACGCAAAAACTGCACAATAACCACAATTGACTGTCATATCCCAAAAAATAAAGTGCATATAAATACCTATTCTGTTGTCCCATAACAATAAAAAAAAAAAAAACAAAAATGGGCAGAATCTGATGGAAACAGGAAACTAACATATAATCGTGAATTTTCCCCAAGCGCTAGCAAAAGAAATAAAACTCGATCATAACCATGTCCTGATGGTATTGGTACTTCAAATGGAGCTGATTTTATGTGTTTACCGCACAATAAAAGACCATTACTTGTTAGGTATGACTCATAGGAATAGGTAGCAGCATGGAATCCGGTTAGTTCCCTCTTTTTTATTCATTGTGGAAAGTCACTCAATATGAAATGCCTAGAAACATAACTTATGCAACAACAAAAAAAACCCCATAAACGCAAGCAACAATTATTTGGATAGTATTTACATGGATATGAGTAGCTTCAAATACTCAGGGTTCATGTGGCACGTACATTTAGCAGATGTTTCTTTACTTGATTGATTCAACTTGCTCTGTAAGAGTTTCAAAGGCAAAGAAAGTAAAAATAGTTACCTTAACACATCCTCGTTGGGAATTAGATGGTGAGGAAGCCACGTGTTGGTGTTGGCTTGGTGACGTGACTAGAATGTTTGAGGGATTAACTCCATTTGCACGACTTTGAGAAAGTAAAGTATATAGCTCGTCCAATTTTTTGTTTGTTTTATCAAGTTCCATCTTCCACTCCATTGACTTCCTATAAGATGTGCCACTGCTAGGCACGTCACCCCAAACATCAGATGGGCAAACCCCCAGCCCATACATGCGCAAACTTCCAGATTTCTCTTTGCCCATAACTTGGGAGAAAACATCATTTGGAGCCGTAGAATCAAGTTCACCAGTGGGAACTTGGTTTGACAACTCACACATTTCTTCCTAGAAAAAGGTCTCGTACCTTCGCATCTGCATGCCAATACTTAACAAGCTCTTTCCATTGATCTGCTTGCACTCGATCCAGGGGACAATGTATTTGCTCCTCAATGGGTAGTTCAGAATCAAAGTGATTACGCTTCGCTGTTGCCTTCCAATTCCTCCACTTTTTTGAGATTGATTTCAAGATCCATCTCTTGTGACCAACAGAGATATCAAACTTTTGCTACAAATTCACAATAGTTTAAAGTTAGATATTCAACAAGCTATTAAGTCCACAATTTACTAGTAGCAATGCTATAAGAATCAAACTTACTAGAACCAATGCTGCCATATCATTCTTGCAAACTCCAGGCATCTTGTGCGAAGTCTTGTAGTGGAGAGGCGCATACTTTCCGTTTCTTGCTATTGTTCCTAAGAAATGGCTCAAAATGCTAGTGTTGGTAATCGGTTGTCCTTTGTCATTGAATAAAACTTGTTTGCGGTTATCATCGCCCTGGCCCCAAACTTGACACATAAAAGTGGGACCTCTCACTCTCTTACTTTTTTTCCTGCTACCAGCATTTTATTCGATTCCAATTTCTAATTGATGACAGATAGTGTTAGTACACTTACAACAACAAGAAATCATAGAGTACAACAACAAATGCACTTGTGAGTCTATCATTTACCAGATTCACTAGTAGGCTGACTGGAAGTCGAATCATCCATATTAGTAGGCTAACTGGAGGTCGAATCACCCACGTTTCCTTCGTGTGACTGAATGGAATTTGGTTGAACATCTGCTCATCTAGTAGTACGAGTGGTTAGGGCCATGACCTAAAAACATTTTGATGAATAAAGCATAACGAAAGTTGAAGGACTAGAGGCTTTGCCTTTGCAAGTACTTGAAAGACCCAAACCTTCAGAAGTTCATCAACTCCCTCAAAGCAAATAAGGTGAATATCCCTTGTGGCTGTCCCATTCCTAGTTGCTAGACTACTTCCCTAACAAATACATATATAAGACTCTAAATGTTATTTGCTTGCGTTAGTCACATTGGTCTCCTAGGAGTGCTTTAGTTGATACATTACCTTTAATTTGCTTTTTTTAAAAGTTGTTTTTTTTTTTTTTTACATAAAGAGAGTTCAACTACATACTTGTTCATAGTCTAATGAAGTTGTCCCAAACTAAGAATGTTCCTGGTAACCTTAAATTTCAATATCCAAAAATTTATGCCACTCTATTTCAATAAAAAAGCCGTAGCAGAGTTGCTCGATTAGGAAAAGATTATTATAATCATGACAGAACAAATGAATAAAATAGAACCCTATAGTCATGGCAGCAACATTGATAAATTCTTTCCATAATATAATCAAAAAAATACAGGTAAAACAAAAGGTACCCCTTTTAGTTGGATTCACAAATATAATACTGTAAAAAAGAACCCCAAATCAATGAGATTAAAGAAAGGAATAGGAATAAGGAAAGATTAAAGAAAAGAATCGGTGAAGTTTACCACTTTTTCTTGATCTCGCTTCCAGATGAGATATCCAGAACGATTTTGCAAAAAGAATAGCGTGGAGGAGAGAGCATATATATGAGAGAGAGAAAGTAGGCCATAGTGGGGAAGTTAAAGCACCAAGGAAATTTTAGGGCGGCAATTTTAGGAGGGAATTGTGAATTTTCGTTTGCCCTCCATTACATGGGCTGAGAATTACATCATTTTATATGATTTGTGGGAAACTGCCCCAATATCATGTTTTTGTGGCACTCAAGCCAGCCTCATCAGCCCTACTTGACAGTGCAGTTTTGTAAAAGTGCCCTTTAAAAAAATTGCCCCTAAAACGTTGGATAGAAAGTAATACTCCCTTCATCCCAAACGAGGGAGTATCATTTTGAAAAAATAGGCAGCCTTCCAGCAGTACTACAACCCTCATCATCATTTCTACCCACATGATTAAACCTCGTCTCAACATCCTCCAAATACCTAGAGCAGAACGTCAAACACTCCTCTGCCAAATATCCTTCTGCAATGGAACCCTCGGGACAATGTTTATTTTGCACATAGGACTTCAATGTTGCTAAATACCTATTATCATCAAAAGTTGGCAGTATTAACTGAAAAACTGCAAGAGATGTCATGAAAAAAAAAAACAGAAATCTATAAGATAAAACTAACCTCTCTATGGGATACATCCACCGGTAATGAACCGGCCCGGCAAGTTTGGCCTCGGTAGCCAAATGAATTGGTGTGAACACCCCGCGGAGTTTCACAAAAATGTAGTTTGGAAAACGGTTTGAATTGATGGATGGGAGTCGCCACCTGGGTTTGAGGACCATACCCGAAAAACCAATTGAAAAATAACTCTTTTGCCCTTGGTATGGAAAACATTTCGCCAGTCTGCTTTTATTGAGATTTCTCGGGTTCGGGAGCTAGGTTACGAGAGGGGAAGAAATTCAAGCACCCTTCTCACCTGGTGTGACCACCAGTCTTTACTCAATGTTTAAGGGATTTTAGAAAACATTGTTTGGATGGACTTTAATTACAAATACATGTGAGAGCACGTAAATGCATTTAAAATGTCAATATGATGTATGTGAATACATATGCTAAGTGTCATGTGTGGTAAATAACCAAGCATGAAACCATGAACTATGCTAAAACATACTCAAACCATGCTAATAGACCCCAACACACACCCACGAACTCGATACAAATCACACCTGGATTACAAACTGAACACCTGGATTAACCTGGTCCAGACACTTGAACTAGGTGCAGGCACCTGGATTAGGTGTAGACACCTGGATTGGGTGAGTGTAGGCACCTGGATTAGGTGAATCCAGACGCCTAGATTAGATGTAGGCGCCCAGAATGATGAAATCCAGGCGCCTAGAATGCAATGCAGACTGATCTTTCTCAATTCCAGGTTCATTCTCAAACACTAAATTGAATCTCCCATACTCTCTCTTAACATGTTCAAAGTAGTGAAATATGCCTAATGAATGCTGGTTGATGCTCAAAATTAAACTTTAATCATGATCTACACATGAAAACCATGTTTTTGATGTATTTAATGAGTGATATGAGATGTATACAACTGATTTATGACATGATTCATCCCCTACTATGCACATGAAAGAATACCAAGCAAGACTGAAATTGAAAAAGAGGATACAACATGAGCCTAATATGGATGCTTTGTAAATACAAGTGATGAACAAAGATGAAATCAAGATCCCCTTTTTATGATATTCTCAACCTTCCCAAACCCCTAACTGATTTTGAAGACCAGTAGTGGTTTGGTGGTGTCCCCTCAGGGCCCTTTTGAGCACATTGGGTAGAAAAACTACCTTGGAAGCTTGATGGATGAACTAGTTGGATGATTTTGGGAGTTTTCTGGTGGCTATGCAAATTAAGGTAGGTCTATAGAACTGGAACAAACTGATTGCTTGAGTTTTTATTAAGCTTGATGGTGGATGATTAGGATATGAAGGCTTTGAGTGATGTAAAGTAGGTTTGTGGACTTGAAATGGTTGAATCAGAGGAGGATACATTGGGGGTGGAGGTTTTGGTAGTTTTGCAGCAGCATAACAGTAGAGTAGGAAGGGAGAATGATCCTCTTCTAAAATGGAGGAGAGGAGGTGGTATAAATAGGCAAAAATGGGATAAAAAGGACCACTAGGGTCACTTAAGAGGTCAATCAGGGGGTTCACTATGACACTCTATCTTCCCTCCACTATTTTGCTGCAAAAAATCTCTGCAAAGATCCTCCAAGACGCTCCTCCCCGCCAAATTCACCTTGGGATTCAAGTATTTGGAGTGAATCCGGGAGCCTGGAATAGGGGAATCCAGGCGCCTGGATTGAGTATGGGCTCCTGGAATTGGGAATCCAAGTGCCTGGATTGAGTCTGGGGGCCTGGAATAGGGTAATCCAGGCGCCTAGACTGGGAGACTGCACAAAATTCCAAACTTTAAGGGGCCGCTTTGGGTGCTACTGAACTTCATTTTACGCATGGTTTGAAGCGTTGGAAAGCTTATCAAGTCTACTTTCTAACACAAGTGGTTTGAACATAAGATGATTTGTACATCAAAATCTATGACCATTTTACCATCAGAAGGTCGGAAAAACAAGCCATTTTGGTAAAATGTGCATATCTCCCTCATTTTAAAATGGATTGAGACATATTATATGTCAATAAAGAGGGTTTTGAATGTACTAGAAATTGGTGCAATCTTGGGTTTATTTTGGAGAGGTTTAGGAGGGATTTCCAAGTTCATAATCAAGCTTCGCGTGCTCTTATCGGGCATTTTCATCCTTGGGGATGCTTGACAAGTTTCTCGTGTCAAAATTGGGGTGTCTACAATTGGTAAATGCTTCATGATATAAAAAAATGATTGGGGAAAGATCCTTTCTAGCTCGCATAAGGTAACTGCAATTTCCTTCTCTAAACGGATCAAGTCCCGAGCATGAAGAATTTTACCACACAATTCTCTAAAAAAATTGCACAAATTAATCAAAGGGGACCGCACGTGCTTAGGCAATACTCTTTGCAATGCTAATGGGAGCAATTGTTGCATCAAAATATGATTTTCATGACTTTCAACCCATAAATTTTGTGGCCTTTGAGATGGACGCGCCTCGAGATATTCAAGGCATACCCATCTGGAACTTTTACATTTTTCAAGACTTTGCAAAAGATATCTTTCTCTTTTTGATTCATTGAAAAGCAAACAGCGGGCAAGTATGCTCGACCCAATTGATCTTCTATGGGATGAAGTTCACTTCTAATACCCATATCTTTTAAATCTTGACGTGCCTTCAAATGATCCTTTGATTTTCCAATCGAATTTAGCAATGTCGCAAGCACACTCTCACATACATTATTTTCTGTATGCATCACGTCAAGATTGTGTCGCAGTAAATTATCTTTCCAATATAGTAGTTCAAAGAATATGTTGCGTTTCTTCCAGCTGAATGGCAACTTAGGGTTATCCTTGACTAGCTTTCCAAATTTACATTGAATGTCTTTTAACTCTTGTAGTACCATAGACCCAGTTAAGCGACAAGGTGTCTTTCGTCTTTCTTCCTTTCCATTAAACGACCTTTTATATCGTCTAAACACATGGCTATCCTCCAAGAATCGCCCATGGTCCATGTAGATATGCTTTCCACTATACTTCAACCAAGAATAGCATGGTTCTTTATGGCATGAAGGACATGCGAAACGCCCTTTAGTGCTCCATCCAGACAAATTTGCATATGCAGGAAAGTCGCTAATAGTCGACAATAACGCAACACGCATCTTAAAATTTTGATTGGCTGAAGCATCATGTGTATCTACTCTGACCTCCCATAATTCTTTTAGCTCCTCGATCAGCGGTTGCAAATAAACATCAATGTCATTTCCAGGTGCTGAAGGACCGGGTATAAGCAACGACATCATGAAATACGGTTGTTTCATACACATCCAAGGTGACAAGTTATATGCCATCCAAGGTGGCAAGTTGTGAGTAGTACTCATCGTCCTATAAGGATTAAATCCATCAGATGCTAGTCCAAGTCTAACATTATGTGGATTTGTAGCAAAGTCCTTTTGTTTAAAGTCAAAAGTCTGCCAAGCAGGGGAATCGGTCGGATGACGCATGCAACCATCTTTTGTATGACCCTCATCATGCCACTTCATAAATGATGCAGTCTTTGACGACATGAACAACCTTTGTAGCCTTGGTATCAACAAAAATGGCGTAAAACCTTTCTGGGGACCTTCTTACACTTTTTTGATGAGGTCTCTTCTGCTTCTTCCTTATTGTCAATGGTTTTGTACCTTTGTTCATGACATACATGATAATCGGTATCATTTTTATGTTCTTTCCAATACAACATGCAATCGTTAGGGCAAGCATGAATCTTTTTGTACGAGAGGCCCAATTTCCGTAACACTTTTCTCGCTTCATAGTATGACTTGGGCAAATTTCTCACCCTCTGGAAGTGCCCTGTTGAAGGTCGCAAGTAGATTGGTAAATGATTCGTTGGTCCATTTCCCAATGCACTTTTGGTGCAATAGTTTAACAAGCAATGACAGCTTTGAATACTCTTTACCCAGGGTAGAAAGGTTTTTTAGCACCACTTAACAACTTATAAAAGTTTCCAGCCACTTCATTTGGCATCTCTTCATTATTTGGCACGCCAACCATTCGAATATCGCTATTTGAAATCCCAAATGTATCACACAACAACTCGTGCATGCTACTTTTTGTGCCAAGGCATTATCGACATTAGTGGGAATCGGAATAGTTCTAGTAGATGACTTAGCTTACCCATGAGCTATCCATTTTGTATACCCCTTTATAAATCCGTCACATACTAGATGGTCTACTGCATCGGATCGCGTCATCCACATCCCATTTCCACATTTCACACATGGACAAACAATTTTTCCATCAATACTTGCGTTACGAAATGCAAAATTCAAGAATTCGTTCACTCCATTCACATACTCAGTAGTCGATCGAGATTGATACATCCAACTCTTATCCATTGTATTTCTACATAAACAACACAGATAAACACAAGAGGCACTCGTTTTAGATTGATTCCCAAAAATAATACTATCAAATAGAACCCTAAATCGATGAGATTAAAGAAAGGAATTGGATTGTGGAAACTTACAAAATAAAGAGAGATTAAAGAAGGCAATAAAAAGAGAAAGAGAGAGAGGGATAAAAGAAAGGAACCGGTGAAATTTACCTTGATCTCACTGCCACAGATTGAAATCGTGAGAGAGAATCAGAACGATTTTTCCATAGCTAGAGCAGAGGAGAGAGCAGATAACGATTCAAGAGAGGGGAGTTGGATGGGTTTGAGGAGAAACAGAGAAGTGCAGCACTCAGGGGGAAAAGACGTACATATTATTTGTGTATGGAAGAATGCCCTATTATGTTTCTATTTTTGAGGCAAGAGGCAACTGAAAATGCCTTACCAGGTTAATAAAATTGGGGATTTTTTTTGAGGCAACTGAAAGTGCCTTAATAGATTGGCAAAATTGGGGATTAAATCAATTCCGGTCAAGTGGAAAAAGGAAGAGGAAAAAATACTAACCAAAAGGATGTAGTATTGTGCCCCTAAGAAAGTGCCCTATTATACCTTGGTTTTAGAGGCACCAAGAACAGCCCTATTAGAATTAATACAAATAAATTAAATGCATAAAAAATGGGCTTAAATTTGATTGCCGCATTAAGTACAACCAAATGGGGCACTTAAGAAGGTAGTGCCTCATTAGTAAGGGGGTGTTTGGGAGCCTACTTTTTAGCTTTTGATTTTTGACTTTTTGGTTTTTTGGTTTTTTGGCTTTTGGTCAGAATGAGTTTTGGATGTGAGAGGAGTGTTTGGGAGAAATGTGCAGAATGTGTTTTGGAAAGGGAAAATGAGAAGTAGAAATCAAAAAAGAGCTCCAAAGCTCTTTTTGATTTCTGGCCCAGATTGTTCAAAATGGAAAAACTGTTTTTGGAAAAACTATTTCTCCCCTTGGTTGCCAAACATCCATAAACCAAAAAAGAGAAACCAAAAAATCAAAAAAGAGGGGGCCAAACACCCTCTAACTCGATAGGGCAGTTTTTAAAAAGTGCCCTTCTAAAAGTGCCCCTAAATCCCATTTTTGTTGTAGTGTCGGGTCGGGTCAAATCCGACCTGAACTCGACAAACCCGACCGATGTGCAGCCCTAGCCATAAGGACAAGGAAAAATGAATCCACGGGTTGGTAAAGTAGTCTTCTTGGGACTTAAGGGTTTGCTCCCACTTAAGGTCTCAGCTTCAATTTCTCTTGCCAGCAAACTCTTAGGGCTATTGGGGGTTATGCTCGGTCGTTACCTCCAAAATCCTGAAATTAGTCGAAATACACATAAGCTGTTCTAGACATTCGATTATTGAAAAAAAAAAAGGACAAGGAAAGATGGTTTTGTGAAAAAACATATTACAATAGTCATAAAGGTTAATATAGTTCTGGATGTTGTAAAACTAAAGCCAATATCGAAATAATATTGCAAAAAGTAAAGACAATAATGGACACAGTATACTTAAAGCATAGTTCTTCCAGAACTACCATGAATGCAATTGATCTCCAGGATCAATCTGATTCACCTTTTTCTTATATAGTTTTATTTAATTACCTTATGCCTTTGCAGAGGCAAAAGATCGATATGCATAATTAATACGCATCTGTTACAACTTCGTTTACTTTTGTAAACCAATTCGCTGAAGAATTTATGACATCCATCATCAGCCATTAATTTCATAACACTCCCCCTTGGATGACAAAATTCTTAACATATGCCTCATTAAAACCTCACCAAGGAAAACCCAATTGGAAAAAACCTTTGGTGAAGGAAAAAGAGTGCAGCATCCATGTGTCTCTTGCAATATGAGTTCAGTCTTTAGATTGCCTCGTTAAAACCTTGTTAAGGAAAACCCAATGGGACAAAACCTTAGACGAAGGAGAAAGAGTACAATCAATTTCATGTCATTGACTCTCCCTCAACAATGCAAGATAAGTCCTTGAGTCGATGCATTTCGATATTGGCTACCAACTTCTTGAATGTTGCAGTTGGTAATGACTTAGTGAATAAGTCTACTAGGTTGTCACTAGAGTTTATCTGTTGAACATCAATATCACCATTTTTCTGGAGGTTATGGGTGTAGAAGAATTTTGGTGATATGTGCTTAGTTTTGTCTCTTTTGATATAACCACCTTTGATTTGCGCGACACATGAGGCATTATCTTCATACAATATTGTCGGGAGATCTTTGATCGAGGACAATCCACATTTTTCCAGAATGTGTTGAATCATTGATCTTAACCAAATGTATTCACGACTTGTTTCATGAATGACAATAATTTCAGAGTGATTAGAAGAAGTAACAGTTAAGGTTTGCTTCACAGAACGCTATGAAATAGCAGTACCTCCACAAGTGAACAAATATCCTGTTTGTGATGGGGCTTTGAAAGGGTCCGATAAATATCCAGCATCTGCATATTCGATTAATTGTGATGCCGATCCATTTGAATAGAATAAGCCTAAATCAGTCACTCCTCGGAGATAACGTAATATCTGTTTAACTCCTTTCCAATGCCGTTGAGTTGGAGCAGAACTATATCGAGCCAACAAATTGACCGAAAATGCAATATCAGGTCGCGTACAATTTGCCAAATACATAAGTGCACCAATTGCACTCATATATGGTACTTCGGGACTGAGAATATCTTCTCCTTCTTCAAGAGGACGAAATGGATCCTTATTCACATCAAGTGATCAAACAACCATAGGAGTACTTAAGGGATGCGCCTTATCCATGTAAAATTGCCTCAAGACTTTTTCAGTGTATGTCGACTGATGTACTAAAATATCATTTGGCAAATGCTCGATCTGTGGGCCAAGACAAAACTGTGTTTTGCCAAGATCTTTCATTTCAAACTCTTTTTTTAAATATTCTGCGGTTGTTATAAGCTCTTCTGGAGTTACTACGAGATTTAAGTCATCGACATAAACCGCAATAATGGCAAATCCAGAGTTTTATTTTTTAGTAAAAATACACGAACAAATTGGGTCATTTTCACATCCTTCCTTTAGCAAATAATCACGTCTGTACCACATACGACCAGATTGTTTCAACCCATACAATGATTTTTGTAGCTTAAGAGAATAAACACTCTAAGGTTTTGAATTGTATGCTGTAGGCATAGCATATCCTTCGGGGATCTTCATGTATATGTTAGCATCCAGTGATCCATATAAATATGTTGTTACTACGTCCATCAGACGCATATCTAGATATTCTGTGACTACTAAGCTAATCAACAATCCGAATGTGATACCATCCATTACAAGAGAGTATGTCTCTTCATAATCAATTCTAGGTCTTTGCGATAAACCTTGTGCAACAAGTCGTGCTTTATACCACACCACTTTATTTTTCTCATTGCGCTTTCGCACAAACATCCACTTATATCCCACAGGTTGTATTCCTTCAGGGATTTGAACTACAGGCCCAAATACTTCTCTCTTTGCAAGAGAGTTTACTTCTCTCTTTGGTGCTACTTGGCTAGTCAGGAATCGGGCTGTGAATTCTTCGGAGAGTTGCTTCCAACTGTTGATTGAATTAGGCGCTAGCTTATGATGATACCAGCTCAACGCCATGTTTCCTAGGCTCGATGGGAACATTTTACACATCAGGGCATCATCCTTTACATGCATAAACATCGCTTGCTGGTAGTGCTAGATATGGGTCACTACATCGTCCGTTGTTTCGTATAGCACGAACGGGTTGTGCTTGATCCTGGCAGATGGGTCCACCCGTTGGATCCATTTGGCAAGTGGGGAAGCAATGACATGGTTGAGGGCCTTTCTAGCTGCCTCCTGGGCTATTTCGCATCCGTCATAGTGTTCATTTGTATCAGATCTCTCGTAGCGATCTCTTCCGTGCCTTCTTGCTCCCCTGCTTTTTGGGGATTCACTTGCGGCTCTCTTTCTTTGCGCTGAGCCTTCCAGGCTGTGGAATCTATCTTTCTTGGCAACCGTTCCCTCCTCAATCGCCGCCTGTCTTTGTCTCTGCCTTGAGATTTTGATTCCAAGTCTTTCTCCGCTTGTCCCAAGCGTTCCTTCAAATCTTTGATTGCAGACTCTTCCTGCGCGATCTGTCGCGCCAAGTCTGACTTCATGTTCCCTTCGCACGTAACTTTCTGCGTACTCTCTATCTCACCTCACTCTAGAGTTCGTCTTTTTCGAGGTGAGGCGTGGCGTGGCGGAGACTTTCTTCCTTTCGTGGTCTGACAGTGAAATGAAACTGATTGTGATTCCCTAAAGATTTGGGTATAATGCAAAGAGATGTCGACCCCATAAAGATGATTTGACCTAGATGACAAGCTTCGATCGAGTTGACAGGACCAGAGGAGGACCCATGAGATGCTTGGTCGCGGTATTGGAACAATCGAAAATGGGCCATGACCATGCCACTTACTCACAAAATGTCAAAGCAGAGCCAATTTTTGACCTTGCCTAATAGTGGCAACAACAAAACTGAGGTAGACCTTGACCATACTGTTGCTTGGGATTATTGGAGATCTAGTGGTTTGGTGGCTAAAGAACAAGGGATTGCCGCGTAAAGGCGCTCGCGGAGTACCACCCACCAGACTACCGTGAGTGTCGCGAGGCTGTGGTCTAAATACAAAATGAATATTCTTGCGTGACTTCGTACGACACTTGTCCAGGTTTTTTTGGTTTATTCCGCCTAGAAAAAGAGGTCGAGTTGCCTATAAATAAGACATTCCTCATACATTTCTGAGACTTTTTACTCAGATCTCAAGACTGGTTGTAGAGAGAGGAACATACTTTATAAAGAATAGTCACTATAGACCCTTGTTCATCTTAGAGTATCTCCAGACGAGCCTTTAAATGTCAATTTCCAAAAAAATTGAAGGATCAACCATGGAATAAGTGCTTAAGTAGATCCCTTAAATATCAAATAATTTGAGACAACTCTTCAAATTTCTTGAAATACCCCTCACCCCTTAAATCCCCCAACATAGTATTAATTTATTACTTCTTGGTACCATTGAATTACATTGACTATTTCTCTCTCTCTCTCTCTTGACATTCTTTTACCTTTGTCACAAAACGAAATACTAACAAATCTTTTCTTTGGCAACAAAAAAAGTCACGTTTCACGACTTTGTCTATAAATTTGTAAAACAAAATTTGTTTTAAATATGCAGTCAATATTCACAAAAAAAAAAAAAAGTCTTTTTTTATGCTACCTAACTTCGCCTATAAATATGTAAATCACTTTCACATGTTTTCACAACAAAACTCAATCTCATCGCTTGTCTTTTTTCTTTTATAAACTCAAGTATTTATGTTGAAGATGTGAAATTAAAAAATTATTGAATATCACCAATTCTATTAAAATTAGTATTACTAAAAAGTTATAATTAAAGTAATTGATCAATAACAAATTGTAAGTACATTTAGATCCATAAAACTATAGATATATAACAAGTAATAAAATATTATAGTTTGAATGATCTAGTAGAGTGCAACACAAAGTGATACTTCAAATTTTGAGATGTCGTAGCAAAGTACACTTTTGAAGTTAAAATTTGAAGTATCTAATAAAGATGCTCTAAGGGAAGGAAATATTGCATCCTTGTACAATTAAGCACGAGAAAGAATATTAAGTTGGCGATGTAAACCCCCAGCTCTCCTTATTAGGAAATGATATGCATATTTTTCATTATCGACAAGATCTTCAAGACTATAATGATTATAATTTAAGCCTTTCTTAGAGGCCATGAATCCACATGACCAAATTAGTCCTTGTATGTGGAAAATGATTGATTGAGACCAAATTTTCCACATTCCATTGAAAATTCGTTGCTTAGAATGCGGATTCATTGTCTGTGAATCAACAATCATGGTTTATGAACAAGCAAGAACATTAAGTTCAGATAAGAAGACCATTATTAGGGTCTGTTTAGATGCTTCATTTTCTAATTTTTATTTTTACATTTTTGGCTTTTTGTTGTTTTGCTGAAAAATAGAAAATGCATTATGTGAGAGTGTGTTTTGATTTTTTGACATTAGAGATGAGAAGTCAAAAGTAGGTTGAGATGAGTTGTTTGACTTTTCATTTTCACTTTTCCCATTTTGATTATCAAAAAAACCTACAAAATGTATACTGCACATATTTTCTAAACACTACTCGTATTGCAAAATATATTCTGCACATTTCTAAAAACTACTATGCTAAATTAAAATACATTCTGATTATAATCCAAAAAATTTAAAAGCCAACGAAAAAGAAATGAAAAACTGAAAATGAACCTCTAAAACAATCATTTTAGAATTTGAAAACTGATCTTCAGGATTTACTTTCGCGTACTCTGTTGGGGGTTGTAATGCCAATCATGAACTATACAATATTAATGCTTCAAAATTTGGATTTGTTTAACTGTTGGGATCCAAATCAAACATGACGAAAAGTTCACATAAGTTGGTCCACCGACATGACACCACCCACGTCTTTTCTCTTGCTTTATTGTCTTACTTTTATTTATGTTTTTTTTTTTTAAATTTGGGTACCGAATGGGTACCACATCGCCCATGCCTAGCACAATCTTGGCTGTGTTTGGATGGGTTTTGAAAAGAAATTTTTGAGAAGAATTTTTAAGATAGTGTTTGGTTGAGTTTTTGAAAATGAAAATAATGAGATAATGATTAGAGAGAGATAGAGAGAGAAATGAAATAATGAGATAATGAGTAGAGAGAGATTTTTTTTGAAAAGAAAGAATCTTTTTGAAAAGGATTTTTGAAAATGGGGAGAAAATGAAAGAGAACAAGGCGCTTAGCTGTCTAAAAGTATTTCTCTCTCCTTTTCTAGACTGTCGAATTGTGTTTTGGACGGCTGAGATTGCCGAGCAAGTATCACATAGGCAAGACCCACCCAGCACCGAAAATTTCTCATGTTTTATATGGAGGTGGGATTTTTAAATAGCACCGTTTAAACATCAAAATATAGTATACACTTATGGATGTTATAACATTATTTAGTGTGGAGTTTAATATCATGATTTGATTTTCCATCTTTATATTTTCTTGTTTACCAAAAAGGATTAGTAGCCTTTAGAATTCTCTAGCATTGCGCCATATTTTTCATCTTTGGTAATTTACGAGATTCAGCTTTCTTTTTTTCAGATAAATATTTACTTCGATATATGATTTTTACAATGTCTTTAATTTTTAGTCTTGATTGGCAAGTATTGTCTAATTTATTTGGAGTCTCATAAAGTCCGTATAGTTAGTAAGAGAATGCTAGAAAATGACGGGAAGAAAAAAATATCAACTTTTTGTGTGTTTAGAAAGAGAATAAGAGAAAATACAAGAAACTAAAAAATCACTTAGTACCTATTAATGCATAAGAAGTTATCTTGTTTCCCTGTAAAAAAAATCAAGGAAATCATTTACTACTGTCTATGCTGTCCGTGAGAGACGGTAGGCCCTACCAGCTACATCCGGACTGTTCTTCTTGACAATCAATGGTTCAAATTTAAAATAAAACTCTTCACACGTATTTTCTACGCTAGAAGAATTTTATTTTAGATCTAAACCATTCAAAATACTTTTGGACAGTCAGATTAGAGGTTGGCAGGGCAAGACATCTAGTCCCTTAGGTACAGTAGAGCCCCACATATCACGAAAATAGTTACATCTAAAAGGAATTTCAAATTTATTATCCATGTTGATTTACTTATAATTAGGGAAGCTATACTTCAAATATGTTAATTTTGGTTACTACATATATTTTCTCGAATGGGGGACTCTGTCGTCCCTTAGGGTTGGCACGCCAGTCGACCCCATCTGGTTGTCCATTTCGCGCATCAACGACTCAGATTTCATTTCGCTTAAGTGTATTTGCACCGTCTATTTATTTGATGCTATCAGAGCCGTTAATGTACGAAATAAATGGCTTGGATGGGAATTGACTGGGCCTGCCGACTCCAATGGACAGCATACCCCCGAGTCCTATTTTCTCGTGACTTTCGCTTTAACCAAATTCTACGATTGGAAAAATTTAAAACTTTCCTACAAGAGTGTTATTTCAACCGAACACGTTCCTTATTTTCTTTACTGTCACTTTTTTTTTTTTCCCATTGATTTTACTATTTTTATTGTACTCCGTATATTTTTTTCCTAAACGTACTCGTATTTCTGTTGTCGTTTTAGGGTGCATACGTGCCGAGCCGAACTTTGTAGAACTCGAGCTCCGTTCGTTCCTAAATGAACCGAGCCCTTAATAAGCTGAACCGAGCCTCCTTAAACAAGTCAAGCTGAGTTTTACCAACCTCATTAGCTAAACAAGCCTATAACTCAAACTCGATGTAAGCCCAATAGGCCGAGCTTCCTTTGGTTTGGCAAATCCATGCCCAAAAATATACATTTGGGTGTATCGTATTTTTTATGGCACTATAATCTTCGGTATTTATTTTTAGAGTGTCTGTTTTAGGTGTGGAAAATGAATCATCTCAATATGTATTTTTGTTTGAGTGCGGTAGCTTTTAGTCAAGACGGATTGCTCATTTTGAAGACAAAGATCGGGTCTCGACAAAAAACGGTACTAGTCTCGGTATGGAAACACTAGAATCGTGAAATTGGATTTGGAGAATATGGAAGTAATATAGAAATAATATGAGATTTGGAAGTCATACAGAAGTAATACGGATTTGGAGAATATGGGATTTGGTGATACGTTGGATTTTGGCAACTATATCGTTGGAAATGCACAAGGAAAAAAGTTAGATGCTGTATTTTTTTGCTCAAGCATTTCGAGGTCCATTTATTAGCAAAACATTCTGTTTGATTTTGCTGGATATTTTGCTTGAGCAAAACAGCTGACAAAAATGCCCGATTCTGCAACTATAAAATCTCAACCATTAGGTTGAAAAACTAGAGAGCTGCGGTAATAAGAACCCTAATACTAATATTTCCATCTCTCATCACTTTCGGCGGCTAGGGTTTGTGAACCTTGAAGAATTGTGAAGGCTTGTGAATGCCGTGAGTTTCAAGATCATCTTCAAGGGGTTTGTTCTTCGTTAGAAACAATCAATCTCTGAGTAAAGTCCTTTCGTAGAGTTCGAGAGGCGCTTCAAAGTCCTTCAGTGGATTCCGGGAGGCAAACGGAAGGCTTGTGGATTCAAGGTAACGGCGGTCAAAGCACTGGGTGTGGTGAACGAGGATTCGGCAAGTAGTTCTTGGTTCGATTGGTGAGGATTCACTATCGTTGGTAAGATTGCATGTAACTACACATTGAGTATAGTGTTTTGATTCCTTCTCGTGGTTTTTATCCGTATTGGGATTTTCCACGTATATCTTGGTGTTCTTCGATTGTTTGCTTTCTGTTGTGTGATTGATTGACTTTTTGATTTGTGGGCTGATTTTTACAAAAAATTAACACATAGCAAATCTCTAAACCTAGGCAAACTAGGGTTTTTCACTTGAGCTAGGCTCAATTACTAAATAAGGCGAGCCAAACCGAGTCTTAAGGAACCGAACTACGAGTTACTCACGAACAGTTCGGTTTATTTGCAGCCTCGTAGTTACTTACTGAAATGCCTTTCCCGGCATAACTTTTCTTTTTCTTTTACGAATTTCTTCATACTACATTTGTAGTGGAGTAGTACTTTTTGTCTACATATCCCTCCCCTACTTCCCCTAACTTTATCACACCACTCTCTCTCTCTCTCTCATCCTCTGTAAAAGCTGCATTCTCTGAGCAAGCTGTCCAACCACCATTGAAACAAGCCCATCTTCATCTTCTTCTTCTTCTTCTTCTCAACTTGGTTTATCTTTCTTTCATCACCATGTCTGGTTTACTGGTTGCGGCTCTTCTTTTGTCCATTGCTGCTCATTCAAGTAAGCACGCTTAATTTCATCCTTTTTAGTAGTAATTCCTCTTCCCTGTGTTTTGTTTTCTCATTTATTTCTATACTTCTTAGACAATTTTTTGTACCTGTATTATTAATTTTTTTTAAACATTTTCAAATTTCTTCTTTGAGTTCTTTAAAACAATTCTGGCAGAATGTGTTTGTAAATCCATTATATGTGATGCCATTTTTTTTTTCTCCTGTGATTCAAGAAATCCCAAACTTTTCTTTTTCATTAAATAAGCTTTTTTTGTTCAATTTTTTCCCCAAGACTCTTGGCAGTTGTTATTTTCAAATTTTTTTTATAAATTTTTTCAGTAAAAAAAAGAACTTTACTCTCTTCATCTCTGACTTTTTTGCCCCCCCTTTTGAGTGAATAACTATTTTTTCTGGTCTTTTTGTTGCCATTAAAATCTTAATTTTGGGAATTTCATACAGTTCATGAGCCACACAGCCTCTCATCTGTAATTCTATATGCCTCCTATTCGTTTTATAATTTCTTATCATAACTCTAAAGTTTAGAGTTCTAAACTCAGGCTAAAAAAAAAAAAAAAAAGCTGACTTCCATTTTTTAAAAATCTTTTTTTGGTACTCTTTAAATTGTCATTTTTTGATCTGAGCTTTAACAATACCTTCCAAAAATGAATTCAAATTTTCGTTCAGTAATATTTTTCACGCATCCCATCCACACTTTTTTTTTATTTTTTTTATTTTTTATGTTGAAATGAGCTTCCCTTCTATACGAAAATTAATTTTTTTTACCCTGTTTTTTGGGTTAGTAAAGATTTTATACACCAAGAAAACAAATTACAGAATCAAAGTGGCATACCCCAATCGCAAATCACATAATTAAGGAATTTTCTTTACCCTTGTTATATGATAAAATGACAACTTTACCCCTGCATTCATAGTGTATTGAATAATAGAACTGTATCTGTACAGGAGGACTCTTTTTCTATTTTTTTTTATCCTACTTGCATTTTCCTTTTTCTTTCACTTATATTTTCTGAGAAACTCGCCTGGTACTTATTAATTTCGTATTAATTAGCTATAAACCCCAAAATATCTCTTTCTCCCCCTGTTTCAACTGCGACGAGTATTCAGTTAATTTATCGGGCATCTCGACTAATCCCAACCGGTTAACTTACGGGCACCTCGACTAATCTCAACCGAAGAACGAAATCCTGAGAATATCTGTATGTAGTGGGTAATTGACTCTCTCTCTCTCACTCTCAGTCTCACTCTCTCTCTTTAATTTGGTAGGTGCAACATCATGGTGTGTGTGCAAGGAAGGAATGGGTGATGCAGTGCTTCAAAAGACACTGGACTATGCGTGTGGGGCTGGGGCTGATTGCAACACTATTAAGCAAAATGCGGCTTGTTACAGCCCTAACACCGTGAGGGCTCATTGCAACTATGCAGTTAACAGCTTCTTCCAAAAGAAGGGTCAAGCTCAGGGCACCTGTGATTTTGCTGGCACTGCCGTCGTTACCACTACTGACCCCAGTATGACCACCCCTCCATCTCTCCCTCTCTCTCTCTCTCTCTGAATTATTTCTGTTTTTATTTAAAAATAAAAATAACATTTGAACACATTTTTTTTACTACTACTTTTTTAGTATTTTTCTCATCGAGAAGAATCAATAATTGACAAGAAAAAAATTTGACGCAAAACTAACAAAGCGTTAATCTGTGAATCGTGTGAAAAAGGAAGTGCCAAAATTACTACCCTAGTTGATTTTTTTTGTCCATTTTTACCCCTTCCCTTGTGTACTTATTTATTTGGTTTTCCTTTTGGTGATTATTTTGCAGGCACTACCGGTTGTTCTTATCCCTCTAGTGCCAGGTATGTTTTTTTTTTTTTCCCTGTTTTTGTTTAGATATACAAAAATGATTTATTTGATCAATTAATTTTCTTGGGAAAATGCTAAGTGCCCAGAAGTGTTGCCCGGAAAGTTGCCAAATTTTCTGGGCAATTTTTCGGAATATGGAGCACTGCTGATTTTCTTGTGGTTTCTTTCTTTTTCTTGGTGTTTTCTTTGCGAGGTGAGATTTTTCTGTGCGCTACAACATTGCTCAATGTGAGAGTTTATTTTTTGGACGAATATATATAAAAAAATAAAATAAAAAAACTAGGTATAAAACAAAAGTGTAAATTACTGCCAGGTTTATAGAAATTACAAATTGCTCCCTTAAGTTTGGGAAATTACAAATTATCCCATGTCACATAACAAATTATCCCTGTCATGATGTAGCGTTAGGAAATTCGACAGTATATGTCTGATATCATTAATTTATAATTGCAATGGACCAAATTGTCCTTTTGTAGTTTGTGAAAGGTTTGGTCCATTGCAACCTGGATTTGAATTTGATGATGTAAAGGAACAATGCTATGGGTACCCCAAAAATGCACCCCAAATGCACACCAGGTGATGTGGCGAATGGGGAGCCACAAAAATGCTATGGGTGGGCTCCACGCTGGGCTTCTCTTCACCACACACATCACTTGGGGTGCATTTGATTTGAATTTGATGATGTAAAGGATATAGTAAAAAACGATATCTTAAAATTAGCACATTGCCCAATAACATGACAATATAGGGTGGTTTTTGGTTTTGTCATTCCAGATTGACATGAGGCAACCGTACGTATATCAAAAGTATATTTTGTTTTTTTGTACTTCCTTTGTTTCTTTAATACTTTTGTAGTAAAAAATCTTTTCGTGTTGATTTATTTTTTGAATATTTTCTCATCAATTTAAAGAACAAATTGATATATTTAAATTGGGACAAAAAAAGTTCCTAAAATTATGCATATGAAATATTTTATATTTCTTAATACAAAATAGCATGAATTTTTTTAAAATGATTTGAAATTATGAGAGTAACGAGTACCAACAGTAAATTAACGCAAACTATACTAAAACTACTCTTTAGCCTTTCTTTTTCAACGAAACTATTTTGGAGATTGGATGCAAAAAGTAGCTATCAAATCTTGTTTGAGAGGACAAACTAGCTAGTATTTTTTGTTTTTTTTTGGGTTTTTTCCACCATCGTACGCATCAATGGGGGTGCATTAACAACCAAAGAGGGTTCAACATCTCTTCATAGACTCAACCCTCGGACCTCCATTTTAAAAGCAAGGGGTACTACTAGATAGGGTAAAAGCCACATCGGACGAACTGCTAGATGTTGGATGATTAGTGATCTATTTGTGTTACGTAAATGAACATAGTAAAAGTGTAGGGAATCAGCTACTAATAATAGAGGGATCAAAAAGACATTATGAGAAGCTTCAAGAATATTGAACCTGTTTTCACTTTTCAGCCTAGATTAATGCTATCAAAGTTTTATTTAACCAAAAATATATGGAGATTAGGAGTGAAACATGGAATACCATAATCTGAAAGCTGAGGCAGCTTTTGTGGTATGCTTCAAAGTTCAAACGTTGGGACTCTTTTTGTCTATAAAGTATTTGCCTTTTCCCTACATGATGTTTACCTTTATTGGGATGGGCATTAAATTTCCCTTGTCATGGAAAGCATTGCTTTATGAAAAGCATTTCTAGGTATATTTTATGAGATTCCATTTGGATGTTTGAAATTGAAAATATGAATTGCATTGGAAAAAAAGTGCCGAATTACCAAAAAAAAAAAAGTGGCTTTGTTTTTTCCTATGAAAGACAGACCATCCAAATCGAGAGCCGTAGAAGGAATTCGGAGAAGGCGCTGTGTGGTAAGTGTTGTGCGGTAAAATTACGCGTTTGTTCATTTTCTTGGGACATCCAAGGACCCTGTTTGGAGAGTTAATTTTGGGTTTAATTTTAGGGGATTTAGGCTCTTTGAGGTAAGGTATAGTGGGTTTAGGCACTTCAGGTTTAGACACTTTGTAGTAGTTTTTTCTTCCTCCAAACAAAGCCCTTGGAGGCTTTGGAGGTGGCACAAAAATCAAGCAAAACGACCTAATTTGTCCGTACAACACAGTGCACAATACCTACCCCATTGCACCCACTCCGGATTCCAGTAGAAGAGCGTGTGAATTTACCAATATGTTATTAAAAAAAAAAAAATAGCTCTGATAAACATTACTATATCATTGTGTTGTGTCTAATATTATCTTTTTTCACTTTTGATTCGATGAATGAGCTCTCTTTTTGTCATTTTTTACTCAATACTGTAATTGCATCATGATGTCCTTGACTGACACTGCGATTCATTGGCGGTATGGCTGTTACTTTGCCCTTTCCTAAAAAAACAAAAAAGACACCACAATTATTGACTTATTGGTATCCAATGCTCTCTCTCTTTTACCAAGGTAGTAAATCTACGTACAAATAGATACCACCTTACACATTACAAAAGGACATTCCTGACCTTTAAAACGTGGTTTTACCCCTAGTTGCTCATGGGGTATGCTCGGCCTTGTTCGTTTTCGTTATGGATTTCAAGTTATGGATTACAAGATTCGATTTTTTCAATTATTATCTAATCATTATTTCTATTCTCAAATATTATTCTTATTTTTCTCTATATTTCTCTCTAATCATCAACCCTATTTTCAATTATTATCCTTATTTTTCCCTCTAATTATTACCAAAAATCAAAACCCAAAACTCGAACCAAACACAACCGAGACGTCCTTTTAGTCAAACATTGTAACTAACTAAAGTTAGAAATAGCAGTAAGCTATAAGAAAGAAAGTTCTTGTTAATCCCTTAGTCTTGGTTTGGATGGTTTGTCATTCATCAAATTGGAGAGATGATTAGTCGACGTGCACGTAATCTGACCCAGATATCCCTACCCGTTTGGAAAAATAAAAAAACGAAAAAGATAAGGGAACCGACGGAAATGTACAAACCACATACCGACGGCGTCGGTACGTGATCTGTACATTTTCATCTGTGCAGGTAGAAGGGTTCATAAAATAAGCTGGCGATTGTACTGACAAATCAGGCTTGTCTACATTCATGCATAATTAATTAAAAACGAATGTTGTTGTCACCATCACTCTTCATCAGTTTGTAAATGTGTGGGCCTCATCTCTGTCAAAGCCCTTGGACTGGACTAGCTTTGAGATTTGAATTTGAAGTTTTTTGGAGGACTGTGCAGTGTTTTTCCAGAGCCACTGCTACTGGGCCCCCCCAGTAATCTTAGATTGGATCTCTTTTTGTAATAAAAAGTGCCTGAAATTCGGGTTGAGGCCTTGAGCATTAAAACGCTGGAGTGTTTGGAGGACTGACAAAGTTATAAATTGGCTTTAGGGGGTGTTCCACTAATTTAGTTTTTTGAAAAAATTGATTTTTCACGGTTTTATATGTAATGTGTTGTGAGAGAATGACATGTCTCGGTGTTTGGAAAAAACAGTTTTTTGTTAGTGGAACACCCCCTTAGTCAATTTTTTGGATTGATATGTTGTGAGAGTAATTTATCTCGTAAAACTCAATAAGTCAATTTTAAGTTTAAGTCAGTTTTGTGTAACAATATATTCTACAGATCAATCACCAAATAGGCAATAAAAATCAAATTGAGACTTAAGTATTAGGTTGGCGGTCGTTGCAATGATTCATTTTTATTTTTTATTTTTTATTGAGAATATCGTGTTCCATGTTCATGTTGTGTTATACAGAATTTAGGTCTTTTTAAACTACCACTTCTAAAGTCAATTTTAATCTACGCCGAATAATGTTTTCCTTTCGTAAAAAACCCATCTTTGTTGATAAATTTCGTTATCGGTTTTTTGTTTCTCTAGAGTCCTTGTTCCGTTTAATTTCATTTGCATTGAGTTTCATTTACCTTACCTACGTGACAAGGCCAGCTAGTTCAAGGGGATGGAGAGGATATTCTCTCTCCTCTCCTTCGTTTTTTTTTTTTTTGGTAAATCAGCTTAAAATAAAAGAGGCTAAGCGAATGTACAGCTGATGAGGGCATACCCCAGAAGGTTACTCTCTTTAGTTGCTTATGAATTCCCGCCTTAGGTGGAGATCAAAGGCACACAAAACAAAACAAGAAGCCAAAGAAATGGGGAAAAAAGGAGTTAGATACCTCAACGAATCTTCTAAGGTAGGGATAGAAGAAGCCAGACCTGGGTGCCCTACAGGGTTGCAGGGCACCTCGGTTGGGTCCTTTCGAGATCTCAACATCATTTTCAGAACCGTTCATTTTATAGAAGTTGCTCAGCACTTTCGATTTTCGAAACATGAGACTAATCAGACATTAACAAGAATATGAATCGAGATGAATGTCTTGCAGATTTATTTTCTATAGCATATTGTCCATTCTTTTCTTTTTTTTTTGTGTGGGGGGATCAATCTAATTATTTTTTCAAGTTCAGTTTTCAGCGACCTCTGCAAAATGAACGTTGGATCAATCTAATTATTTTTACACGTTAAAGTTTTTGGCGACCTCTGTAAAATGAATGTTTAAGATCATGATGAGATCTCGAAGGGTCCCATTTTGGTGCCCTACAAAATACTCTACAGGGTCCCCTCTGAAAAATCCATGCCAATCTGGAACCAAATGATCCCAACGGGTTGGCCTGGTGAAAAAGAAGTGTTACGCTCTCTTGCTTGGTGTGATGTTTCAATTCGAGACTTATCCTCCCGCGTACTTAACTTTTCCTTTCCCAGTTCTTTCTCCTTGATCCGAATTGATAGACATTGTCTTGCCTCTAAATTCCATCTTGGTTTTTTATGTTGTTGCAGCACTGCTGCTACTAGCACAACTCCGACGACAACAACGCCTTCAACTACCACTCCCGGTACAACCACCACACCTGCCACATCTACAACCACACCGTCCACCACCACCACCACCACTCCGGTCACTGGTACAGGTTCTCCTTACATAACAACTCCTACCGGTGTTTTAGGGCCGTCTGGAACAGGCATCAACACCGACGTCAGTCACGGCGGGTTTACGTTCCAACGGACTAGTTTCTTCCATTCCATAGGCCTCATGGCTTCAGGATTTCTGGTTCTACTATGGGTTTGAAGAAACAGAGGACAGTGGCTATGGTTGTGGGGTACTAGCATATGGGTTCATGTTGATGTGCAGAGGTGGGGTATTATGCATGTGATGATACTATTAGTATTATTAGGAGATGTCACGGGCTTTTGCTTCCTTTTTGGGGTCCTTTTTTTGGTCGTTCTGTGGCTATGCTCTTTTCTCAGTATCTTTCTTTTGTGTCTCTAGATCGCTTGACTTATTAAATTTGATGCAACAATGCACCCCATGTTCCTGGTACTTAGTTTAGAATATTTACCTCTAACAAGTCTTATTAGGAGTACTTTAGATAGGGTTTATTCATTATATTTAGGCTTTTTCTTTGTGTGTTCCATGTTGGTTTTGGCCAGGGACAGACGCAGGATTCGAGTGTGTGTTGGGTGAACGTCACAACAATATTTAGTTTGGCAGACGAACCTATATAATTTTAAAAAACTATATATATAAGAAAAATTGAAACTTGGATAAGACGGCTAACCCACCCTTGTGTTCATACTCGACTTTCGCATTGTGTTTTAAGAAGCCTTCTCTGGACATTGCTAACAAGGGAAATAGATCATTTTAGAGTCCAGACCATCTAGAAGTAGCTATTGGGGCCATTTCGCAACGATTAGCTTAAGCCAAAATGGATTTCTTTAAGTTAGTAAGCTAAAGACGGGTCATTCCATTGACTTTGGAAAAATTGCTTGAAACGATTCGATTTAAGAATGTTGTTTTATGTTTCCACCCAAAATTTGAATGTGTTTGGAGCATGAAGTTGATGAGTAACTTATCGAGTGAAAGAAATATCTAGATCTCACGAGTAGTCCACAGGAGATACAGTATGCCTGACCGCAAAAGCCAGTTTCTCTATTCAGTAAAGATACGGGAACCGATCGGTTTGCACCGATGAGGTACCGACGGCGTCGCCGACGCCGTTGTGGGTCTCAAACGGTCGATCCGAGCCGTTCATCGTTCTCAGAATCGAATTCCGAGTGGGCCAACGCGGGAATCGAGGCAATCGGACGGCTGTATGAGTTCGATCCAAAATCACCCCATTTCATTTAAATTTTTTTGAATGAAATGGGGTGATTTTGGATGGAACTCATACAGCCGTCCGATTGCCTTGATTCCCGCGATAACCCACTCGGAATTTGATTCTGAGAACGATGAACGGCTCGGATCGACCGTTTGGGACCCACAACGGCGTCGGCGACGCCGTCGGTACCTCATCGGTGCAAACCGATCGGTCCCAATAGAAGGGTTCTTCTCTATTTGTGAGCTGGTGACTGTCCTGTCCCAGAACATGTAAGTATTTCTTTTGAGAGATACAGTATCCACAAGATTTTTGCATATACAAGAAGATGAAAAGGGTAATACAAGTTGACATAATTTGAGGCTGAGATCGCTTGTTGGAAGAGAAGAGTATGTCAGAAGTAGTATGAGCTGTTTTTAAGCAATTGATACCAGTTTGGGAAAGTGGTCTGGTCCATGAAAAGAAAACACAAAAATGCACATGAAATTGTATCCGACGGATGAGATCCACATGGTACAGTCACGTGAGATCCACCAAGTACACTGTGAACCGGGTGGATCTCACGTGAGTGACCGGGTGGATTTCACCCATCAGGTAGCGTACAATTTCATGTTTTCTTTTCATGGACTGTACCATGCCTCTACCCATTTACATGCACTCGTCTGCTTGAAAGGGTAAACAGTAAGCAAAGTTCAAGAGGCTAGCCATTTAGGTTGAGTTTCTTGTTTGATTTTATCAAATGAGGAGGAGTGTCAAAAAGCTGAGATTTTGTCAACCCTCCTCCTCATTTGAAATCAATGAGTGATTTTATCAAATTTTGATAAAATCTTTTGAAAAACTAGGCTAGCTATTTATGCTGTCCAAAACTCAAAAACAGCCTTCCAACAGTGTCAACAAAACAGTTAAAAAAGAAAGGAAAGAAAAACAATAGTAGTTAAATAGAGGATAGCTAAATTAGATTAGTATTCTTGGAGTACTGTAAAGAGACGGAGCTAGCTAATTTGAAAAAAAAATGTACAATTCACTAACATTTTTGGCTAGGGGGCGCACATGTCCCCGAGACCCATCTGTGCACTGTCTGTGCACACCCATCTGTCCCCGTTGTTTTACCGCATGTTCACTAGCCCATCTATCTGGTGCCTCAGCCCTAATCTTCTTCTACAAACTTACTACAGTGTACAGCTAAGTAGTACTTTATTTGATAAACTGATTCATACTAATAAACTGTAAAATCTACTAGTCTGCATGTTCTTTCTTGATTTTTCCACCAAGACACTACATGGTATATATAATAACTTATTCAGTAAAAAGTTCTGACTCTAACCAAGAATGTTGTCTGTTAAGTGCAAGAAAATATCAATATATTTTAAGGTTCTAAAGCACCACAAATCAGGAATCTGTGGGCTGTAAGGCCGCATCCGAGTCGTTGATCTCGACAATCAATGTGCCGAATTTCATTTCAACACTTTACAGATCTGAGCCGTCTCTCAATGGTTCGAATCAACAGTTCGGATGCCATCCTGCAAGAGCATCCTGCAGTATCCTGTTTCCGCAAATCGACAATATAGAGACACATGTGAAACATCTAGGATCTATGAGCAGAACCTGTCACCCAGAAATCATGCAATTTGGATCTAACTGGTACTTTGTGGAATTGGGAAATACTAATAAAAAATTACTCCTTTTTTGTGGAAATGGTTATACTCCCATTTTCCAATTAGTTTATTGGAGTAACCACACTTGCACTCGTGCCATGGGTCCACGACTGTTTGTGTTTAGTATTGTTGGAAATACTTTAAAAATAATGGAACCGTTTACCTCAAAATCTGTAATAAGTGAACAGAAATACCATAGAAAATTGGCTGCTGTTTTGGGTTGAGTTACAGGCAAGGTCGTTTTCTTTAAGACGTTTCGCAGCTCCGCCCTCTTTGTGCAAGCAGTTCCAGCCACGCCGTCTCCAGGATAATACAGCTCAGAATACAGCCTCTGTCTCGATCTTTTCTGCACGGGAAAAGACCGGAAATGCAAAACACAATCGACCTTTCTTGCTCTCTGAATTTTTGTAGTGAAAATGTTTTTCGGTGTGTCTTAAAATGGCTGGAGTAAAGCTCCTTTTATAGGGGAGACGAAAACAATTTTTTCGGAAAGCAGAATCAATCATTTTGCTGTGATTGAACCAATTTACCAAAAATCTTTTTGCACGAATTTAGCACACGTTTCAATCACTTTTGTAACGGTTCTTTACTAGGGGTGAGCATGGACCGGATTGGTTCGGTTTTGTAGTAAACCAAGAACCAAACCACTATCTACGGATTATGAATTTGAAGAACCAAACCAACCCACAAAAGGCATAGAACCAAACCAATCCAAACCATTAAACTACGGTTCGGATTCGGTTTCGAACCACGGTTTGCTTAAAATTGAGATATTATTTTCGTAAACTATTTAGAGTACTTAAAATTTAGGTTTACTACGTTAGGTTTATATAGAATACGAATAGGTTCTCATACATAGAAATTTAGGGTAATTAATCATCATAATGAAGGAAATCAAGGAATAAGAATAGGCATGACCGAATTATGTATAGAAATTTGGAAAAATAGAAACATGCTGTGGAATCAAAATTCGAAGGAAGAATTTTATCACCGAATTTATTTGCTATGACTAAACCACTATTGGTGTATTGGAATTAGGGGAATAAGTTGTGAATTCTAGGCAAAATAAAATCTTGTCAGAGAAGGAATAATGAATAAATTAAATTTGGAAGTTTGCTAACTATGACCTATATATATATAAAATACATAATATACATGGTTCGGATCGGATTGGAACCGGAACCAGGAACGTAAATCCACAAACCAGACCATTGACTACGGATTCTAATTTTTTTAAACCAGGACCAAACCACGCTACTAAAAAACCGAACCAAACCAATCGGTTTGGATTGGTTTGGATTGGATTCACGGTTTGACGGATTTTCTGCTCACCCATATTCTTTACAATAAAATAAAACACGTTTCCTTCATAATCATTTCGAAAACTGTTTGTTTGGTCAGAAAAGAAAAATCTTTTCCGTAGGAAAAAAGTTTCTGTAACGGACAGAAAATCATTTCCAAAATTGTTTGTTTGGTCAAGAAAGAAAAATCTTTTCTGTAAATAATTTTTGCAAAACGTGGGCTAACCTCCGAATTCGGAGATTTGCTCGCGCACCCGGATAACTGGTTTCCGGATCGGTTTTCACAAATTGGCTTGGACATTGGCCCAACCCGTGTACGCGTGAGGCCTCTCTTGGGCCTAGTTCATCAGTAGTCCATAGAGCCTCCACACATATAAGGAACACAAAAGTATGTCTAGCTAGCCAATGTGGGACAAGTGGTTTTGAAAAAATCTTTTGAAAAAGGTACACAACCCCAACAAGTATCACCTCTAAACCAGAGTGGTTTTGATTGAATTCTAGGCTCCGTTTGTTTCGATATAAAATATTTACGACGTAATTCTTTTTTTTTTTTTATAGAAAATCTTTTACATGTAAAACATTAACGGAACTTTTGTTTTTGGGTGTCTGGGCACATGTGACTAGCAAGCCACCGAATCCATTATGGCCGCCTATGGGAGCAATCAGGGGAAGCAAGCACAATCTGTAAAATAACTTGCGGGAAAAAGAAAGAGTAAGTTCTTTTTGGCCATTTCTTGAAAAATGATTTACGTGGAAAATGATTTATAGGGTATTATGTTTATGTGCAACCAAACACAATAAAATCTGAAAATATTTTCTCGGAAAATATTTTTAGTCCAAACAAACAGAGCCCCTAATGTTGTACTTTTTCAATTATTTGGACCAAACTCCCAAAATGAGTGCAGATGGAGGCAGACTCTTTTGTGGATTTACGACCACAGCCACCGGCCGAAGGCCATGTTCCTGATTATAAAAAAGATAATAAACATGGGCCACATATAACCAAGGGCCAGATTCATGATTATAAAAAAAGAGATAAATAAACATGGGCCAAAGACTATGATTACAAGGAATAATTAAAGGGCCATTTGGAATAACAGATTTCTATTGGGCTATTGAAAATGGGCTCTGCTGCTCTAGTATGGCAAAGGGATATTTAAAATAGAGGCCGTGTATTACAAACAGAGAGACTTAATTAATTTCCAAAAAATGAAAATTTTGAGGCTTCATTTAAGAGTTATTGAGAACTATTTTTGCTCAAAGTACAAAATGAAAAAGTGTACATTTATGTTTTTCCCGCAATAATTTTAAGATAGTGTTCTCAAGAGCAGTTTTCGAAATTAGAGTTTATTTGAAACTTGAGAAAGAAAAGAAAGGGAAACAAATTAGTAAAAAAAAAAATCTCTTTCTTTAGTTTGGTTTGAGAGAAAAATGAAAATAAAATAACAAAACGACAAACTAAGCACGATTAATTTTCTCTCACACTTCCTTTAAGCTTTTCATCTAAATTATTCTCTTTCTTTCTTTTTCCAATCTCCAAACATGCTGTAGATTTTTCGATTAAAGCTCTTATTGAGGAAACTTATTAAACGAAAATGTAGTTTTCTTTTCAAGCACGGCTTCTCATCAATTTGGTGAGAAACTGCACCTCGTGAGGTTTAATCTTTTCCGGCCACTTGCTGGACCTAGTTCAATAATCGGTTCTGTTCATACTATAGATCTTGTCAAAATGAATAATTGCGGTTTACAATTATGTCCACTGGATAACAATTAGTAAATGAATTGGAAAAAAAAATAAATTGAAACTGAATTACTTGGTTTCTCATCTTGTGTGTGCAAAACATCATTTTAATTTGCTTTTTTTTTTTTTATTCCATTCACATATTGATATTGATAGGTCTTCCACTAACGTATTTAAATCAAGGAACCCCTTTCCATCCAAACCCTTAGAATGCAGACTCTGTCTGCACCTCATAGATCTCGATCAAATTTCCATAATCCGAACCGTCAAATGTGTTTAAAAGATGTTTTTAAGGGTGTACACGAGAAATGTTTTCTAGCATTCAAAAAAAAAAAAAAGTTACACGACAAATTAGCAAAAAATAAAAATAAAAATTACCGGAAAGGGCTTCATCCAAGTAGTTTTTTCATAAAACTATACATATACAAAACTACTCAGATCAAGCCTTTCCTTTCCTTATTTTTTATTTTTTATTTCTTGCAAAAACCCTTAAAAACACCTTTTAAGCAATATTTGACGACTCGGATCATTGAAATTCGATCGAGATCTATAAGCTGCAGACGGAGACTACATTTTAAGCAAGGGCGGAGCTAGGACATGAATTTATCTTGGCTAAATTGTATCATAAACTCGTCTAATTGCATCATGTTGATTAATGGGATGTTACCATGTTGGAGAACGTAACATCGACTTTTGTACAACAAAAGTATCATCAAATTCAACTAGTTGAGTTTTAGGAGGAGGTTGTTCATTGGTAATTGAATTATCAACATTTGACCGAGAAGGAGTATCACTTTCTAAGATAACATTATTCACTATTGGTTTGAAGAACGACAAGAAGGTTTTTCCTTTCCTTTTTTTTTTTTTTTGTTGACATAATTTAACTCTAAAAGAAAACATAATTTAACCCCAAAAGATTGTAAGTCCAACATTTTAAACCCGTTCAACTTGCGTCTTCGAGGAGTAGGCGAATTGCAACGGCGAGGAGTAAAGGACGGCGATGGCCGATGGTCCCTTGCTCCTCGATCTCCTTTCTTTCGTTTTGTATTTATAGAGAGTTGAGAGTCTAGAGATAGACTTCATGCTCAGTTCAGATCCGTCCCCCACACTTTTTTTTTTTATAAGCTACAGATTTTTTTTCTTCTTTTTGATTAGTTACAAAGTCCCTGGATTGTGAGTTGGGCTAAGTTTGGACCAAGATTTAAATGGGTTGGGCTAAAAAAATTTATGGAGTGGGCTAAAATGTATTGGGTTAAAAGTTCATATATAAATTTTTTCTTTTCTCTTTTTTTTTTATTTTAATCCTAGGTTTTCTCTTTTTTTTTTTTTTTTTTAATCCACCTAGGCTGGAGTCCACCTAGGCTTATGGTGAGCTCCGTCCTTGATTTTAAAGGTTTGGATAGGAAATTTTTTCCTTAAATCAAATATACATTTTGAAAAAGTCTACAATATGAACGACGGCACCGACCATTAAATTAGGTCCGGCAAGTGGCTGAAAGACCCAACTGCCGAAGGTCGAGAAACTGTTTCCTCTTCAAAGTAATGAGAATAGATAATGACCCTGATAAAAAAGGAGAAGTGGAGTAATGAAGGCGATTACAAAAACGGGCATTGACCCCTTATGGCTGTCCCTATCCGAAAAATAATTGGGTGCCCCTCGCACCGTCACATGGTATCATACTATTGGGCCTCGTTTGATTCGTGGACTGACATAGGTGGGATTGATTGGGATTGATAGTCTTGGATTATTAGTCCTAGGACTAATTTAGTACTGAATCTCACACAATCCCATGTTTGATTCATGCAGGATTAACATTGGGATATTACATGTTTCGGCCAATCCCATGTTTGGTTCCCTAAACTAAATTGGGCAATTTGTTCAAAAGTCCTAGGCAAAAAATTTATAACCCCTTTAGTCCATCAAACAAGTTTATAACCTATCCAGTCCTAACGCTAGCAAATTTTTTTTTTTTTTAACCAAAAAAAAGTTTGTACCCTATGAAAGTGCCGAAAAAGTTTGTACCCTATGAAAGTGCCTAAAATTCTTGGGTACCCTACGAAAGTGCCTAAAACCTTAGGGTACCCTACAAAAGTGCCTAAAACCCTAGAGTACCCTATAAAAGTGTCTAAACCACTAAAACCCTATAATAGGAAAGTGCACCCTAAAACCTAAACCCTAAGGTACCCTATGAAAGTGCCTAAAATTCTAGGGTACCCTATGAAAGTGCCTAAATTCTAGGGTACCCTATGAAAGTGCCTAAAACACTAAAACCCTATAATAGGAAAGTGCACCCTAAAACCTAAACCCTAGGGCACCCTTTGAAAGTGCCTAAATTCTAAAAAATAAAAAATAAAAAAAATTCATGGACCTTAGACCTTGTAAAACTTTAACATGGACTAAATGCTCAATAAGTCCCCACTTCTGGACCTTAGAACAATTAACCGAACTAAATTTCGGAATTGAGACCATCTCTTTCTTTCTCTCTCTCAAACCAATTCCGACCAATTAAATTCCTCAAAATCCAAATACAAAAGGAAATGCTACACGAGTTCTATAAGAAATTAACTGGAATGAACCAACTCCTATCCATGGCTGATCAATTACCATATTGGAATGAACTCCAATCAATTACCCTTTACAGATAGGATCGCGATTTGTAAACCCAAAAAAATCACGATTTGCAAACCGAAAAAAATCACGATTATTGAGAACGTATGGAGATGTTTGCAAACAAATCACGATTTGTAAACCCAAACAAAGCACGATTTGCAAACCCAACCCAAAGAAAGTCGTCTGGTGAACGAACTAGACAGAGAAGTTGCACTTCCAGTACCAAGTTCATATTCTAATAACAGGATCTACAAACGAGACTGAAAGTCGAAGTGGATTGCAACTCGATCTCGTGACTGCTCGGGTCTTGTAACATCCGGTTGCTGCCTATTTTACTAAGGCTCTCTCTTAACCGGCGGGTCTAGTTGTGGTCACCGACTCACCTAGTGTCGAGAGGAGAGAAGGAGAGAAAGGGGAAAGTGAAATAGATTAGGGCTTCAAAAGCAAACTGAAAATATAAACAGAAGAGAACGGAAACAAAAGAGAAATCTGGAGGGAAAGGGAGAACGATGATGTAATTGGTTTGATCTTTGGAAAAAATTGTTCTTCAATCTGCTCTGGTGTGGAGAGAGAGAGAGAGAGAGAGAGAGAGAGAGAGATGAGTGAATGGAGAAGAAGAGAAGAAGTCGATGGTTTTGATATTTCCGTGGCAATTTTGTAATATGGGGGGTTCATATAATACCCCACATATAAGGATTATTTTTGTCTTGGTATTAGTAATCCCAGCACCTTTTTGGGAACCAAACAAGGGAAAAGATGGGATTAGACACGCACAATCCTATCCCGGGCGCGTAATCCCTGAATCAAACGAGGCCTTAGTCACATAATGACTATTCACTTTGTTCTAAATCTTTTGCTTTTCTCAATCCTGGCGTACACGACTTTAGTAGTTTGAGATATTTTTGGAAGTTGCCTTTATGCTTCCAATCTCTCTCACGCACACGGATTATGTAACTGAGGTGAAACACCATTCTTCATCAATAACTTTTTTAACGGAAAACATTTTTCTTCCAGTTACAAGCGGTAAAAAAAATAGAAGTGTTTGAACTACATCAAACAATATGTAAAAACACAATTATTTTAAGCGTGAGGGGAAGCTCATTAAGGGCAGGACTGCAAACGAGCCAAGTCGAGTTTTATTGTGTTCAAGTTTGTTTATGAAAATTTTATCGAGTTCGAGCTTGAACATAGTAAATAGTTAACGAGCTGAGCCTATTGAAGCTTCACTCGAAGCTGAACTTGTTCCCATGCCAACGACAAACATATATCATACATGCATAATAGAGAAAGTTTTAATTGTGCATGTCCACGTGTCTTAAATAAATGTTTAACATGCAAGGAAAAGGCTCTATTTCAAAATAGTGATACAATTAACTATATTTTTTTAATATTGTACATCAACAAACTACTTTCGAATTAAAAAGAAACAGTGTAATCTTCTCCTAATAGATAAATGAGTTTTTCGAGCCAGTAATGCCCCTAATTTTGGGAACGTTATATTTATTAAATAATAAAAGTTTACAGCAATAATCCTCAAATATGAAATTACAATATTCTCCTTGCTAATTATATTTATTCACTATCAAGGACGACTAGGGTTTCTCTATTTCATGGCACGACCGTCAGCCCGACGGTGTCCTGCTTTGCTTTGTAGGCTTTCAAACTATAGTACTCCTTATGTTCATCCATCTCTATAGCCTAGCATAATACGTTAGAGTCGTAGAACAACATTGTGGTATTATGCCATGGTCACACAAGTGCAATACTGTGAGCGATAACGCTCAGTAGAAACAACTACCCCAAATCCTTACAGTAGGGTTGCCCAGCGGATCACCCAATCTGTTCAATCTGCTCAAACCGATCGTTTGTTTACTCACCCGAGGTACGTCACGGATGGATACAGATCCTAATATTTTTTTTTATTTTGACGGATGCAGCTCGGTTCGGTTCGATTTTATCCGCTCGATTCCCCTAATAATCCTTCTATGATCCGCCAAATCCGCAACCGAACCGACCCATCAGTATGTCACCCACGGATGATTGCGGATCTTAAAAACAACAATCTATCACAAGTGAATCAGATCGAGAACTGAACCGATCCGTGGACACCCCTACCTTACATTATAAGCTATAAAAAGATTTGTACAGAATTGAATAACAGTTTAAAGTTCAACAACAAACACATGATAGGATGCTCGTGTCAATGCAAAGCAGGTGTATTGCACGTATAGTTTTGTGTCTCGTATTAACTTCCAGCATCACAGTTCTCCTCCAAATATTAACCACTGTTTGGGCACTGTTCTGACCATCGGGTCAACAATTCATCACTCGAAAGTTATTGGGTCGTTTTCGTCTCCTTTCAACTGACGGTCACCAACCTCTCCGCTCGAGGTCCCGACTATCTTGTATCAAGGCGCACACTAACAAGATGCAAGGTCCATCCACCCTATGACACACACAAACATAGTCCCAACTGTTTTGTCATCATGGTGCACTAACATGATACAAGGTCCTTCCACTATGTGTTAACTGTTATACACGCTTAGCACCAAAGATGATCAAGTTCCCTCCGCGAAGTTGGGACAGTGCTCAAGCGGCTCTACCGCATCAATCCAATTACAAACAATCAATCCATTTCATTCTTATCTCATTTCTCGTCAAAAACTAATCAATCATTTCCTCGAAAATAGTGTCGTGTCAGTATCGTATTGTGTCTTGTGAATATGAAACATGTCTCGTAAACTCATTTCATGAACATGTAACTTTTAGTAAAATGCATTTAAAAAACAATGTAGTTTTTCTTGTGCCTCATAAAATCATAACTTTTCCTACACGATTCTTTTCAAAAAACAGTGCTGAACATCTACGTAGCCATTTTTAAGAAAATCTCGTGTCTCGTGATTATTCTGTAAGCAATGTATTTTATAAAAAGACTGTTGACTATGTGTGTCCGCAAAAATCAATCGGGCATTATAACGACGTGAAATTGATAAGTCAAGTTACTAAATGGTCATTGAAATGACTACGTAGTACTAAGAAAGTGATTTTAAGGTCTATCAACTAATTTTTTTCGAAAACCAAATCAAGTTAGTAACGACAAGAATTTTATAAGTATAAACCCGAATATTATAACGACTACGCAAAAATAATATATTTAGATAATAGGGTTGAAGAAATCTACCTTAATCCCGAGGGTAAGTCGAAAGAGGCGAAAGCTAGGTTGATTTTCCTTCGGTGGCGTAATGACTAGACTTCCGTAAGCACAAACACTACTCTACTAACTTTCTACTACTTTAAGGATGGCGGTTTTTTGTGGTGTAGGGTGGCGGCTCTAGGTTGAATGAGGAAGAACAAATTGAAAAACTAGATTGAGTTTCAAGAGAAAACTCAAAAAAGTGTGCGAGTTTCTCTCACTAGAATGCAACTTAGAACTACAAGGTTTGAGAGGGTTTAGGTGTGAAGAAACAAGTGAGGCAAGACCTCTATTTAAAGGCAAATGTTGGGCACTCCCTCCCCCTCCCATGGTAGGTTCTTCCTGCCCCCTCCATGTGCTCCATCAATGCTCATTTATGAGCCAAGATTTCATGGGATTTTGGAGAATCAAATCTATAGGTTCATGATAGAAGGTCTTAGATTCTGGTACACAAAAATCCTAGAGTTTGTACTTAGAAAATATAGGAGAAAAATCTAGTCTACTAGTTAGTGTTTATGGTTTGCATGACCAAGTTTGTTTTAGGGAGTTTTGAGTACTAGTTTTACACGTATAAGCACAAACAAATAGGCATGTGTCTAATTAGCTAGGAAATTTAGGGAAATCTATAGGTTTATTCTCTAAATCTTAGGTGAATCTAGGGTTCTACTTAGAAAATCTAGGTTTCAATTAGGGAATCCTAGAGAAAATATATGGGATTCTTTGGGTACAATTATATGTGTATGCATGGTAGTGTAATGTACTAGTTCTTGGAGAATAGGCTAAAAAGGAAGCTTCCTCCCTCCTTCCTCTCAATCTTTCAAAACCTATCCCATTAATGGAGGGGGGAATCCTCAGAGAATCATTAGGGTTACGGTTAGACTAGATTTTGTTGGATTCTTGTGCACATGCATGCAGTTGTAGTGTACTTGGCATGGTGAACAAGTAGCCAATGAAATTGCCAAGCAACTTCCTCTCTTAAATGCCTAGTACAATACAATCCTACAAGATCTTAGGCAATCCAAAGTATATAGGTTTAGTATTTGGAATCCTAGGCTTAAGTACTAAAATCTCTAGGTTAATCATGAATATATATATATATATATATATATACGGGGCGGTTCCATGGACACAACGAATAACACAACATTTGACACAACAATAATCGAAGCCCCACGCTTAAAATCGGACCCGTTCAAGTTGTTTAAAATATGTTTTTAAGATTACCTGTAAAAAATCAACTCATTTGGATATCGGTAAAGGCTTGATCGGTTCATTCAAATTTATCCTATAAAATCTGACAGGAATCAACTAAATGAACTGATCAAGCCCTTATCGATATTCAAATGAGTTGATTTTTTACAGGTAATCTTAAAAACATATTTTAAATAAATTGAACGGCTCTGATCATTCGCGTGGGGGTTACAAAAAAAAAATTGTGTCAAATGCTGTGTTATTCGTTGTGTTAACGGAACCGCCCCCATATACATACATATATATATATATATATATATATATATATATATATATATATATAGGCAAATCTTAGGGAATCCTAGGGTTTTATGGAGTAGATCTATTAGTACCAATATATACACAATAGTATAAATATACAAGTACACACATATATATATACAATGGCACAAATATAATTACTAACAAAAAATAATAATTAACAAGGAAAATAATTAAAATAAAAGGAAAATCAATTTAATAAACAAATTTTTATTTTTACGAAAATTAGGGCTCCTACAAAGCCTATCATGATAGTTTTTAGGCTTATTTATTATTTTTTTGCGAGCTCGAGCATACTAATGTTCAAACTTTTCGTTTTAATTTTTTTGCGAGCTCAAGTTCAAGCTTCATAAAATCTTAATGAATTGAGCTCGAATGGGTCCACAACGAGCCGAACACCAAGTATTTTACGAATGACTCGGTTCATTTACAACCCTAATTAAGGGTATATAATTAGACTGACAATGCTATTCACTGGAAAGAAATAATTGATTTTTACTTTAGGTAATGATTAATCCCTGAATTGCTCTATAAAAATGTAGAAGGATATCCAACAAAGTGATTTGGCTAATCCACAGAAATTGTAACGCCCCAAATTTTGGGAAACGTTAATTATTATTACAACCGAAATTCTTAAATAGTAATAATGACAATATAAAGTTTATAATAAATAATCTGTCCTTCACAGATTACAAAAAGGCAGACCAGGTAAGCTGCACGGCTCCGTAAATTCCTCGGCTTGGTTGATCTCCATCTTGGCAGCTCCTCTGGCTCCGTGTTCTCCGTAGAAGTCCTCCTGTCCATGGTGATAATCTAGCATAATACGTTGGAGTCACGAAGCAACACCGTGAGCGTGGACGCTCAATAGATACCCTACCCCAACCTTAAACTAGCAATTCTAGAATAATATTGTAGGTGGCAGGTAAATAGTAAAATCATGCATTTTTAGATATCAGAGTTAAATCAAATCAAAGTGCAGCTTCACAAAATCAGTGTCCCGTATAATTTCCAGAATCAGAGTGCAGTGTCAATATCTCGTATCAATTCCCCATAACAACATTCTTCTTCAAATTTCAATCATGACAACATCTCACATCTCTTGAAAGTTATTGGCCCATTCAACCAACCTTTTCTAACGGTCACCAACCTTTCCGTTTGAAGTCCCGGCTTTCCATAACACTGACTACCCGCAGGTTATGAAGTTCGTTCACCCCGACTCACACACGACATAGTCCCGGTTTTCTTATAGCACCGAACTTAACAACCTATTTATAAGATCCGTTTACTATGTGTTGTACTGAGTGAGCTTTGACCGCTAAAACAACACTACTCTATAGTTTCGTTGAGCTTTGACCACTAGTTCACCCCGGGGAACTGAGGCGGGACTCCAACAGCATTACCGTCTCAACTTTCATCATATCATCATTTTCATTCTCATCTCTATCTTTTCTTGTGAAAACAATCGTTCATTTTCTGGAAAAACGTGTCGTGTCGTACCATCTCAGAAAACGTGCACATGCCATAATTTCATAAAAATCCTCCATTTAAATATTTTCGATAATCGTGTTACTCAAAGACAAAAATTCTTTCTTCCGAGAATTTAACAAAAAAAAACATTTGGAGATACGCTTGCTTTTGGATTTGTTGGCGTGTTTTAAGACTCGTTCGTCGAGTCATCACTTGATTTGGGCTAAACCAAGAAAGAGCCTTACTAGAAACTCTAGTAGTTTGAATCCGTTGGCGTGTATCCGTTCTTCGAATCGCCACTTGGTTTGGGCTAAACCAAGAAAGAGCCTGACTAGACATTCTAGTCATGGATTCTATTTGTCAGCCTAAATAAATTTAAAATATTTATTTAGTAATTCCGGGAAATCTCGTTTCATTTGAAAAACTCTTTTGTTCAAAAAATCAGTCGGGCATTATAACTGCGTAAATTTGAAAAGTCGATTTTCATTCGGGCATTATAACTGCATAATTTGGTATTCCAAAAGTTCATCGGGCATTATAACAGTGCATTTTGATAAGTCAATCTCAAATCGTGCATAGTAACAACTATGTGTGTTTTTCAAAGTCTAATATTTCATTAAACCGCTAATCATCCAACATAATTAAGCACATTTAAGCATAATAACGACATATTTAAAATGAACTAGTAAATACTAATCTAAGGTTAAGATAAAGTATCTACCTTAATTTCTGATGATTAGTCGGAAGTCGATAAGCTAATTGGATTCCGGTGGAGTAACGGCTACTCGAACGCTTTCTAGCTAACTTGTTCTACCCTTTAAGATCTAGGGGTGGTCGAGGGTGGTGGAATGTGGTGGTTGAAGGTTGAGTTTCAAGAAGAACTTGAAGAACCCATGGTTTTTCTTCTTGAAAAACTAATTTGCTACAAAGGTGGTGAGGAGAGTTTTTGGTGTGAGATATGGAGCAACATGAGGAAGCTATTTATAGTGAACAAGTGAGTTCCTCGCCCCTCTCTCTCCCTCCATATAGTAAAAAAATGCTTTATGTAATAGTGTTTTGTAGCCTTTTAAGGGTAAAAGATAGGATAAAAAATGTGTTTCCATTATAGGTAAAGCTTGTGGACCAAGTAAGGGTTTCTAGATACATAGGATACGACGTAATGTGTCTAGGTTCGTTAGGTTGGGGCGTAAATGGGTAGTTTTGGGTACTAGTTATACACAAGAAACTAGCCACGGGGTGTATATATATATATATATTATTACTTTATAGTAAAAGTAACTCTATAAATAATAGCCTTATAAGGCTAGCAATAATAGGATAAAAAGTGTCTCCCTATTAATTGAGAGATAAGTTCCCCACCGTTGGGACGAAAAATGCTCCGTAAGGTTGGTTTTGTGCGCGAAAAATACTAACTAGTGTACCGTGAATAATAATTAAAGAATTACTAATTTTAAGAAAATAAATAAGTAATAGGAAATTCCTAGATTATAATGCCCCCAAAATTTGGGTTTGTTAATAATGAATACATAAATAATAAATAGGGTTTTACAACAGTAACCCAAAAGAAATTACATAAATCTTCCTGCCAAATACAATTATTCTCCACAGGGTTGACTAGATTTCTCTATTCCATCGCACGATCGACCATTTCGGCGAAATCCTACTCTACTCCGTAGGCTTTCAAGCCATAGTACTCCTCCTGTTTATCTCTGTAGTCTGGCATAATACGTCGGAGTCGTAGAGCAACATCGTGGTATTATGTCAGGGTTACACAAGTGCAACACCGTGAGCGATAACGGCTAGTAGACTATATTACCCAATCTCTAACTAGCAATTCTAGAACAATAAGCTCGAGAACAGTAATGCAGACTTGTTAACGGTAAAACCATGAAATGCACTGTGCGTGTCCATACGGATCGGAGTAAACATGCGCAGTAAAAGTAATTCATTTCAGTGTCTCAAAAACAGTAACTCGTATCAGTTTCTCAAAATAGTGACTAGTGTCAATATCCCATTTTCGACATTCTTCTTCAAATTTCATTCTAAGTCAATCATCTCACACCACTCAAAAGTTATTGGTCCGCTTGCGCCTCATTTCAGCTGGCGGTACCAACCTTTCCTTTCAAGGCCCCGGTTGTCGTGCATCACTGAACTTAACAGCCTATTTGCACTGTCCGTCCACCCCGTGACTCACACAACACGGTCCTGGCCATCTTGCATCACCAAACTTAACAGCCTGTTTGCAAGGTCCGATCATTGTGTGTTGTGCATGCTTAGCCCAATCCTCCAAGTTCTCCCCGCGGAACTTGGGGTGGTGCTTTCGCTGCACTACCACATCAAATCCATTCCTCCAAGTTCTCCCCGCGGAACTTGAGGTGGCACAAATCCCATTTCATCACATTTCATTTCATTTTTCCGAAAATTTCATTTCTCATTTCAAAACTCATTTTCATTCTCATCATTATTTTCTCATCAAATTTCTAGAAAATAATCAATGTTGGAAAAATTTCACCCATACACTATTTTTTATAACTTCTAGTTTTCTCAAAAATAAAACTATTGAACCATGTAAAAACTTTGTAAGTAAAAATTAAACCATTTCTAGAAATGTTTAACTTATTAATTTTAGGAAGAACCATTTAGTTAGTAACTCAATATTTTAGTCTACGTCCATTAACTAGTTCTTCCAAGAAAAATATTAATTTAGAAATCTTCTAAAGACTTGTATAGAAATCTCATCTACCAAGTACTTCTAGTCAACTTCTAATCAACTCAATCTCACGAAATCAACTTCTAATTTCATGAAGAAACATTCTAATTAGAAATTAATTAGAACCTCCAACTTCTTTTCAACATGAAATCCTCTCTTTTAAACTTTCTTAGAAACTAAGTAACATGCTTAGTACCGTAAAACATGCATAAATTAACTCAATCAAGCTTCAAATCCAAGCTTAGAAAACCTATTAAAATTATCTAATTGAACTAGAAATAACTAATTAAAAGATAGGTGGAGTAAACCGAAAGCCGGTTAGCAATCCTTGGTGTGGAGGCTTCTTAATCTACTTAAATTTGTTACTAATTAACTTAGTAAGGAGTTAATTAGGGTCTAAATGGGTTGACTTTGTGGTGGTAGAAGTAGTTTAGAAGTAGGTGGTTTGTTGGGAAAGTGAAAGCATACAAATATAATATGTGAAAAGGTGGCTACTTGGACAAAGAAAGGTGAGCTTTTATAGCAAAATGAGACCTCCCTCTCACCCTTAGAAACTTTCGGTACACTCCCCCCCCCCCCCCCCCCCCCCCCCCCCCTCCTCTTGGCCGAACTACTCCTACATGGGAGGTGTAAATTGGACACTAAATGTGCACATAGGAAAGTACATAGGTGGCTACAACTCACATCCTAACTTTTAGGTCCTCTAGGCCTAGGTATAGACTCATGTGCTTGAAAGTTGGAAGAAACCAAATGGGCAAGTAACGTGGGGTGCAAGGTGTGGGAGGAAATAAGCCTCTTGTTGTGTAGGAATTTGCATGGTCACCTTTGATATGAGGTGTTTTTGAAGACTTATACACAATATTGTGCATGTGCTAGCAAGTTGTAGCTAGGGCTAGGTTCAATAGGCTTAGTAGGAAGAATATTTTTCCTTAAAACATGGAAAGAATCTCTCTCTCTCTCTCTCTCTCTCTCTCTCTCCCCCCCCATGTGCAAGAGTTTCTAGGAAATTTCCCACATTAATGAAGCACATGCACCTAAAAATACTTGGAGGGTAAGAAAACCTACTAAGAGGGTTTTAAGTGCTAGTTATACACACACAAATATTCTAGCACAAAGAAAACAATTATTGGCCCAAAATAGTATTTCCCAAAATAATTTTAAGAAATTTATTAGAGAAAATATGAAAAATTCATTTTATAAATGAAATTTTTATTTAGCAAAAATTAGGGTCGTTACATAGATAGCCTTAAAAGAATCCAAAAATATAATGCTTCGGAATTTAGAAGAAAAACGCCGCCGAAAATGTGCACGAACGCGCATACGGATACATGCCCGTAAATTACACGGCGAGGGAAGCAATTTCTCTCCCCCTTCCTCCCCCCAAATCGCCCTCTCTCTCTTCTTCTGATTACTTCACAGAACTCCAAATTAGGGTTAGTAAAAGTAAAGTCAAAATTGGAAGAAAAGTCAAAATTGGGCACTTGCCTAATTAGGTTTTTTCCAAAAATAGAAATAGGCCTAATTTAGGTATTAAATAGGGCGATGTTAGTCATAAGGAGACAAAATAGGAGTTGGGAAAAATTAGTAGGGCTTCCGGATGCGATGTGGTATAATACCCGGTGTGCACGTGTTGATTTACAACTCGGAAAATATAAATAAAAGAAATAAACAAATAAAATCAAATTTTATTCAAATTATCTAAACTAAATAATAAATTATCTATTTTAGTGATAATAAAATTAAATATTCGAATTAATAACTCGAAATTTTTATTTACGAAATTTCGGGTTATTACAGAAATTTGAATTATTTTCATCTTTAGTAAACTTTTTAAGTATTTTTATACTTTTTTTTTTTACTTTTAGATTCCTCTCATCATGACGAACTAATAATCCACAAAAAATTGACGCAAAATTAGCAAATGCAATTTTTTTTTATAAAGACAAAAAAATAATCCATTTGGTTTATTTTGCCTAATCACTACCCCAAATTGTTCAAAACATTTCGTTCCCTCTCCTCAGTGTCGTCGGTTCACAAAACTTATCCACGTACTTCTCTGACCTCACTCTCATTTGTTCAAAACCTTTTGACATGGTTTGGTTTGGGTGTTAGGTTAATGATTGGGGAGAGAGAGATGAAGGTAATAGTTAGAAATAAGGGTAATAATTGGAGATATATAAATAGAAAAATAAGAATAATAATTGAAAATAAAGATAATAATCGGTGAGAAAACGTTAATAATAATTAAAAATAAGCATATATTTCTGTGTTATTTGCATGCGAAGAAATGATGTTGGAACTCGAAACTTTCTTGGGAAGCCTAATGGTTCGCTCCATTGTTTGAATGCATGCTTTAACTTTTGATTACCTTTGTCCCAAAAGTTGAGATAAAATGCACTTCTTTATGAATGTTTCTTTGTTTAAATGTGCACTGTACTTCGGGGTTCTATTAATTTGTTATGAAGAGATTAATTAGGAGGTGTTCCACTGAAAAAAAAAATCATTTTTTTTTATAAAAACAAAGACAGGCCATTCTTTCATAATAAATCACATAAAAAATCGTGCAAAACCAATTTATTCTAAAATCAGCTTTAGTAGAACACCCCCTTAATTTAGTGAAATCTCATTAATAAGGGTAAAAAGAAAAGTGAGAAATGAGAATGCTGAAAAGAGGAGTGAAAAATCAACTTAGTACTACATTTTTTGATTCTTGAATTTTTGAAACTTATTTTAAAAAAGATGATCAGATTTCTGAAACTTGTTTTAAGAGTTAGTTTGATAAAGTGTAATTGAGAACACTTTTTTGAAATTAAAGTTATCGAAAAATATTTTTTCTCAAAATAACAAAAGGATTGACTATGGGTACCGAATTTTGGGTATCAAAAATGTATAGATCCCACAAAAATAATCCAAGCCATTCATTAGATTTGAATTTTTTTTACTTGCCTTAAAAAGAATAGCTGAATTGGAAGTGTAAGAGATTGATCAAATCTTCAAGTTTTCATTTAGAATTATGGATATTAATTCATAAAGTCTAATGATAATTGAAGGTTAGATCAACTACTTATACAAATGATTTTAGTTTAAAATTAATGAATGGTTTGATATTTATGTGGAAATCCAAAAATGGACACCATATTCGGTCTGTACATTTTCACTTCCCAAAGGTTTGATACCCTTAACATTTAGGGTTGAAACAGCTAACATTAGGGACAAAACGAGGGGTATAGACCAAAACACCCAGAAAATACCGAGCGCTCCCATACGCACGATCCGAGCCGTTCATTCATCTTAAAATGAAATTCCGAGGGGCCGCGCAAGAAATCGGTTCAATCGGACGTCTGTGGATGATTGATCCAAACTCCTCCCGTTTTGTGCAATTTTTTTTTTTGCATGAAATAGGAGGAGTTTGGATCAAGCATCCACAGACGTTCAATTGACCTGATTTCTAGCGGGGCCCCTTGGAATTTTGAATTTTTTGCCTGTTTGGTCTATTATTAAAATGTATTTTAAACCTGGTATGAGTGTTTGAAAGAAATGTGCAGAATGTATTTTGTAATAAGAGTAATATTTAGGAGATGTGTGCATAATATATTTTTTGGGTCCTTTATTAACCAAAATGGAAAAAATGAAAAATGAGAAGTAAAAAAACTCACACAAATTTCCTTTTCACTTCTTACCTCAAATGTCGAAATCTAAAAATGTGTTTTGACATAAGGGTTGTGTTTGGTTTGGGTTATGGTTTGTGGTAATGATTAGAGGGAAAAATATGGATAACAATTAAAAATAAGGGTTAATGACTAGAGAGAAATAGAGAGAAAAATGATAATAATATTTGAAAATAGGAGTAATGATTGGATAATAATTGAGAAAACCCAATCTTAAAACCCAAAACGAACAAGGCCATGAGTTTTGATATTTGACAGCGAAACACTTAAAAGTTACCGTAAAAAGGAGAAGTTGAAAATGCAAAAAACCATCTGCAAAACACCCCTTTATACACGTGATTTGGAAGAGCCCTAAATTACCCCACGACGGTGCTTACGAGCATTGCATAATCACTCCCGTGGAATATATAATTATTGCATAATCGAAATGATCGTGCGGGTGAAGAAGGTATTGGCCAACTTCCTTCTACCCGTATAAAGGGTCGCGGGGATAGTCACTCGTCCCACATTTTTCTCTAGTCCGTTCCCGGAAGCTTCTCCACTAAGCAATGGACAAAAAGACAGATTCAAAGGAAACCCACATGGTAAAAACCCCTACAAACAACTCCTGTTTCGAGTTTGGTATTCTGATTTTCAACTACATAATGCCATCACCATCTTTTATTAATCATATTGCACATTCTTTTTACTGTTTTCTAATCATATTTTTGTGTCATTTGTATGCGAAGGAATGATGTTGGGACTCGATCTTTCTTGGGAAGCTAATGCTATAACTTTTTTATGTTTGATTCGCTATATTGTTCTTTATCCCAAAAGTTGAGATGGAAACCTTTTTTTTTTTTTAAATTTAATTATCTTTGTTGCATTATCCTACTTATGGTTTTTGGGAAATTATTGTTTTTCTTTTTTATTTTTGACGAAAAATAATTTATTTTGCTGCTATCGTGGTTTCATTAGCACTGGAAATTACGATGGCCGGAGCTGAAGGATTTGCTTTTTAGCTCTATGAACCTTTTAATTAGTTTCCTTTTTTTTTTTTTTGTTGTTACCTAGAGGCTCTTACAGTCCTGCTAGTTAGGAAAGCAATTTGTGAAGTGGGTTTTGCTGATTTAGTCTTTTTGTTCATTTTAATGGAGTCTTTTAGATTTGTTTCTTACTTCAGTAGAGCGTGTGAAAAATTTCGGGTACCTTATTCTTTAATTTATTTTCCTATTTAATCTTACTTCCAATTTAATTGCAAGAAATCAAGACAGATTTTTGGTGAAAGGGCGTTGCCTGATTTTATTATTTGTTTTCTACATGCTTGTATGAGATAGTCTATTTTCCGTTCTTTTGGTGCAGTATATCGTTCTCTCTATATGATGAGTGCAATTTGTTGGTTGTTCCTTTTTGCGTGTTCAGTTTTTGAGGGGATGTGAACAATCTTTCTCAATCGCGCTGATATTTTTTTTGTTCCTTAAAGCTTTCTTGAGGTGCTGTTTTGCTTGTCATTTTCTTGTGCAGTTGGGATCATTTGAATTCACCCGCTAATTTAATTTCGCTTGGAAAAGTTGTGCAGTCCACTTTAATCCGTTAATCTACTTATTCTTTTGATTAAGAGACTTACCAGGCATTATAATAATATAATATCAAGAGTCTTAAATCTAATAGCATCAATATTAGGAGAATCAAACACACTTTTAAGTAAAAATAGAGAGCAAAACCCCAAAAATGGTCCTGCATCAGACTTAACAAAGTTTCGGACAAATTGTTATAATGAACACTGCCTCTCATGAACAGATGCGCGACTGTTCACAAGTTAACCCATTATTTGATTATTTTTTACATTAAAAGTTATTTGGTACTCAACTTTTAGATTAGAGAAAGAAAAGTAAAAGTGTAAAGAAATGATAATTTAATATAGTAAGGTTAGAATAGAGAGTCTGATTTTGCGTGTTTTTGAAAAAGTGACTAGCTAAAGTATAAAATGTGTTTTTGAGGTTAAATTTGGTCCGAAATTTGGTGAGTCCAATAAGGATGCTCTAAGGGACACAACTTTGGCTCTTTTAATTTTATTTTGAGTTTATTCTCTCAAAGTATGTTTAGATTCTCTGCTTCCATGAACACTTCCGAGTTTTTATACTTGGAATTTGAGTCTGAACATTGAACATGATACAGAATTGATGTGTCTATTTAAAAATGATCTTAAGCATGACCAAGATTAGGATTTTCGCTGCTTTGTTATTATTATTTTTTTTCCCTTTTTCTTAATCAATATAAGACTAAGGTGCCTAGACTGCGTGTGCAATAACTAAAGTAGGATGAGGTTGTTTTATACACGGGACAAGAAGATCTCCTTACCTTTAATATTTGGAGCTCGTGCGGATATAAACATATGCAGGGCCTTGGGCTTGTAACTTTGAAAACTTCTGATGCAATGGGGTTAAATAAATGGTTAATTATGACTTCCAAATCTGGATTGTTATTGTAAAAGGAGGCAACCTTGGGTTGAGGAATGCGACAGTATAGGAGGAGAGGAATAGGTTCCCTTGGAGATGCAGGTAGTAAGAAGGAAAAACAGGAAAGCAGAGTTTGAAAGACTATCACATATCATGGGCATTCATTTCTTTGGTTTAATGAAAGAGGCAAAATACAAAATTTTTGCCTGGAGTGTCAAGCTTCGCTGAAAGATCAAGATGCTTTCTGTAAGGATATCAGTTTCATTCAATCTTGTGGCATCTTACTTCAATAGTTCAATGTGTTCTTTACATTTATGTAAGTTGTTAATTATGGTGCTTAATGTTTGTATCCAGATTGATTGGTGAAGACAAATGCTACTTTTAAGCACACAATTGTTAATTGTCGTTGCAATTTTAAGCTTTTAACTAGTTTTTTGATATCTTTTTATCAATTTTAACGAACTTTTAAGAGCAATAACTGTTTACTTACTCTCTTTGGATTGATATGGGTTTAGAATTTAGATACCCACTTGGTGCAATCTATACAATTACGGAAAGCGAGTATTATTGTCAACTTCTTAAAGTCAGATCTGTGTAAATTTTTGCCACAAGTTGCTTTTTTTGAACTATAGCTAGAGCTATCCTTTGTTAAGAGAGGATCACTTATTGTGTTTTGTAATCCTTATATCATCTTCAGATTTATTCTTTATTAAGAGAGGATCACGGATTGTGTTCCTTAATCCTTATACCATCAGCCATCTTCTTACATTGCAGGGAAAACCTTGTGACATTTGCGGGGATATGGGTGTTCTGGAGGCACTCTGTACATGTTCAAAATGCAAAATAGGTTGTGAGCATTAGTAAGATCTCTCTCCTCCGTCTTCTCTCTCTCTGTATGTGGGGTTGTGTGTATGTGTATATATATGCGTACACACACATCTCAATGTGCCTAACTTCATTGATGGGCGCATCCTCTTGTCCTTATTTCCTGGTTTGGATAGTTGCTTTGGTGATTCACCTATCAATCTATCAATGAAAACATACATGCACTTTCGTTTTAAGTTTTCTGTTACTTGCATATAAGATCATTGGTTCCTTTGCCTGTTTGGACATGCTATACATGCTTGAACCACTTTTGGTCAACATCATCTGCATATGTTGTAATTTTTTGCATTTTTAGTTACTGTAGGCAATCATATGCTGATGATGTCCCAGATCTTTGGCTTTGTGAAGTGTGTGAGGGCAAGACTTCAATTTTAGACCCCTCAGCCATGTTGGACCAGGAAAACACACATTCAGCTGGTTGTAGCAAAATTCCAAAAATTTCAAGGGGTCGTGGTCGTTTTGAATGGGAGAAGACTGTCAAAACTGGGAAAGTTAAATATATGTCGGCTCATGAAGCAATCAACCTATCCTGTGGAGCCAAGGAACTTTCATTCCCTGCAAAGAGGAACATTCACTCAAGTTCTAAGCCATCAAGAATTGTGCCGTCTATGCCCTCAAGGACCCCCTCAAGGACCCCCATAAGGACCCCCATCAAGCCCCAGGTGCTCTCTCCAAAGTCCTCACAGTGTTTCAAACCAAATTCTAGTGTTAGACCAGAAGAGCTTTTGCCTCCCAGACCTCGCAATACCCAGCAACAAGCAGTTCAAACAGCTAAAGATTCTAAAGGTGAAACATTCTTGCAATTTTTGCACCAAATTTCTCACTCGTTACTATTACTTGGGATTAGAAAGACATGGCATTTGGTTTGGCCTTTCCGCAACATTCATACATTATTCTTTCTCTTTGCACATTTGAACATTGTTAGATAACGACTGTTTATTTAATGTGTGGTTAAGGGAGTTCAGCTAAGTTTTCACTTGCATTGCTGAAAATCTGAAAACTAAAGGTCGCTTGGGTTTCAGCAAATTTTTGTTCTTAACAACCAATATTTAGTGAAACTATTTCAAGTCTGATACCATTCTAACTCGAAGCAAGTTAGATACACCTGATGATTCAAAAATCTAGACGGGGGCTCATTGTGCTCCGACAGCGTTTCATGCAAAACAAGTCCAAGAATCAGTGGTGTTTCTCTGCCACGGGCCCTCTGGTGATCAAGGTAGTCAAAGGAGATCGAAGTAGGCGGTGACTCTGGAATTAGATTTAAGAGTGCATACCTCTTTTAGGTGATGTTGCACGCAATTTATTTATGCAGTCCGTGGGAGCGAGATCTGGCGAATATGAGTTACTCAGCAGGCATGTAATCTTTTCTAAATATATCTTTGAATCTTCATCCTCGTGTGACCTTAGGGATTCGAGCAGTCCATGGGTCGAATTTGCCAGGCCATTCCTAGGGGTCGGCTCCTTCGATTAAGAAGTCAGATCGTGGCTCATGAGTTCCCCCATTCCCGATCTGAGCTTAGCTGAAGTCTGAAGGGAATCTCTTCTGAAACCGGAGACTGCCCATCTCTCCCATTCACATCCAATGCACGTCTCTTCCAAATTGCATTTTCGAAGCTTTTCAACTACCACTGACAACTGGCAAAATCCTTTGCTTTCCTGAGTTTTACGTCGGACGGCTGCTTATCAAAACGTGACGTTCATCTTTTGGGGCAATAAAATCTCTATGCCTTATATAAAATTCCTTCATCTCTTTTCTTCGCAACTTGAACCTCCTCTTCTCCTTTCTCGCTTCGCTGATCTTCGCCATCACTTTTGTCTCCGCCATCACTTTTTTTTGGCCTAGTAGGCCCCCTCTCCCTCAACTCTTTTTTCTTCATGGTTCCCATTTTCGTAAAAGACTCTTGGAATAAATGAAGATATAGGAAGTGATTTAGCAACGCCAATGCTGTGCAACGCCAATGCTCTGGATGCTGAATGAAAGAAGCATGGTAATGTGCACATAAATCAAAATGATTCTTGGGTCTGCCCTCTCTGATGCCTTTTGGCTTTGATTTGAGGGCATGATTCCGCAGCAAACGCAACGGTATAGGGGGATCACTGTTTCAGTGGTATTCTGTGAGCAGCCACTTTGTGCATTTATTGCCAAAGGTTAGGTCTGTCTCCAATCCATCTGTTTCAGTGGTATTCTGGGAGCAGCCACTTTGTGCATTTATTGCCAAAGGTTAGGTCTGTCTCCTATCCTTCCCCCGCCCATACCCCCAATTATTGGGGACTAAATGGGTTATGTTATTGTTGTAAGAAGTGATTTAGCAGTATCAAGGCTGTGCCTATGGCTTCTGATTTCTTTTGGCATATTGTTTTGTTCAGGAGTGTTTGAACAAAGAGCACAGATGAATGTGCCACATGCATCAAAAAAAATTTCAACTCGTTCTAAAAAGTATTCCCTACCCAAAACGGAAAGTATGATTTATATGCTAGTAGAAAATTGTCTTATCTAAAATATCAAACACATATTTCCGCTGCGATAGATTAACACCATCCTTAGACTGCGCTACCTCGATGCCCAAGAAATATCTCAATTTGCCTAAGTCTTTGGTATGAAACTGACGTTGTAGGAAAAGCTTCAACTCATCAATACCTTTTTTATCATCACCAGAAATAATAATATCGTCTACATAGACAATCAATAATATTTTCCTTCGGTCAGATGTGAGAAAAAATAGAATGATCAGATTGACAGCGCTTAATGCCAAACCGCAAAACAACATCACTAAACTTCCCAAACCAATCCCTCGGGGATTGTTTAAGCCTATAAAGAGCTTTCTGAAGACGACATACCTAAGAAGACTCCCCTTGAGCAACAAACCCTGGTGGTTGCTCCATATAAACCTCCTCAACATGATCCTCATGCAAGAAAACATTCTTGACATCCAACCGAAACAAAGGCCAGCCAAGATTGACAGCAAGAGAGATAAGAAGCCGAGCATAGCCAAGCTTGGCAACGGGTGAAAACGTCTCTGCATAATCGATACCATAAGTTTGGGTGTAGCCCTTGGCTACAAAATGAGCTTTGTAACACTCAACAGTCCCATTATGATGATATTTCATAGCGAACACCCAGCGACACCCAACAGTAGTCTTTCCAAGAGGAAGAGGGACTAACGTCCAAGTATTATTGCTATGAAGATCAGACATCTTCTTTTTCATAGCTGTTCGCCACTCAGAAATAGATAAGGCTTCCTGAATAGTGTTAGGGACAAAAACAGAAGACACAAAAGTAGCAAAAGCACGAAGGGATGGAGAAAGACGATCATAAGAAACAAACTGAGCAATAGGATGATAAGTAGCACAAGAACGCTTACCTTTACGGATGGCTACAGGTAAAGAATTTGGGGATGAAACTGAATCATCAGACGAAAAAGTGGGGGATGAAACCGGATCTCGCAACGGAGGAGAAGAGGGAAGGGTGAGCGGAAGCGGAGCCAATGCATCTCTAGGACGACGAATGTATACCTGCAACGGTGGAGAATGTGGTGAAGGAGGGGGTGGGGGTAAGGGGTCCCAAATAAGGATGTAGTCTGGAATGTCCTCAGAAGGAGGAGTAGGGGGAAGTGGGGGTAGTTCTAGCAAAATACAGTACAAGACTCATGGAAAGTAACATCAAGAGAGACAAAATGGCGACAAACGGTTGGAGAATAACACTTATATCCCTTTTGAGTACGGGAATAACCCAAAAACATGCACTTGATGGATTGTGGATCAAGTTTATCCCAATTAGGGTCTAGTTCATGAAGATAACAAGTGCACCCGAAAGCCGTAGGAGGAAGGGAGTAAAGTGGGCGATCAGGATACAATAAAGCATATGGTACTTGACCCCCTAAGACAGTAGAAGGCATCCTATTAATAAGGTAACCAATAGTAAGAACCGCATCACTCCAATAAGATTTTGAAACATTCATTTGAAACAAGAGAGCGCAGGTAACTGTCAATATGTGTCCCAATTTGCGTTCAACAACTCAATTTTGTTGTGGAGTTCAAGCACAGGAGGACTGATGTAAAACCGCATGTTCATCCAAAAACTGTGATAGAGCAATACGAAAATATTCATGAGCATTATCAGTACAAAAAATACGAATAGCTGTACCAAATTGTTTTTATTTCCTCATAAAAAGATTTAAAAATAGAGTGCAACTCGGAACGTCTTTGCATAAGGTAAATGTAAGTAGCCCAAGAGCTATGAAGCACGGACACGGATACAAATACGGACATGGATACGGCAATTTTGAAAAAAGGGACACGGACACGGTGGGGGACACGACAATATATATATATATATATATATATATATATATATTAATATATACATAAATATTATAAAAAAATTAAAAAAATTTAAAAATTTAAAGATTGATAATTACAGTTTGACCCCCCAAAATTTTAAAAAATTACAATTTGACCCCTGGAAATTTGGAAAATTACAAATTGACCCCAATTTTTTTTAAAAAAATTACAATTTGCCCCCTGCCGTGTCCCCCAGCCGTGTCCCCGCCGTGTCCCCCTAAAAAAATTCAAAAAAATTGGGGGACACGCCACGTGGCGTGCCCCATACATATTCCGCCGTGTCCCCGTGTCCCATACGGCAATACGACGCCTCCTAGGAGTGTCAGTGCTTCATAGCTCGAGAGTAATCATCCACAAATATCACAAAATACTGCAAGTGAGACCGTGATGGAACACACATAGCACCCCAAACATCTGCATGCACTAAGTGAAAAGGACTCGACACACAACGTTTTTCCTGAGGGGAAAAAGACACGACGATGTTTACTAAACTCGCACACTTCACACGAAAGTTACTCAACACGACAGAACCATCCGTTTAAGGTTCTGAAGAGAAGGATGACCAAGACGACAATGATACTGGTAAGGTGAAATTGTGGATTGGAATGCAACAGAGGTAGATTGTTGTCCATCCATAAAGTAGTATAGGGCACCACGTTCAACTTTGCCACCGATCTTCCTCTTTGTTTTGAGAACCTGAAAGACATAAGAGTCAGGAAAGGCCACTGAACAATTTAAAGCTTTGGTAATCTTACTAACAGACATAAGGCTAAAGGGAAAGCGAGAAACATGTAAAACGGTATCTAAAGAAAGAGATGGATTTAAAGTAACAGAACCCAAACCAGCAATTTGTGTAGTAGAACCATCAGCCAATGTAATATGAGAAGATGTCCTAGAAGGACGACAATCAGACATATCAGTAGAGACACAAGTCATATGATCGGAAGCACTAGAATCAATGACCTAAGGGTATGAGAAGCAAGGTAAGCAGAAGGTGGACCTTTCTGAGCAAGCGTAGCCGTGGAGACAGATGATATATGAGACGTTTGAGTAGAACGATATTTGTTGATACTCATCCTCTGGAATAGTAACTACACGAGGGGCGCCGCTGGAAGAAGCCTGCGAACCATCATTCTCTGAAACTATGACCTGGTGAGCAGATGGGCTACCATAGGGGTGAGCACGGGTCAGGTTTGTAGGGTTTCGGTCGGGACAGATTCTATTGGGTTGAGAAAAATAGAACCCGAACCCAAACCGAACTAGCCTAAAAACCGATTGGATCGGGTATGTCGGGTTTCGGTTGGGTTCAGTTCAGGTTGGTCGGGTTACCAAATTTCAGATCTCAGCATTAAAAAAAAAAAAAAACCCAAAACTTGACAGAGAGAGAACACAGATTCATCACAAGATTCACAACACAAGACACAAATCATAGCATTATACTTCGGTTCACACACAAGTGAAGATAGATCTCACACACATGAGAGAGAGAGAGAGCAGGTTGTTGCCATCTTCAAGGTAAAGAGAGAGAAGTAAATGAGGGAGAGCATATTGCCATCTTCTGTCTAGGAGTACTTGTTATTGGGGTTTGATGTCTTTTGTGCTCATTCAAATGGGGAGAGAGAGAGTCAATAGTAAAGAGAAAAAAAAGTAGACGTTAAAAAAGAGGACTCATTTAATGGACTCTTCTTTGTATATCTGAAAAGTAGACTTGACAAGGCATTTAAGGCCACAGTGGGTACAACTGTACATTGGTACTATAAAAAGAGGACGTGTAGGTTGTGCTGAATGAATATGTGCAAGGGGTACAGCTTTATGCATTGTATTCGGGTCGGGTAGGGTTCACCCAACACCAAAACTCTCCACCCAACACCCAACCTGAAACCCGAAACTTATCAATATTTTAGCCCGAACCCGACCTGACGATACTTTAAACCCGCCCGAAACTCGTCGGATCGGATCGGGTTGTTGGGTTTCGGGTTTTTTTGCTCACCCCTAGGCGATCATGAAGATCCCAACAATAGTCAATAGTATGATTATCAGCATTGTACTAACTGCAGTGACGAGGTACTCGCCCTCGGCCTCGACCACCTCCTCCTGGTGCACGACCGCCATGGCTGGAGTCACGACTAGTATCACGACTAGAACCACCACCTCGGTCCAGTCGAACTCTCCCTGGTGTTTGACCACCATGAGTATAACTGCCTCGAGAAACCGCAGTAACTAAAGCTGAACGGTCAGAAGGTAACTGAGAAAGCGACGTAGAACCAATATAAAAAATGATGGCCTGACGAATATGACTGAAAACCTCACCAAGAGCTGGTAACGTCCGTTCTCCCAAAATCTGCGAACGAACTGAATCATAGGTAGGAGAAGGCAAACTGGACAGAAATCGAGCAACAAATAGAGACCGTCGCTGATGCACCATAACTTGAATATCAACAGAAATAGGCTGAGCAATCTTGATCTCCTCACAAAGACCACAAAACTTAGCATAATAAGTTTCCAAAGATTGTTCACCCATGGTCAAAGAGAAAAATTGTTGATGAAGATCATATGTTCGACGAAGATTGTTAACCTCAGAAAACATGTCTTGAGCTTGTCTCCATACAAGCTTGGCTGTGGGTAAAAACATCAAAGGACCACTAATTTGGGGTTCCATACTATTCCATAAGTCGGAGCGAATGCGAGCAACCTCAGATTTCCATGCAGCATATGTTGAACTGGTTTGCGTAGGAGGATCATCAGTAGTTTGCGCAGGAGGATCATCAGGGAGCCATTGTGAGGTTGACTCACCCTCACAATAGACTTCAATAGCGTTGGCCCATATAGCATAGTTCTTATCATTCAAATACTTGTATATGTTTAGCCCGCTTATGGAGGAAAGACTGGCCATGCAGTGGGATGGTTGCTGTGAATATAAACAATAAAGTAGCCCCTTTCTCAAACTTCAACTTTTACTACATTTTGTGGTTAACAATATTATATGCTCAATATGTGCTGTTACTGTGAGTTTATCTTATCTGGTGATATCGGTTTCAGAAAAGAAAGCTGGTCTAGCTCCCAGGATGGCATATATTAAGGGACGGCCTATTGATGCCCATAAGCCTGCTGTAAAGAAGGCAAATAAAGAGTCATTTTCATCCTCACCAGTGATGAATTTTCCGCCATTAACCAGTTCTGGCATGCGAATCTCCCGTAAGATTACTTGATTGTTTTCCCCTCCATTTTTCCGTGCTTATATTCCTGTATCAACTGGCTGTTAGAGAAAGATGGACAAATGTCTATCATATTTGAAAAACAATGATGCATCTCCATCAAAATCGATATATTACTGCCTGAGGGCTCCAGATCTTTTATCGTGATTATTTTATCTCATATTGGTGACACTTTTTTTCATTGGTTAGTTTTTTTTTTTTGGTCGAATTGATATTCATTGGGAAACTAGTAGGAGTCAGAGATAGAATTCGGATTCCAGTTTGCTCGTCACAAATTGATGACATTCATACCTGTTAGACTAACCAGAGTTATACCAGTGGCTTTAAAAGTTTTCATTTTAATATCAAATTTCATGTGTTTGATTGGCTCAAATTAGTAATATTCAATATAAAACTCTTAAAAGAGTCGTAGACGTGACCCTGATTAAATTTTGTGTGCTGCTACTTGATGAGATCCTTATGCGGCACACGAAGGTTAATTAAAGCCGTAACTGTGGCTTGAAGAGTTTCAATTTGAATGTCAATTTGCTTCTTTGTTTTTCAAACGAGAGCATATTTTCTCTTAGGTGGTAATGATTGCACTAGTGTGGAGTCAAGAAGTTTGGATGTGAAGGATGGTGGCCTGGTGACTGTTCTTCCCAAGGCTGAAGAATGTTTACGTGGTCCTGCTTTAGATGCTTCTTGGACGTAAGTAACTATTCATCTGTCTGTCGCATACCACCTGGCTCTTCATGTTAATACTTTCCATCATATATGTCATCATAGTTTAATGCTTAAACCTTATTAGTTTCGTAACGGTAGTGCGTGTTATATGCACGCCATGTAAGATGGACAAAAATATTGGAGCACAAGTTTCTTCAGTTTTAACTATGCCTATGTTGTTCTGCAATTAATTATATTTCTTGGAAAATCAAATAAAAAATTAACTGTGCGATATGTATACTTCTCTTCATGCAATTTATATGTGGTGGAAACACCATGAACAAAAAAATTAATATAAACTAACCTCTAAATTAACTAAGAACGGAGTAGATACTAGATAGACATGAAAATTTTTGCCTGCATCATGTCGCTTTGCAGAATGTAGTTACTTGGAAATTGTTTTTATTTCTGGATAATGTTGCTTGATATAGAGATAAATATAAATGCATGTTGGCTATCACTGACAAATAAAAAAAGGAGCTTATTCTCGTTTTCCATTGAACTTTCTTTTGTAAAACATCTTACTAAAGCCTTCAATTGCATGAAATTGTGTGGGTAAAGTACACACTTAGCACCCTTGCACTTCACACCTAGTGTCACCTTGCCCCTTACACTTTCAGCTTCACTTGTCAAGCCCTCCCATTACCAGTCAAGTGCTAATGTTCCCTTTGCTGTTCGATGCCGTTAGTTTCTTTTAGGGGAAATATCAGTTCAGTGGTACTAGACTACTAGCCTACTAGGTTCAAATTATTCCATTATCTTAAAAACATGATTATGGATATCGAAGTCATTGAATCTAATATTTGAAGACAAAATTATCCTCCGTCTTCTCCCAAGCTTTCCACCTCAATTTTTGAAGGGCCTATCCAGCTCAATTTCTTTTAAAATATGGTTATTTTGTTAGTAGAATGACTCTGTAACTATATTTTCAAGAAATAATTGTAAAAAAAAAAATTAACTATGTACCTTATGGGGTACTGGTTCAGCAGTAGAGCTGTCCAAAAACTTGGCATACAAACCTATAGGTTATGGATTTGTGTCAGAAGACATCCACTTATATATTTAGTACCATGCATTAGGTCAGTAGGCTCATCAATAGGTAGTAACTGGAAGTACTTTCTACCTTTTGTGGAAAAAATTATCCACACTTTTTCGAGTAAATAAGAAGGTTTTACTAAAGTACAACCATTTTTCAGTTCCACAAAAGAAATGATCGTGAAAAAGGAAAATGATTGTTGCATGCTATTTTTTATGAAAATGTCTTTTAGTGCTTCATGATACAACAAATAGTTTTCTATTCATACTAAAAGACAAATTTTGAAGTGCATATGTAACAAAGTGGGGTGGAGGAAGTCATTTTCGAAAGGGAAATTGATCATGTACTATCTATGAAATGTTGTCCATATCATTTTCATAACTATATTTGGATATTTTTCTTCTATGATGATAGTAAAATTATTTGAACCTACGACAATTGAATTGATGTTGTTCACTAACAGAATATGATTACAAGGGGGACATGACACTTGACCGAAGTGTGAAGGCTCGACAAGTGGAATGGAAAGTTTATGGGGTAAAGTGACACCGAGCATTAAGTGCAGGGTATAGAGTGTACTTTACCCCAATCATGGAGAATTATAATTTCCAACTGATACTTTTATCTTCTTGCCCGTGTATTATCCTAAAGCCGCTACTCTGGTTGTGGTTTTGTCTAGCTTGAGTTTTGGTAAGTGGTTTATGTAGCCACCAATTTTGGATAGGTATCCTTGTGATGCACCTTTCTCCTGGCATGTCAAGGGACGTGTATTGACTGTGTGGTTTATAGATATTGTGAGGTAGAATTTTCTCTTGGAAATTGAATATTTCCGAGCATTAGCACTTCATGAACTGACTTTTCAGTATCTTATCTGTTCTTTGCTACCACTATCCACAAGGTTGAGTCAATCTTGCCAATGCTAAGTCGGCTCTTCTAAACTATAAAGGAGTGGTGCCTGACACTCGACACTCAGATCAGGGTATTAGATATTTGGCTGACATGTTTAGTTGGGCATTGATTAGCGAGCACACTTTGTGATTCAAATTTACAATGAACTTTGCAAATAAACACCCATATTATGCATGAAATGCTCCAAGGCCTAAACCATTTTTCTAACACTGGTTAATTCTAGATGATTAAAGGAATATTCTTATTAATATGGATATTTTGCCGTGTCCATGAGTCCTTGGAATGAAATTAAATGATTCCGACACTTAAGACATACGCTCACACGCGACACCCATACCGAGTCAATGTAACACAAGTTCAAAAGTCGCCCTCGTATCATTGTCTTAGAGCATCCCAACCCCAAGCAAAAACTGCTTAAAAGGAACGCTTTGTTCGATCCAGAAAGATATATAGCATATATGATTGGTTGTAATTTTAGAATTTACCAATATGAAAGTAATCTTTGGTTAGTTTTATCTTTATAACTTCATGTTATTCTTGTATTTACCTTACTGTTTATCTTTTGGAGGAGTCTACTTAAGGGACTCTACAGGTATTGTTGAATTAGTTCACAGTATGGAACTGATTTCTCCTTATTATTCGTGTAGATGCCTTTATTTCCCCTAGATGTGGATTTCTATGGTTCCTTAGGTTCTGATTCCTCAGGCTTTGTATTTCTTTTTTTAATTAAAAAAGCCATGGCATTCTGTTTACTAAAGTGGTGGTGTTTGTCTTTATGGATATTATCTTGTTGAGGCCGTGTTTAGAATGACCCAAGGAACTCCTTTGACCTAATCACCTAACGAAAATTTCCAGTTGATCTCTTAGCCTATAAACAAGCAATAGCTTTATTACAATCGTTTGACAATAGAGATGAAGTTATAAAGTCATGATTATTAAAACATGAATGCTTCAATAGCAGTCAAAGTTTGAAATGAGAAAAAGCAGAAGCATTGCATGCCTAAAGATATTGTCGCTTCAATTTTTGGGGAAGCTTTGTTACTTGGGAATAGCAGTTGAGTTTTAATTGAGAAAAAACAGCAGCATTGCATGACTAACTATATCTTGTTTCCATTGTCTAGGGGAAGCTTCAACATTATTGATTCTGTTAGCCGTGAGGAATTCAATGAGGGGTTTCGGGCTCATCCTCCATCTATAGTTCGTCGTAAAGTCTACGAGTTCTCAAAGAAAATGCCTAAAGTCCTTCGGTTTAAGATGCTTCCCAGGGACAAAATTTGGACAGATATATTCAAGGGTGATTACCCAAATGAAGATGATATTGGGCTGTACTTTTTCTCGAGTGATAATCAAAGGTCTGTTTTTTACCTGCCTTGGGTTGTGGAAATCCTCATTTGACAGATGATGTTACTTCAAGTTCTGAAAAAGACTTTCTACTGGACGGTAGGTCTGCGAATTATATCCTCTTCCTGGAGTTGATAGAGACACGAGACGTCGTGATGAGAAGTTACATCGATGGTGTGGAGTTGTTGATGTTTTCTTCCAAACATCTGTCTTCTAATTCTCAAAGTAAGCTCTCAGAGTCTTTGTAAATCCATTTCTGATTTCTCCTTTTTTCCCTTTTTCTCTTTAACAGAGACAGATGCAAACAACGCAATTAGGGAAATCTCCTTATTTCTCCACTTTTTGAGATCATACAAAGGGGGGTTGTCTTTTCTCATTAGTTCAATGACTGTCCAAGTAAGGAACATCCCAGATCATAAAAAAAAAAAAAAAAGTAATGAACATCCGAACATTGTTTTGAAACTTGGCAATGGAAGTGAAGTTGCTTTTATTTTGTTGTGCAAAGCTGTGCATTTATTAGGTCCATTAAAGCTTTCGTTAAAGGAACAAACTATGGCTTTAAATCAACTTGGAGGTCAAATTACTTTCTATATTTAGGTTTGTCATTTTTAAGTTTTCTACTGCGAAATGGTATATATATTCAGAACAAGTATGGTGTGACTTATTTACCAAAAGAAAAATTGTGTGGTGTGACTTGGGTAAAACATTTTACTTTTACAACTAGTAGTATCAGAATCCTTCTTGAATTGACTATTGACAGTTTTTTCATGCCAATTCCAAAGCAGGGTGGAATGAGAAATACTTTCTTTGGGGAGTTTTTCGCCATGTCAAGAAATACAAAGCTGTATCCAAGCTCAATGAGGAACTCCCACGCTTATATCGGCCTTCACATTATACTAAAAATGACGCTAATGGTGATGACAGTTTAGCCGCTAGAAAGGACATGACAAGCGTTGATAGAGCAATATTGTCAAGAGAGACTTCCATCCGTGGCTGTGGAACAACTACGCCCTTGCATGGGTCAGATCTGAAGACTCCTGGTGTTTCGAAAAAAATGGATTCCATGCCAGTTGGTCCAAATCAAAAAGGAACTCTGCGGCATTTCTCCAGGTCACAGAAAACTATGTACAGTTAGTCTGAGTATGGGGGAAATATAAACTAGCAAAGGAGAGTATTCTTGGATTATGGTCTAGGGGAATGGTGCTTATCTGTTTGTAAGGTGCTGTGGTATATAGTATGGGGTACAGTAAAAGTGTTGTTTCATGCATTATTATGGTGTAAATTGCAACTATACATGCTCACTCTTGTCGAATCACGTCCCGTACTCTTATGCAAGTGTATTAGGCATTTATTAGAAGAGTCCGAGTGAATATATTATGAGATGAAGTGGACCAATTCAATGCCGATGCTCTTGTAGGAGGTGGTTACCAGTGTCGCGTTTGGGAATACTGGAAATTTTACGTGGTCCTTGGGAGGGAAATGAGAATTAGTAAAGTTCAGGGACTTTCTTCGTCGATCAAAACCACATAAAGGACAATATTTATTTGCGAACGTTTCGATTCATTTGCAAGTGGAATGTACGTCCTAGTCAAATGTTAGAATTTGTACAATTGCATGTGTTCATTATGCACACATATGTGGTCTCGGACTGGATGATGTTACTGCTGGGCCGACGATGACATTAAGAGTCGAAAACCCTAATGTAGAAGTTGTACATTTTTGTACATTTTGTTAACACTCTGAGTCTACTTTCCCAAAGTTTGCTTTAACCATCGGCCGCTTTGGGTCATAAAATTTTCGTTCAAAAATGGGCTCATTTGAGTATTAACAAATGTCAAACAGAGTTAGAAAACTCATGGTTGCTACAACAGACTGTTTCTTACTTTTCCAAGTCACAAGATTGCCACCTATAAAGGTGCAATAACCAGTGGTAGAACGACGATCAGCAGGAGATCCTGCCCAATCAGAATCCGTATACCCTTCGATACGAAGATGTCCAGACGCTTTGTAGAGAAATCCACGTCCAGGAGCATTTTTAAGATACTTCAAGATACGAACAACAGCCTCCATATGAGAAACACGAGGACAAGTCATAAACTGACTGACAATACTGACTGCATAGGAGATATCGGGTCGAGTGACAGTGAGATAAATAAGTTTACCCACAAGTCTCCGATACAACTCAGGATCGTCAACCAACTCACCATCATCAGGCATAAGCTTATGATTAGTCTCCATAGGAGTAGCGACAGGTTTAGAACCAAGATAACCTGTATCTTTCAAGAGATCGAGAGTGTATTTCCGTTGTGATAAACTGATGCCTGCTTTAGAACGAGCCACTTCAATGCCAAGAAAATACCGAAGTTTGCCTAGATCCTTGGTGAGAAAACTAGAACAAAGGTGATGAATCAATATCTGAATCCCATCATTGTCACTCCCTGTAATGACAATATCATCCACGTAGACTACAAGAATCACAATACCATTGGTTGTCTTTTTAAAGAAGACGGAGTGGTCAGCTTGACTTCGTGTCATACCATGAGACACGACGGTACTGCTGAATTTACTGAACCAAGCCCGGGGAGATTGTTTGAGGCCATAGATAGATTTGCGAAGATGACACACAGACTCCCCCTTGGACTCAAAACCGGGTGGTTGAGCCATATAAACTGTCTCAGAGAGATCGCCATGAAGAAAAGCATTCTTGACATCAAGCTGATGGAGAGGCCAATCAAGGTTGGCGGCAAGAGAGATAATAATACGAACAGAATTGAGTTTGGCAACTGGAGAAAAAGTCTCAGTGTAGTCCAGCCCATATGTTTGAGTGAAACCTTTGGCCACAAGACGAGCTTTCAGACGATCAAGAGTACCATCAGGATTGTGTTTGACGGTAAACACCCAACGACAACCAACAATATGTGCTCCAGATGGCTTGGGAACAAGATCCCAAGTATGATTCAGTGACAAAGCGCGCATCTCTTCTTCCATAGCAGAACGCCATCCAGGATGAGAAAGAGCCTCCTGATAAGACTTAGGAACAGTAACAGAGGACAAAGACACAGAAAAAACGCGAAAAGAGAGAGACAAGTGATCATAGGACACAAATTGAGAGATAGGATGGGAAGTGCATGAGCGAATACCTTTACGGTGAGCAATAGGAAGATCGAGTGTCGGATCTGGAGGAGATGGTGTGGGCACAGAAGCTGTATCTGAAGGTGCAACAGGAGTAGCGACAGCAGAAGAACGTCGAACATATACCTGTGTAATCGATGGTCGAGTAGCAGTCTCAGGAAGACCATGGTCTGCCGGTAACTGAGCAATCTCAGGAAGACAAGGTGGTGCCAACAAGGGTGGTGTCAACTGAGTACCCTCAAGAGAATAATATGGGATATTTTCAAAAAAAGTCACGTCAGCACTAACAAAGTGCTTTCGTAATGAGGGACTATAACACTTGTATCCTTTCTGTGTCAGAGAGTAACCCAGAAAAATACATTTGTAAGAACGCGGATCAAGTTTATCACGACCTGGAGAGAGATTATGAACAAATGACACACAACCAAAAAGTTTTGGGGGAAGAATATAAAGATCCTTGTCAGGAAACATAACCTGATAAGGAATTTTACCATGCAAAACCCGAGAAGGGGTGCGATTTATTAGATAATTCGCGGTAAGAACAGCATATCCCCAGAAATGTTTTGGAACGTTCATGTGAAGCATAAGGGCACGAGTTACGGCTAAAACTGGCCCATTCTTCCGTTCTGCAACCCCATTTTGTTGAGGGGTAGTTACACATGCAGTTTGATGAATAATACCATGAGTTTCATTAAACTGTCTAAATGGATGAGAAAGATATTCTTGGGCATTATCAGTTCGTAAAATACGTAATTTAGCATTAAATTGGTTGACAATCTTAGCATGAAAAACTGAAAAAACAGAAAATAATTGAGACCTATCTTTGAGGAGATACACCCAAGTTAAACGAGAAAAATCATCAATAAATGTGACAAAATAGCGCGCACCACACAAACTCGTAGTGCGCGAAGGTCCCCAAATATCAGAATGAACTAATGCAAACGGTTCTACACATGGTGACTCAGTGCGTAAAGGAAAAGAAACTCTACGATGTTTACTAAGTTCACATGTGTCACAATTAAAAGGAGAAAAACTAGGTAAACTAGGAACTAGCGTACGAAGGTTGGCTGAGGATGGGTGCCCAAGACGACAGTGCCACTGATAAGGTGTAACAGTAGAATGTAAAGCGGAATGACTAGATGACTGCTGCTGCTGCTGCTCTTGAAGGTAATACAGACCATTCTTCTCATACCCCCCACCAATCACCCCCTTTGTCTGAAGATCCTGAAACTCACAATGAGAAGGAGAAAAGAGGATAGAACACTGGTGAGTATGAGACAGTTTATGAATAGAAAGAAGATTAAATGGAAATTGTGGCAAATATAAGACAGACTGAAAAACAAGACCAGATGAACGATATGTACCAATGCCTTGAACAAGAATTTTAGTACCATCGGCAATAGTAACATAAGTCTTAACAGAAGGAATAACAACATCATTCAAAAGAGACAAATCACCTGTCATATGATCAGATGCGCCAGAATCGAGAATCCAAGGAGTGTTACGAGAAGATGAGTGAAGACACGTATTACCTAAGGTGACATGAGTTGCAGTGGAAGAAGAAGAAGATGCATTGGCCCTTTGAATCATAGAATCATACTCAGTCTTGGACAAAGTAATCTGGGTAGGAGCAAGAGCAGACGGCTCCCCCTCAATAGTAGCCTGATTAGCCCAGGCTGGCTTGCCATGCAGCTTCCAACAGGATTCAACATCGTGGTTGGTTGCACCACAATGAGTACACTTCTTGGTGCCACGACCACCACGCCCCCCACGCCCTCCACGACGACCACCCCGCTCAGAAGAACTACCACAACTGTGGGAGGGATTGCGATTACCAAAATATCCAGAAGATGAAGCAGGAGAGGTTGTGGGGGCAGCTAGGGCGGATGGAGCCGGATGCTCTAATCTAGAAGAATGAGGAGCAGCCCGTCGAACACGAGCAAAGGCCTCACCAATGGTGGGGACTTCCCTGTCAGAAAGAATCTGTGAACTAAGAGGAGCAAGGTCTGAATTTAATCCAGACAGAAATTTGCATGTTCGGAATTCGTCTCTGTACTTTTGCTGAACCTTTAAATCTGTAGAGAGAGGCTGATAAACATTTAACTCATCCCACATACCTTTTAAGATGGAAAAATACTCATCAACGGATCTATTGCCTTGTTGAAGGGAGAAAATATTCTGATAAATCTGAAAAACTCGAGAAATATTCTGATCTGACGAATATAACTCGCGTAGAGTATCCCAAACAGCTTTGGACGTCTCTTGACAAGCCACATTATTAAAAATGTCAGGTTCAAGACTATTCCAAAGTAAAGTCATTATATGAGCATCATTTTGGGACCAAGCAGGATCGGGATTAGTAGGTGGATCATCAGTGATATAAGAACTCTCACCGCTTGCGCGTAGAGAAACAGTCACAGCCCGTGACCACGGCAGATAATTAGATCCATTTAATTTGATTGTGGTTAGAGACCGACGATAATCCTTAACCATATCTTTTGATATACTGGTGTCCTTGCTGTCTTTGTTTTTCTCACTCATTATGAAGATAATAAAAACAGATGTGCAAGTATAAGTTGAGAGCTGGCCTGACCAGTAGAAGAAGAAGAAGACCAGAGGTGTTGCTGCTGTCGAAGAGAGATGCTGTTTGCTGTTGCTGCTACAGTGCTACAGTGCGACTGCTACAGTGAACAGTGCCACTGCTACAGTGAACAATGCGACTGCTACAGTGATTTGTGGTGCGACGAACTATGAAAAACGATGTTACAGCTGCTGCTGCTGTTGTGATGCTGAGGGAGAAAGAGAGATGCAAAAGGGAGAAAGATTCATTGCTGCTGCTTGCGCAAGAAAGAGGGAGGAGTTATTGCTACTGCCACTACAAAGATGGAGGGATCAGCTAGGATCAGCCAACACCTGCTCTGATACCATGTAGAAACTTTATATCCATCTCAAAACCAATTGGCAATGAGTGGAGAGGTCCCAACATATATTAAGTGATCACCCATTCCACTCCTAGGCAATGTGGGACAATATTTCTTAACATGGTCCAATGGTGTACTCGGTTCGAATCACTTGGACGTTAGAGCTCGTGTGAGCATTATCATTTTTTCCCCTTTTGGGATATGGATTCCCATGTTAGGCCTCAGTTACAATTATGTTGAGTTTTCAGTTTGATAAAATTAACATTTGCTAAAATCTTTGATTGTAGCTCTCACTAGAATATTTGATTTTTGTAAAGATTCTTCCTCATTTGCTAAAATCAACTGTTCATTATGCACATGTACGTGGTCTCGGACTAGATGATGTTACTGCTGGGCCGACAATGACATTAGCATTTGTTGAAAACTAGGGCTAATGCAGATTTGAAGTCGTACATTTTGTAGCACTCTGACACCCTGTTTGGCAGCCGGATTTGGTATCGAGATTTGCCCAACACCCAGATTTGTAATCCCGAGCCCACGCTAATCCCCCGTTTGGAATGCCGTTTTGTTCCCTGACTTGTTTCATTGTTTGGACTGGAAATCCGGCTTCACCTTTGTTAGCCAACGATAGCCCTCACCTTGTCGTTAGCTAAGAAGGGGTGATTTGGTTGATTTTGTACCGTTTCCACCCCTCCAAATCAAGGTGATTTGGGTGGTTTTGAGGCTATCATAAGATCCAAACACTTCATCAAAACCCAAAACCAAAACATTGAAGAAGGAGATGGGGGGGGGGGAGAGGGAGAAGAAGAAGAAGACGATCCTGCTCCGTCGGCGTGGTGGAGAGTGACCGATGAGGACGATCGACTATCTGTTGGAGATCGGACAGAGAGAGGGTTTTCCTCTTGGACAGGGAGCATTTTTCTTTTCCCCCTTCTCAATTGCAAAGTGGCCGGAAATTGGACATCGGAATCCCCTTTTCCCCATTCTCGATCTATTTTTCATTTTTTTTTATTTGGAATATATATAGGGTAAGCTTCTCCTCCGGACTCCGGACTTCCAGACCTCCATGATCCGAAATTTTTTTTGACGATCTGATTCGTCCAATGTGTTCAGAAGGTGTTTTCAAGGGTCCACGCAAGAAATCTTCAAAAAAAAAAATACCGGAAAGGGCTTGATCCAAGCAGTTTTCGCAAAAATTTTATATTTACAGTTTTTGCGAAAACTGCTTGGATCAAGCCCTTCCCGGTATTTTTTTTTGAAGATTTCTAGCGTGGACCCTTAAAAACACCTTCTGAACACATTGGACGGCTCGGATTTTCCAAAAATAATTTGCAACACAAAAAAAGTCACTTTTTCCTTATTTTCGGGAGGTTTGGACTAGAAAATCCACCTATATATATAGATAGATAGATAGATAGAGAGAGAGAGAGAGAGAGAGAGAGAGAGAGAGAGAGAGAGAGAGAGAGAGAGAGAGAGAGAACTTGAAACAATACAGAAGTATCTCGAGAGGGTGTATAATTATCCAGTGTATGCAATTGGCCCACCCAGGGTGTTCCCTCTAAATCCATCCAAACACTTGTTAAAATTGTTAAATCCATCCAAACAATTGGCCCACCCAGGTTTTAACAATTCTAACTTAGTATTTCTACTTACTATAAGTCCTACGTCTTTGACAAATATTTAAATTCAAACCATTCAAAAAGTTACAATTCATCAAATAATAGATTAAGTTTAAGTTAGTCACAAAAAAAATTGCTTAGTTATTTAATCTATTTATATATATTTATTTGAAAAAGAATTCGAATAGAAAAACATAGGCATTATCAAGTCGACCATATATCTTATTAGAGAATAATATTGCTTCGAATCTAATTGTCATTTAAATCTTAAATATAAGATAATGTAGTTTAAACAATTTTAGTTTAAACAATATTTTTTACTATAATAGATAATGCAGTTTAAACAATTATAAGACAAAATCAAAATATTTTATCCTCAAATGTTATATTTAAGATAAAATATTTTTTTAAACTTCTAATATAGTTTAAATATATTTATGTATTTATTGTAATTATTATGTATTTATTATGTATTTATTGTAATTATAAAATGAAATTTATCTATTTTGTTTTTTAAAATAGTAAATTGGGGGGCAATTAAGTCATTTGTCCTCTTATCCACCCTCTAAATCACTCTTCTCAAAATACCATCCAAACACTTCATTTACATATCCACCCTTCTTAGGGAGTGGGCCCACCCTCATTACAAATCCACCTTTATTACAAATTCACTTTCAACTCCATCCTCATTTCAAATCCACCCAAAATCATCTCTGGCATCCAAACGGGGTGTGAATTAAACGTTGCTAATCTAATTTTTCTCTCATCCTTGAGAGTTTCTCTCTCTAGAGTTTTTCTCTAGGGTTTCCCTACCTAAATCCAAACTCCCTTCGTCACAAATTCAGCCTTCCGTTTCCTCTTGCTTAGGATTGCAACAGAATCTGATCGGGGGTTTCTCTTGGACTCTGAATCTTTGAGTCTGCACAATGGCAGATAGTGTACTGGAGCAGATGAGAAGGTTTTCTCTTACCCCGGAGGAAGAAGATGTGATTGTGATAGATCCATCCGTGCGTGAACGAGCAGTTATTGATTGCTCTACCAGTCTGGTGGGGAAACTACTCACTAAGCGGAGCTTCAATTGGGCTGCGCTGAAGGATACTCTTAGAAGGGTGTGGGGATCACCAGCAGGTCTGCGAATGGTGGATGTTGGTGACAATCTCTTCCATTTTCGTTTCTCTAATGAAGTGGATTTGCAAAAGGTACTAAACGGAGGTCCTTGGTGTTTCGACAACATGCTATTATTACTCAATCGGTGGGAGATGGGCATGAAGGCAGAGGGTATAGAGTTCAATACGGTGGATTTTTGGATTCAATTATGGGGTCTACCTTTCGAATGCATTACTCCGGAGTTCGGCACAGAAATTGGCAAACGGATTGGGGAAGTTCTGGAAGTTAATAAAGCGGCGGAGAGCAGAGAGTGGGGGCGGTATATCCGCATTCGAGTAAGAATTCCTCTGAACCGACCTCTACGCCGGGGAGGCTATGTAATGTTGGGGATTGATGATAAATGTTGGGTGGATTACAAGTATGAAAGACTCCCAAGTTTTTGCTTCTATTGTGGTTTTTTGGATCATGAGACCAAGGATTGTAACGTTAGGGGCAAGGATGTGTTGGAAGGTGTTGTTAAGGAAAACTCATATGGTGGATGGATGGCTGCAACTCAAAGTTCTCGGAGGGGATTTCGGTGGAAGGAGGGTGGCAAAGTTTCTGTTCCCAACCGTAATGCGTGCAATGACCTCGTTGCAGGGACCTTGCCAAACCTTTCCTGTAACTTAGGTGCCAGTGGTAGCCGGAGCAACACCCACTCCGGCGAGGGCTTAAGGAAAGATTCTGTCAATATGGAAGGGCTGAATCCACGGAGGAATTTGGGGGAGATTGAGGGACGGAACTCACGGTTGACAGAGATTGCAGATGATGCGTTAGTCGCTATAAATGGGAGCAAATTTCGCATTGGGGAGTTGGTCCCAGATTTCTCGAAGAATTTGCAAATTGGTGGGACACAGGACGAGGAGAGCGGGCTGACTCAGACTGTAGTGGAGGTCGCTGTGGGTCAGGCCACGAAGACATTGGGCTGCCATTTAATAGAAGCCCAAACTCAATTGGATAAAGTAAGGGATAATGGACCTAATTTAGAGAATATGGATCATATTGCTGCACAGGGGACTGAATCATTGGGGGATGATTTGGGCGTCCAGGATCTTCATAATGGCCCAGCTCAACTAGTGGAGGTCCAAATCTTCAAAGCTACAGAAGGAAAGAAGTCTTTGGGTAGTATCCCGAAGAGAGCCTTGGTCGGTTTGTCAAATGGGAAAGGGAGGAAATTTGGTTCATCAGTGAAGAAGAATACCACTACCTCCGGAGCGAGGGCCGGCGATAAAAGGGGCGATGTGCTCTGTATCAAGCAAGGTAAGCGGCGTCTGGAAGCTCTGGAGGCCGACGAGTTAGAGACTTCTGAAGGTAAACGTATTTCGCTGGGTGACATTACATATTCTGCTAGGGTGGAGAGGCCAACCCCAATGGGCCCCCGCTGTGTCAATGAAAGTTATGGTGTGGAACTGTCAGGGTGTGGGGAACCCCCTGACAGTTTCCTGTTTGAAGGAGTTTTGGAGACTCTATTCCCCAGATGTGGTGTTTTTGATGGAAACCAAAAATGTTGAGAGGCATTTGGCTTGGCTTCAGAAACACCTGGGTGTAGATGGCGGTGTTTGTGTTAACCCTGTTGGTTTGGCTGGTAGGTTGTGTGTATTTTGGAGGAAGGAGGTGTCTATTCATTTTCTTAGTAGAAATTCTCATTTGATAGATAGTTATGTGTCGATGGGTAGCTACAAATGTCGGGTGTCTTTCGTTTATGCGCACAATAATCCTCAGGAGAGAAGGGGTTTGTGGAGTGAGCTTCTGACCATAGCGCAAGCGGAGGTTTTAGATTGGCTTGTAGGGGGTGATTTTAATGCTATTTTGCATCCGGATGAAAAGCTTGGAGGGAAGCATAGGCAAGCATGGGAGCTATCTGATTTTCAGGAATTTGTCCGCAATAGTCATCTCTTAGATTTGGGCTATGTGGGGTATCCTTTCACTTGGAGTAATAAACGGATGGGGCAAGACAATGTTCGGGTTAGCTTAGATCGTTTTTTGGCTAGTCCCAACTGGAGGATTCGTCACCCTAATGTGGTTGTTCGACATTTACCACCAGGAGGGTCTGATCATTGTCCCATTTTACTGGACTCTTCTCGGCCAATGGAGAAACTTAAGTGGAGGTTCATTTTTGATAGGAGGTGGGTAAATCATGAAGCTTGCAGGATGATCATTCGGCAGGCTTGGAGTTCTTGGGTAAGGGGTTCCAAGTGGTTCCAGATTCAAGCCAAGATAACAGCATGTAGAATTAGCCTTCTTCAATGGAGGCGGCAAAATCCACTAAATTCTCGAATCCAGAAAGAGAATTAAGAATCAAAATTGCAGCGACTTTTTGAGAGCCTAGATTTTGATAGCAGGGAGTTTTCGAATACTGAAGCGTTATTAAAGCAAGCTCTAAGGGATGAGGAAATTTACTGGAAAGATAAGGCTAGAACGCAATGGTTAAAGGAGGGGGACAGAAATACTACCTTTTTTCATGCTCAAACGGTTCAGAGGCGTCAACAAAATCGGTTAATGGGGCTTCAAGACGAGAATGGGCATTGGAGAGATGGTGATCAAGAAGTGCGAGATATTGCTCTTACCTATTTCAACAAGATTTATACTACAGAAGGGGTTTCGAATATGGAGTCTGTGCTTCAGCATGTGGATCAAAGAGTTACTCCAAGGATGAATAAGTTTTTAACTCGGCCCATTTCATTCAAGGAGGTTAAAGCTGTAGTTTTCCAAATGCATCCAAATAAATCTCCAGGTCCGGATGGGATGGGGCCAATATTTTTGCAGAAGTATTGGGACATTGTGGGTCCTAGCTTGGTAGAGGCTGTGCGGAGTTATTGTCACTCAGGTCATCTTCTTCGAAGTCTTAATCATACCCATATAGTTCTTATTCCTAAAGTTCAATGTCCTATGAATATGGGGCAGCTTAGACCTATCAGTTTGTGCAATTCAGTCTACAAAGTGTTAGCGAAGGTGTTTGTCAATCGCCTTCAACGCTTCCTTCCGAGCATTATTAGTGAAAATCAGTGTGCTTTTGTTGGTGGAAGGGTGATTTCTGACAATACCATCTTAGCTCAGGAAGCTTTGCATTACATGAAGAATTGCAGATTTGGGAGGAACCATTCAGTGGCGCTCAAATTAGATATGAGTAAGGCTTACGACAGAGTGGAATGGAGTTTCTTGGAGGCAATCATGCGACGAATGGGTTTTGCGGGAAAATGGATTGGTTGGATAATGGGATGCATTTCAACAGTCAGCTACTCGCTAATGCTTAATGGGCAGCCTACTGGTTTCATCAAACCGACACGTGGGCTACGTCAAGGTGACCCTCTTTCTTCATACCTCTTTTTGCTTTGCGCTGAGGGTTTGTCTGAGATGCTCCGAAAAGCTGAGCTACAGAATGTTATTCATGGGCTAAGAATCTGTAGGGGCAGTCCATCTATTAGCCATTTACTTTTTGCGGATGATATGCTTGTGTTTTGCAAGGCCAATTGGAGAGAAGTGCAAGCCGTGGGTGCGATTCTTGACGACTATCGAAAAGCGTCGGGGCAACTAATCAACTATCAAAAGTCCTCGATGTTTTTTAGTAAAAACACAGGTTCTAATTTGAGGAGGGAGCTGAGTAATATGCTGTCTATTCCTATTCGGGCAGATTTGGGCAAATACTTGGGACTTCCGGCTGAGATTGGGAAGACTAAGACGGAAATGTTCAATTTTATTAAAGATAGAGTACTTCAGCGTCTAGCCAGGTGGAAGGAGCAATTCCTCAACCAAGTAGGGAAGGAGGTTCTCATTAAGCATGTGGCGTTAGCTTTGCTTTAAAGATTAATCTCTGAATACTACTCCATATTGATTAAATAATATTATAACACTTACATGCAGGTAGAGATTTGAAACCTCCTAGTTAAATGCGGGATGATTTTGAGTTGTGCACTCTCAGAGGTGCTTAAAAGATTAATTTGAATACTGCTCCATATTGATAAAAAATAATATATAGTTCTTAAAGAGAAAAAAAAAAAGATGAGACAACACATTAGTACAATACAGTGTTTGAAATTATTAGGTTATTACTGAATGGTTCGTTAATTTTACATTACAGGTGAGAAGTAAATTTAAATAGTGGTAACGGTTGAAGTCTATTGAAGCATATGTTTAAATAAAAATTTCTCATATGTGATGATTGAGGAGTCCTCCGAAAAAGTCGACAAATTTTTCCCTTCATTTTCATCGTGGATTTGCAAAGAAAAAGAAAACCAAAAGAATTTAAAACAAAATGAAAAAAATAAATGAAGCTCCTTTCTTTTGTCGGGTTCGTTGAACAATTGAAAAACAAAAAATCCAAACATAACTTAAGTGGAGTCCTGTATTTTTCTTTTTATGAGTGTGAATATTTTGTGGGAAAAAGTGAAGATTAAATCAGGTCCTCAGTGAAAGGCTAACATAGTAGCCTCATTGCATAATTTTAGGGTTTATCAAAATTATCCTTCACAAACATGTAATTTTAGGGTTTTTCATACTAGTCCTAATTCTGACTTAAGCCTCATCGTGTAATTTTAGGGTTTTGTCAAAAATTACCCTTCACAAACATGTGTGTGCATGTTATACTCCTTTTAATTATCCTTATAAAATTGATTGATGATATAAATGAGCCCCATTAATTGTTAGAAAATATAAGGTGTCCATAATATTATTCACAGGGTTTTAAAACATTTATAAGAGGTTCATTCCAAAAGTCCTACATCTTTTAAGTTGTTATTCATCCTACAAAATTACAACATTAATATTCACATTGTTTGGAAAGGTTAATATGCATTCCATAAATTAGGAGTAATTTTTGAAGTACATTAATCTTGCTTTTTCCCTTGACAAGTCCTTCATCTTGTCAGTTGTTTATTCAATATTGAAAAAAAGTTGATTTATTTGATAATTTTAATCGGTGAGTTTACAAAAGGCACTATTCACATTGCTCATGTGTGTTGATTTTGATTTTTTTCAGAAATTATGAAAAATTTGTTGTGCATGCACTAGAAGCAATGATAAATTCATCTATGACAATTTCTTATGGTTGATTTAGTAATTATGATAAATTTGTTATAATTCCTAAAAAAAATCTGTCACTTCTATTTTGAATTAACGTATTCACTTATTGTAGATTTATTAGTTATTATTATTTCACTTTCGATAAATTTATTATAATTCCTAAATAACCAAAAACTTGTGTTTGGGACTAGTGGTTGTAAATGTATTGTAATAAATTCAGTTATTATATTAAAATTACGAGAATTCTTGAATAATTTATGTTATCAAAAATCATTGTGTAATGAGCCGGTTAAGCGGGTCTTAACACTAAAAATCATCTGAGTAAGCTCAACCTAAACGGGCTCAGGCATCATCTATATACCACGATCTGGCATCATCGGTATACCATGATCTAGAACACCAAGTTGGCCGCACCGCCCGTGTTGTCATGGTTGGGCAAAGGCATTGGGTCGTCACATCCAGAATGCAAGGCTTGGGCAGAGACAGTAGTACAAGAATATTTGCCTCGGCCACGTGGCTTGCCTCTACTCGACATGTAGTGTGGCCGTACAACATTCTGTAGTAGTGTGAGATTTGGGAACATGCGGATCGGCCACATGGCTTGGGTCTTGCAACGTACTACCATATAAAGGTTAACTGTTGGCTTGGGTCTTGCATCTTTACGACTTGTCCACGTGGCTCGATAGCTGGATTGACTAACAGATAGCACTCATCAATCATCGTGTGTGGCGTTTTGCTCGAAGGTGGTGGTCGAGAGCTGATAATCGAATGCTTCTTGTCGGTGACGTCACCTCGACACGAGGATGACATACGATGCCTTAACCTCCAAAGCAAATTACTCCTATAAATACTACATTGATAAACCATAATAGGTACTTCCTCCGTCCCAAATTATTTGTCCGGTTCAAAAAACGAGAATTAGAAAATAATACAAATTTTCAATGATAAATTTTTATATCTTTTTGATAATTTACTAGCTATCAACAAGTACTTTTAATTCATGAAAAAAGGTTTGAAAATTTTCTTTAATTATTTTTAGGTCATCGTTTTGTGAACAGGATAAATATTTTGGGATGAAGGGAGTATCATTTATTCTATAGCTTCTTTGCCTATTCCTTCTCATTGAGGGACTGACTTAGCAATCGGAGTACCTTTTGATCGTCAACAATCAGTAAGACTCTAACGAGATTCTCTCGAAAAGGACAAACTATCCAGATCCGATTGGAGAGGTTCAACTTAGGAGAATATTGTTATATTCTTTAAATAGATACAGTGTTTTAGAATTATTTGCCTGTTTTAAAAATCAATTGGATAACTTTAAGAGAGATGATTGGAGAAAAAACCACGAGAGAAAAAGGTTTCAAAGATTGTGAAAGTGACACCCTCACCGAAAAATGAAAAGACTATTGTAACTATTGTAATAAATTTTAGGGGAGATGATTGGACAGAAAATTGCGAGAGAGAGATCTCAAAGATTGTGATCTAGAAGCATATGACTCCTATTTAAGTACCCAAAATTGCCGATTAGAAAAAAGGTGCCCAATAAATTTACTCTCTTTTTCATAAAGCATATGACTCCTATTTATTAAGGCCAAGTTTCTCACTTGATGAAATGGGAAATAAAATCATCGAGTTGATAAAATCATTTTTTGATAAAAGAGTAATTAAAAAAAATATTCATCCAGTACTTCATTTTTAACAAATGGTTTACTCGTTTGGTAAAACCAAACTTGAATTTTAACAAATGAGAAAATAATTTATTAAAATCTTTTAATTTTAGGCCTAGTTTTTCAAAAGATTTTATCAAAATTTGATCAAATCACTATTGATTTTATCAATCAAACAAAAAAACTCAGCCTAAGGGGTGATTTGGCTAAAAAGAAAAAAAAATGGTTTTTTGGTTTTTTTCGTTTTGTCTTTATTCAATTTTTTTTGCATTTGTTAGTTTTCAATCGATTTCGTGTGGTTTCTTGGCTTGTCTCGACGTGAGGAATCGAAAAAGTATAAAATTATTAGCCAAACTTAAAGTTTTGTAAATAAAGACGAAAAATAATTAAAAAAAACTAGTTTATTTTGGTTTATTTTCGGCATTATTAAAAAATTATTATTTTTGACCATAATTTTATATTCTTTGAATTCATCTCGATGAGATAAATTCAGAAACTACAAAATTTTATTGCAAAGCTAACAAATACAAAAAAAAATTGAATAAAGATAAAACGAAAAAAATAAAAAAACTAATTTTTTCTTTTTAGCCAAATCACCCCTATACATCAGCTGTTTGAAATTTCGAATTAAAGTTCACCAAATACTATTCGAATGGACAATGGTCCGAATCCATTTGGGCCCCACCCATATATTTGCCCAGTTGAGTTTCCCACTCCATTTTCATCTTTTCTTCTTCCCTTTGTTTCGAACTCGTTTAAATTCCGTGCTCCAAAGTTCTGACTTCTGAGTACCCTTTTTTTCTCTTGAAAATTTTGGGGCAGACATTGACCGAGCGATAAAGGAATCGCAAATGGAGTTGAATTCCGAAGAGAACAAAGGTGAAAATCGACGGCGGCGGCGGCGGCGCGTGGGGCTGATACACGACGAGAGGATGTGCAAGCATTTCACTCCCGACGACGATTACCATCCCGAAAACCCCAATCGCATCCTTGCCATCTGGAACAAGCTCAAATCCTCAGGAATCACCCAAAGGTTTTCTCTTTTTATTTGTTTATGACATACACATACGCATGTATATGGATATAGATATATATATGCAGCACTTGGAAGTGTTCTGTCTATTTTTGGAGAGTACTTTAATTTGTATTTTCGTAACTAATCAAATGGTAGTGTATGGAATTGGGTAGTGTGTACTTTAAGGACGAAATATTAGTAAGCAGCTAAAACCATGAAATTTATGACTATTGATTTTTCTACGATACTCAACTTTTCTGCTGTGTGCCATAGTTTTCTGTGTTTTTTTTTTTCTCCCCTTTTCGAGGTTTATGCAAAGATTAGTATGTTTTCAGATGTTTCGTTTAAATGTACCCACTGCGAGAATATCTACTGAGTGCTTCTGAGTCCTTTTGTCATTTATATGTGGATATTGTTGACTACTTTGAGCTTCACCGTATTAGAGCATCCCCAGCCATCTTGCACAGGCAAAGTCAATTTTTTGGCTATAGTAGATACAATATAAAAAACCCCCCAAAATAGGACTACTTCTCAACAGGCGTGCAATGCCATTTAATCATATACCGTTTCCTTCCCAAACCATCTTGGTTGTGAGTAGGGCTGTAAACGAGCCGAATCGAGCCGAACCCTATGAGGTTTGGGATCAGTTCGTTAAGGCATGAGTTTGGCTCGGGTTCGGCTCGGGTTCGATTCGAGCCTGGACAAGTGGGCTCAAGTTCGGCTCGTGAAAAAATTACAAAGCTCGGGTTCGGCTCGTTAAACTCAAACGAGCCGAACCGAGCCGAATTTAGGCTCGAATTAAGGCTCAAATCAAGCTCGGTAGGGCTCGTTAGCAATTTAGAACATAAAACTGAGAGGGGAAAGAGATATGCTTCAAAACAATGTTACATGTAGATCTACCACAATAATCAAGAAATTAAACAAAATAAACAAATCTACCACAATAATCAAGAAATCAAAAGAAAAAGAACACAAAAAAAAAATATTGAGAACTAAATAGAGTACTCTAGTTAGGGATAAAACCCATCTGTTCGTAGTAGAATACTCTAGTTAGGGATAAAAGAATAACAAATTACATAAAAGTTTCTCAACTATAAAATATTTACATGTAGACCCCTAAAGTATTATTAATTACATTTTGACCTCAGGTTCGCGAGCCTAACCGAGCCGAATCCACTTAGGTTCAGGTTCGGCTCATTTATGGAACGAGCCTAATATTGAGGTTCAAGTTCAGTTCGTTTAGTAGACGAATCGAACTCAAACGAGCTCTTATCGAACCGAGCCTCGAATAGTTCACGAACGGCCCAGTTCATTTACAACCCTAGTTGTGAGGAAAAGTTTAGCGTCGAAAGGGGCTACAACATAAAAAAAAAAATAGGACTACTTCTCAACAGGCGCGCAATGCCCCTTATCATATACCGTTTCCTTCCCAAACCATCTTGGTCGTAAGGAAAAGTTTAGCATCGAAAGGGGCATCTTTATTTGTTAACCGGGACCTTTAGGTGTTTGCCACCTGGAATTATATCTAGCTCTGAAGGGGGGACTCTGAAGGAAAAAGCCGAGGGGCACATTTGTTTGTTGATCGAGCACCTTTGTTGGTTTTGTAGCAAGTTCGGCATTGGTGCTAAATTTGACATTGGAAATATCTTTTCCTAGTTCTGACCCATAGAGCAAGTAATTGGTCCACTGTTGCCAAATATGGCAACGGTGAAGGTTTTGCTGGACCAGTGGGGATGCTCTTAGAACTCTTATTTGCTACTAGAACTCTTAAAGACGGGAATATGGGGTTTCTGATGAGAAAATGAAGTTTTTTTTTTATTTGTTTTTTGTTTTTGTAATTTTATTTTGTGGGCTTTGATTAATGTATCTTGGATGTTCTGTTTGATTTTCATTCAATGCCTTCTTGTATGCATTGGATACAAGTATTTATTATTATATGGAAAAAAAGAGCGAAATAGAAATTGATTCAAATATATATTTTTATTTGATGGGCTAAACAGATTTTGGGGTAAGCTAAAAGACTTCCTTTTGAAGTAAACAGATGCATTAATGATCCAACCAAGGACAGGGAGGGGAAAACCTGTTACAACTCAGTTCAAGAAAAACAAGGAGGAACTGCTACCAACAACACGAAGACAAATGAATACCAAAGTACCAAACACCAAGGGTCCTAAGGACCAAAATGTCTTGGAGATATACTCCATTCTATGCAGATAAGCATAGTACAATCATTCCAAGCAATCTTCTTCCAAGTGCTACAACAAGCTCTTATTTCACCTTCAATCTTGGAGATTACAAGTTGAATAGCAGATTCCTCATGTTGAAAGATTCGGAAAATGTTCTCAGCCCATAGGTGATAGACCCCAGCTGCCAAGGAAAGCTTAAAAACTCTGTCAAGGACAGGTTTCCCCTTCTCATCTAGACAGCCCAAGCTAGCTTCTCTGCAAAGGAACCTAATCAATAGCTTTCTTCCTTCAAAATAGGCCCAAATCTGAGATGTACAAGGGCAGGTGAAGTAGAGATGCTTGTGAGTTCTCCAACTGTGGTCTCATTTGTGTAATGGGACTGACGATACTCAAATTAGACCACAGTTGGAGAATTCACGAGCATCTCTTCTTTGCCTACCCTTTTACATCTCAGATTTGGGCTTATTTCCAAGGAAGAATGGTATTGATAAAGTTCCCTCAGGTTTTGCAGAGGAGCTTGCTTGGGCTGTTCAGTTCAGAAGGTAACCCACAGCTGGAGAACCCATCTGAGATAAAATAATCCATCATGACTTGGTAGGAATTTGCATACTACGTTAACATCGGCCCTTAATTACAAAATTATGAATCCACTTGAATCGAAGAGTATCTGCCATTTTGCAAACTGCCCCAAGATGCCTAGCCGTAGCAGCCGTATTCCAATCCTTAAGCAGCCTAAAACCAAGACCCCCTTGGCCCCTTCAGTTGTTGGGGCACACCCTGCTTCCCATTTTACTTAAGCATCCGAACTTTTAAGCTCGGGACCAGATCATAAGAAGGCCCGAAGCATCTGCTCTTTTTAATAATTTCTGAGGGAGAATTAAAGATGGATGAATAAACTGACACTAAAATGAGAACAGAAGATACCAACTGAGCCCTTCGTCCATAAGAGAATTCTTGCCCCTCATGTTGTCTCTTTTTTTTTTAAACTGGTTGCAATCTTCAGTTTTGAGCCTTCTAGTTGTTAGGGTGACACCCAAATACTTCACTAGAAGGGACCCTTCTGTGATTAACAGCAAAGACCCCAGAATGGACTTCATCTCACTTCCAACTCCAGAAAAATATACTGAACTTTTCTGTAAGCTAAAACATAGTTTATAAAGTGCTCATAAAGCTATAAAATGCTTTCCCATTTCAGGTTCTGTTCGCTTTTATACTTTTGTATTTTTTTCTCCATATGATGTTGTAAGTGATTATATAGGTTATCTTTTTTTGATGCAATGTTTGTCATGTCTAATTTCTGGAAATGTCTATTTTCTCATAATCTGAATGCTACCATCAAATGATATATATGTTCTTTTACACTCGCTCAGATGTGTGGTTCTGAGTGCCAAAGAAGCAGAGGATAAATATATAGCTGCAGTTCACACCAAGAAGCACATTGATTTAATCAAGAACATAAGCTCCAAGAAATTCGACTCACGAAGAGAGAAGATTGCTGGAAAATATAACTCAATATATTTCAATGAAGGCTCCTCAGAAGCGGCATATCTTGCTGCTGGCTCCGTTTTAGAGGTAGATCTCTTTTGGTTAGCTTACAAAATTCATATGATGCTAGGTTGTGTTGAGGGTTTGAGCAACGACCATGCTTAATCAAGGTAATTTAAAGTGGTTGATTCTTCCTTTTTTGAGCCCTTCATGGCACTTTATACCACATGCTTGTTTTTAGGCACATTCAATGAGAATTTGTCCACCATGGTAGGGGATATTAAATAGTTGTTCTAATCTAATGTGACCCGGATTGCAGTGATCAGAAACATGTTGATGACAAAAATGGCATTTGTGAAAGCATTGTGCTTAACTATACTCCATGTGTCACCTGGATTCTTTTCTTTCAATTGTTCAATTTTAACTAGAGTTGGCCCCGAATCTTAAAACTCATTCCAAACCAAATGCCTTGTGTCCCAATCAATTGGGGTTGGATATATGTATGCAAGCCTTATTTTCTCTTTTACCACATAACTAAGTCTTCTATAGGAAGTAGGGATAAGTTATGTTTACTAAACAGTTTTGCAATTTCTACATGATTTATTGTTCTTCTTAGCATATTTATGCTGTGATTGACTGATTGTTCAACGTTATTATTGTGTATTTGAGTTCAAGACCCTAATTGGGTATATGTTTTCTCAAGTAGGTCGCGGAGAGAGTTGCCAAAGGAGACTTGGATTCCGCTTTTGCAATTGTTAGGCCTCCAGGTCATCATGCAGAAGAAAATGAACCAATGGGGTTTTGTCTACACAACAATGTTGCTGTTGCTACAAGTTTCCTCCTGAATAAAAAAGTGAGATCTGCTTTAACTTCTTATTCAGTTTAATTTCATTCCAGGGATCAGTTTAGGTTACGATATGAGAAACTAAACTTTTTTAATATTAGTTACAAACCATCTATAGATATTGTCCCGAAACTAATTGTTGCTTCGCGTTGCAGGAGTTGGGCATCAAGAAGATCATGATAGTGGATTGGGATGTTCATCATGGAAATGGTACACAGAAAATGTTTTGGAAGGATCCTCGAGTATTGTTCTTCTCAGTGCACAGGTACCTCAAGAAGTTCTCTTTTCTATCTTTCACCTCACTAGAATCATCTTTAGAGAGAAACTTAGATGTATACACTCATCATGAGTAGTTGAGTACCTCATACTTAAAGAAACAAAAGTAATTCTAGGGAAAGTAGTCATTCATGATATTACTAATTCGCTTATTATTAATTGGCTTTTGTTTATCGCTAAACTTTTTTAGCTTTAATTATCTAGGTCAATTGAATTGACGGAGCACTTTCTATTATTTAGGTACGAATTCGGAAGTTTTTATCCAGCTAGTGAGGATGGTTCTCATATTATGATTGGCGAAGGACCAGGTGCAGGGTACAATATCAATGTTCCCTGGGAGGGTGGTAGGTGTGGGGATGCTGACTATATTGCAGCTTGGGACCATGTATTAATCCCTGTTGCTAAGGAATTTACTCCAGACATAATAATGATTTCTGCTGGATTTGATGCAGGTTATTCTAGCTATTGCGACTGAATCAATTTTAGATTCCATAATCATTTCGGTCATCTTTAACTCTGTATTTTTCCCAGAAACCTAGTTTGATCGCATATGCCTTAGATACCTCACTTGAGGTAAAATACTTTTAGTTTTTACGCACGGATAGTGTGCAGATTTTTGCACTAAGTGCTTATATCTAAGTTATCTAGTATAAAATGAACTTGCACTGAGATGGAAACTTGTTGCTAAAACTCATCTTGACTCAATGCAACTCAGCACTACAGAACCTTGTCCCATTTGCATGAAAGAGTTGGGTGCAATGTCATATAGGAATTACTTGTCCCAGTTGAATCCTGTAGCGAAATCATAGAGCAGGATTCCTGCAATGTACTGTCATGGGAATCATGTATCGTGTTCTACCATTCTGCCCGACCAAGAGACATAACTAGCAGCAGAGAGTTTATGACTGGGTGATGAACATGACAAGAAATCAAGAAATTATTAAAGAAACTTGCATGGAAATTGCTAGAGCTTTTACGGCCTGAAGTATCTAAACATGAATCTATTGTAGATAGAATAGGCAGAAAACACTAGAATTCTACTAGTTCCGGCAGCCCAGCCAAAACAAAGTGGTGACCTGTGTTGATAGCATGATATAACTGGTTGGGCTCATTTCCTAACAACTTAAGCTTTTAGGACAATTGGTTACTTAACATGGTATCAGAGCTCCGGTTGCTGGAGGTATTGGGTTCAAAAGGAAAAAAGAAGAATAAGAAATCACATTTCTCGTTCCCTCCTCCGTATATGCACCTTCATAGAAGCATGTTACTATGCAAGAACAAAAATGATAGGTACACACCCTCTCAACCACTCCCCACCACACCCTCTCTCACATGTGTGGTGGGGCTCACCCGGTGGGTCCCAGTGGGCCTCACCACACATGTGAGAGAGGGTGTGGTGGGGAGTGGTTGAGAGGGTGTGTACCTATCATTGTTCATGCAAGAAACATTTTACCAGATTTCCCTTTCCGGAGTTGCAACTATCTGTTGCAAAGACTCAAGTGCAAAGACTTAAGTTCTTACAAGTAACTACTCAATACCCAAGTAGGCTTACCAAGTTGAACCTATCATGATCAAGCTCTTTTTGGGTCTTCTTGGACCTTGCTATTAATGTTTATCCCTGTAAGATATTGGAAAGGAAAACGAAAAAACTGTTTTTATTTATTCTTCGTGTGCTGGATTATGTCCTGGATCATTCACTCTCAAGAAGGAACTTAAAAAGAAGGAATTTCTTATTATTTAGGTATTTCAATTCCCTTTGCATTCTTTTACACTATGTATGAATATTTGCATCTTCGCATCCAAGACGGTGTTGCACGTGAGAGAGGGTGTTAGATAGCTTTATATACTTTGTTGGGCCCATTTACCGAACAGCTTCAGCTTTTGAGATTATTGGTTACTTAACAAACTGATTTGTAATGCAAGGGGGTCTGTTGGTTTCCATTTCAACTTTTGAATATGAGGTGATAACTGATGAGTCAGTTGGTGAGTTACCCAAAACAAGCTTCAAGAGTGAGGTCAAGCATATATGTCAGTGTAAATAATACCTAAGCCTAAATCTGCCCGGATTGCTAGGGTGGAGAGGAAGCTAACTAGGTAAGGTGATGGCAGTACCATGTTGTGTTATGTTTAGATGGTATGCACTGTCTATCCATATAAATATATGCCTGCTGCCAACTTAGTACTTTGTTGGATATCAAAACAGATACACACTTTTTGACACGGTCCTTTTCCTTTATGTAGTAATCTAATTCTCTTCTTTTGCTTCCTTAGCATGGGCATCTTGAAATGCATAATGATACATTGTCGTGATTTTATTCTTTATATCAACCTTATTTAACATGCTATTTTTTTGTGTTGCTTCTTGGGTAATAGCTGTTGGTGATCCTCTTGGGGGTTGTCGTGTTACGCCATATGGCTACGCTGTTATGTTAAAAAAGGTAATGTCCAAAGAATTGTAATTAGCCTGTTACCATAGGGGTATTCTGTATATATTTGGATTACAATTACCCTTAGTCATTCCGTGAAGTTTTTAGCAACATTGATGACTAGGATAGAATTGAATGACTTTTAATTCTGTGTCTACGACTACTGTAATTAATTTCTTCCCGTGTTGTTTGTAGCTGATGGAGTTTGCTCAGGGTAAGATCGTTATGGCATTAGAAGGAGGATACAATCTCGATTCTCTAGCAAATTCAGTTCTAGCATGTGTGGAAGTATTGGTAGAGGACAAGCCTCTCACTGGATCTTCAGAGGCTTATCCATTTGAGTCCACATGGCGTGTAATACAAGAGGTAAGTACTAGGTAAAATAAGTTTTTATGGGTTTAACTACGGTTCTGACGTCTATTTCTGCGGTAAACGTTTTCATTCTAGTTTTTACGTAGCAAAGCAGCTAAAAGCCAGATAAAAGGCTGATCTAAATGACGCAAAAATAAGATAAAAGATAAACAGGCAACAAAAGTTGCATCCAAAATGGACCCTATCATGGTAGAATATTTTTGTTTTGGCAAAGCTAGAACGACACTCTTCGTTTATGGCTACTTACTTTATGTGAGTGGTAACTGACATAACTATTGTGTTCAGGTCCGTGAAGTACTGAGTCCATTTTGGCCGACACTAAAGGATGAATTATCAAAAACATTAACTCATAGAAAAGCACCTCCAATTCAGGTGATCCTTTCTCTTACTTGATGATCTTGTCTATATTATATCCCATTGTAGTGGGATTTTTTCAAAAAAGTAGCTTTTATGCAAGTTATTCGTGAATTTTGTTGAAAGAACTTTTTATTTATTTGTTCGAAAAGTCAAGTAAGACCGATAACGAAGAATAGCCATGTCTTTTGTGGGGAAACGAGATAAGTAAAAAATTACAAAAGTTTCAGTTGTATTTAGTATTCAAGCTCCATTTGTTTTGTCGTTGTAAGAGAGGTTCTTTGTTGATGTGTTGGAGAGGCAGAAATAGCCAAGGATTAGAAGCGAAGAAGAATGGAGTGATCTGGAAGGGTGAAGAGAAGAGCAAGAGTGTACAGGAAGAGACTAAGGCAGTAGAGCTTTAGACTAATCCATTGGTACCCAAGTGATCTAGAGAGAATTGGATGATGACACCAATGGAAGAATGTTCTCTTTTTCAAATTAGTGATTGCCTATTTTCACTTTCTAGAATGACACACACTGTCAATTCAATCACCTCTGGGAATTGTGATATTTATAGGCACCTTGGGCCAGTACTCAAGCACTAGGTTTTCCCCATAATACGAGACACTTGTCGCTTCTGTACACCCTAATCGCAGAGGTGACGTCACCCATCGCGAGGCTGACCCTTGCGGTTTCTCGGGCGCGCAACTCCACCTTCTCGCGGTGAACCTCTCTTCTTTTATAGCCACCAAGCCACTATATCTCCTTCCATTCCTGTTTAGTAAGGTCCACAACCAAGCCTCAGAGGGCCTCTCAGGTTCTGCCTTAGACCAATGCAGACGATTGTTTGGGCTATGTATAATTGATTAGCTTCTTGCCTATGTAGTATAGACACCGACATGGATACAAACATGGGACATAGACACGGCAGGGGACACGGCAAAAATAAATAAAAAATTATGTATACAAATATATCATATATGTATGCAGTAACAATTTATATACATAGATATACACACTTTTCTTTTGATATGTAAAATATCTACATTGTTTTATACCGGTATATATATTGGTACACATGTAAGATATACACCCACAAAGCAACATAAATATATATACTAGTACATACTCCCTCCGCCCCATTTTAAATGCTCCCTACGTATATCCGTGCCATTTTCAAACGTCTATATCTTTTTATTGGCAAGGTTTTCAAAGTTTCTAAAAATTTTGTCTAATAGAACTAATTGAGATCTATCAAATAAGATCCATATTGCATATAAAATACATTATAGAATGAAAACTATGAGAGTTTTAAAAAAACATGCATAACCGTAGGGAGCATTTAAATTGGGACGGAGGGAGTATATATATACATATATATAAATACAAACAGTGAGAGAGAGTGTATATGTGGGACACGCGTGTCCATGCCGTGTCCCCCTCCACATGTGGGACATGCGTGTCCCCGTCTCTAATCCGTGGACCTTAGTTGCAGGATCCTTCTAAAATGGGTGCGCTCCCAAGACGGGAGCTCGGATCGGTGCTCCCAAGATGGGAGCTTGACGGGAGCTCGCTCCCCTCGAGATGGGAACTCGCTCCTAACTAGAATGGGAGCTTATCGGACGATTAAAGCAATTATTCTCATACTTTTAAGGGGGTGGAAATAAGAAAATGAAAATCATATGAGTCAAGAATTTCTGCAAATTTAAAATTATCTAACTTCCAAAAATTACCCTTTTAGATAGGAAAAATTCTCAATAAGTATCACTTTTCCTTCAATGGTTAAGTATTTAAAGATATTTTATATACATATTTAAATATAATCTATACATGCTCCTTAAGCGCTCCCAACCTTGGGAACTTCTAGGTGCCTCCGCTCTCCCGCACCCGCTCCCGCTTCGTGCAACTAAGATGTGGACACGGTGACCTCTAGAAGTGTTGGTGCTTCATAGGTTCTCACCCATATATCTCTAGGCCACGCTAATCGTAACGCCTATGGGCTTTTCTCCATGTTCAGATGGCCCATGGCTCAATGCACATTTTCTCATTAGGCTTGGCTTCATTGGGGTGCACGATGGGCCCCCACTTATGAATTATCACGCTGGTGATTTGCCACGCCTTGCGCAACCTTGTATGACACTTGTGACTAGAGGTGAAAATAAAAACCTGAGAACTGGATCGAACCAGGATTTTTTTTCAGTTTTTTCATATCTGGTTCGGTTCCCGGTTTAGTGAATTCCGAAAAATAGAGAACCGGTTCGGTTCCCGGTTTGGGAAGTTTTTAAGCCGGTTCAAACCGAACCTAACCGGATTTATTTACTTACTATATATACTCTTATTTCAAATTTCAGAAACTTTTTACCGTTGTCTCTTCAATTGTCAGCGCCATCATGGCGCTTGCTTCTCTTCCTCTTATATATATCCACATAGAGATATTCTTCTTTCCCACTCTCATTTTTACTCTCTTCAGCCTGCTTTGCCTTCTCTCTACACTTTTGTTCCATTTTCGGTGGAGTGGCCATCTCCCTTGGGATGATGATTAGTGGTCAGGGCTCCCTACCTAAAGGGGAAGAAGACCCCTTTTGGATGAGCGTTGAGGAATTTATGCTGATCGGCGCAGAACTTCATTATCCTCTTCTAATTGTTCCAGAGGTGTCCGTTGAAGATGCTGACATGATCCCTCCCTGTTCTATCATCAGGTTTGGTAGTGAGAGTGGGGATTTTCCTTTTACTACTGCGTATTATGAGTCCACCTCCCAAGTGCCCGGCTACTGGAAGGAGTGGGTAGACGCTATAGTGGGTGTGCCAGAGTACTAGGGTGTTTTGGAAAGGGCTCACATTCTCGATTGCATCATGATTTCCCGTGATTTGTCTCTCCCGCGCAAGAATCACAACCGCTGGAGCAGAGAGACTCACACTTTCTGTCTTTCCTTGGGGTGTAGTAGGTCCAACGCTCCTTGACACCTCTAGCCTTCTCCCTCTGTGTAGAAGGGGTTACAACGGCTATGATCCCTCCAGCTTCTCTCATGCTGATATGGAGACATAAATAAACTGCACATGGAGTGTACTAAAGCTGGTAAAGTGGGTTCCACTATGACAAGTATGGGAGGAGGCGCACTCCCCCAAATCCAGGCAAGATGTCTTGGGCTTGCTGGCAAAGTCACTTTTCAAAAATTTCTGACTAGTTGACGAGAAGAAAAGGCCTACGGTGCGCGAGGAAATCACCGGGGCTGAGTATCAGTTGGCACTCTACTTCCCAGCCTTCTTGGTACAGTTCCTTTCTTTCTTCCTTGTCCCCAGTTTCTTGTTGAGGGACCAAGTTCCTTTATTTTCCCATTGGCAGTATGAATCGCGCAAGGGGACTGCATGCTGCTTGGCAATGTTCTAAACCTCACTAGATGCTAGTTGAGCGGAGATAGGGTGCCGACTAGTCGGCTGCCTAGCGCCCTAGGAGAGGACTTGGCGCCGACTAGGCGGCCTCCTAATCTAGGCGTTGGACCACCGCCTAGCGCTTAGGAGGGGACTAGTCAACTGACTTTTAGAACTGCCACTTGGCCCCTTTTTTCTTGGTAGCTTGTATTATTCACTGGACCGCGTTGCCAATGACATTGAGAGGTCCTTGGGGCGCTGTATCATTTTGTGGGTATCTGGAATACCCCTCCTCATTAATACCTCTTTGGATGCCCCTTTGAGGCACCTCCTCCAAGTTGCCCTCCGAGGTACTTCTTCCACAGATGCTTCCTCTGAGGCACCTCTCTGAGACACCTCTCCTATGGACCTCTACAGACTTAACTTAATTAGGCTCTTGGCATCTCTGCACAAGACCCTAGGTCGGGAGCAGGGCCTGGGTACCCACCTTGGGACCTAAGGAGGTATTGGCTTGGAGGCTAGAGTGAATGGATTGTCAAGACCCACCTCCATGAGGTGAGCTCCATAACCGGTCATAGAGAGAGAGGGACTCGCCTAGGTTATCAACATCTGTCAGGAGATCTCTGTAATATCCTGGCTGACACGCCGATATAAGGAGCATGTATCATACCTACCAACTGGCTATGATACAGGCATCCATATATCACCTAACTGTATCTCTGAGAGTCTGATCATAAGAACCCCAGTGCTGATCATAGTATTCAAAGAGAAACTGTACTCCGATATGCATTAATGAGGAAGATATGCTTCCTTGCCCTCCAAGGCCTCAAGGCTCCTGTTAAAGCATCCAACTCAAAACCAATTGGCAATGAGTGGAGAGGCCGCCCAGGCTCGTATACTAGTTTTGGAGGTTATAATTAACCAATGTGGGACAAACTCTTAACACTTCCCTGAATGTGCGACCCCTGACCCGCGCGTGGAGAGGTAAACAACGGATCCACAACATTGGGATCATAACGAAACAGGGTGCACTTATGGCACAAACAATGGGGCAATAACCAAGAGAGTTTTGTCCAAAATTCTCCGAAAGCCTAGCTCTAATACCATGTTAAAGCATCCAACTCAAAACCAGTTGGCAATGAGTGGAGAGGCCGCCCAGGCTCATATACTAGTTTTGGAGGTTATAATTAACCAATGTGGGACAAACTCTTAACAGCTCCTATATAAACAAAAGTTTACTGAGCATTCAAGACGGACATTCAATACACACCTACCACTCCTACTCACTACCACAACCACTCCATACTGCCATATCTTTCTCTCTCTCTCTAAGAGTGCCCAAAGCTCTCTCCTCCTCCACCTTTGGTGGTCGCGAACATCATTGTTGCACCTACCGTATACCTCAGGTACTCTTCCCATCCCTTACACTCACATTATACTCTGTTGGGGATTCTTTCCACCGGCAAGTCTGTTCCTTTGACACCATTATTCCTCGACACTTTGTACAAGAGGTTGGATCTTATTGCGCCAGCTGCCCGACTTTCCAAAAGGACGTTATGATATATGCACTTATGCTCACACAAGTTTTTTGGGGACGTTTTTCTATGAGCGATTTGCTTCGTGTGCTCCTCTTCCGAATGTGTTTAGTACAGAACATAATGAGTGTCGTGCATTGAGGTGGGTGAATGGCGCAACTGAAGATGGTGGGACTCATAACCTTATAGTTTGTGGTGGGTTGGCGTCTGTGATAGATGATGAGAGTGGATTCCTCCCTTGGCCGTATGTGGAGGATGTTGAGGGGATTGAGCCTTTTGGGATATATTCTAAGGAGACAATGAAGGTGTCCATGGGTGCTGTGAAAGCAGATAGGAAATCGCATGTTGTGCTAAATATTCTCGTTCTAGGTGGATTGCCTTGTTATGTTGGTGGGATTTTTGGTGAGGTGATTTATAATCCCATGAGGTAGCACGTCAATTCGGATTGGATCAAGGTGTACCGCTGATACTACCTTCTACGGAGGGGACGGATGTCTGGAGGCGGTATCTTACGGAGGAATGGAGTAAGGATCTGGAGGTTGCCCGAGCTGTTGTGGCATTTCCGGGTGGGCAAAGGGTTGGCCATTCGATAGTTGCTTGGCTTGAATTTTGGACGAGAAATTTGGGGACTTTTTCTGAGTTTGTGAAAACTGTTCCGGATTATCTGAAGCTGAATACGATAGATACGAATAACAAGGGTCAGAGTTTGTGTACCCCCTCTGCTTCCTCGGGTGCTTATCAGGATAAGTGGGGTTATTCGGTTTTTAAGAAAGATGAGGTACTAGCTATGGTGGATGGGCTTTCGAGTGGTGCTTGCGCAGAGGGCGGAAAAATGATGAGGAAGTTACCTTTTGCGGACCTCCCTTTGGCGAAAAGAAAGTGGGTAAATTCTTTTGATACAGTACATATTTATACACATGTATACATTTTTTTTATTTACAATCCTTCATCTCTTTTCTTTTTTTTTTTTTTGTGGTACCCAGGTTTCAAGTGATAGTGGTACTAGTTTGCAAGACCTCCGTAAAGGGGGGCAAATGGGGAGAATTTTTGGCGATGTGGGCGAAGGATTAGACATACCACTTGATGATTTGAGTGATTTGAGGTTGCTTGCTATGGATCCTGGGAGGGGAAGACTCGTTCCAGGCTCATCTCATCGGCATGGGATGGGGAAACAATTAAGGGATATCCCTAGGCCTTCTTCAACGGAGGTATTAATGAATGAGGAGAGTTTGGAGGAGGATGACAGTGCAGATAATTGTAGCAATGAATCCGATGGAAGTGAATTGGAGAGTGAAGTGGGGGAGAGGAGGGAATGCGAAGTGGAGAAAGCAAAGAGTAGGAATAGTGGGTTAGAAGAGGGATTGATTGCTGAGGTGGTGTTTGCTTCCAAGGAAGTGGCTCGCCCGAAAGATATTGATTCGTCGTCTTCGCAAGTGGATGGGGGAGAATCTGCTCCGCTTATGGGGACTTCCTTCGCACAACTGGGCAAGAATCTTGATAGTGCGGCATCGACGACTTCGAAGGTTCCTTTCGGTTTTGCCGCTTTTGGGACAGCTTCTTCTGTTGGAGTAGGAGGGGCAGGTGATTTGGTGCCATCTGCCCTTGGAGGAGTGGGGGGTGCCTCGGCAACTCCGTGCGGATCCACTAGTGAAGTTGTGACTGATAGCGCAATGGAGGAGAAAGATGGTGAATTTATTGTGGTCCGTCACGATGATGGCTCGGTGGAGTTGAAGAAGGGGTGCGAATCGGTAACGGTGAAGTTGGAATATTTTGACGGTGTTGAGGATTCGTTTAGGCGACGGGTACTCTATATTTTTCAAATTCATCCGAGCACATTTGTGGGTCTTGGAGCTCTTTCCGCTGTTGTCAGGAGGTATGTTTTGGGTTTGTTTGGCTTGTATTTAGAGTGTTTGGATTGTATAAAGTTATCTACAGCCCGTGTAGACGATTTGGAGCTCCTTCACAAGAAGTTGACATCATTGAAGGATGACGGTTTAGAAGTAAAGTGGCTATTCGACCGAAATGAGCGTTTAGTAGCTCAGCTAGAAGCGGTTAGGTGGCGCGATAAGGTGGAGCAGTTGAGAGCCTCTTTGAAAGTTGCTATGGGCACCGTAGCTCGTTTGGAGGAGAATCTTGGAAAGGCCAAAGCTATTGTAGATGGTTTGAAGGTGGATGAGGCTTTTTGCGTGGAGAAACTTAATGCGGCATCCAAATTGGCTATTTCGAAATTTGATCTTGATGGGTCCGTGGGGCAAGGCTTGAGCGGCTGAAATGGAGTTATGACTTTATCTTGTTTCCACTTTATTATGTTATTCCCCTTTTTATTTAGTTGAAGTAGTCGAACTGATGTTATGCGCCACGTTTAGTACTTTATGTTTTTCGTACTTTGTTTACTTGTTTTTCTGTTGGCACTTCCGGAGCACTCCCTCCCTCTTTTCTCTTTTCTGTTTTTTTTTTAAATCTTTGTAGGAAAGGAACAAGAGAATAGAGAGGAGTGAAAAAAAAAAAAATGGTAAGCTGATGGTTTGGACAAGTATGGATGAATAGAGTGTTTTTTTTTTTTTGTGTACAAAAATAAACAAAGGTTGTGGCATCGTACCCCCCCCCCCCCCCCCCCCCCCCCCCCCCCCCAAAAAAAAAAAAAAAAAAAAAAGAAGAAGAAGAAAAAGAAATGACATATTTCAGTTGCTTTGCTTGACATATACATGCTGCAAAACTTATCCTGTTTTGCCAGTTCCCACCTTAATATGGTTGTGCTTATGTTATAGATCTCGAGCTCAGATTCTGATGTTGAGAATGATAACAGTGTATATACTGTATTGGAAGATCTTGAGAAGGCCATTCAGGATGTTGTGCAACCCTTTTCTGAGCTGAGAGTTGGTGTTAGTACTAATGGTAAAGACCACCTCAAGTTTCTCTAGCCAGCTTCTTTTGAATTCTCACTTGAAACTTGATGCAGATGAGGTAAATACAGCTGCTGCCCCCTGGAGATTAGAGCTTTCAAAAGGTGATGTTTATTACGCTTCATTTGGGTCAAACATGCTTAAATCAAGATTCCTCTGCTACGTTCAAGGTGGACAGGTAAAAATCATAGACCTTTATGCTTTTAAAATGTTCCTCAAAATAAATTAAAGAAACCTTTATGAGTTCAAAAGCTCTTCTTGAAACTTTTTTGTCACTCGGTATCTTGTTTTTTTATCTAGTCTAGATTACCTAAAAGACTTGCCCCTTGATTAATTGATCAACTTTGAAACAAGTGTACTATGTAAGGTTGTGCTGTGTTTCCACATCGTTCAGTTTTTCTTCTTTTTCCATTTTTTATTGTTGATTCAAGATCCCCATGATAAAGCATTGGTCTCTGTTTTACCCAAACTTTGAGATTCATGTTTGCTATCTTGCCCATCTTAGCCTCATCAAAATCTGCACCAGATTAGAGGATATTAACTGTAATGAACTAGATTTTCCATTTAGGAGAAGTAATTTGGATACAGACACGTGCAAGCTTTCATTTTGACACTTGTACCGAAATTGAGCTTTGGCTTTTCACTTTCAAGTGAGCATGTTATGCTCTCCCCGGAACATTCGGATGTATACTAACTGCCAGGCAATGTGATAGGCCTTTAATTTCAATTCCATGATTGTGTATTTTTGCCTTTCTGTTTTAGGGAAATGGGAATTTAATCTTTTAGTTGGGGTGAGTCTACAAAACATCAATAATTCCTTGTCTTACCTTTTCTACATTCCTCGTACTTTTGTTAAATGACAGGTGGAAGGCATGAGAAAACCATGTGCTGGTTCACTGGATAAAAGCCCACCAAAAGAGGTTTTGTGGAAGACCGTCCCTCATCGCTTATTCTTCGGTCGTGATCATTCTAAAACATGGGGTCCTGGAGGGGTTGCTTTCCTGCATCCTGAAAGTAACTCTCAAGATGGAGCTTACATGTGCCTCTACAGAATCACGTATGTGATTGTTGTAGCTCTATTCCCTTTCCATTTTAATCTACTTTTGAAGTGTAATTCTTTACTCGCTTTGTCCCATAAAGTGTCCATTATCGCTATTCATAGATCTTGTAAAATTATTTGTATTTTCTGATTTATAGTACATATCATATGGATCTTGTTTGATATATAATTTTTTTCATAATTATAAAAATATCATGAACTACAAAATGTAGAAAATTTCTTGGAAGGTGTGAATAGTGAAAATAGACAATCGACGGAGGGAGTATTTAATAACTCATCATCACAAGGGTATTATTAATCCTTTTGACAATTCCTAAAGGCATAAATGCTCTCAGTGCCATGGGTCTTTCAAGATAGAATTCTGTGTGTTTAATTCCTTAAGTTTCTTTTACAGGCTTGAGCAGTTCAATGATGTTTTGGTTCAGGAAAATGTTTCAAGCTTTGACCCAAGTTCACCTGTGTTTGATTTCACTGATTTAGACTCCGTCACGGAGAAGGGGAACATGTCTGTGGAGGTCTTGGAGGTACTTTCTTGTCTTATATTCCCCCATTTCTGCAACACTTATTTTCTTGAGGGTCTGACTACCATATTTGTATATGAATTACACCTCAATGTGAAACACAATGAAGGTGGCTAATTTGATTCAAATCTGGTAAAGATTAATAGAAAACAAAGAAAAAGACCGTGCGAAAAAGCCCCTAAAAAAGTTAGGCCAAAGGGATAGTGTTTGGTTCACGAAAATGATTTTGGGATGGAATGGTCATCCACCTAAATTGGTGAAAGATGATTCCATATCAATTAGTAGTCTGTCACTTTTTTAGTGACCCAAACATCGCAAGAGCATTACGAAGAGAATGAAAATTCCATTCAGCCATCTTGAGCCAGTGAGACCATCTATGGTCAGCCGATCACTATGTAACCTAACTCATTGCGTTAAAGGCCGAGGACATCTGGTACTTCGAATCTTTCCGTCATCGATTTCATCTCGTCTACAAAATGTGTCAAAGGCTTTGTATGGTTTTCGGGGTGGTCTTTTTGTTTTGTTCACTCCAAGGACCTCGTTCCTTCATTTCTTCTAGGTTGATGAATTTAGGGAGGGTATGAAAAGCCAAGGGAAATGGCGAAGGACAATGAAATGAAGCTAAAGTAATTTCCCTCTATAAGTCCATGGTGTAAAGAGAACCTTAATTTTCCTGAAGGTCGTCTCCTGAGTAAAAACTTTTCGCTTACCTACTGGTTGGCTGAAAAGGATCCCTCCAGCTACCACTAGAAGTGCATAAATGTGGATGCGTTACAAAATAGGGATTCAAAACCACAATAATAGAAAAACGATGAGTTTTCAAATTTTGATTGACATATTTGGGTGTATTTGATGCTTATCTTCTCTCACCATGTGAACGTCATTTTGGTAATCATGCAGAGAGGCTGGTACCATAATGTCGTATACTTGGGAAGTGAAAATGGCATTCCAATATTGACAATGACGTAAGTGCATTTTTGTATATCTGTTTTTCCATTCCTTTTGTTTTCATTGTTGTAACGGTTTGCATGAAAGGGATCAGCATTTAATTGTTTTACTCAGGTGCACCCTTTCTGATGTCGAAAGCTTCAAATCTGGTGCGTTCCCCTTACGTGCCCCTGCCAAAGAATATGCCGATACCTTGGTGAGAGGCCTGGTTGGAGGAAATCAGCTTTCAGAGGAGGAAGCTATGGCTTACATTGTGGAAGCTTCAACAAAACCATTGTGATCGAGTTTTGCTTGTAAACTCCTTGGATAATTTTTTGTGTTGGAAATATCCTACTTCCATACACACAGGATGGCGGCTCTATGGACAAGCTTAATTATGGGCACTGCATTAGTGCCTTGCAGTGTATATGATTTGCAGTCTTAAGGCATCCTCTCAAACTTTATCTACTGATGCTGGTATTTATATCATTAACTTATAGCTCTCTCTCTCTCTCTCTCTCTCTCTCTCTCTCTCTCTCGCGCGCGCGCGTTCGATTTGAAAATCATCATACATTGGCATTGTAGAGTTGAACACAAGCACCGCCAATTGTTGGGGTTGTGAATGCACACGCTTGCTTCTTACCGAAAGGTGAACTTTAAGGTTAACAAGGTTTGGTTTGTTATGACTTAGCTCGATTAGCTTAGTTGGATTTGTAGCCAATGCAATACAATGTCATACACCCTCCATCCCCAAATAGAAGCAGAGTATTTCATTTTGGGCGGTCTCTTAATAATTGTGGGTTTTGAAAAATTAATGGGTAAAAGTTTGTACAATTGTTATTTTGCCCTTTTGAAAAATTAATGGGTAAAAGGAGTAATCGGTAAAAGTGAATGATAATTTTGAAAAGTGGTGATAGAAGTTTATGTGTGAGGTGTAAAATGGAGGTAAAAGTTGATGTGACAGGTGTAATGATGATGGTTCTTTAATAAATTGAATTTACAAAGCAACACATTTAAAAGAATATGGGGGTAGTATTAAATTGTCAAAATTTTTTTTGCAAGCTGTTTGATTTGTATATACTCCCTCCGTCCCAAATTGCTCATCCATTTTAGGAAAATCTAACTTTTTAAGGAACATTATTGTCTTAGAGTTCTAAAATTACCTTTCAAAACTGTGAAGTTTATTAAGTAGTTTTAAGTTGTTTATATATTTCAATATTAATCTCAAAAAAGATGCAATATAGATTTTGCTTGATAGATCTCAATTAGTTGTTTTATATTAAGTTTAAAAATCATGAAAAATATTATATACTAAAAGATATAAACGATTTAGAAATGACCCGAATTTCAAAACTTGTGAAATAAATTGGGAGGAAAAGAGTATTTTTAAGGGTAAAACTGCCCATGTGCATGAGAGTAGATTAGGATTAACGAATGACCAAAAAAAAAAAAAAGGGTAAAACTGAAAGTTTGACATATTTTGATAGTTATTTTTACAAATAGGACCAACATTTTGAGACATCCCAAAATAGAAAGAACGTCCAATAATTTGGGACGGAAGCATACGAGTTCACACTAACCATGGTGTTGTTTACTCGGCATAAATGCAAACTTCATTTATCAGCCTTCAAAGGGATTTTCGTGTCATGTGAGTGTGTTAGAACCATGTTGGAGACTTTTGATGTACCTCTAGTATTTTTGTTTCGAATTTTTCACTTTTAAGTAGTACTATTATTTTCTCATATTCAAAAAAACAAAGCATAACATACAAATTCATCTCAAACATTTATTTGAAATTAGTGCGTTACAATACGATATCATCCGGTCTATGAGGTAAGAGCAAATCCAATGCAAGAGCTATACTTGGTTCTATAGTCATAATTTGACACCAGACATCCAAAAATCTAAATCCAGAGCAGTGCTATACTTGGTTCTAAAATGGCACAAAGCTAAACTTGGTTCTATATTTAGAACCAAGGATAGCTATAGCCATCCTTGCCACGTCATACTCCAACTGCCAAATACCAGAAAAATGGGTGGGAAACACATACCTGAAAAGTGGCCGGCCGGAAACTCAACGGTTGTTACCTTCGCCAGAATCAATGGTGATTTCTTCCACTGAAAAACCCTCAACTTCCATGGCTTGACCGCAAATAGTGATTCCGAGATGGGTGTTTGTGAGAGAGGGGAGAGAGAGAGAGAGAGAGAGACCGAAGTCTGAGAAGATCGGCTTCAATGGAGTATTTCCCCATCCCCAATTTTTAGATCTGAAAATTTTCTTCCGTAGCACCACGTTGGTTGTGGGGAAAAGATAGAGTACATGAGAAAACGAAATTGCAATTCTATAGTACCGAATTTGCTAAAGAACGTTCATTTCGCTGGTGATACTACAGAAATTGCTGTTGACATATCTCTGGTTTTGACGGAGGACCAAACGGAACCGGAAAAACCAAATTGGCTCGGTCTCACACTAAAACCGATCAGGGTCGAAAACTTGCCAAAAACCTCACTTGGTTACTCCCCCAAGCAAAAGACTTGAGCCACAATAATTAACGTATATTTGAAATTGTACATTTATGGATCAAAATTCTCTCAAAGTACAAACAATGGCAAACATTAAAGAAATGCTCCTTTCCTCCACTACAACTAGCAACAAAATCTGAGGATTAACAATTTCTCCTCTCCTTTAATGCACAATTCATATAAGAACCCTTTAACATACACTGTGTTTGAGTTTCCAATGATGATAACAAATGTTAAATAGGGATATAAGCAAATCACAAATGAGTCAAAATCACTTGTACCCAGTTCCGCAATGCAATTCATGGGCTAAGAATTTCCTTCATTTTCTCTTATTCGTTGTATATATCAACTTCTCATCTTGATTTCAACGAAGCATGACCCGTGTCACCCAAATGTTTATGTAGTCTATTCCTGTCATGTTTAAGGATACAAATCAGTAGGATCAAAACCAGAAATAAGAGAATATAAAACAAACAAGAGGGACAGCTAACAGATCTTTTCACCAAAAATTACCTCGATTCAAAGTCCTCGCCGCACGTATCACATACAGTGCCAGAAGCTTTTGTCGTAGCCTGAGTTTGAAAGGAAGATGTTTTTCATGTTAGGTACACTGAAAATGCAGAAATAGAGAACTAGTTTCACTACGTTCCACCTATTGCAGTATTGAATCGTTGCTACAATCTTTAATCTAATAAGACACAGCACAAGAAAAATGTTTAGGGCACAACAGGACCTTATAGGGACTCTTCCATATGTTCTGCTAATAGGGAACAAAATTGGCAGCACATATTCCTTTACTTGTCAGAGCCTATAGCTCACTCCAGTGGCGCAGAACCCACATATTCCTTTACTTGTCAGAGCCTATAGCTCACTCCAGGGGCGCAGAACACTAGTAGACCAGTGAGGGCACAAGCCCTCACTGGATTATTTTCGTGGTTTTTTGTTTTTGTTTTTTGGCATTGGTAGGAAAAAATATTAGTAGAATTTTTATTAGTATATCACCGTTTTTATAGAAATTATTGAGTGCTCTTGGAGCGTGACCACATGGTGTTATAAACCCTGTAGACTGTAGAGCCTCAGCTCACGTTTTCAGTAAAAGAATCAGACCGCAAGGGCTAAGGAAAGGCTATGGGATACAAGATGGCTATTCTTCCGAGTTGAATGACGAATGCACTGATCCTTGGTGGGCGAGGGAATGGTCCTCTCTCTCTCTCTCTCCTCTCTCTCCCTCTCCCCCCCCCCCCCCCCCCCCCCCCCCCCCCCCCCCCAACTCGCATGTAGTTCATGGCACATAGGACTATGCTTAAATATGGGACTCAAGGCTAAACATATGAGCTTCACCTATATATGCTAATATGAGATAATGAAGGTGGATAAAAAAAGTGAAGGAGAAGGGTGTTAGGGTACCACGTGGTGATGCCTCAGGACCAGTAAATAATTAATTACTCACAAGCAAGACTCAATTCACTGAATTCCAGCACATATTTATGCGGGAGTCAAGCCTCAACTCATTTAACTTTTTCACAACAAAAATACGCTTCTTACTCTTTACTGGCCACCTTCTTTATGCTTTTTATTGGCCTCTTCCTCTGTTTCTTACTATACCTATGAATGATTGGTAGGTCCTCTATGTGGTCAGTTAATTAAGTTATTCCCAGTCTAGCGTTTTTGGATTGTGCCCTCACTGGTACAATTTTCTGGTCATGCCACTGTCCCACTCACTTCCAATTTGGAAGCACATGACTTGTAAGCCATCAACTTTCTTGAAGTTGAAACTCCATATGCTATTGTTAAAAAGTTAATCTAAGAAATCTAGCTAAGAAGATCAACTAAAGGAATTAGGGTTCTAGGCAAGCTGATAATTTGACAAGTAAATAGATACTAAAAAAAACAGGTAAAACATCAGACACAAGAGTAAGTGTAATACTACCTTCTGTTTCCTTCCTTTGGAAGCATTCTTTGAGTTGGCATTCGCATCTTTCTTCAGTTTTGCTTCTTTCTTCGCATTATCCTTTTTGTCAACAGGTTGTTTTGAAACCTTGTGGCCTTTTTCATCACCTTTACCATTACTTTCATTTTCCACATTAGTAGGAAACGAAGTCCCATCCTTTTCCGAACCCTCATCACGCCCATCATTTTCCGCAAACTGATCACTGGTTTCAGCTCTATCAGCTGCAGTAGCTTCTTCATCGTATCTTCTACCCCTCTCTCTTCTCGCTCCCCTCTTCCTTCTAGCACCCTTCGTATTATTATATTCCCTAAAATCTGTTTCATCATCATCACTTCCACCACCATCATTTGTTGATAAATCCCTCGCCTTGAACTTGTGGACTGAATTCCTACTCTTGTTCTTATGCCCTGACAACATGGCTTCAAGAACACTTGCTTCATCATCAACATCATTCTCTCCAAATGATTCACCCAGGCCTTTAGAGCTACCATTATCATCAACAACATCATTCCTTTCTTCCTCCTCGCTAGATTGAGCTTCAACATGATCACTATTTTGTTTGGAAACTTGGAGACTGCCCCCAAAATGGTCGTTTAGCTCATCAATCCCATCATCCACAATACCCTCTTGTTTCCCCTCTTCTTCTTCCTCTTCTCCTCTCTCTTCATCACCAAATGCTTCCCTCAACTCTGCCACCTTCTCCTTATGCTTCTTCGACTGCTCGTGATTCTTCCACTGCTTCTCACTCTTAAACTTCTTCCCACAAGCCACACAATACAACTCCTTCTTCCTCTTCTCATCCTCCTCATTATCATCAAAATCATCCACAACCTCCCCATCTTCCTCCTCCACCTTTGCCCACTCTGGCTCCCGATACGCCCTTGCACGCTCCATCTTCTCTCTCTCCGCCTCCCTCTTTCTCTCCCTCTCCTCCTCCCTCTTCCTCTCCATCTCCTCACTCTTCCTCACCCCCATATCAATAACCCTCTTATCCCTCTTCTTCACAAACTCCGCCAAACCCCTCACCGTCTCATTATACTCCCTCCTCGCCTTCTTCCTCAGCTTCTTGTTCTCCTCCTCCATCACCCTCCTCGATTTCCTATTTACCCCCGCCATCGCGTCATACTGATCCACCCAGCAGAAATCCATCACCGTCACAAACCCTAGCCAATACCCATAAAACGCTGTCACCTGCGCATACGGACTCTCCAAATTACCCATCACCGGGGCCTCCTTCACCGCGTCCACCCCCAACCCTAACTTCTTCGCGAAATTCAGCTCGTTCGAATAAATTTTGCCGAAAATACCACCGTAGACGTTGTAAAAGCCCTTGGTGGAGTCAGTGAAGCCGGAGAAAACGGAGTTGGAGAAGAAGGAGAAGAGGTCGGGTACGACAGAGGAGGAGGAATTGGATGGATTGGAATTGGAGAAGAGGATTTGGGAGCGGTGGGAGTCGTACCAGGAGCGTTCGCGGGGGTCGGAGAGGACCTCATAGGCGTTGACGAGTTCTTGGAAGGAGGCGGTGGCGTCGGCTAAGGAGAGGCCGGACTGGACGAGCTTGTCGGGGTGGCGCTGGAGGGCGAGCTTCTTGTAGGCGGAGCGGATCTCGTCTTGGGTGCAGTCGAGGCGGAGGCCGAGGACCTCGTAGAGGCATCGCTTCTCCGACGTAGGAGAAGCCATTGTTTAGGTTTATTTCTGAGCTGCTGTGAATTCTCTTCTAGGGTTTTCTGATTCAAGTTATAGCTTTTGCCGTTGGGTTCTATATTATCAGTATTAATTACATCTTACCCCTTAAATTATTATACTTTTTCAACTTACCGCTCAAACTATCTAAATCGTTCAACTTGAGCCCTTATTTATCTTTAGGCCAAGTTCCACTAACAAAAAACTAGTTTTGTTTTAAATAAAAAACTACTTCATTCCACTAAAAAAACCCACACAAAAAACCAACAAAAAAACCACTTCATTCCACTAACCTAAAAAAAACCAAATCATTGCACAATCAAGTACATGTACTTTAATCATGTAAAATTACGAATCTGCCCTCCCTTCAAAAAAAAGAGAGCAATAGTTGTTTGGGTAGAAGGGTAGATTTGTAATTTCATAACACAACTAAAAAAACCAAAAGACCAAAAACTTGTTAGTGGAACTAGTTGGTTTTTTAAAAAAACTAAAGATAAAAAAAAACCAAAAAACTAAAAAACCAATTAGTGGAACACCCCCTTAGTCGCTGAATAGCCGTTAAAAGATTGAAAAAGAAAGAAGCACTAATACTTTGCACCGACAATTGCACCAACTCTCTCATATGAAATATATGAGACCCACATATAAGTGGCAGATCCCAAATATCCCATGTGAGAGAGTTGGTGTAATTATTGGTACAAGTGTTAGTGATGTAGTAGTTTATGGGTGTTTACTATCATTATGTAATAGTTAGGGGGGTCTTATTGTCATTTTATGTCTTTAATGTAAGGAGGGTAGTATAAGTAGTGTAAGAGTCTTTCATTTTGCTTGCTTTTATCATTTTAAACATAATTATCAAGAGTTTATCTTTTTGTATCCCATTTTGGGAGTTTTTCTCACTAGAAATCTCAATGGAATATTCCGGTTGCATCAGTTAGTGCTTGTAACAAACCTCTAAAAGATTTTTAAAGTTTTCAAATGTTATTTTCTTTCGAGTACGGCGAGAAGTCGAGAATAATATGCATGTAAACATGGATATCTTTCAAGGGTCATGCTTAACGGGTGCAATAGTGAACCCGTTAAGGGTACAAAAGTACATTTTAAAAGTATACTTGTACGTTAAAGTATACTAAAAGATGTACTTTGAAGTACAAATGTACTTTTAAATTGTACTTTTTTATACTCTTAATGGGTGCACTATGACACTCGTTAGCATTTCCCATCTTTCAAAAATCAGAGGCTAAACTTTGTCTATTTTTTTGTACATGAAAAAATATTTGACATCTTGATTGTTTTTATGGCACAAGGGGATATAAAGGTTTTAATGATGATAAAATCAAGGTAGATAGATGAATCGAGGTGAGCAGAAAAATGCAGTCCAGACAAAATATATAGTCTTTGATTTTGAAAGATATGCATCTTATTTTGGGTACGGGTCCTGTAGCGAGGGGCTTATTATAGGGTTGTAGTAAGCCCATCCAGGCGTCCATCTCAGCAATGAGCGCTCGGATTTTAATCCAAACAATGAACGACTCTGATAATTTGGAATTTGACTAAATCAGAGCAGTCGGTGTCGAGATGGATAACTGGATGAAACTCACTACAACCCTGTAGTGAGTTACCTCGCTACAAAGCCCCTGCTCCCTCTTACTTTGGGCATTCTAGGCATACTTTGCGAAAATAAACATTAGTTAAATGGTACTATTTTTCTATTCTAATTTTCAATTCGTTCCTTTAAACAAGTACTCACATTTACTATTTTGTTCATTCCTTTATCAAAACAAGTGCCCCTCTCACCAGAAACGGATTTGGGGCAAATGCCCCCACTCAAAACCTAAAAATTCTACTAATACTCTTATATATTTTACATAGTTATAGAAGTTTTCATGTATATTTAGCACACACAAGTATAGACATCTCGCTAATAAAGATACATGATTAATTCTATGCTTTGATTTTCGTTTTATGGTTGATTTACAAAGTTTTTGTTTGTTTGGAACATTTATGTCTTGATTATCTTTATTTTAACCATCTAGAGAAATATTTTAAGAGGAAGCCATCAACAAAATCATCTTTGTCATTCTAAACCTTGTTGAGGTCAATGTATTTCATATCCAAAAATTTTGTCTAAGATTTTATGTAACGACCCGGATTTTGGCCCAATTTTTTTTTTTTTGAAATAGTTTTATTAATAAAACCTAGAATGATTAAATTTATTTTTGTGATTTAGTGGTCCTAATCCCATTACACTATCCAGTTACCCTAACCAAAAATCCTAAACTACGGTCTTGATGTTACTAAGCTCCCTCCTCTCTTATCAATCAACCCATCATTCCACCATCAAATATGTTTAGCCATTTTTGGTCTTTCTTTTCCCTAGCCAATTAGATCTTTACACAACCCCAAATTCCTTTCCCTTAACCCTTGAATAATAAGTCATACTCACACACTCCATTAACTATTAGATTTTGGCCTAACCAATAAATCCCATTTCCATTTCCATTTTTCAACAGAGAGAGAAGCCATTCCCCATTTCATTTTCGGGTAGCCCATGTACCCTTCATAAAACTCCATTTTTCTCCAACTTGGAGTGGTTTTTAGGCTTAGGTTTCTTCATGAAAGTTTTAGATCACTTCGAGAGCTAAGTTTTCGACACAAGAATCGTCCAAAACGGTTGAAGTTTGACTGCTCCATTGCTGTCTGAAGTTCAGTCCATTCGACGCGGCCAAGGCCCATCCAAATCACTCCGGTTTAGCTTAATCTTCGGAAGAAAGGTAGGTTACATCCTACTGAACCCATCGGTATATAATAAGTTGATTTTCGTTGAGTAGAAACAAAATCCGAGCATTTCGTTAGTTGGAAGGTAGTGTAAATGCGTTTTTGAACTTTTGAGCTACTGGGTCCCGTCCAAAACAATCCGAACCCAACTTTTTCCATGATAGAAATGTAGTTCATTTCATAACGAACGTTTTGATATATAATACGTTGATTTTCGTTAAGTAGAAATAAAACCCAAGCGTTTCGATCATTGAGGAGCAGTGTCTATGCGTTTTTGAACTTCTGAACTATCGGGTCCCGTCCAAATAATCCAAACCCAACTTTTTCCATGATAGAGTTGTAGTTCATTTCATAACAAACGTTTTGATATATAGTATGTAGATTTTCGTTAAGTAGAAACAAAACCCAAGCGTTTCGATCATTGAGGAGCAGTGTCTATGCGTTTTTGAGCTTCTGAACTACCGGGTCCCGTCCAAATAATCCAAACCCAACTTTTTCCATGATAGAGTTGTATTTCATTTCATAACGAACGTTTTGATATATAATACGTTGATTTTCGTTAGGTAAAAACAAAACCCAAGCGTTTCGATCGTTGAAAAGTAGTGTATATGCGTTTTTGACTTTCCGAGCTACTAGGTCATGTCCAAACCACTTCAAATCCAACTTTTTTTGTGATAGAAGTGTATTTCATGTCCTAATGAACATTTTGATATATTATTTGTAAATTTTCATTATGTATAGGCAAAACTCGGACGTTTCGATCGGTGGAGCACATGGCTATCACCTCACTCGGTATAGCCACCAACTTGTAATCAAGTGAATAGTTTGGACGGTCAACTACGCCAGGCCTAATTTTTTATTAATTATAGTTTGACCCCTAAACTTTAGATTTATTATTGTTGGGTCCCTAAACTTTAGATATTTAACATTTTAATCACGAATTTTGGTTACTTTATATTTTAACCTTGTATTGCAAAATTTTGTATCACATTAGATTAAATATGATCTAATTTAATTACCAAGTACATGACCAGACTAGGAAATGTGCCCGTGATTATCTCTTGACCATTTTTTGCAACTGTACTTGTTTATTTATTAGACATGTTGATTATTATTATTGCAAGTATCAAGATTTTAGAAAATGGTATACATTTCTTATATTATCACGTGGGTTTTAATAAGGTATTTTACGTGTTTACCCTTCGTTGTGGCAAAATTTCAATTTTGCCCTTGTATAAAGTTTTATTTACAAAAGGCCCCCAAAGTTGGTAAAAATTACGTGAAGGACCCTAGAACCGTGAAATTACTTTTGTTACCCTTATACTTACTTAAAATTACGAGGGCGACCCCTTATTTTTATAAATTACATTTATGACTCTATACTTTATTTAATTACGATAAGGCCCATTGTTTTCAATTACTTTGGTTTGTGATGACTTGTGAACTTGTGAATTGTGTTATTTGATTTTGTGACCCTTAGAATATCATTATCGCTTTGCTTCTTTTGTTGTGCGCACTTAGCATGAAATTGTTGAATGTTAGAATGGACACTAAGGATCCCGGGTTAGGTGATCGTACGCAGATTTCACGTAGACGTTGAGGTTAATGGAACTTGGAAATGAATTGATTTATGGGGAGTCACCCCGAGATTTGTTGAATGGCAGACAGCCAAGTGATTTCGGTTTGCAGGATTATTTGGCAGCCTGTCAGGATTTCGAAACCCTAGGATATGACAATCTGTGATTACTTCATTTGAATTCTCAGGCGTTAAAAGGGTGGATGTATTATAGACCGAGTTACGGCTATATACCTACATGAGCTGACAGTTGTCACTCGTAGCCGAGTGGTACAGTCAGTCCCTGGGAAATTCATCCTTGTGAGGCGGTTGACGGTTGGATTAAATACGTAACTTATGCCTTTCGTCCGAGCTCCCAGTCAGGGCAAGCAAGGGGGGAGTTTAATCACAGATTGGTCAGAGTCCTTAGTGGTTTTTTGGGAGGAAAGTTCTCTAGGTTGAGAACTTAGATGAAAATGTAAGTTATGGCTAGTAATGAAATAAGTTATGTGTTTACTCTTTTACGTGCTGTTTTTCAATCATATATGTTGTTCTTGTATGTTATGTAAGGGTTGGGGGTTAGAGTAGCTATTGAGTGATTTATCGCTCACGGTGTTACACTTCATATGACCCTGGTATAATACCATGATGTTGCTTCGCGACTCGGTATTATGCCAAATTGTGATCAAATAGGAGGTGTAGGTGTCGAGGGCGACGCTTATTTTGGAACAGAAGGTTTTCCAGTGGATCAGGCTCAAGAGGAACATTGGGATCAAGATCTCAACCTTAACCTGTAGAGCCAATCTTCCTTATTTTTGTGTTGGAAAACTGTAATCTAATTTCCCAACAAAGTACTATGTTAGTGTTATAATCGAATTAAGACACTTATGTTATTTTTTATGCTAATCAATGAAACTCTTTTGAATAAATCTTTTAAAAGTACTTTATATAATGCTTCCGAAAATCGGGGCGTTACATTTTATGCTCATTTTTAGATACTTTTATAAAAAGTATACATTGTAAACTTTTGTAGTTAGTAATACATGTGCTACTTTATTATGATCTTAGTGTGGTTGACTAAGATTCTCTGCACTTCTGTTAATAAAGTGCCCTCACTACGCTAGATTTCTGGATTTGTCTCTGCCTCTCCTTAGCCCAACCACCACCTCATTCTCCACCCCCTAACCCAACCACCACTACAAAACTAATAAAATCAAACTACGAGCTCTAATACCAATAAAAACCTTCCATTGGGTGTCCAAACCTGTTGAGTGTGGCTTCAAAATGGGTATTTGCAGCATCTCTTGTCCGTATCAAGACTTTGGAGGTCTGGACTAGACTTCGGGAGACCAAAATTGGCGCTTTCTGTATCGTTGGTCAGAAACGGGGGTATCTTGGTCTGGACGCACGATTTCTTGGTCCGGACCAGCATTCCAGAAACACTTTTATGGGTCTCAGGAACCTTGGTCCGGACGGGAAGAACCTTGGTCCGGACCAGAGTGACGTACATAATCTTATTTAAGTGCGTTTTAATCAGTATTAGGGTTTTTTAAGCTTGTTTTGGAGAGAGAAACCCAGAGAGACTGAGAGAAATATTGAGAAGAGATTGGAGATTGTAATCCTTATTGATTATAGTGGATTGATTCGTCACTTCCCCCGTGGATTAGCTACACAGCCTGTGTAGTGAACCACGTAAATCTCTTGTGTTCTTGTGTGTTTGATTTTTCTTGATTTCCTGGCATTCTTCATCTTTATTGTTCTTGTTTCTAAATTGATTTTGCTTGCTAGAATTGTTGTGACTTCCACAGTATCGCACAACACAACCACACATATCCGTCGCAGGGCACGTAAAGCACCCACCAAAGTACTAACAAGAATCTTTTAGAAAATGAATTCCTATTGGAAGAGTGCATGACCGCATGATACCTGAATTTTTAAGGACAGACTCCAATTCGGAATAGATCCATACATAACTAATTACCTTCAATAGAAGGGTCTATTCAACGGACTGGGCTCTGGTCTAGTCATGTCAAATTTTAGAATTTTGTGGGTTTATAGCAGATCAATGGAACTGAATAGAATCGTTCACTTCGTAAACCTAAGTAAGAAAATCATTAAAGTCAAAATCAATTTGAATAGACGTGTGGTATGTGAATAAATTACTTTAATTTTGTGGAAGAAAAAAATGGACTGCTGGAGGTTTAAAAAACCAAATTTTGGCCGCCCATTTGCTCTTCTCAACAACGTTTTACAAAGTTGACGAGTCTATCATTTTCCACTGTTTTTGAAGTTTTTCCAAGTGAATTGCTTTCATCTCTCTCCTTCGTTCAATTGCTATATATTCTTCATGCAAACAAATAATTGCAGCAAATTCCTTTTTCAAGACACGGTTGTATCTTTACGGGCCAAGTGTTTAGTAAGTTTCCTAATTGAGTACTAGTACGAAATTATGTCTCATCCATTTTCATGTTTGATAAACAAATTATTTTTTATCGATGTTTTTTTTTTTTTTTTGATAACCTGATATCCGGGCCAACTTGCGCGCACCTCGACTAATTCCGGGACTCTGGAGGTAACGATCGGGCATAATTCTCAGTAGGCCCCAAGAATTTGCTGGCAATTAAGGGGATTCGCTAACTTCCCTAATCTTATACCAATCAAATTCATTACAATCCCAAATGCACGGATCAACAGAAGTCATAAATTCAACATAAAAATCCAAATTTAATTCCATAGTACAACACCAACTAGATTTAAGGATAGAGGATTCCCATCATCACACTGATATTCATTTATCATTCTAGTACATAAAAAAAAAAAAAGGCAACAATTCTAGCCTAGTAGATAAAAGGAGGATGGCGTGATTTATCCTTACTCAACCTCAAGTGGTTAGTGGTGGCTAGCTCATGCGATAGAGCTCTTAGACGCCCCACACTGCATCCTATGATTGAGTCTCATTCCCCTCTTCCCCATATAATAGATTATAAGTGACGAATGACAAAAAAAAAAAAAAAAACCTCAAGTTGTCAGTGTTTCTATAACACTTATTCATCGGTGCCATCTCCTTAGACCCTTGGCAAATTTTCTCTAAGTAGCCTCAAAAGGGTATGTGTGGTACTGAAACTCACAAGTCCCAGTCATGATTATCCCTCCTGATTTACCGTATAAATAGCGTGGAACGAAACCAATAATCCAATCAAGACAAGTTTCACAATTAGCGCTAGAAAGATCTGGGGTACACTGAACCAACCCGTAAAGCGTAGTGGAATTCCCGACTCCCAACGACCCCATAGCAAACAATTTCGGGCTAACGATAGCTTGTCCCTCCACCACCTTCAACAAATTTATGACCGATGTATTGAAAGAAGCCGGGTCGCTCACATTGCTGAAAAGTGCGTCGTAAAACGCTTCTCTGTAATCGATTTGGCCAAAGAAATCGAGGTTGGAGTATTTGAGCTGACAATACTCGTACCATATGATTGCTTCTTCTTTATATTGGCAATATTGTTGAATCTCAATGGCTGCCGAGGTAATACAGGCTTGGCAAACTGTGCTATTGATGTCACCTCGGCAGGAAGCCAGGCCGTAGACTTGATCGGGGCTTTGGCCTAGCGAGCCATTACCAGAACCGGTCAGTGGGGTTGTGGAGTTGAGTTGACTCAGGAGGGTGTTCAGGTTCTCGTTGTAAGTGCTATTGGGAGTGAAACTCGTGGTGTTGCATTCATGGAAGATAGGGTCGAGTGCGACGGCGAGTTGGAGGAGGAGAGATATTGAGAGGAGGAGATAGAGAGGAGAGAAAACTCTTGAGGAAGACATGGTTTAGCTGAGTTTGGTGATGAGAGAGATGTGTAAATCCCTTGCCGTATTGATGCGTATTTATAGGGAAAATCCTAAGGGTTTAAGCAACGTACGTTCAAAATTTTTTTGGATGGAAAAAAGAAAATTTTTAAAATTCAATAATGGGTACATCAAGAAAGCGATGCAAATGAAGCATCAAACTAGATATACAGATCTTTTGAAAAAATTCCGTCCAGGCCGGCTTTTTCATTTTGAAAAAGAATAAATAAATTTCAAGTTGTCAAACTGTGCTAATCAATAAGTTCATGTCTAATAAGGGCGGCACCATATATAGTCGGCGGACGGTCCTCTAGCCTCACCTAGAAAGTGTATTTTTCTACTTGTAATGAGTATAATAATTTTTTGAAGGATTTTTCTATTATCCGCCCAGCGGACGGTAAAACACAAAACAATTATAATTCTTACATGGAAGAGTTTTCACTGTTTGAATTCTTACATGTAAGAATTCAGATTCTATACACTTTATTGTCCGCCTATTGAGCGGACGGTAGATTAATCTTTTTTTGAATATTTAATCTAGTAAAAATTCAAAATTACTGTTCTCTGAGTTATTTTTTAGTCAAGAAATAAGTACGGGTGTTTTAGTTAACAAAGAAAAAACCAATTTCACGTACACTTTTTTTTAGCTCCTGGCTTTAGCGGTGCTACTAGGGAAGTTGGAGGAGCAGTACTTCATCAACTTCTTCAGCATGTTTGGATTCGTTTTGAGAAGATTAATTACCTGAGTCAAAAACATACATATACGTTCACTCCATCTCTAGAAAAAGTATACGCAACAAACACAAGGCCGGCCCTTATTTTTTCGGGGCCCTAAATGAGTTTTGACAACTGGGCAGTACGCGTTTGTATATATATATTAGTTATTAGAAATTGGGTTCAATGTGGCCATGTGCTGCAGTGGTGATTTGGTTTGAGTACCATCGCGACTCCAAGGTCACGTGTTCTTTTGCAAAAGTTCGACTTATATTAGTGCAAAAACTAAGATAGAGAGTGTCAAACACATGACCTAACAGTTACTGCGGTGGTGATTTGGTTTGAGTAACATCGCCACTCCATGTTCACGTGTTCAATTCTTACCGCTGGCGATATTTTGGGATATTTTTTTTGTAAAAGTTCGACTTATATTAGCGCAAAAACTAAAGATAGGGAGTGTAGAACACAAGACCTAAAGGTTACTACAGTGGTGATTTGGTTTGAAGTAACATTACGACTCCAAGGTCGAATGTTCAATTCTTACCGCTGGCAATAGTTTAGGATATTTTTTTGGTAAAAGTTTGACTTATATTTACGCAAAAATTGAAGATAGGGACTGTCAAACACAAGATCGAATGTTCAATTCTTACCGCTGGCAATAGTTTAGGATATTTTTTTGGAAAAATTTGACTTATATTTGTGCAAAAATTGAAGATAGGGACTGTCAAACACAAGACCTAAGAGCATCACTAGTGGTATACTCAAATATGGATACTCACATTTTGAGTATTCATTGAATGGGTTTGTAAGTTTGAGTATCTACCCTTCTACATTGGTTCATTTGTGTCCATAATAAAAAAAGTATTATTCACTCTATTTTTATTCATAAAATGGGTATAACTTTAAATTTGTTCATATATTTTTTTATAATATTATTACCATTTAAAAGATATTCACAATATGTTTAAAATGAGATCAATCTTGAACATATTTTGGTAAAGATTAAAAATTGATAATTTCAATTTTTGGGAGAAAGTGCAAAAAAATTGAGTTTTGAATTAAGTATTTGAAAAATGGAGAGAGAATGTTGTTACTTTTGATACGGTGTGGTCCCCAAAATTTGGTTATTGAGGTTTGGTTATTGAGAAAGATTGGTAATTTTGAGTATCCAAATGCCAAAAGTTGAGTATTTGTAACAAATGTTGTTAACTTTGAGTATTTATCCAAATACCATTGTGAGCCTCTTTTGTGTATCAAAATACTCATCTTTGAGTATTTTTGTGTTTGAGTATACCACTAGTGATGCTCTAACAATTACAACATAGGAGATGTTACCACTAAACCACATCAACCTTGTTCACAAACCAATGGGCATACATAAAATTTAATAGAACTTACAATCTGGGAGCCCTAATATTGGGCCAAAAATAGGTGGCCCACAAGGGCTTATACCCAGAGCCGGCCTTGAATACACATGCAAACACTCTAACGTACACACATACGCACACATGCATATATACTAATTATTTACATCTAGCAAAAAGAAAAGACACATGTATAATCTTTTGTTTTGCCGGCCAGAGTGTCTAGCTTATGATTACAGTAGTCTTAATTAACTATAATTTTATGGTAACGTCGGATAACTTTTTGTTGTTAGATGCCTATAAAAAAAGCCTATTTGTTTTCGCACGTAGCTACTATTTTCATGTTAGATGATAGGGCCTTTCGTGATATTTATTCCAAATCAAAAAATCAATTTTACGTATGAAATTGCAAGAAAGCTACTGGCGTACAAAATATTAATTTTGAATTGATTTTTTTCCCCAAAATTCAAATTGATTTTACCAAAATTCCATGTTATAATATGAACGTCACTTCAATATGCTGTCCGACGAAACTTGTTAATTTGAGTTTCAAACACATAGCTAACGATTTCTTTTTCTTGACGAATTGTCAAACACGGATCACGGTACAACATTAAAGCCAAACTCCCGAGCAGCTTGATTTGTTTTGCAACCATTTTTGCATACGTGTTATGAAAAAATCTCGCATAGATGTATAAACTGTTATAAGAACACCAAGAAGGTTGAGACTTTTATTTTCGTTCTAGTTTGTATATGTAACTCTTTGTTGTGTAGGACATATGATTTTTAAGTAAATACGTTTATAGTGATCGAATTTATGACGAGGACATAAATTTGCATGAATATTTCTCATAAGAATCCTTAAGGATATGTTGTTGCGACGCAAGTATGAAGCAATCTACTTTTTCGATCCATTCTATCAAAATATTAGGAAGAAACTCAACAAATGAATCACGAAAATTTGATATGGATGTCTAAAGATGAACATCGAAAACAAATCTTCACATTTGGTGACAAAAAAAGGTGCGCAACCAAAATAAGAATTAGAGGAAATAAAATATGTTATATCTTACGTACGATATTGAAAATCATATGAAATATATCGAAAAATTATCTGAAATCTTCAGATACAGACATAGTAGATAAAATTTGTAAACATTTATTAAATTCTATATGAAATAGGTGAGTCTTGACATCGTTAACATTTGATTATAATTTTAAATACAATTGAGCAATGTCTCAATCAATATGTGACCAAAAATCAATGCTGAGATTAATATTAGAAAAGAAATTGTAATTTATAACTCATGAGTTTAATGATTGTCACTTGGTAGCAAAGTATTGAATCTTGTAACACAATCACTGGTTGAGAATTCATGTATGATTGAACTCCTATGAGTGGTTAGGTGGTAACTATATTTTTGCCAAATAGTCCATCGATTCATAGCTGGTAAAAGCTGTAAATCTATATATATTATTCCACTTGATGCAACAATAATTGACTTCCACACGTACTGTGAAATATTATTGAATGACTCGAGAAATTACAGCACTGCTATATACCCAAAAAAATACACCCAAAATTTACCTAGAAAGTGAAAAGCAATGGCCCCGACTTTCTGATTTCAATTCTTCGCCTTGGCAGCAAGATTAGGCAATCATGCATAAATATTGTAGCCTTAGTGGAACTTTTGAGATAATCTATTTATTAATTTTTGTGGACACAAATACATCTAAAATACCAATGGAAATTGTACTTGCTTTAAATAAATTTTTTCTTATTGGGATAAACTTAAATTTCTGCTCATTGGGGATAAACTTCTCTCTCCCTAATATGTGCACCATGGTTCAGGTGTGTGACATCAGTTTTAGAGGCTGATACATAAGAGATGTTTACATGAATGAAGTCTGAAAACAAATATAATGCACTAACGAGTCCTGGGTGAAGGGGACGATAATTTAAAAATTAAGTCTAATTAAGAGATATCCAATCATACATGCTCCATTCAAATTACCACAGTTTAATAAGCAGGATATAAAGCAATTAAAGTACAGAGACAAGACAAAAGATATACGTGGAAACTACTTCGGGTCTAAACACCCTAAGGATAAAACCACCGCCTAGTCCTACTTATGCATTCCATAAATCAAAAGGTTTACAAGAATTAACAGGACTTGGAATTGCCCAACAAGCCCCTTGTGACACCTAGCTCCAATTCTTGATAGTATCCTGTACCCCTCTTTGATTCCGTGGACTCCACAAGCACACCCGTCTTCTTCTCCGAGTCAACTCGGCACTGGTCCAACCGGCTCACATAGGAACCAAGGCAATCAACCATGAGATGAATGACATGATGATGAATGAAGATTTTTGTGAAAAATAATCAAACTAGATGTAATCCATGGAGTATTAGAAGATTAATCTAGATTGACAAAATAAAAGATCAAACACAAGGTTTAAATCATATAGTGCATCAAAAACCCATAAAAGATAAAAAGACTTGATTTTTAATGAAGGGTTTTGAATGAAGAAAATCAATCTAGAGCAAATACATGGTGAACAAAAGTATTTCACTAGATCGACATAAAAGATGATCAAACACTAAGTTTATATCATACTTAAAGCATATAAACACATGAATATAAGAAAAGATTGTTTCTTGACGATGCAATGAAGATTTTGAGAAGAATCAAACTAGAGTATATACATAGATATTAGAATATAGCACTAGAATGAATAAAAGATGATAAAATCAAAATAGAAATCACCTCAATAGCATAAAACCCCATGAGCAAATGAAGGAGATGTGTTTCACTCTCTAAGGTGGGCTAATGCTCTCAAAATCTGACCTAGAAGAGTGAAAAATTAGTTTATATAGTGCTAAGGTCGGAGCTCTAAAGAGGGCCAATGAGAAAACGCCACATACTCAAGAAAATAGGCGTTGCGCTAGAAAGCGCCAGCCGAATAGCTAATGAGCACTATACGAGCGCTGCGGAATAAAAGGGTGACATCATGCATGACCTCAAAACGCATGGCACCAGTAAGCACTACGGGTGCTACGACGAGCGCTCATCAAGCACTGATCTCTGAAACTATTTTGAATGAAGCAAACTAAAGCGCTAGATTAGCGCCAGTAGCGCTGAACTAGTGTTGCGCTCAGAATATCTATTGAATAGGTACATGCCTTAGAAAAATATTTGATGCTCACATTATAAGGCTAAAATATAAAATCATGCAACATAAAAGGATAAAATCCCTAATCTAAATGAAGAACATGATAATGTAACTTTATACTTTTCATAAGCCAATTCATACCAAGGTGCGTGTAACTCCATTTCTCCAATCCTTCAACTACCGGGTGGAGCATCTAGACTCAATCAACTAAGCTACCTCCCAAACCCAAATGGAAAAACAAAGAAGTACATACACCAATGGTTTGTCGGAATCCGGAAAATGCCAATAACACTAACAATTTCTCCCTTTGGCATTTCTGGGACAAAACCATTATATCAACAATAGCAATACAAGGAAACAAAACTAACTAGCTAGAGAACCTTCAAAACTCCGACCAATTAGATACCGAAGCTTCCTTGAAAAATGTCGAAATCCTGCACGGATAAAACTCAACCAAACACAAGCAAAGATATGCAATATATGAAAGCAATAACTTGTTAGCACAGCGGAAATATGGATGACAAGCTAACATATATGCATCAAGATATCCAAGCATATGAGTTCTACCAAAGTGCAAGCAAGCTCTCCCCACTAACGAACATCGCCCTACAAACTAATCTCTCCCCCTTTTTGTCACGGGAAGACAAAAGGCATGCAAAAACGGAGAAGAGCCAAAAACAAAGGTCACAAATCAACATGAGTAAAAACCAATGTAGGAACACAAACGATAAGAAAGAGATATAACAATAAGAAAGAGATATCACATAAAAGCAATAGGATGAATCCAAGCCTCAAAAGAAGACCAAATCAAGAAAAGAACCCATGCGCAATATTCCCTCTCACCAAGAGCCAAAACTCAGATGAAGACAACTCATGCAAAGCGTTCCCCCTAACTCAATGCAATAACACAAAGCTCCACAATAAGACTCCCCCTAACTCAATGTAATTTAAAATGAATGTACACACACAAATGCACAAAGACAAGTATGCACTAAACAAGCATTCAAATTAACAATATTTGTCAAAAAGACATGTCCAAGCACATATTATAGTGAATTTTTGCATAATGATATCGAGGACTCTCATGATAAGGCATAAATCATGAAGTATGTGAGCACACACGGAAAAATACTTGAACACACAACGAGAGGACACTTCTAATGCATGAGATATAAAAAGCATGAAAACTATAAAAATGCACCATAATAATTTTATGCTCTTGAATATCAAAGAAAGCAAAGAGAATTCTACAAGAAACTCATCCTCTCAAAAATCATGCCCCCCCTTACTAAATGCACTACTAGCACGGACAACAAGCATACATTGAAATGAGATGCATTTATGCATTCACACAAGAACAAATGCACGCTACCTCACAACCTAAGACAAGAACAAAACTCCTCTTAGCTATATGCACGAATGAACAAGGACTCCCCCTTACCATATGTATATCATGAATGAACAATCAAGCATGCAAACAAAAATAAAATATTGAAACTCAACTCTCAAAATAGCAAGCTAAAGCATAAGAGAGATAATATGTCAATTATGGTCATTGAAACAAGGAGAACACAAAAGGCAACCATAGAGCAATGCAAAAACATGTTTATATCATTAAGCAATATATGAATCAAGCAAATATCATGCTCTAAGCTACCAAGGTGTAAAAAGTGAACTCCGTAAGTTTGATCCAAGACCCTTTTAGATGCCAAGAGATTCCTTAACCAATTAGAATACTCACAAGATCGATGAATGAAGTCAAACCATAAGTCATTTGGACCTAAAGACTTAACGCACAAATCCCATTACCGATTCTTATGAACTCCAAGAATAATATACAAACCTAAGATGGTGCAATAATTAGGTAGCCATTTGCCCATTGTGCGAGATCAAGAAAAAGGGGGTGCACTAGAGCAACAAACCCCAAACTAGAAATGAAAATTTTCATTTTTTTTATTTTGTATATTTTTTTTTTCAAATTTTTTTTTTGGATACAATCTAACACAAAAATGATCTCACTCTTTTATGCAACAAGGGAAGCTTTCACTCTAATCCCTAAGCGGTTAGCTTGAAATGAATCAATGGGGGAAAGCATCTAAAAGTAAGCCTCAAACATTTGGTCAATCAAATATCCAACCAAGTAAAATTCAACCAAGAAATAATCAAGGACCCCTTAGACACCGAAAGAGTCAAGTCCCAAAAGAGTGTGTACGAGTATTTAAGACCATGATATTCATACGTTCCAAGCAATCACTTCATGATGTAAACAAGAATATATAGCTACATGATCACATAAAGTGCCTAAAATGCTCAATGCTCAAAATTTATAAGCTCTCAAACTTACCCTTAAGCTTACTTCAAAAAGGAGAATAATTCAAACCATGCAAGCACATGGACAAAGCATGCAAATCCTTATGAGAGAGAATCTAATGCAAACAGACAAGCATCCAAAAACGTAAGAATGCACACACTAAAAAAGCAAATACGCTCAAAACGCAAAGCTAATCACATGTCATAAAAAGAAAAAGAGAAAACTAAATAGACTCAAAACAAGAACACATGCTCACTCTAGACTCAATTATGACATGAAGCATACAAGAGTGAGATGCAACCCAAACAACCACTTAATCAATATTTGTTAACCCAAAAGACTTCCTAAGGTACTTAAACCTAATGAAATCCAAGGGTTTAGAGAAAATAACTGTTTTTTGATCAAGAGTAGGGATGCAAACATGAGAGATGACACAATCTGTTATATAATTGCGAATGGAGTGAAAATGAATGTCAATATGTTCGGTCCTAGAGAGTGGAACCGAATTCTTAGATATGAACGCAATACACTCAACCTTGACGGATAACGGGGACACACAATAATGATACTTATTACACCAAGCAACTAAGAAAGTCCCTAAGTAAAAATAACCGCCCAAGGTGCACTCACGATCATCAACACTTCCTCCCCAATCAATATCGGAAAAAGTGGCTAAGTCATCATTCATACTTCGAATACACCACAACCCAAAAGATAGAGTACTCAATGCAATAGAAAATAACCCTCATAACGGAGATCAAGTGAGACTCCTTAGGGTCCGATTGAAAACTAGAACAAACATCAACAAAAGGATGCAAAATCACAACATCACTCTCAATCTTTCTCACAGGCAAGTTTAAGTCTACTCCTCCTTGGACAAACTCGGAATACAAAAGACAAATGGTCAAATACTTATACCAAGCCAAAGGGGCTTGTTTAAGACCATAGAGATCCTTTAGAAGAAAGTACACATAAGAGGGAATAGAATAATCCATAAAGCCCTCACCATAATCAAGTTTGGGCACGTCTCTAACCACCTCATACTTAGTGATATCCACGATATCTCTAGACTCCTTGCTCTCAACACTATAAGAAGAATCGGGCAATGATTTAGGAGAAACAAGAGAATCGAGGGTAGCAACTAACAAGGAGACACTGGAATTATCCTCACATGGCTCATGGGCAACAATATCACAAACCTCATCTTCACTATTATCTACCCAAGTGACCTTAAGACCCTTTTTAGTTTTTATCTTGACACTACTCGAGGGATTGGAAGATTTACCTAGTTCACTAGGTTTCCTACAAGTCACAAGTCTCTTATACTTCTTAATAAACAAAGCAAGCTCCTCATTGTCTAAGCTCTCATCATCATCACACGAGTCATAATGTTCTTCATGAGTAGAATTAAAAACAAAACCCTTACTAGACTCAAAAATAGGCTTAGAGGGTTCGGAGTGCGAAAAGTCATTTTTCATGATTGGAAGTAAATTGTATATATATATATGAAAAACAAGGGGAACAACAAAGGAGCTCGATGGAGAGCTAAATTTTTATGCATCTCATGGCATCGAACTTCTCGATAAAGTCTTCCACAGAATAGGAACTCAATTTATTTAGACATTTGATTCAGAGAGCAACCCTAATTTTGGCCAATTCAACACATTCTTCCCAGGCTGAGACCTTGTTGTTGAAGATGGGGTCATCTCTCGATTTCCAAATTGACCAGATGATAGAGAAGAAGCAGCAAATCCAACATTTCTTTCGAGATTTCTGAAGGATGCAGAGAACCAAAATGGGGAGAGGGATGGCAAGTTTGGGGGACAGACCCAAGATATGTGCCTTCATCTGAGTATCGCTGACTAGATGTTCCAGGCAAAATTGCAGAGCAAGAGGAGATGTTGTGGGGATTCTCCGGGTGATAGGCATAAGGGACAGAGGTCTTGGCTAATGGAGGTGATATTACATCTGGAGAGAGTGGATCTTGATGCAATTTTGTTTTGCAAAGCAAGCCATGCAAAGATTTCAATCTTAGCGGGACAGAGGTTCTTCCATATATTAAGCGAATTGGGTTCTTCCATGCGGTTTTGAAGAGCTAAGGATGAGCATTTATATTCCAAACCCAAGACCAATTGGTGATAGGTTCAGTAGGAGAAGGAGCAGTGGCTAGATTATAAGCAACTTTAGGACACAACACACCAGAATTTGAGTTCCACATATAAAAATTATTTTTCCTCACTAAACCACCAAATGGGAGTGCCTCTAATAAGGTAAAGTATGGAACTAGGGAGCACGAAAGATAACTCATTAAAATTCCACTGGCCATCAATCCACACATCGTCACTAACTCAAAGAGATAAATCAGTATGGGTTAGGGGCTCATCAATCGTAGTTCTCAAGGCACCACTACCTAACTAGTTACCTATCCAAAATAAGTTGATCATCCCATTGTGAACGACCTTCCTACAAAAACTTTATATGTAAATCTTTGTTGTGTAGGACACATGATCTTAAGTACATACCTTTATAGTGAATTTACGACAAGGACATAAATTTTCATGAATATTCCTCATAAGGATCCTTAATGCTTTGACGCAAGCATATGAAGCAATCTGCTTTCTCGATCCATCCTACCCAAATATTAGGAAGAAACTCAACAAATGAATCACGAAAATTTGATATGGATGTCTAAAGATGAAAAATATCACCACTATAGTAGCTTAAGTCTGAAACACATCGTAAACAAATCTTCACATTTGGTCACGAAAAAGGAAGAACATTCTTTACATTGGTGGTGTAAACCCAAGTTTCCTCGAAATCTATTACATTGCAACATGTGTCCAAACACTGGTTCCAAAAGGTAGAAGATAGATACATGGCGCAATATATACAATCAATTTGGAGAAAACTTTGGTTTACATGCTAGTGGAAAGAATGTTCTCTACAAAAAAGGATGTGTAACCAATATAAGAATTAGAGGAAATAAAATTTGTTACATCTTACATACGATATTGAAAATCATATGAAAAATATCAAAAAAAATTATCTGAAATCTTTAGATACGTACAGTCATAGTAGATAAAATTTGTTAACATTTATTAAAATTCTATATGAAATAGGTGAGTCCTAACATCGTTAACATTTGATTATGTATAATTTCAAATACAACTGAGAACGTCTCAATCATTACGTGACCAAAAATCAATGCTGAGATTATTAATACATGTTAGAAAAGAAGTTATAATTTATAACTCATGAGCTAAATGATTGTCATTTGGTAGCAAAGTATTGAATCTTTTATCACAATCAATTCATATATGATTGAACTCATATGATTGGTCAGGTACTAATTATTTTTTTTGCCAAATAGTCATTCGAAAGTTGTAAATCTATATATATTATTTCCACTTGATGCAACTATAATTGACTTCACGCGTATTATAAAATACTATTAATTGGATGACCGGCGAAATTTTTATTAGGATAGTTATGTGGCAAAAATAAAACTTCAACATGATTCAAACTCACTATATTCTTAATAGTTGAACATGATTCTATGCAAATCTTTGTTGCGTAGGACACATTCTTTTAAATAAGTAGTTTTTTTTTTTGAATTTGCAACAAGGGTCTGAATTTGCATGAATATACCTTATGAATATTTTGTTGCGAGGTAAGCAATCTAATTTTTTTGATCCATCCTGCCAAAAAATTAGCAAGAAACTCGACAAAATGAATCATGAAAATTCGATATGGGTGTCTAAAGATGAAAAATATTAGCACTAGAGAGCTTAGGTCTGAATCACATAAAAAAAATTGCATTTGGTGATAAAAAAAAAAAGGGTGCATGCCCGGTATGAGAATTAGATGAAATATTATATCTTACGTATGGATATTAAAAATCATAGGAAAAATGTCAAAAATTAGTTGAGATGTTCAGATATAGATAACAAAAATTTAGCATTTATTAAAATTATTTGATTATAACTAATTTTATGTACAAGTAACAAACTTCTCAAATTGAAGTACAAAACTATCCAAATTATTTGAATAAAACTCGTCTTCAAAAAAAAAAAAAACGCATTAGTGCTGCAGCCGCTCCGACTAAACTGATCATTGGGCTAATATATAGTATAGTATTAAATGTTTACAATCCTGACCGAAATCAACCAAGGGCCTGTAGTCCAACAATTATTTCTTGGTTTTCCAATAAGGGAGATTAGGGTTCGAGCCTCGACAGTGGGGTTTGGGGTTAAGGGCTATGGATAGCTTCTGGACTAACTCACTAACTTTCCCACTAATTCCCCACTGATGTATATCGAATGGCAAAAATAAAAATAAAAATAACTGACCGAAATCCAATGCCATTTGGTGCCAAAGAATTCAATATTCATCACAAACACTGGTTCAGAATCTATATTTTAATTGAATTCTCACGAGTGGTCAGATAATAAATTACGCACTTGCAGACGTATTGTGAAATACTCCCTCTGTTCCAAATTGGTCCTTTTTCATTATTTGGGACATCTTAAAAAATTATCTATATCTTCTAAGTTTTTATATTTAATACGGTGGCATTTGATAGATTTTGATTAGTTTTATTAAATAAATAAATTTTTTGAAATAAAAAAAAACATTATAGATTGTGAGATATAGAAAATTTTTTGAGTGACACGACTGTCTAAAAAAGACTAACAATTTAGGACGGAGGGAGTAGTATAGACTAACAATTTAGGACGGAGAGAGTAGTATTGAATTGCGCTGAAAACTGTACTTTGAATAACTATGTGGCTGAGATAAAACTTCAAACAAGATTGTTATTGTACTATATTCCTCATAGGTGAACATAATTGTATGCAAATCTTTGTTGCGTAGTGCACATGATCTAATTAATGAGCAACGGTCGTTATGGACCATCTCAATCGGAGAGATTAGATCACACCCTTCTTTGCGAAAGTGTTATCAAATTTGAGACAAAGACATTCCTCATATTAAGGATCTTTGAGGTTAACTTGTTGGGAGACAAAAAAATCTATTTTTGCAGTCCATCCAATGAAGAAAAAATCAATAAATGAATATTAATAAGCAGTCCATCCAATAAAGAAAAGTCAAGGTATGAGTCGTGAAAGTTTGATTTGGATTTTTTCTTAAAATGATACTAGAAAAAATATTACTATAATAATTTCTTATTTAAGCTTAGGTTCGAATAACATTAAAGAGCCGATTTCAGTTCGTGATTAAAGAAATGCGTGTTTTCAAATATAAGAATAAGAGACAAAAAAAAAAAGAAAAAGAAAAAGAAGTTAGCGGCTAAAAAATATGGATATTAGAAATGATATCAAAAGAAAAACTAAAGATGTTTAGGTATAGTTAATGTTTGTAATTAAAGGGGAACTTAAATAATAGTCCTCCAACTACTCTGAGCTTATGTTATCATCATGTCCTTTTTTGGAGTTATGTTTTCATCCCGAAATTTAAATAAACCTAGTATTGCCCTTTATCTATATATACAACATATTTTAAAACGGATGGAAATTGGATGAATTTCAAAATCTGGAGGACCATCCCCATAATTTAGGGATTGAGGATAATCCAATCCCCTTATTTAAGCTACAAGTCGTCATCCATGTTTAAACCTAGAGAAGAAATTCTAAAACCCATAATTTGGGATGAAATTCTCACCCAGGCGGTCCCAAATCGACATCCTAAACCTTCAGTCCTTGATATCTCAAGTCTCCGTCGACAATCATGGGAACCACATCGATGCCAACAATCGATCCTTGGAACCATGGCGATCGCGGTGCAACGTTGGGTAGCGACCAAGGAATGGGTTGAGTTGGATTGATCAAGGTTTGAGGAGTAGAGAGTTTGGGGTCTTTATTCAAGCAACAAGAAACGAAAAAGGGGGGGGGGGGGGGGGGGGGGGGGGGGGGGGGAGGAGGATGAGGAGGAGGAGGAGAGAATACTAGCAGCCATGGCCGCCGCCCCCTCCTTCGGCGATGGCGGCAGCGGTTTTTAAGTGTTTGTGTGTGTGTGTGTTTTTTTTTTTTAGAAAGAGGGAGTAGAGATAGAGACATACCAAGTTATTAGATTGCAAAAAAAATTGGATTTACTATTCTCTATACTGTATTAACCATATTTACTGAGATCTATCTAATTTTTACCATGACCACCTAAAAAAGGGTGTGACCATATTCTTCTACGATTGTTTGTTAATTTATCATCTTTCCTATTATGGACACATTTTTACCATGACTATTCTTAATTTTACCATATTAAATTGATAGAGACATCAGTTTTTTTTTTATCGGCAAAAATAATTTCATTCATCACGAAAGAATCGGGATACAAAATGAAATCAGCAAAAAACAGTAGGAAAAGAAATGCATTGAGCAACTTCTTCTCGTGAGATCTTAACCTACTTCTTCGCCTCTCGATTTTTTTTTGAAAAAGCTGTTGGCAAGATGCCAACAACACATCCTATGGGATAAGCCCAAAATAACACCTACTATTTAAATCAAACCTCAAATAAGCAAAAAACCATTAAATATTGGGTGGCCCACCTCAATCATCCAACCCCAAAACCCTAGCCCCTACCAGCTCCGACGTCGCCGCACCAGCCCCATAGCCGCGGACCACCTCTTCATCACCGTTGCCCCTCATCCCATAACTCCAACTCCACCACACTAGCCCCATAGTTGCCGATCACCTCTGCTTCTTTTCATCACTTCCGCTTCCAACTCCAAGCATCCAACTGCATCTCCAAACCGCCTCCCCTCACGGAAAACCACCCAATCACCACCAAAGCCGCTAACCTCAGACCCACCACAACGCCAAACCGGATAACCACCGCCCACCACCAAAGGAAACGCCCCTATGCCGTAAAAAAAGAGTGAAGAGAGGAGAGGTTCAAACTTATTCCAAGACGCCAGAAACAAAAGCAATTAAAACCCAAACCAGAACTACCCAAACGCCGCTGATAGGCGCGTGGTAAGCTTGCTTATCAGGCACCTAAGTAGGGTGATTTAGCACGTTAGGTGTGGGTTTTAAGCTTTATTTTCCGTTTAATGCATGCACAATGTTGTTTCTGTTATTTTGTGAAGTTTTCCAGGTATTTTGGTTTTTGGGCATGAGTGTGTGCATGGCTTGAAGTGGAAGCGCGGGAGAAAAGGCTTGGAAGTTGGGTTTTGAAAAGTGCAGACGAAACAACTCGGTATCGATACCCTTTATAGTAGTATCGATACCAATCAGCTATGAAGGAACAAGTTTGGAACCAGAAGGTCTAGTATCGATACCTTTATAAGGGGTATCGATACCTATGTCGTATGCCAAGTCAAGGAGTCAACGGAAGCAATTCGGTATCGATACCCCTATAAGAGGTATCGATACCGATCGGTTATGTAGCCCAAACGATGGCGTTTCATTGGATTTTAAGGGTGTCCACTATAAATACCTACTTCTTATCATTAATTAGGGTTCGAAATTTTTAGTAATTTTCTGCACTTTGGAATTTGGCGGCTACGGTTTTGAGAGCTTTCTTCATTTAGCGTTTTCGCATTCGAGTTTGTTTTTGGTTTTGGAAGAACTTCAGCTTTGGATTGGTGTTGCGTATTCATAATCAAGTTCGATTGTCTTTTCCGTTGAATCTACGGTACCGCGTGCTTTTGTTTTTATATATTTAATTCTTCGAACATGTTTAGATCTAGGTTTCAATTGATTTCTGTCGTTACTAGAACTATGAGTGAGTAGTCGTATAGAGTACGGCTGCGGGGCGAAAGCGCCCACGCCTAGCCTCATCTACATTTAACCACGTGGCCGAATTCACAATTTTCAAGCAATTTTGAGAACCAGAACCTCTTCTAACGAACAAACCCAGGCATTACCGGAATTCAAATGCGCATGGAATCTGGTGACAGGTGGTGCGCATTTGTTAGGAAATCCTTCTTGTTTTCTAAAATCAGTAAAAAGGTAATTGTGGCCCGAGTAAATATAGGTGAAATTAGGCGTGGATGCCAGGTTCCCTCAGCTTTACTCTCTTGTTTAATTTGCATCTAGTCAATTTAGCTTGGTATTGTAGTTAATTAAATCTCATCAAATCAAGGGGTGGCTACCTAAGAGCCAGTTAAACTGCAATTTCACACTTTCGAGTCAACACTTAAGTCGTCTCTGTGGTTCGACTCCGGTACTTCCGGAATTATTGTGCTACACTGGTCGAGAGTCCTACGCTTGGGACGCGTCTTTATTTAGTCTTATTTATAGTCACCTGGTCGGTCAAGCATTTTTGGCGCCGTTGCCGGGGACGGCAGCGAGTGTTCGGAAGTGTAGAGTCGTAGCTTAGTTTGTCTTTGAGTTAGTCATCATAGGTAAGGGTAAGAGGGGTTCTCCCAAACAGGACCCTCTTTATTTCCGTGACCCTACAAATCGTCTAGTTCGACGAGAAAAGGGGTCAGGTCGGTCGGTGTCACCTAGTGGTTCATCTTCTAGTTCGGGGTTAGACCTAGCTCACGCAGAGTCTATCCCTATTAGCGAGATTTTTATCGATTTACCTTTTGAGTCAGTTAGTGTTAGTAATCCACTTTACGAGTCAGAGTCAGAGTCTGCACCAGAGGTAGGTGATATGGCTGATCAGCAAGTTGTGCAACAGCCATCTTTAAGGCAACATCTTTACCCTGAGAGGTCCACTCCTGAAGGACCCATTGTTTTTCCCCGAGAGACACAAGAGGCACGAAATGCTTTCACTGTTAAACCCGGGGTCCTGAACAGCCTCCCTACTTTCCACGGGAGGGAGTGCGATGACCCTTATGAGCATGTGCGGACATTTGAGGGATTGGTGCGCAACATCGCGTCCAATACCCAATACGAGAATGCATGCCTCAAGCTGTTTGAGGCAACACTTAAGGAGGGTGCGTTAATGTGGTTTAGGATGCAGAAGTCTCAATCTCTCACCACCTGGGCGCAAGTGCGCGACACTTTCTATAGGAAGTACTTCTCTGAGGCTAAGTCTATGAGTTTTAGGCGTCAGATCCAAGGGTTTAGACAGGAGAGAGGCGAGTCATTTCTTAAGGCTTGGGAGCGTTTTAAGGAGTTGATCCTCCGATTGCCACACCATGGCTTTGAGAGGATTCAACTAGTCGAGTTTTTCCACCTGGGTCTCAACGCTGAGACCATTCAGCATATAGAGTATTCTTGCAAAGGGGACGATTTCTTGTCCAAAACAGCTGACCAGGGGTGGGATTTCTTAGATGACTTAGCTGATAAACAGAGGGCCTTAGAACCATCTGATTTTGACCGAGCCGGACCTTCAGGGTCCACAATTGTCCCTGTCACCATTCGTGACCAGCGACTTCAGGCTCAAGTTGAGAAAATGGCTCAGAGGTTAGAAGAATTAGAAGTGAGACAGTCTAGGCCAGTTCATGAGGTTAGTGTAGAGGAAGTTTGCGTGTGGTGTGAATGCAAAGGGCATATCGCAACCGCTTGCCCTGGGTTTCTAGCAGCCAAAGGGGCAAGTCAGTTCAATCAGGAGGAGGTAAATGCGGTTAGGACTTGGGATCCCTATTCTAATACTTACAATCCGGGATGGAGGGATCACCCTAACTTTGGGTGGTCGGAGGCCAGACCTGCAAGTGGAGGCCAAGCTCAACCCCTTGCGCTGCCTCCGCCACAGCAATTTCCTCAGTCCCAATCTTTCAGGCCCCCGCAGGGCCAAGTCATTCCATACCACTACCAGCAACAGCCTGGTAGGGGGGCAGGTCCATCCACTCGTGGTCCTCCCCCAGGTTATTCCCAGATGATGGCACGAGACCACAAGTTAGAGGAGAATGTTAATTCCATGATGCAGTCTCAGATGTCATTTCAGACCGAGACAAGGCAGCAGATAGGGGCCCTTACCACACAGATGTCACAACTCACTGCCATCATTAGTCATATGCAACAGGAGAAGGGCAAATTTCCAGCTCAGGGGAGCACGGCGGGGGCCCATTACTTAGGAAATCCTTCAGGTCAGAATAACCAGAATCAGAATTAGGAGGACGCCAAGTCGGTCACTATTCTCAGAAATGGGAAGGAGATCGACAAGTCCATTCAGCCAAAGCAAAAACCAGTTCCACCCCCGGAGTTGGTTGATGCACCACGCGGAAATCCTGAGAGCGTTGAGAAATTACCTGAAGTGGCGGAGCCTGCTGACGCGGCTCCCACGACCCAAACGCCGCTAGCAGTACCATTAGCTCCATTTCCCCACAGGCTGGCGGTGAAGCCTAAGCAGAGCATGAACCATAAAATGCTCAAACTTTTTAAGAGGGTGCAATTCCCTATTACTTTGATGGAGGCAATAGAGTCTTTCCCGCAGTGTGCGAAGGTGCTGAAGGACCTTTGCACGACTAAGCGCCAGAATCAGAACAACGTAGTTCTGACGGAGCAAGTGAGTTCCATCCTTCAGACTGAGATTCCTGCCAAGTGCAAGGATCCAGGATGTCCCACCATACCCATAGAAATTGCAGGGCATACTTTTGATAAGGCATTGTTGGATTTGGGAGCGAGTGTCAATTTGCTCCCATATTCAGCATTTTTGAGATTGGGCCTGAGAAATCTTAGAGAGACCCCCGTCACACTCCAGTTGGCAGACCGGAGTGTTAGGGTACCGAAAGGGGTAGTGGAAGATGTATTAATTCGGGTGGGTGAGTTCCATTTTCCTGCGGACTTCATTGTCCTTGATATTAGCCCAGGTCCCGAGGTTCTAGAAAAGACTCCCATCATTCTAGGTCGTCCTTTCTTAGCCACTTCCAATGCCGTCATGAACTGTAAAACTGGCAAGGTCCAGTTATCTGTTGGCGAGGATAGGATGGAGGTAGATGTTTACAGCGTTAGCACTTTGGGCAAAGATGATAAGGAGATAGAGGAATTGTGTTTGATTGACACGCTCATTCAGGAGCACATTGATACAGTCCTTTATAAGGATCCTCTGGAGGTGGCACTTACCACTGAGGAGGTTTCATTTTTAGAGTCGGCAGAGGTAGGCACTTTCCGTGATATGTTAGAGGTGGAGGATGAGTGCAAGGATTTATGTGGGGTCACTCATGACCTAATGTTTGAGCCCTTGGGCAACCCTCCACCCAAGGTCCTTCCGTCTTTAGTCCAGCCACCCAAATTAGAGTTGAAACCTCTCCCGGACACGCTTAAGTACGTTTTTCTGAAAGGCAACGACACGTATCCGGTAGTGATCTCTTCAACCCTCGAGGAAGATCAAGAGAGGAAACTGCTTCATTTGCTGAGAGAGCACATAGGCGCACTAGGATGGACCATAGCTGACTTGCATGGTCTAAGCCCCACGGTGTGTACACACCGAATCATTCTCGAGGATAGTGTTAAGCCATCTAGACAGCCGCAGCGGCGTTTGAACCCAAACATGAAAGAGGTGGTTAGGGCTGAGGTACTTAAGCTTTTAGATGCGGGTATTATATACTCGATTGCCCATAGTGAGTGGGTCAGTCCAGTACAGGTTGTGCCAAAGAAGGCTGGAGTCACAGTGGTGACCAATGAGGAAGGTGAGCTAGTGCCGACTAGGATTCCCACGGGTTGGAGAGTTTGCATTGATTACCGGAAGCTCAATGCGAGCACCCGGAAAGACCACTTCCCTCTCCCTTTCATCGATCAAATTTTGGAGAGGGTAGCTGGTCGAGCTTTCTATTGTTTTCTAGATGGGTACTCAGGGTACAACCAGATAGAGGTTGCATTAGAGGACCAGGAAAAGACCACATTTACCTGTCCATATGGTACTTATGCATACCGTCGCATGCCCTTTGGGTTGTGCAATGTGCCTGGTACCTTTTCCAGGTGCATGATGGGGATTTTTAGTGATATGGTTGAGAAAATTGTAGAGGTGTTTATGGATGATTTCTCGGTCTTCGGGGACTCATTTGATGAATGCCTCGAAAATTTAGGTATGGTCTTACAGAGGTGCGAGGAGAAGCATTTAGTGCTGAATTGGGAGAAGTGCCATTTCATGGTGACCCAAGGGATTGTGTTAGGGCACATCGTGTCCTCCAAGGGTATTGAGGTGGACAAAGCTAAGATAGACTTGATCCGTAATCTTCCTACTCCTAAGTCTGTCAAAGATGTGCGATCGTTTCTTGGACACGCTGGTTTCTATCGGCGGTTCATTAAGGATTTTAGTGCTATCTCTCGTCCATTGTGTCAACTGTTGGCAAAGGATGCACCTTTTGTTTGGTCTGAAGCATGTGAGGAGGCTTTTCTTAAGTTGAAGCGGAGTCTCACGACTCCGCCTATTGTGCAATCCCCTGATTGGAGTCTTCCCTTTGAGTTAATGTGTGATGCTTCCGACTATGCGGTCGGAGCAGTTTTAGGACAGAGGAGAGGGAAAGACCCATTTGTGATTTACTACGCTAGCAAGACACTTAATGAGGCACAAATGAATTACACCACCACTGAGAAAGAGTTGCTAGCTGTAGTGTTTGCCTTAGATAAGTTTCGGTCCTATCTGGTGGGCTCGCAGATCACGGTGTTTACCGATCATGCAGCCCTGAAATATTTGATGACCAAACAGGATGCGAAAGCTCGCCTAATCCAGTGGATTCTGCTACTGCAGGAATTCCACCTTGTGATTAAGGATAAGAAGGGGGTCGAGAATGTCGTCGCAGACCATCTGTCTCGCCTAGAGTTTGAGGATCCCACCGTTGACCTTCCCATTAGAGATTCCTTCCCAGATGAGCAGTTGTTTGCTGCTAATGAGTGCCCGTGGTACGCTGATATCGCCAATTATTTGGTGACTGGGCAGATCCCTTCTCATTGGTCTACCCAGGAGAAGCAGCGATTTTTGAGGAGTGTCCGCCAGTACATATTCGATGACCCTTACTTGTTCAAATACTGCGCGGACCAGATTGTGCGTCGATGTGTCCCTGAGTCTGACCAGCAGAGGGTCATAGAGTTCTGTCATAGTGAGGCATGTGGGGGTCACTTCTCGGCAAAGAAGACCACCGCCAAGATTTTACAGTGTGGGTTCTGGTGGCCCGATATGTTTAAGGGTGTCCATTTGTTTTGTAGGTCATGTGACCGTTGCCAAAAGCTGGGCAACTTATCTGCGCGTCATGAGATGCCCCTCAGACCTATTTTGGTTCTCGAGGTATTTGATTGTTGGGGCATCGATTTTATGGGTCCATTTCCTATGTCTCATGGTTATGAGTACATCCTTTTGGCAGTGGACTATGTGTCTAAGTGGGTAGAGGCGATCCCCACCAAGTCTATGGAGTCGAGAGTTGTGCTAGAGTTTCTTAGGGCACACATTTTGTCAAGATTTGGCGTGCCACGCGCCATTATCTCGGACCAGGGCACGCATTTCACGAGTCGGTCGTTTGAAAAGTTAATGGGGGAATTTCACGTTACTCATAAGGTATCCACATCATACCACCCCCAAACTAATGGGCAAGCCGAGTTAGCAAATAGAGAGATTAAGAGGATTTTAGAGAAGACCGTAGGTGTGACTAGGAAGGATTGGTCCACTAGGTTGAACAATGCGTTGTGGGCCTACCGCACTGCTTACAAGACCGTGTTGGGTGCCTCACCCTATCGGCTCGTTTATGGTAAGGCCTGCCATCTGCCTGTAGAATTAGAGAAGAAGGCTTATTGGGCCATTCAGAAAGTCAACTCTAGTTTGATTGAGGCGGGTGAGCATAGGAAATTGCAATTGAGTGAGCTTGAGGAGCTCAGAAATGACGCGTACGAGAACGCTAGTATTTATAAGGCGAAGGTTAAGGCGTACCATGATAAGAATATTCAGCGCAAAACCTTTCGGGCTGGTCAGAAAGTGTTACTCTATAATTCGCGACTTCATATTTTTCCAGGAAAGTTGAGGTCCCGTTGGGATGGTCCCTACCTCGTAGTCCATGTGTACCCAAATGGGTCAGTCGATGTCCGTGACCTTAAAGATGATAACGTGTTCAAAGTTAACGGGCAGCGTCTCAAACCTTATTTGGAATTTTTGGAGGTCGGCGAACCTGATGAGGAGTTGGTCGATCCTGTTTATTCGGACGACCCCGTTGTGTAGGCGTGTCGGTTCCGCTTTACTTTGACGGGTAGCTCACGCGTACCGTGCTCTTAATTGAGTGTGGACCCGACCCCTGTTTAGGGGTACCCATCATTGACTTGGGTTCTATAGCTTCACACGCCGCTATTAAAAGAAGGATCGTGTGCCCAGCCCCGGTTAGTAAGGGCGACTGTGTTGTGTCAAATCTGTTTTTTTTTTAGAAAAAAAAAAAAAAAAAAAAAGGGTCCGGTATAGCCACCTAATTTCTAGCCTTAAATATGCGTATCTGGGTTTCTAACAATCTTATTGCCGTGTCTCGGATAGTCATAAAAGACGATTGGCTCTAATTTCTTTAAGGAAAAACCTTGAGAAATTTAACCTGTTGAGTCATGACTTACCCGGGATTGTTATGATGACCTTCTCTACGCATATTTAAGTGAGACATTTAGGAAGAAAAGTAGTACCCGTACCTTTCACGTGACGAAAGTGGTGGTTTTGTTTATTTATTTATTTTATGTGTTGTGGCCTGGCTTCCCGATGCGGGCAGTACTGACATCATTTGTTGCCTAGTAGGCCGTTGGTCCTTGCGTCTTTTTCAGGTCTCGATCCGGCGAGCGGCTCTGCTGTCGACCAGCAACATTGATGGCAAATTCCCCATCCACCGGCCGGGGTCGCGATGGTTGGCCACCATCCGTCGGTCCATCTCTTTCCCCTTTGCTATTCTCTTTTTCTGTTTTGTCTTCATGCTCTAAGGACAGAGCAATTTTCAAGTTGGGGGAAGGGGTGTACTTTGTACACGTTATTTTTGGTTTTTGAGCGTTGTTAGTAGTTTAGGGGTCATTTGCAAATTTCTGGTTAATTTTTGAGTCTGGGGATACGATGGTTACGCTTGTTTGTATGAGTTAGGTGAGCATGCTAGATTTTTGTCTCGTTGATTGCCTGTTAACTTGTTCACATGCATATATTTGACATCCATATTTGAATATTTTCCACACCAGAAGCAGATTTGAGTAGGTGTTCCCACGTTGTGCACAGTATGTCCTTAAAGCATCCCATGTTTCCTTGTTTTTCACTTCCCGCATTCGCATAAAATAGTAGGCGTTTGAACCTCATATCATGAGCTGACTATTGCATATGCATGTGTGAGAGTTGGTGACGTGCTTAGGGGATGAAACAAGGCCATTTTTGCATGATTAGACCAGTATACGTGTCCCATTGATCCCATGTTTACCCAGTCGGTGTCAGTTCCTGTGTCGAACTTAGGAAACCGGTGTTTGGGTGGTGTGTCAGCAAGGTGGTCCAACTCTGTGTACATCTTTAGAGACCTAAATCAATGAATGTGTGGTAAAAGGAAGAATTGGAATGTTGCTTGTGGATGCCATGGTGTTGAGCAACCTTGAACCTTAAACCTTTAACTTTAAGCCCGAACCCCTATTCTGGAAACCAAATTTTTGGTTCTACTAATGAATTCGCATTTACGGAAGAGAGAATGAAGCTTCGGCGATGGAAAAAAATTTAAAAAAAAAAAAAAAAAAAAAAAAAAAAAAAAAAAAGATTTAGCCGATAGGTATCGATACCCCTCTAAGGGGTATCGATACCGATATGCTACGTGGAAAAAAAAAAATAAAAGGAGGCCGATCGGCTCTCCCTCTCTCTCTCTTCTTCCAATCTTCATCTTCTTCTTCTCTTCTCTCTCTCTCTACCCCTCCATAACCACCAACAACCCTACTAAAAACCTACCCAAAACCAACCCAAATCACCACCATCTTCTACCAAATTTCAACCACACCATCCTTTCGTCCACCTCTACCTAAATCCCTGTCTCAAATATCCCTAAACCTTACAAAATTTCTGAATCTGAAAACCCAAAAACCCATTTTTCCAAACCCCTTAACCTTCAACCCATGGCACCTAGGAAGCAAGACACCGGGAAAGCTAAGGCTGGGGCGTCATCCAGCGCTGCGGAGGAGGTTCCAGGAGGTCCACCTCATCCGGGCCGGAAACCGAGACGGGACCGGGCCCAAATCGAGAGGGACGAAGCAATGCAGTGGAGGGAATCGATCACAGGCAGGGGGGTGAAGAATGAAAGACATATAGAGTTAGATGCGGGGTGGCCGGAGCACCACTTGGTGATCGAGGCAGTAAACAATCAAGGTATGTCTTTCTGGTTCGAACCTAATCCGGGTTACAATAATGCTTTAATAGAGGAATTTTATAAATGCATGGTTGTGCCTGAGGCTGGAGCTTTTATGGACCCGGGGGCTCGGATTACTTCTGTGATAGGAAAGACCCCCGTGTTTATTGATGTTAATAAGATTGCTGCTGCATTGAATTATGTGAGGCCCGAAGGGGAGATAAACTTTCCTCGGCCGGTTGATAACCCCATTAACCAGAATTGGGTGAAAGGAGAGATTTATGCAAATAGGAGGGATGCAAGGATCCCTCACTGGCCGGGGAAGTTTAAACCGTCCTATAGGTTTCTCAATCAAGTTGTGTGTTATAATATTTATCCGAGGGGTACTGAGAACAAGCCCCAAGAAAAGGTTGGGAATATTATGTGGGCATTCACTGCGGAGGACACGGTGTGCGACTGGGCTTTATTTATTTTCGGGGAGATGGTTGATTTCAGGGCTGCGTCGAAAAATCTCAGAATGCCTTTCCCGTGCCTAGTGACCACGATTCTTAGGAGGGACGGCGTTCCAGGAACTAAATTTTATACGAATGACAGGTTGGATCCGGGGTACTTGGATTCTACTATTTTGACTCGGAGTAAGGCTCAGATTAAGGGTGGTGGGGAATCAATGCTTACCACACCGTCATCAGAGGCTCCTATTAAGGAGTGGTTTAAGAAGCTGTTTTGTCAGAATGTGGCTATCATTAAGAGCCAGAAGAAGCTGAAACTGGAACAGAGACAGATGGCTAGGAAGCAGGTGGAATTTGATGATCAGTTGAGTTATGTGAGGAAGCATGTTTCAGGAGAGACTTCCGGTCCTTATGTTCCCCGTAGGTGGCCGGAGCTAGAGGTGAGTGACGACTTTGAGGAGCCAGATGAACCAGACGAGGACTCGGATGAGTAGAATGGGCTGAGCGCAGAGTTGGACACGGGTTGGACCTGTTGGTGGTGGTGTTTAGGGTTATGATATTTCATGTGATGTTTGAGGGTTTTGAACTTTGTTATCTTTATGTGTCTGTTCTATGTCGGTGGTGTTAGTTTGTGAGTCGGTGGTTTGAGTCGCACTTGGTTTGGTTTGTGTTATTCCATATGGTGTTTAAACTTTAGTAGTATTATGTGATGTTAATGTTTGTGGTTATCTGTGTTGGTGACGGCCATGTTTGGGTAGATTGACCATGAGCTTCTATAGGCCATCACCTCTTGCATGTTGCCCTTTATTTCGTTAACCATGGTCGTTATAAGCTTGATAAAGTCCTTAGTTGATCCGATGCACGTCTCTTAACTCTCTTGCACGTATGTGTTATGTTGAATTATGAATATGTGGTATCTGGATTCGTGAGTTTCCATTGCATATTTTGGTGTTATTTTGACTGGCACGTGGTGATTCTGTTCATCCCACGTTGATCGCCAGGCGCCTCGCATGGGATGTAGAGTGGTTCGGCGAGTTTGAGTGATATTGTGCCACGTGGGAGCATTTTATCTTAAACCTTGTTGAGGAAGGGAATTATTTGAATTCTAATTGGAGCGTGCATGTGATCGAGTTATGAGTAATTGGGAGATGATATTTAGAAGTGTCCATTTGATTTTATACAGGTAGCATAACCCTCGTATCCCTGATTGAGTCGATGTTTCTATTTTGTTGTTTTGTTTCGTTCGTTACTAGGGACTAGCAACGCTCAAGTTGGGGGATGTGATAGGCGCGTGGTAAGCTTGCTTATCAGGCACCTAAGTAGGGTGATTTAGCACGTTAGGTGTGGGTTTTAAGCTTTATTTTCCGTTTAATGCATGCACAATGGTGTTTCTGTTATTTTGTGAAGTTTTCCAGGTATTTTGGTTTTTGGGCATGAGTGTGTGCATGGCTTGAAGTGGAAGCGCGGGAGAAAAGGCTTGGAAGTTGGGTTTTGAAAAGTGCAGACGAAACAACTCGGTATCGATACCCTTTATAGTAGTATCGATACCAATCAGCTATGAAGGAACAAGTTTGGAACCAGAAGGTCTAGTATCGATACCTTTATAAGGGGTATCGATACCTATGTCGTATGCCAAGTCAAGGAGTCAACGGAAGCAATTCGGTATCGATACCCCTATAAGAGGTATCGATACCGATCGGTTATGTAGCCCAAACGATGGCGTTTCATTGGATTTTAAGGGTGTCCACTATAAATACCTACTTCTTATCATTAATTAGGGTTCGAAATTTTTAGTAATTTTCTGCACTTTGGAATTTGGCGGCTACGGTTTTGAGAGCTTTCTTCATTCAGCGTTTTCGCATTCGAGTTTGTTTTTGGTTTTGGAAGAACTTCAGCTTTGGATTGGTGTTGCGTATTCATAATCAAGTTCGATTGTCTTTTCCGTTGAATCTACGGTACCGCGTGCTTTTGTTTTTATATATTTAATTCTTCGAACATGTTTAGATCTAGGTTTCAATTGATTTCTGTCGTTACTAGAACTATGAGTGAGTAGTCGTATAGAGTACGGCTGCGGGGCGAAAGCGCCCACGCCTAGCCTCATCTACATTTAACCACGTGGCCGAATTCACAATTTTCAAGCAATTTTGAGAACCAGAACCTCTTCTAACGAACAAACCCAGGCATTACCGGAATTCAAATGCGCATGGAATCTGGTGACAGGTGGTGCGCATTTGTTAGGAAATCCTTCTTGTTTTCTAAAATCAGTAAAAAGGTAATTGTGGCCCGAGTAAATATAGGTGAAATTAGGCGTGGATGCCAGGTTCCCTCAGCTTTACTCTCTTGTTTAATTTGCATCTAGTCAATTTAGCTTGGTATTGTAGTTAATTAAATCTCATCAAATCAAGGGGTGGCTACCTAAGAGCCAGTTAAACTGCAATTTCACACTTTCGAGTCAACACTTAAGTCGTCTCTGTGGTTCGACTCCGGTACTTCCGGAATTATTGTGCTACACTGGTCGAGAGTCCTACGCTTGGGACGCGTCTTTATTTAGTCTTATTTATAGTCACCTGGTCGGTCAAGCAGCCGCCACCCCAGGGACCCACCATCCATACAGCTGTATCACCAATACGAGCCTCAACTCTCCAAGACTACGCAAAACACCAAATAGCTGTGCCACAGAGAGCACCAACCGGATGAATACTGCCGTCCAAGAGCACCGCTGTCACGTTCATAAGATGACACGAGACCCCACCACCTGGAAGTAGCCCAACCTCTAGCCGTTAGGCCAAAACCAAGATCCTCCAACAAGGAAACCGGCAAGGATGGCCAATGGACCGACACACCGTTAGGAAAAGAAGCTGCAGCCAACACTATGGTTCCTGTCAGAACCAAACCAGATGGGTAGTGTAGAAGTCGCAGGAGTGAAACGGAAGATGAGGGGGAGGAGGGAAGAGGGGAGGAGAAGGTGAAGGGGAGAAGCCAGGGGGGAGGAAGAGGCGCTGCTCCCCCCCCCAGGCGGAGAAACCCTAAATGTGGCGGCTATTTTGAAAGCAATAGGGTTAGAGAGAGATAGAGACATCAGTTTACCTTGATTATTTGTAATATCACCATCTTCGTGGACTAATTTTTTCCATACTTGTTGGGCAATGACGAAATGTATCTTAGATTGATCACATCCTCCACAATTATAGTAATTCTAACTGCGAAGCGTTAACCGATGTGGATGTCTTTTTACCATGATTATTCGTACATCTTCATTGACGTGGACTAATTATTACATGGTGTTATTTGATAGATTTCAATTAGTTTTATTAAATATATTTTTTGAAATAAAAAATATAGAAAATTGTTTGAGTGACACGACTGTCTAAAAAAGACTAACAATTTAGGACGGAGGGAGTAGTATTGAATTGCGCTGAAAACTGTACTTTGGATAACTATGTGGCTGAGATAACACTTCAAAAAAGAATATTACTATATTCCTCATAGTTAAACATGATTGTATGGAATCTTTGTTGCGTGGTGCACATGACCTAATTAATGAGCAATGGTTGTTATGGACCATCTCAATCGGAGAGATTAGGGCATCTCCAATACTGTAGTTAAGCTCTGATTTGTGTAAGAAATAAGGTCAGGTAGTTAACATTTTCTCTTTGTTTGCACCCAATGGTATAATTAAAGAAAAGTTAAGATAAGAAAAAGTGGCAAAAATAGGCAGGTAACTAACTGTGACGCTACAGTAAATGTTTGTTTAACTAGGGCCCGCAATAAAAAAAACAGAAGAAAACATTGAAAGGGAAGAGAGAGGGTAGACGCAGGGAAAAAGTAAGAGAGAAGGAAAGAGGATATCGGACCGAGAGAGAGAGGAGACGAAAAGGGTGAAAAAAGGTAGAAATTTGGGTCCCACCTTTATTTGTATTTATAATGCATGTGTACTTTTTTTACATTTTAACAACACTCTAACAACACCATTGCAACACTTCTTACCTTAGCAACACATTTTGTCATAACAACACAAAAATGAGACCCACTTCTTAAAATTTTGTGTCATATAACACCACATTTTTGTCATAACCATTGGAGATGCCCTAATTAGATCACACCCTTCCCTTGAATGTGCTATCAAATTTGAGACAAAGACATTTCTCATATTAAGGATCTTTGAGGTTAACTTGTTGGGAGACAAAAAAATCTATTTTTGCAGTCCATCCAATGAAGAAAAAATCAATGAATGAATATTAATAAGAAGTCCATCCAATAAAGAAAAGTCAAGGTATGAGTCGTGAAAGTTTGATTTGGGGTTTTTCTTAAAATGATAGAAAAAATATCACTATAATAATTCCTTATTTAAGCTTATGTTTGAATAACATTAAAGAACCAATTTCATTATGTGATTAAAGAAATAAAGAATTGGTGTAAGATCTATTATACAATTTTGTATCAACATCCAATTCACTCATTTTTTTCCGAAAGGCCTTATATCCACTCTTTGACATTTTGTAAGGTATGAGGTCAATGAGCCTTTTTTAAGAACCTTGTTATTGGTACCAACCGGAGGGTACCGACTATGTACCGACCGGCATGGGAGAACTCCTTGTGGGTCCCAAACGGTCAATCCGAATCGTTCATCCATCTCAAAATCAAATTCCGAGAGGCCCCAAGCGGGAATCGATGCAATCGGACGGCCCTAAGAGCTCGATCCAAATTCCCCCCATTTTATTCAAAAGAGAACCGTTCATCCATCTCAAAATCAAATTCCGAGGGGTCCCATGCGGGAATCGATACAATTGGATGGCCCTAAGAGCAAAGCCAATGCAAGTGTCAAAATGGCTATAGCCATTGCTATGTTTTGGCACCAAAAAGTTGTTTTTTCTGCTAAAATAGAACCCAGTCTCCAGTGCTTGGTTTTATTTTAGAACCAAACAGTTCCAAATTTAACTAACTTTCCCACCACTTCACTTTTAATTACGCTTTCAACCCCAATTCAACTATGTACATTATTTTGAACCCCGTTTTTTAACTCCCATTCCGAATTATTTTTTAATTACGTTTTTTTTATACATATTTTGTCCTCCACTGATTCAAGCACCATTCTACCCCAGATATTTTCTCATCTAACTTTCTCACCTAACATTCTATCCAAATTTTTCTATATATACACAATTAAACTAGTATATTTGCCACACCATTCTCATCAGCCATATAGATTTTCCTTTCCAAACTAATATCATGAGCAACTTAAGCAGAAGGGTACTGTAGGGAGATTTCGACAAATACAAATGCAGCACAACCAACAAAGGAGTTATGTTGATTCTGTTAGTGGCCGATCTTTCATCCGCCGTGATAGGGCTGCCGCTAACGAAAGAATCCATTTGGATTACTTTTCTGAAGATCCCCTTTTCAATGAAAAAATTTTCTGCCAACGTTTTCGGATGGCTAAACCGTTGTTTGAGAGGATCTTGACTCAACTGCAGCAACACGATGATTATTTCGTCCAAAAGTCCGACGTTGTTGGTGCTGCTGGTCTATCTGGTATCCACAAGATGACTACAGCACTGAGGATGCTTGCGTACGGGATGCCAGCTGATAGCGTTGATGAGTATGTCAAAATCGGAAAAAGTACTGCTATAGAATCGCTCAAGAGATTCTGTAGAGGAGTTGTGGAGATCTTTGAACCAGAGTGCCTGAGGGCACCAGTAATCGGGTCTTCAGTAATGCAAAAATAAGCTCTGCAAATTGCTTCGTCTTGCTCGAGAGTGAAAGATTTTCCTCTTGACGATGCCATAATGATTGTGGAATAATTTTGGTACCAAAATTGGTGCAAATTGTTGTAAGAATTTGGTGCACCCTTGCATTCAAATTTATAGTAGGTGGGAATCAAAAGAGCTGTCGGTGCTAACAAAAGAGCCATTGGGTTAAAAAAAAAAAATCAAAAGAGAGCCGTTGGTGCTAATTTAGCTGTTGATATAGCCGTTTGGAACACTGATGGGACTTTGACTTTGTTGCACTAGCTAATTTTTCACATTACTTTACTAACTTTACCTTTCCTCTTCCAAAACACGTCTCTCTCTCTTCTCCAGTTCACTGTAAATCGAAAAGGGAGAAAACCCAGGGCCGAGCAACCCTACCTCTAATCGGCCGATTGACCCACGAAATTCTCTCTCTTTCTCTCTCTCTCACAAACACTCTCGTTCACCATCAACAGCTGATCAAACCCAATGAAAAAAACGATGAAACCCAACCTCTGATCAGCGTGTTTAGCTTTTTGGGCGTGTTTTCTTTTACGGTTGATGGCAACAATCAAACCCCCCACCGGCATCTTCCTCAGTAATGGAAACAATTCCAGCATATTTTAATTTTCCGGCCACTTTTTGATTATTTTCCGGCAAGATTCTGGTAAGTTCGATGTCCATTTCCCTCCCTTTTTCAGTTGGATGATGAGTTGTCAAGGATGGCTACAGCCATCTTTGGTACCAAGTATCCATTTGTGCTACTTTGCATCTGGATTTGACTATGTGTTGGATTGCTTAGTTCTAAAATTGGTTTCATATGATGACTATAGCACCATTGATAACACTGCATTGGATTTGCTCTAAGAGCTCGATCCAAAATCACCCTATTTCATTCAAAGGATTGACTGTTTAGGACCCACAAGGGGCTACCCAAACACCGGTCGATACGTGGTCGATACCCCTAGATCAATCACTTTTTTCAACAGTAAAAAATGCCCTCAATCCTAGGACTGTTCAAAAAAACCAGTGACCGTGAATCCAGTCCTGACCAAACCGATCCGCACATTTTGGATTTTAACAGTGGATTAATGGTCCAGACACGGATTCAAAAATAAAAAATCGTGACTCGCAGTTCGGACACGGAATTTAATTTTGAAACCATGGATTAACCGATCCAGACCATGAGATTTTTATTATATATAATTTTTTTTAAAAAATAAATATATATGTATAGATAAATAATTTTACCTACTTTTTTTGGAATTATGATATCTGGGTTTTGTGTATGTGACTATCTATTTAGATGTATTTGTTTCACAATGCTCAAGCTCATATTTATAGCCTACTGTGTTTGGAATTCCAAAATGAATTTTAGGTTTTATTTTTTGGCTATCTATTTTGATTCCATAGTGTTCAAATTTAGATTTGGTCAATTAATTTCTTAGAATGTCTGCTCTTTCTCTGTTCTTCTTGATGCTTTATATTCTCATTTAATAACTATACTACTGAAGTGTTTGTTTCAATGTTGAGTTTGAGTTTTTGAATAAGTTGATGATTTTTTTTTAGAATAAATTGAAAATCCATGGACAAATCCGGAACCGATCCGTGACTCGCGCATCAGATTGGAACCAAACCTTGAGACTTTTGAATTGGACACGGATTTATTTTTAAAAAATCATGACTCACGGATTAGGATTGAATTCATGCCAATCCGGACCGGGAGCACCCCTACTCAATCCGCTAGGACTGCAGATTGCCTCTCCCTCTCTAATTGCAAAGCACCGCTCCTCTCTCTCTCTCTCTCTCTCTCTCTCTCTCTCTCTCTTTGAGTAGCCACCAGAGCCTTGCCGATGATCTCTTTCTTCTCCGACGCTACGTCATCGGTCTTTTTTCTCTCTCTACACATAAGAGCTATCACGGTTTGGTCATCGGACAACCAACTTTTCCAAGTTGAATACGACCTCAAAACCTTCCAAATGGGTAACACCGCAGTCGGCATCAGAGTCTGCGACCCCATTGTCCTCTGTATCGCCTCTATATCGCAAAGAAATCCATCGCCGAATTGCAAGATTCCAGGTCCCCATTTAACATAGTCTACATCACTGTAAAAGAGCAAGTTTGATCTCAATCGTATATAAATCCTGAATACAAGGCTATTTCCTATTCTAATTATGTATTAGAAAGGTAAATAAATCAATTCAATTATATACAATAAAGTCAAAGATCAATTCCTAGAATCTCTCCTAGAATCTTGAGAATCATCCTTAACACTCCCCCTCAAGTTGGAATAGATGTTGATTATTCCCAACTTGTCAAGTAGATTCGAAAACAGTGGGAAGCCTAAGGATTTGGTGAAGATGTTTGCTGGTTGCTTTGATGTAGAAATATGGAATGTTTTAATCATTCCGACTTGAATCTTCTCTCTCACAAGATGGCAGTCAATCTCTCTGTGTTTTGTTCGTTCATGGAAAACAGGATTCGAGGTGATGTGAAGAGTTGCTTGATTATTGTAGTACAACTTGACTGGCTGTGAGCGTTTAATGTCCAGATCATGCAAGATGTACCATAGCCAAGTGACCTTACAACAAGTTAACGCCATAGAGCGATATTCTGCTTCTGCGCTTGACCGTGAAACTGTGTTCTGCTTCTTGGTTTTCCAAGATATCAATGAGTGCCCAAGGAATATGCAATATCCTGTGGTTGATCGTCATGTGTCTCGACATCTAGCCCAATCCGCATCACAAAAAGCATTTTAACTGTATTGAACTACTTGCGGAAAGGAAAGGACCTTGTCTTGGTGTGTGCTTTACATAACGCAATACTCGGTGGGCTGCCTCTAGGTGTGGAGTGTGAGGCTTGTCCATGTATTGGCTAAGAATATGTACATCATATACCAAGTCAAGCCGCATGATGGTCAAGTGAATCAATCTCCCAACAAGCCTTCGATAAGAGGAAGGATCACTGATGCATTCACCTTCATTCTGGTTGAGAGACAAATTTTGCTCCATGGGCGAATTGGCAGGTTTGACCCCAAGGTAGCCCGCATCATCTATATCTCAAGTGCATACTTGCGCCGTGAAAGGACAATCCCTTTACTAGAACGAGCAATTTCTATGCCAAGAAAGTACTTCAATTTGCCGAGATCTTTCGGCTTGAATTGCTGCATGAGTTGAGTTTTAGTCTCTTCAGTCTCCTGTAGATTGTTCCCTGCCAAAATGATGTAGTCTACATAAACAAGAAGAGCAGTGAAAGTACTAGCATGGGTTCGAATGAAAAGTGAGTAGTCAGATTAAGATTGATGGAAACCAGCGTGTTTAAGTGCTGTGGATAGCTTGATAAACCATTGGCGGGAGGCTTGCTTAAGCCCATACAAGGATTTGTGTAACTTGCATACCCGTGTCTCCCCCTTTCATCTGAAACCAGGGGGCAAGGACACGTAGACCTCCTACCGTGAAGGAAGGCATTATTGGCATCAAGCTGGTGAAGGTGCCAATTTTGGGTGGCAGCCACGGCAAGAAGAAGGCGAACAATGACAAGCTTAGCTATTGGAGCAAAAGTTTCATGATAGTCCAAACCTTCAACCTAGCTGTAGCCCTTGGCAACCAAGCGAGCTTTGTAACGCTCGACAGAGCATCTGAATGAAACTTGATTTTGTAGACCCATTTGCAGGCAATTGGTTTCTTCCCTGGGGGAAGTAGCTGAAGAGACCATGTGCCGTTGGTTTCAAGGGCAATGTAATTCTTGCGCTCCATGGCATGACACCATTTGGAATCACAAACAGCTTGGGCGAATTTTTTTGGTTCTGTGGCAACTGAAATAGAGGTGGCAAAAGCTCGATGTGCTGGGGGATAGTCTAGTATATGTAAGGGCATGAGATAAAGGATGAGAAGTATCGTCATGAACAGACAACGCCGAGTTAGATGAAGGTAGGGCCCGAGAAGGCAATGAGGGTTCAACATGGTATTGCTGAAGGTAGCCGGTGCACGAGTAGGATGCCGCAACTGTGGTTCAGGGGGTGCCGGAGATTGTTGGTTGGGTGTGGTGGTTGAATATGGAATATTTTTGGGTGGTGTGATAGGTTCATCTGTCTCGGTGGGTGGAGAAGGAGGTGTATGTGGTGTTGGTGAGGGAGGGTCGGTGGATGGGTGGGAAACAGTGATGGATGGGATGGAGTGAGGTGGTGACAGGTCATCATATGTGGTGGGTTGGGTTGGAGGGAGCACAGGTGGAGTAGTAGCGTGGGTGGAGGAGTATGGAAACACATGCTCATGAAATAGGACATCACGAGATATGAGAATTTTTCCCATGTCTAGGTCATAAACTTGATATCCCTTGGTGCCATACGGATGCCCAAGAAATAAGCAGCGGGTAGATCGAGCATCAAACTTAGAGGGACGATTGTGATGCGTGGAAGCAAAACATAAGCAACCAAACACACACAAATGTTCATATGCAGATGCTTTGTGAAAAAGGATATCGTATGGCGTTTTACCATTAAGAACTAGTGTAGGTGTATGGTTAATGAGGTATGTGGCAGTGAGAATGGCATCCCCCCAAAAATGTTTTGGAAGTTTGACTTGAAAGAGCAATGCACGTGCCACATTAAGAAGATGACGATGTTTGCGCTCTGCAACTCCATTTTGTTGTGGGGTTGAGGCACAGCTAGTTTGATGCAAACTGCCCATTTCAGAAAACATTTGGGTCATATCAAATTCTAGCCCATTGTCACTACGAATGATTTTTACGTGAGACTCAAATTGCGTTTCAATAAGATTAATGTAAGTAGTGAGAAACATATGTGCATCAGATTTATTATGTAAGAGATAAACCCATGTGCAACACGAGAAATCGTCAACAATTGTGAGAAAATATTGTGCCCCATCAAGTGTTGGTACATGATAGCCCCCTAAATGTCAACATGGATAAATTCAAATGGTGCTTTAGTATTAATAGAACTCAAGGGAAAAGGTTTACGCGCCTATTTAGCAAGGGGACAAATAGAACAATCATCAATCGAACAAAAATGCATAATTTTGATAGACAAAGAAATGGCACGCAGGCTCTTATTGGATAGATGACCAAGGCGTTGATGCCAAAGGCGAAAGGAGGTTGGATTAGTAACACCCAGCTTTCTTCGCAACATCCAAGTAGTAGAGCCCTTCTTGTTCAGTTCCCATCCCAATCGTCTTCCCCAAACGGTTGTCCTGAACAAAACAAACCTCATCAGTGAATACGACATAGCAAAAAGAAGTCTTAGTAAGCTTGGCCACTAAGATTAAATTCAATCTGAATGAGGGAACACATAGCACATTATAGAGTACAAGTTCATCGAAAAACTGTATGGTGCCTATATGTGTCACACAGGCAAGGGCATGATTTGGTTAATGCACATGTCAGTTAGTGACTGGTGTACTGGTGGTCATAAGGCTTGGAGAACAGACCATATGATCGGTTGCCCCTGTGTCAAATATCCAACAAGTTTCTGAACTAAGAGCAGTTACACATATTGCATTACCTGAGAGATTGCTCATTGTTGATGTAGTACTCACTTGATTGGCCATGTAGCTAGGTTTGTTGCGATCAAGGAGGGTAAGAACATTATGGTAATGTTCGGCTGTGAGCTTATAGGATGGTGGTGACGCATCAGGATTGCCTGGTTGGGAATCAATATGTTGAGCCTTGGGAAGAATGCTTGGGCTTGCATTCTTCCTATCCTGTTGATTGCCCTTGTTGTCATTAGAAGTAACCTTCTTCAATTTTCGACAAACGTCGATGGGGTGACCCTTCCAACCACAGTAATCACACTTGAGGTGCGCTCGGCAAGTGTCAGAAGTGTGTCCTATGGCACCACAACGTTCACATTTGAGGTGTGGATTCTTGGGCGAATAATTTGTGTTAGAATTACGTGACCCAACCTTGACAGCAAATGCAGCAACTTCTGGTGCCTTTCCTATGGCCTGTGAGGATACGACTTGCTGTTTCTCATCTTGAATGATGAGAGAATACACCTTGTTCACTGTGGGTAGCGGCTCCATAAGCAAGATTTGCCCACGTGTTGCTGTATAGACTCCATTAAGACCCATGAGGAACTTTATGGTTCGTTGTGGTTGCTGGTATTGGTGCAGTCCTTTCGCGGTATCACCACTGCAAGACAGACAGGGACACAACGCATCATGCAAATTCCACAAACCCTTGAGTTTGGTGTACTACTCATCGACACTTATGTCTGCTTGTACACAATCGTGATTTCCTGCTCGATGTGAAAAAGGTGCACGCTGTTGGTGTGGGAAAATCGCTCTTTCAATTCATTCCAAATCTCGTAAGCATTGTCATTATACATGTCACTTTATGCAATATTAGGCGAGATGGAATTGAGGATCCATCCTTTGACAAGAGTGTTGCAACGGGTCCATTGTTTGGTTTTGGACGCTGAATCTGTGAGTGGCTTCATGATGGTGCCATCGATGAAGCCGTCCTTGTTTTTGGTAGTGAGAGCCATGAGCATCGCATGGCTCCAAATGGGATAATTTTCTTGGGTCAATAATTGAGTCATAAGAACTAGACCTGGCTGGTTCGAGTGGTGGAGAAGAAAGGATTGCTTGGATCATCATATGTGCTTGCTTGAAGCCTGGATGACCCGAATTTTTCAGAGGGCTACTCGTCATCCTTTGCCATGGATTCTGGTGGTGAAAAGAGTGATGGCTAGGGTTTGGTTTGGTTCATAGGAGCCCTAAAGCTCTGATACCATGTAAAAGAGAAAGTTTGATCTCAATTGTATATTTTTCATTAACCAAAGACTGAATTTATACAAGAAGATGATCAATTTAGATCCTAAATACAAGGCTATTTCCTATTCTAATTATGTACTAGAAAGGTAAATAAATCAATACAATGATATACAATAAAGTCAAAGATCAATTCCTAGAATCTCGAGAATCATCCTTAACAGTCACTTCTGTGGTTGTAACTGGTGTTGATGTTGAGGTTTAAGGTTAGGAGTGTACAAGACTTTGATATCTTTTTTTATTCTGAAGCTCATAAACCTAGATGTGGTCTTTTCTTTTCTCAATCGATAGAAGTGTTTGCTCTGATCGAATCTGACTTGGATCATGTCAATCATTGTGTAAGAACTTGATCTTGAACTAATTCAGTAATTTGTGCGGGTAAAAGCTTCCACTTTTTTGAAACCTAGTGATTTGAATTTGCACAAGAGAATTAAAAATTGTAGTAGATTCTAGGTATTGCAGAACTTTTAACTGATATTTAATGGTTTCAAAGAAAATGCCCATTTGTGTTGTATTTGCATCACACAAAATGTTAGTTTTTTGTTAGTTGAGTTTTGTAGATATCACCCATCTGAAATGCACTATCTAAGTCTTAATTCATCAGAATCGTGTAAACATTTTGGTGACTTCAAAGTTGTTGGTTTTTCATCTTAAGTGTTATTGCTAAGCTCTAATACATTGTTTCTGTAATTCGACGGAAAGTTGTTTTAGTTAGAGGAAAGTTTTCTGTCATTCTTCAAGATGTTATTTTAGTGTTCATTCTTTTTTCATTTTTTTTCAATTATTAGATGAATGGTTTTGGATGTGAGGAATTGGATGTGCATTGATATGGATGTTTTCCAAGGCAAGTGGCAACTTTGGTTTAGCAAAGAAAATGTTCGACAAAATGTCTGAAAGAAATTCAATCGCTTGGATAAATGGTTGCAAGTTATATAGAATCCCATTGTCCATAGAAGTTTAAGCAACTTCTCATCAAGTCGGAAAGGTGACTTCAAGAGAATGAAGGAAGCAATTTTGAAGTCATTTCTAGAAATTCAGAGTTTTGCATTGACTTGGCCACTCTCATGGAGAGCACCGAAATACTCTTTGCCCCTAGATGTCTCCAATTGACCGCAGCATTCTCATTGCCACAAAGTTTGGCAAAGCAAGCTCTTAGGGTGTTCAATCCAGTTTCCAAAGGGCTTCTCCTGTACTTTGATCTCTGTGTTGCTCTCTCCATTCTGGGAGTTTTATTTTATATTTTTAGGATAGCTAGGGTGTCTAGTATTTCACCTGACTAATACCTCAGGTACATGTAGTATTTGGTCTCACGTACACCATATTGTGAAGAGGCTATGAAGGAATTAATTATTGGTCTACTCCCCTCTGAGATTTTGAATGAGAGACTTCTTAAAAGAAAAAACTCATATCGTGGCCACTGAGCTAGCTTGAGTTATTTAGCTCCTTTCTATTTGATTGTTTACGGGGTGTTTCTATACCCTTTATAGTTGATCTTGTTTTAGCTAGATGTTCTTTGTTTATTGGTGAAGTTCTTATTTCAGACCAAACAAAAAATCCTAATTTTCTCAGTTGGTTTTGAGCTTATTGCTGCTAATGTGTTGAAGCCAAAATCTCCCAATACTGGAAGGTAAGAGTCATATTCTTTGCACAGGCTGGCTTGCATGCCCAACGGTGGGGAACCCTTTTGATCATGGTTACAAATTTCTTAGGTGGGTTGTACCCCTTAGTTTCCAAGGGAAAGGTCTGGGTTTGGGCCTTGTTCGGATAGCCTTTGCAATACTTTTGGGGAAGGAATTTTTTTCCAATCAACTTTTCCTTTTTTCTAGAGGTGAGACCCACAATTGTGCCAGAGATATAAAGGTGGGGCCCAAAATTGTACACGTTGACCACTTTCTAGAGGATGAGTGGTTAGAAATATAAAGGTGGGGCCCAAAATTGTGCCAGAGACCCAAAGAGGCGGGGAAAGAAAGAAAATTTCAACGCAAAATGCCAAAGAATCTTAACTGGTCCAGTACTTGGGTTATATTGTGGGCCCAAAACTTTTCAGAGAAAAGTTGTACTAAAAAAGGGTAAACTAGCAAACCGAACAAAGCCTTGATTTTAACGAGAGACTTTGAACCCCTTTCACTTAACACCTACTAAGTCCCCCCAATATCTACCGCCTGGCAAAAAAAGAATTTCTAACTTTTGGAAGTTTAAGAACCACTTTTAATTGAGAACCGAATATGAAACTAATTATTCTAAAATTCGAAAAAAGAAATGAAGATTATTAAAGAAATGTTCCTGATTGAATTTCTTCCTATCCATACATTAGGAAAACATGTATCCAAAACTATTGTGAAAATTGAAATGTTTCACAACTATGTGATAGCTTTGACAAAATTTTACTAGAAACTATGGAAAACTTGATGCTTCCTCAATAGTTTAACCTACTGGCTTTGGAGGTGAGTAGTATCCATGTTAAAGATATCAAACAAGAGTGCAATTTCTAATCATCCATTCAAAGTTAGCATTTTGCCAAAACTGGTGTTTTAAAAAAGTTGGTTTTGTTGTGCATTGGTGCTGAAATTAATGAGAAGCAACAAATTTTCATATAGCTTCTCTCTTTATATTGTCACTTAATTCTATTTATGTTTTTGTGGACGCCCCTCCGAGGAACTTCGATTAGAAGTCACCACCTGGGTTTTAGAGGATTGTCCCTGAGGAACCGAACTTGATTGGCTCGTGCCTCATTTTTAGGATAAAGTTTAAATATCGGTCCGCCATCACCATACTATCTTAGGTTCGGGAGCTCGGTTACAAGGGGGAAGGGTTTTACGGCACGCCCCTCGCCCGGTTCGATGACCGGTCACTACTAAGTATTTTGTGGGATTATATGAGATGTTTGTGTTCCAACTTTGAGCAAATAAATGGGGAACGGGGAACGGGAGCCATTTAACGATGATGAACACAACAAAAAGGCTACGGTGTATGCTTGTGCTTCATGAACTTACATGGATGATGATAACATGCGAATATGAACTAACAATAATATCAAGCAGTGAATAATAGTGTTAGAATGTAAAGAGCAACAACAAAATGACCCAGAAGGACACTACAAACTGATATGAAACAAAACCAATCTGATCCCATTTTTGGGGTTTGAGCGCTTTGAGCACTCAAAGGGAGGGTCTGAGTGCTCAAACCCTCTCAACCATGCATTCTTCTATTGATTCTGGTTTCCTAAAAATATGACTTAAACACACTTGATCATATGAAACTAGGACTTTGGTGGCTTATTTAGAACAGAATGATCACCCAAATACGAGTTTGAGACTTATTAAAGAACCAAACAATGTAATAATTTCAGAATAGGTGAAAGCCCAACACTGAGAGCCATCCAGAACACACAAAACATAATTAGTAGGCCTGAATGATGAAAATAGTTGATGTACTGGAAGAAAGTTTGAGTGCTCTCGTGCCTTTCTGCTTTTATTTGTATCGTCAATAGCCTCAAAACAGTATATAATAATGCAAATGCTTCTGATCTTCCAGAAGTATCAGCCAAATAAGCTTGTTGTAGACACCCCCAATTTAACTCTTGTGGGCGTTTTAAATCCCCGATGTTGAAAAGAAATGCCCGGGAAACATCTTGGAATAACACCTTCATGTCAAAGAGATCAAACATAGTCAATTGTACCACACGAGACCGTTTGAGTACCACACGGTATAGTTTCAGTGCCGCACGGCATTGTCAAGCATCACATCAGATTTTCTGCAGAGTTCCAGTAGCTCCCTTTGTTGACAAACCCTTCCCTCCATCATGATTTCTTGGAGAGGAAAAAGGTTAGCATCCATAGCCCACAATACTTTGAGTAGCCATCAAGTATACATGAAGTACAACCGGCCTTCTTCGGCTATAAATACTCGATGGGATCAAGGTGAAAGAGAACGAAGAAAAACCATAGAAGTCCTCTCAAACCTCTTCCAAAATCTCAACTACTCTCTTATTAAGCCTACCACTCTCTCCAAAGATCAAAAAACCATAACCCATCTCCTACTATCCTCTGAAAATCCAAATTCCATCAACCATACCAAAATCCAAAAACCATGCACTCTTTCAAGCCTTCTTCCCATAGTCACCACTGGATTCAAAGCTACATTGATAACGGAGGCTCGTTGTTCGCTTTCAAGCCAAGCTCAGGGTTCACGAAGGGTGTTTTCTTACCAAGGCGTTTATTCCTGGGGTAAGCTTTCGTTTCGCCGTCAATGTTTTTTCAAACCTTGGCATTTTGAGGGGTATTTTGATCAAGTCCAAGGTGGTTCCTCATACCATTCTTGGGCTTGATAAACCAACGTTTCAATAAAACCCAATCTCTCGGGTAAATGTTGTACGGCATTTTCCGTTGGCATGTGATATTGCCATCTTCGAGAGATACATTTCCTTACTTCATTTGAATCCTTTTTCATCTCCAAAGCAAGTTTTTTCATCTAAATGATTCATATTTTAAAGCCCTTTTCATTCTTACTTTGAAGATTGCTAAAAATTTTCGCACTGCTTTAACAGTGTTGCACGACACACTCACTATACCGCACGGTACACTCATGTGTGCCGCATGACACACTTTCAAAACTAAAATTTAAAACTATTTTTTGGAGGCAGTAACGTCATTTTCCTTTTTATTTATTATCATTATTACGTTAATTCTTATTAATTGCATTTATTTACCGTTTATGTGAACAAAGTTTAACAATAAAAGTTTTCTAAAAATCCCACAAATATTTAGTAAAGACGGATGTTTAATCGGGCGAGCTGGGTGCCTTAAAAATCTTCCCCATTCGTAACCTGGCTCCTGAATCCAAAAAAACATCTGGTTTCTCAGACTAAATCCTTTTTCTAAACCAACAACATGAGAGTCATTATTTTTAATTATTTCAAATGGTGTCTCGGGTTAAAACCTTTTCAAAATAAAAACCCGGGTGGCGACGTCCACAAAATGGCGACTCTGCTAGGGATTCTTAAATTAATCTATAATTTGATTTTTTTACACTTATGAACTTCCCAAAAGCTTGTCAAAACGAAAATGTCTAGCGCTATTGAAGGAAGGAATGGTGATATTAACTGGACCTCGCCCGGCCATCCTGACTGGAGCTTTTCGGGTTATTTGTTGGTGTAAGATTATCAAAGAATGGATTAATTTAGAGAGCCAAGCTTGAAAAATATTTGTGGGATTTTGAAAACAATTTTATTGCGTTACACGTGCATCGATGTTGGATAAGCCCCACTGCTGCGTTTTGGTTACCCTACCCAGCTTGCTGGTGTTAGGATGTCCCGAAATGCTCAACAACCCTGGACCATGATGAGTCAGCCTGCCGTTCGACCTTTTCCATGCTGTACACTTGGCACTGGGAGGCAAATATTGGTTCTAGTCTGGGGAACCCTCTAAACCAAAACCGACTCCAATTGGGAATTTCATCCCCATCCCCATCCCCACCTCCACCTCCATACCCAAAAGGGACAATCCACCATACCCACCTCCCATTGGAGATCAGGTATATTCGGGTAAATCCATATCCAAACTTGTTGAACCAAAAGAAGAAGAAGAAGATAAGATCTAATTTATGTGTCCTATAATAACAAAAATAACCATTTAAAACAAAATATAATAGAATGTTACAAAGAAATAATAGTCTACAAAGATATATAAAATTTTGACAACTAAGTACTATCATTAAACTTTTTTTAACACTTAGCATATAAATATATATATATATATATATATATATATATATATATATATATATATATATATATATATATATATATATATATATATATATATATATATATATATATATAGTTTTAATTTGGAACAATATACACAAATTATACATATATGCATACTTATATATACACACATGCATATACATTTACGGGGCTGGTTCCGTGGACACAAAATTTAACACAACATTTGACACTCCATCTCAGCCATTGAAACCAATGGCTGAGATTAAATACAATGGTGTAATCTCTCTCTCTCTCAATCACCTCTCTATCACACATGATCTCTCCTTTTCTTTGCCATCATGGACAAACCCCTGCTTTCCTTCCCACTCTGGCAATTTCCATCGCCAATGAAATCCTCCAGCGAGCCCCATCTGTGGCTCGAGCATAGATTGTCGAGTGCTGGAAACCTTTTAGATGGATTTATCAACTGGGCCATTGGGTTAATTAGATTTATTGGAAGCTATTAATTGACAATGGAAAATTAATATGTCATAAAATGCTTGCTTGCAATCTGTTAATTGACTATGGAAAAAACAAAAGCATTCATGTGTGTATGGCATGTCTTCAACACTCAGCAAAATGCCTTTTCACTCTCTTTCCAGTCGACAGACCTCTCTCTCTCTCTCTCTCTCTCTCTCTCTCTCTCTCTCCCCCCCCCCCCAAAAAAAAAAAAAAGATTTCTTTTGGGTTTGCTACAACACTGTTCAGACTTTGATGTTCAATTTCTCTTTTTAGGGTTTTTGGTTTTTCCAACGTCAACTAAATTCTCTTGCAATTATCTGCTCTTTGATTTCTCAATTCTATCACTGGGTTCTTCCCTTTTCTGCCCTTTTGGTTAGATCTTGAAATTTTTGGAATTTGGGTTGCAATCTATATGATCGAAGGGCCTTACCCAATATTCAACATAGAATTTACAAGGAAGTATTTTATTTAACGAATTTTCTAAATTATCTGAATGCATTAAGACCCTATATTTCGATCGATTAGAGAGTTAGAGAGAAAGTATATTAGGGGAGAGAGAAGAGGTCTTTGGAGAGGAGAATCGTTAGAGATGGAGTGTTGTGAGGGAGTGAGGGGGGGGGGGGGGGGGGGAGAGAGAGAGAGAGAGAGAGAGGGAGAGAGAGAGAGAGAGAGAGAGAGAGAGAGATTGCGTGAGAGTGAGATAGAGACATGTTGAGTACAACATCCTAAGTTCTAATCTTAGCCATTGGCTTCAATGGCTGAGATGGAGTGCCAAAAGTTGTGTTAAATTTTGTGTCAAAGGAAACGGCCCCTACATTTATATACTACTATATGCCCGCATATATACATACATTCATAAAAAAATTATATATATACAATTGGAAACGGGGGCGGGTAAGGGTATTCGAAGGTGGGTATTACAAAATTATACCCGCCTCGTTTTCAACTGGGGATTGAAAAGTCGATTTTCATTCGGGCATTATAACTACTGCGTTTTCTTTTCCAAAAGTTTATTGGGTATTATAACTGTGTATTTTGATAAGTCAATTTCAAATCGTGCACAGTAACGGCTACGTGTGACTTTCAAAGTCTAATTTTTCATAAAATTGCTAATCATCCAACATAATCTCGTCTAATTATAATTAAGCACGTTTAAGCATAATAACGACATATTTAAATGAACTAAAAAATACTAATCTAGGTTTAAGATAAAGTATCTACCTTAATTCCGATGATTAGTAGGAAGCCGATAAGCTAGTTGGATTCCGGCGGCGTAATGGCTAGTCGACCTCCGCTCGAACGCCTTCTAACTAACTTTCTCTAATTTTTAAGATCTAATGGTGGTCGAGGGTGGTGGAGTGTGGTGGTTGGAGGATGAGTTTCACGAAGAACACTTCGAATTTCTCAAGAACACATGAAGAACTACAAAGGTGGTGGAAGAGAGGATTTTGGTGTGCCTTTCCAAATGAAGAATCCTTGCTATTTATAGGCAAAACACTAGGTACACCCTCCCCCCAAAATGACCTGCCTTCTCCCCTCTCCAACAAGTGTCCAAAAAAACTTTTTGTAAAAGTAAAAATGTAGGCTTTTTAGGCTAGTTTTAGGATAAGGTCAACTTGCTAGGTTTTGTCCAAATAAAATGGGTTCATAGGAAATGGCATATAGTGTCTAGGTTCGTTGGGTTGGGGCATAGACAACTTATTATGGGGAGTTTTGGGTACTAGTTATACACACGAAACTAGTCACGGGTGTCAAAAATATACATACATATATATATGCACACCTATGGTCAACTATTTATAGAACTATGTAGCTATTACTAATAGGATAAAAAGTGTCTCCCATTTATTAGGGGATAAGCTCCCCTCCATCGGGACGAAAAATATCCCGTAAAGTTGATTTTGTGTGCGAAAAATACAAACTAGTGTACCATGAAAATAAATAAGGAGCTACTAATTTTAAGAAAATAAATAAGGGTGTTTGGAAATCCCTAGGTGATCTTCCTAATAATTAGGAGAATCCGAAAAGTATAATGCTTAGGAATTTAGAAGAACAACGGCGCCAAAATGTGTGCCCACGTGCGTACGAATACACGCCCGTAAAATTATACGGCGAGGGAAGTAATTTTTCTCCCCTTTTTAACTCCCAACCGACCCCTCTCTCTCCCTCTCATTAACTTACTAAAATCCAAAATAGCATGTAGTGAAAGTGTAGTCAAAGTCAACTTTGAAAAGTAAAAGTCAAAATTAAACATATGTCTAATTAGGTTTCCAAAATTAGAAATAAGTCTAAAGTAGGCAATTAATGAGGTGGTGCTAGCTATAAGGAGACAAAATCAGAGTTGGGGGATTTGTAGGGCTTTCCGGACGCGATACGGTGTAATACCCGGTGTGCACGCGTTTATTTACGGCGCGGAAAATTAATAAAACGAAATAAATGAATTTTTATTTGAATTAATTAAACTAAATAATAAATTATTTTAATTTGCGATATTAAAATTTAAATACTCGAATTAATAAATCAAAATTTTTATTTACGAAATTTCGAGTTATTACAACTTATCCCCCTTAACAAGTTTCGTCCTCAAAATTCGAATTACTCAAAGGATGGAAACAATTGCGAATAATTAGCCCTCATGGCTTCTTCCGCTCCCAAGTCATTTCCTCCATTCCTCGGTGCTTCCATAGTATTCGAACAAATCTGATGGTCTTGTTGCAGATGCGCTTCTGCATACTATCCTGAATTTCATCCGGTTTTTCTTCGAAAGTTGCGTCCTAATCTTTGTTGAGATCTTCCCAATTCAACACGTGTGTTGGTAGGGCGAGATACTTCCTTAACATAGAGACGTGAAAAAAAAAAATGTTATGCACTCGGTCGAGCTGTGGTGGCAGTGCCAATCAGTAAGCTTACTTGCCCGATTTTCTCTAAGATCTCAAATGCATCGATATATCGCGAAAAAAGTTCCCTTTCCTCCCGAATCTAATTACTCCTTGTTAGTATCAGCGCGTTGGTCAGTCTCATTTTAGCTCTTCATACGCTTCTTTGATATCATCATTCTTTGACTTCCTCCTTGTCATTGACTTGGCGGGGACGGAGAATCTTGAATAAATCGTCGGTAGTATTCGGCTGAGCCCAGAGAACTTCATACTTTGAATACTGGAGTAGGCAGCTTCCAATTCAGCACAACTTCTACTATGTACCTTTCCTCTACACCACGTGCCCTAAGAACTTAATCTCTTCTAGCCAAAACTCGCATTTGCCTCAGCATAGAGTTGGTTGTTCCTTAGCACAATTTTCAGGTGTTCAGCATGCTTCTCTTGGTCAGATTCTTCCAACTTGAGGCTTGCTAGCCATCTATAAAGTTGGCTCTGCCATTTGAGCATTAAGTTGCGGAATCCGCGGTTTGCCTATCCCCCTTAAATTGGATACAAATTCCGTCAGGAACAAAAGCCGTCACAATCTTCTGATGGTAGTTTATAACCACTCAGTGAGTTAACAAGCAGTCCATTCGCACGATCACGTCGAAGTCAGTTCTCGATCATGCGCAGATCGTAAGTTAGTCGTATGTTAGTCGTTTTTGTCTCGCATCCTCCACAAATTAGGCTAATGGGTGTCTTATTCCTACGGGAGTGCTATTGCCATGTTAATCCTTAAGAGTTTTGTCTCTAATCTAAGAATAGATACACATGCAGCAGAGATAACAAACGCGCAACATTGAAACCAATAGGGCTTGAACCCAAGTAATGAATAACAGTAGTGTAACACCTCAAATCTTGGAGTTGTTAATAATACAATCCATAGAGATATATCTAAATACACATGAACTTCGATATCCTCCAAAATACATTTATTCGAGTAGGATGGATCTACGGCTTCTCTTTAGCCCTCGGTCTAGTCATTCTTCCATTTTGGCAACTCCTCCAGCTCCGAATTGCTCCGAATTGCTCCTCAGTTTGCGGAGTGAAAACACGTCCTCTGGTGTCTTGCTGTGCCCTCCCATTCCAGTTGTTGAACTGAGCTGGTCCAATCCTCATCTGCTAATGAGTACGGGGTCGACATAGCCTACGAGTAGGGAAAAAGGTTATAATTAGACCTAAAGGTATATATAGAGAGAGACAGGTGTAATGGTGATGTGGTGCTAAGTGGAGACGTGAGAACGGTGCTAAAGGAAGTACCACAAGGTTTACTACGATACTTAATTTATTGATTATATCTATCAACACCAAACTTAACAAAATAGTAATTTCATATATAAATAGGAGATTACAACAGTCAAGCACAATACAATACAATCTTATTATCACATCATACCCACGTCAACCTGTCGTAATTTCTACCACCACAACTCTTATTATAACAACTTCTACTACTGCCCTCGCCATAAACATTTCACTCCCTTTGTTTGGTCAACCTAACATTGGTTAAACCTATCAGCATCAATTCTTGTGATAGAACAAGTGTGGGTAGTACACTGACATAGTATTCTCCTTTTTACCTGTTACTTCTAGCGGAATTTGGTCCTTGCTTCCGAGATCCGAATCAGCCTCGCGATTCATCTCGGGTTCTTGCTTCTTATCTCTGCCTTCGTAGACAGTTAGCCTCTCTAAGCCTGGCAGTACCTCCTTGCCTTCTCCCTCAAACTCATCTTCTTTCGGATCTTCCTCGAATTCCGGATTAGATAGATACCCATCATCTTCACTACTCTCGGGTTCCTCTAGCTCTTCCTCATTTTCAGTATCACCCAAGTAGTACTCCGGGGGTAACTTTCCATTGAACTGAACATAGGCTACAAGGCGGGGAAAGGTGATCGGGTAGCTAAAGTTAGGCCCAAAGTTAACTAAGACATTTCGGTACATCCTCTTAATAAGGCGGATCTCAGCTAGCGTGGTTGCGGATTCTGGGTTCATCTACAAATAAAATAGTTTATATTAGTATCTAACAACCTTTATTCTAATAATATGTAAGATAATTCTAACGAATTTTAACACATTTTATTAATCTAGCTTAGTGTCTACCCAATTACCCAAGGCCAAGTTTTGAACCTAGGGCTCGATACCACTTGTAACGCCCCCAAAATTTGGGTTGGTTAATAAAGATCTACATAAATAATAAATAGAGTTTACAATAGTACTCCAAAAGGAAATTACATATATCTCCCTGCTGATACATTCAATCTCCATAGGGTTGATTAGGAATTCTCTACTCCACTGCTTGGGCGTCCATCCTGGCGGTATTCTGCTCTACTCTGTAGGTCTTCAAGCCATAGTACTCATCCTGTTCATCTCTATAGTCTAGCATAATATGTTAGAGTCGCAAAAGAACATTGTAGTATTATGCCAGGGTCACACAAGTGCAACACCGTGAGTGAGGACGCTCAATAGATAGTTCTACCCTAACCTTATACTAGCAATTCTAGAACAATAAAATAGGTGGCAGAATACTACAGTAAAATCATGCATGTCCAAATATCAATGTCAAATCAAATTGAAATGCAGCTTTACAAAATCAATGTCTCATATCATTTTCAGAATCAGAATGCAGTGTCGTTATTTCGAATCAATTTTTCATAACAGTATTCTTCTTCAAATTTCATCTATCTCCCATCACTCGAAAGTTATTGGCCCGTTCTACAACCCCGTTCTAACGGTCACCAACCTTTCCGCTCGAAGTCCTGGCTAACCATATCACTGAATTCCACCAGTTTGTTTATGAGGTCAGTTCACTCCGTGTCACACACAACGTAGTCCCGGCTACCCATATCACTGAATTCAACCAGTCTGTTTATGAAGTCCGTTCACTACGTGTTGTACTGTTTGAGCTTTGACCACCAAATTCTCCCCGCGGAGTTTGAGGCGGGACTCCAAACAACACTACCGCATAGTTCCGTTGAGCTTTGACCTCCAAGTTCTCCCCGCGGAACTGGGGCAGGACGCCAACGGCATTATCGTCTCCATTTTCATTACATCATCATTTTCATTCTTATCTCTATTTCATGTCGCAAAAACAATCGTTCATTTTCTCGGGAAAACGTGTTGTGTCGTATCGTCTCGTGAAATGTGCACAAGCCATAATTTTTAAAAAATCTCCATTTCAAATCATTTCACGATAAATCTTCTGTTTAAAATCATTTCGTGATAACCGTGTTATTTTAGGTATAAAATCTCATTGGTGACTTTCTTTAGACAAATGAGATAACTAGGAGAGTCCCACGTCGGATGGTCAGACGAATCCAGTTACTGTCACCACTCCTTTAGTAGACACTGCGAGGCTCATCTTTTTTGGCAGACCCTCAAGGGTGTTAGCCTTGGGTTATCTCACAGTTCAAATATAGTCAAAACATTTTGAAGTTGCTTTAAGAAAAGTTTAGTCGGTTACTTATCAAAAATCAGTCGGGCATTATTATTGCATAATTTTGAAAAGTCGATTTTCATTCGGGCATTATAATTGCTGCGTTTTGTTTTCCAAAAGTTTATTGGGCATTATAACTGTGTATTTTGATAATTCAATTTCAAATCGTGATAGTAACGGCTACGTGTGATTTTCAAAGTCTAATTTTTCAAAAATCGCTAATCATCCAACATAATCTCGTCTAATTATAACTATGCACGTTTAAGCATAATAACGACATATTTAAAATGAACTAAAAAATATTAATCTAGGGTTAAGATAAAGTATCTACATTAATTCCGATGATTAGTCGGAAGTCTATAAGCTAGTTGGATTCCGGCGGCGTAACGGCTAGTCGACCTCCGCTCGAACGCCTTCTAACTAACTTTCTCTACTTTCTAAGATCTAATGGTGGTCGAGGGTGGTGGAGTGTGGTGGTTGGAGAATGAGTTTCACGAAGAACACTTTGAATTTCTCAAGAACACATGAAGAACTACAAAGGTGGTGGAAGAGAGGATTTTGGTGTGCCTTTCCAAATGAAGAATCCTTGCTATTTATAGGCAAAACAATGGGTACACCCTCCCCCCAAAATGACCAGCCTTCTCCCCTCCCCAACAAGTGTCCAAAAAAACTTTTTGTAAAAGTAAAAATGTAGGCTTTTTAGGCTAGTTTTAGGATAAGGTCAACTTGCTAGGTTTTGTCCAAGTAAAATGGGTTCATAGGAAATGGCGTATAGTGTCTAGGTTCGTTGGGTTAGGGCATAGACAACTTATTATGGGGAGTTTTGGGTATTAGTTATACACATGAAATTAGTCACAGGATGTCAAAAATATATATACATATCTATGCACATAACTTTAGTAAAAGCAAACCTATGGTCAACTATTTATAGCATTATGTAGCTATTACTAATAGGATAAAAAGTTTCTCTCATTTATTAGGAGATAAGTTCCCCTTCGTCGAGACGAAAAATACCCTGTAATGTTGATTTTGTGCGCGAAAAATACTAACTAGTGTATCACGAAAATAAATAAGGAGCTACTAATTTTAAGGAAATAAATAAGGGTGTTTGGAAATTCCTAGGTAATCTTCCTAATAATTAGGAGAATCCGAAAAGTATAATGCTTAGGAATTTAGAAGAAAACGGCGCCGAAATGTGCGCGAATGTGCGCACGGATACATGCCCGTAAAATTATACGGCGAGAGAAGTAATTTTTCTCCCCTTTTTAACTCCCAACCGACCCTTCTCTCTCCCTCTCATTAACTCACTAAAATCCAAAATAGCATGTAGTAAAAGTGTAGTCAAAGTCAACTTTGAAAAGTAAAAGTCAAAATTAGACATATGTCTAATTAGGTCTCCAAAATTAGAAATAGGTCTAAAATAGGCAATTAATGAGGTGGTGCTCGCTATAAGGAGACAAAATAAGAGTTGGGGGATATGTAGGGCTTTCCGGACGCGATACGGTGTAATACCCGGTGTGCACACGTTGATTTACGGCGCAGAAAATTAATAAATTGAAATAAACGAATTTTATTTGAATTAATTAAACTAAATAATAAATTATTTTAATTTGCAATATTAAAATTTAAATACTCGAATTAATAAATCAAAATTTTTATTTACGAAATTTCGGGTTATTACAGGCTCAGTCACTGCTGTAAAACTCGCGTTTTTAGAAAATTACGTCGCTTGAATATCACTTAGATCCCTTGACCACAAATCGCTTTCCGGAACACCCATGGTCAAAATCCCGGGCGCGACATTGATGTTGGTGATGCAGTAACTTCCCTAATCTTATATATCAATCATTGAAATTCATTACAATCCTGAATACACACACCAAGAGAAGTTATAAATTCTACCTCCAAATTCGATCCGATGGTGACATACATACTTTATATAGGAGGAAAGATCTATATAGAGAAAACATGTAGAGGAAAAATGACATATTGAGTACCTTATGGATCCGGGATTTTTTTTTTAAGGAGGTCCGAGAGAGAGAGAGAGAGAGAGAGAGAGAGAGAGAGATTTTCTTAAATTGCATCATCTTCTAAGAGCATCACCAATGACATACCCAAATGTAAATACTCAAATGTTGCCACATCACCTTTTGAGTATTCATTTAATGGGTTTCTAAAGTTAGTAATGTGAAGCTCTACAATGGTTCATTTCTGTCGATAATCAAAAGAAGGAAAAATCTTGGTAGTTTTGAGTATCTAAATTTGATTATTGGAAAAATGTTAGTAGTTTTGAGTATCCAAATGCCAAAGTTTAAGTATTTATTATAAAAAAATGTTGCTAACTTTGAGTATTTATCCAAATGTCATTGTGATCCTTTTTTGAGTATCCAAATGCCAAAATTTGAACATGTCATTGGGGACGATCTAAGTGCACAACTCTATGGAAAAGTAGATCCAGATCACTTCAATTGCATAATACAACGCCAACTAGATTTAAGGAAAGGGGATTCCCATCATCACACAGATATTCATTTATCACTTATACATAATAAAAAAAATGCAACAATTCTAGTAGATTAAAAGAGGATGGCGTGATTTATCCTTAACTCCTTATAACTCAACCTCAAGTGGTTCAGTGTTTCCATAACACTTATTCATCGGTGCCATAACTAAATAGACTCATGGTACAATTTCTCTCTAGGTAGTGAAAAAAGGGTATGTGTGGTACTGTAACTCACAAGTCCCAGTCATGATTATCCCTCCTTCTTTTCCGTATAATAAGCGTGGGACGAAACCAATAATCCAATCAAGACAAGTTTCACAATTAGCGCTAGAAAGATCTGGGGTACACTGAACCAACCCGTAAAGCGTCGTCGAATTCCCGACTTCCAACGTCCCGGTAGCAAACAATTTCGGGCTAATGATAGCTTCTCCCTCCACTATGTTCAATAACTTCATGACCGTTGTATTGAAAGAAACCGGGTCGCTCACATTGTTGAAATATGGATAGTAAAACGCTTCTCTGTAATCGATTTGGCCAAAGAAATCGAGGTTGGAGTATTTCAGCTGACAATACTCATACCATATGACTGCTTCTTCTTTATATTGGCAATATTGTTGAATCTCAATGGCTGCCGAGGTAATACAGGCTTGGCAAACTGTGCTATTGATGTCACCTCGGCAGAAAGCCAGGCCGTAGACTTGATCGGGGCTTTGGCCTAGTGAGCCATTACCAGACCCGGTCAGTGGGGTTGTGGAGTTGAGTTGACTCAGGAGGGTGTTCAAGTTCTCGTTGTAAGTGCCATTGGGAGTGAAACTCGTGGTGTTGCATTCATGGAAGATAGGGTTAAGTGCGATGGCGAGTTGGAGGAGGAGAGAGATTGAGAGGAGGAGATAGAGAGGAGAGAAAACTCTCGAGGAAGACATGGTTTAGTTGAGTTTGGTGATGAGAGAGGTGTAAATCCCTTGCCGTATTGATGCGTATTTATAGATGGAAAATCCTAAGGGTTTTAAGCAACGAACGTTCAATTTTTTTTTTGGATGGAAGAAATAAATTTTTTAAAATTCAGTAACGGGTACATCGAGAAAGGGATGTAAATGAAGCATCAAACTAGATATACAGATCTTTTGAAAAAATTCCATCAAGGCCGGCTTTTTCTTTTTGAAAAAGAATGCACCATATATAGTCGGCCGACGGTCCTCCAGCCTCACCTAGAAAGTATATTTTTCTACTTGTAAGGGGTATAATAATTTTTTGAATATTTAATCTAGTAAAAATTCAAAATTACTGTTTTCCGAGTTATTTTTTAGTCAAGAAATAAGTACGGGTGTTTTAGTTAACAAAGAAAAAACCAATTTCACATACACTTTTTTTCAACTCCTGGCTTTAGCGGTGCTACTAGGGAGGTTGGAGGAGCAGTACTTCATCAACTTCTTCAGCATGTTTGAATTCGTTCTGAGAAGGTTAATTACCTGAGTCAAAAACATACATATACGTTCACTCCATCTCTAGAAAAGTATACGCAACAAACACAGGGCCAGCCCTAATTTTTTAGGGGCCCTAAACAAGTTTTGACAACTGGGCTTGTACGCGTTTGTATATATATTAGTTATTAGAAATTGGGTTCAATGAGGCCATGTGCTGCAGTGGTGATTTGGTTTGAGTACCATCGCGACTCCAAGGTCACGTGTTCCTTTTCCAAAAGTTCGACTTATATTAGTGCAAAAACTGAAGATAGAGAGTGTCAAACACATGACCTAACAGTTACTGCAGTGGTGATTTGGTTTGAGTAACAACGCGACTCCATGTTCACGTGTTCAATTCTTACCGCTGGCGATATTTTGGGATATTTTTTTTGTAAAAGTTCGACTTATATTAGCGCAAAAACTAAAGATAGGGAGTGTCGAACACAAGACCTAAAGGTTACTGCATTGGTGATTTGGTTTGAGTAACATTACAACTCCAAGGTCGAATGTTCAATTCTTATCGCTGGCAATAGTTTAGGATATTTTTTTTGTAAAAGTTTAACTGATATTTGCACAAAAATTGAAGATAGGGACTGTCAAACACAAGATCGAATGTTCAATTCTTACCACTGGCAATAGTTTAGGATATTTTTTTGTAAAAGTTTGACTTATATTTGCGCAAAAATTGAAGATAGGGACTGCCAAACACAAGACCTAACGATTACAACATAGGAGATGTTACCACTAAACCACATCAACCTTGTTCACAAACCAATGGGCATACATAATATTTAATAGAACTTACAATCTGGGAGCCCTAATATTGGGCCAAAAATAGGTGGCCCACAAGGGCTTATACCCAGAGCCAGCCTTGAATACACATGCAAACACTGTAACGTACACACATACGCACACATGCATATATACTAACTATTTACATCTAGCAAAAAGAAAAGACACATGTATAATCTTTTGTTTTGCCGGCCAGAGTGTCTAGCTTATGATTACAGTAGTCTTAATTTACTATAATTTTATGGTAACGTCGGATAACTTTTTGTTGTTAGATGCCTATAAAAAAAAGCCTATTTGTTTTTGCACGTAGCTACTATTTTCATGTTAGATGATAGGGCCTTTCGTGATATTTATTCCAAATCAAAAAATCAATTTTACGTATGAAATTGCAAGAAAGCTACTGGCGTACAAAATATTAATTTTGAATAGATTTTTTCCCCCAAAATTCAAATTGATTTTACCAAAATTCCATTTTATAATATGAACGTCACTTCAATATGCTGTCCGACGAAACTTGTTAATTTGAGTTTCAAACACATAGCTAACGATTTCTTTTTCTTGACGAATTGTCAAACACGGATCACGGTACAATATTAAAGCCAAACTCCCGAGCAGCTTGATTTGTTTTGCAACCATTTTAGCATATGTGTTATGAAAAAATCTCGCATAGATGTATAAACTGTTATAAGAACACCAAGAAGGTTGAGACTTTTATTTTCGTTCTTGTTTGTATATGTAACTCTTTGTTGTGTAGGACATATGATTTTTAAGTAAATACGTTTACAGTGAATTTATGACAAGGACATAAATTTGCATGAATGTTTCTCATAAGGATCCTTAAGGATATGTTGTTGCGACGCAAGTATGAAGCAATCTACTTTTTCGATCCATTCTATCAAAATATTAGGAAGAAACTCAACAAATGAATCACGAAAATTTGATATGGACGTCTAAAGATGAACATCGAAAACAAATCTTCACATTTGCTGACAAAAAAGGTGCGCAACCAAAATAAGAATTAGAGGAAATAAAATATGTTATATCTTACGTACGATATTGAAAATCATATGAAATATATCGAAAAATTATCTGAAATCTTCAGATACAAACATAGTAGATAAAATTTGTAAACATTTATTAAATTCTATATGAAATAGGTGAGTCTTGACATCGTTAACATTTGATTATAATTTTAAATACAACTGAGCAATGTCTCAATCATTATGTGATCAAAAATCAATGCTGAGTTTAATATTAGAAAAGAAATTGTAATTTATAACTCATGAGTTTAATGATTGTCATTTGGTAGCAAAGTATTGAATCTTGTAACACAATCACTGGTTGAGAATTTATGTATGATTGAACTCCTATGAGTGGTCAGGTGGTAACTATTTTTTTGCCAAATAGTCCGTCGATTCATAGCTGGTAAAAGCTGTAAATCTATATATCTTATTCCACTTGATGCAACAATAATTGACTTCCACACGTATTGTGAAATATTATTGAATGACTCGAGAAATTACAGCACTGCTATATACCCAAAAAAATACACCCAAAATTTACCTAGAAAGTGAAAAGCAATGGCCCCGACTTAATTCTTCCCCTTGGCAGTAAGATTAGGCAATCATGCATAAATATTGCAGCCTTAGTGGAACTTTTGAGATAATCTATTAATTAATTTTTGTGGACACAAATACATCTAAAATACCAATGGAAATTGTACTTGCTTTAAATAAAATTTTTCTTATTGGGATAAACTTAAATTTCTACTCATTGGGGATAAACTTCTCTCTCCCTAATATATGCACCATGGTTCAGGCGTGTGACATCAGTTTTAGAGGCTGATACATAAGAGATGTTTACATGAATGAAGTCTGAAAACAAATATAATGCACTAACGAGTCCTTGGGGGGGGGGGGGGGGGGGGGGTGGTGAACGGGACGATAATTTAAAAATTAAGTCTAATTAAGAGATATCCAATCATACATGCTCCATTCAAATTACCACAGTTTAATAAGCAGGATATAAAGCAATTAAAGTAAAGTGACAAGACAAAAGATATACGTGGAAACTACTTAGGGTCTAAACACCCTAAGCATAAAACCACTGCCTAGTCCTACTTATGGATTCCATAAATCAAAAGGTTTACAAGAATTTACAAGACTTGGAATTGCCCAACAAGCCCCTTGTGACACCTAGCTTCAATTCTTGATTGTACCCTGTACCCCTCTTTGATTCCGTGGACTCCACAAACACACCCGTCTTCTTCTCCGAGTCAACTCGGCACTGATCCAACCGGCTCACATAGGAACCAAGGCAATCAACCATGAGATGAATGACATGATGATGAATGAAGATTTTTGTGAAAAATAATCAAACTAGATGTAATCCATTGAGTTAATCTAGATTGACAAAATAAAAGATCAAACACAAGGTTTAAATCATATAGTGTATCAAAAACCAATAAAAGATAAAAAGACTTGATTTTTAATGAAGGGTTTTGAATGAAGAAAATCAATCTAGAGCAAATACATGGTGAACAAAAGTATTGCACTAGATCAACATAAAAGATGATCAAACACTAAGTTTATATCATACTTAAAGCATCTAAACACATGAATATAAGAAAAGATTGTTTTTTGATAATGCAATGAAGATTTTGAGAAGAATCAAACTAGAGTATATACATAGATATTAGGATATAGCACTAGAATGAATAAAAGATGATCAAATCAAAATAGAAATCACCTCAATAGCATAAAACCCTATGAGCAAATGAAGGAGATGTGTTTCTCTCTCTAAGGTGGGCTAATGCTCTCAAAATCTGACCTAGAAGAGTGAAAAATTAGTTTATATTGTGCAAAGGTCGGAGCTCTAAATAGGGCCAATGAGAAAACGCCACATACTCAAGAAAATAGGCGTTGCGCTAGAAAGCGCCAGTGAAATAGCTAACGAGCGCTATACGAGCGCTGCGGAATAAAAGGGTGACATCATGCATGACCTCAAAACGCGTGCACCAGTAAGCACTACGGGTGCTACGGCGAGCGCTCATCAAGCGCTGATCTCTGAAACTATTTTGAATGAAGCAAACTAAAGCGCTAGATTAGCGCCAGTAGCGCTGAACTAGTGCTGCGATCAAAATATCTTTTGAAATAGGTACATGCCTTAGAAAAATACTTGATGCTCACATTATAAGGCTAAAATATAAAATCATGCAACATAAAAGGATTAAATCCCTAATCTAAATGAAGAACATGATAATGCAACTTTATACCTTTCATAAGCCAATCCATGCCAAGGTGCGTGTAACTCCATTTCTCCAATCCTTCAACTACCGGGTGGAGCATCTAGACTCAATCAACTAAGCTACCTCCCAAACCCAAATGGAAAAAGAAAGAAGTACATACACCAATGGTTTGTCGGAATCTGAAAAATGCCAATAACACTAACAATCTCCCCCTTTGGCATTTCCGGGACAAAACCATTATATCAACAATAGCAATACAAGGAAACAAAACTAACTAGCTAGAGAACCTTCAAAACTCCGACCAATTAGATACCGAAGCTTCCATGAAAAATGTCAAAATCCTGCACGAATAAAACTCAACCAAACACAAGCAAAGATATGCAATCTATGGAAGCAATAACTTGTTAGCACGACGGAAATATGGATGACAAGCTAACATATATGCATCAAGATATCCAAGCATATGAGTTCTACCAAAGTGCAAACAAGCTCTCCCCACTAATGAACATCGCCCTACAAACTAATCTCTCCCCCTTTTTGTCACGGGAAGACAAAGGGCATGCAAAAACGGAGAAGAGCCAAAAGCAAAGGGCACAAATCAACATGAGTAAAAACCAATGTAGGAACACAAACGATAAGAAAGAGATATCACATAAAAGCAATAGGATGAATCCAAGCCTCAAAAGAAGACCAAATCAAGAAAAGAACCCATGCGCAATACTCCCTCTCACCAAGAGCCGAAACTCAAATGAAGACAACTCATGCAAAACGTTCCCCCTAACTTAATGCAATAACACAAAACTCCACAATAAGACTCCCCCTAACTCAATGTAATTTAAAATGAATGTACACACACAAATGCACAAAGACAAGTATGCACTAAACAAGCATTCCAATTAACAATATTTGTCAAAAAGACATGTCCAAGCACATATTATAGTGAATTTTTGCATAATGATATCGATGACTCTCATGATAAGGCATAAATCATGAAGTATGTGAGCACACACGGAAAAATACTTGAACACACAACGAGAGGACACTTCTAATGCATAAGATATAAAAAGCATGAAAACTATAAAAATGCAGCATAATAATTTTATGCTCTTGAATATCAAAGAAAGCAAAGAGAATTCTACAAGACACTCATCCTCTCAAAAACTATGCTCCCCCTTACTAAATGCACTACTAGCATGGACAACAAGCATACATTGAAATGAGATGCATTTATGCATTCACACAAGAACAAATGCACGCTACCACACAACCTAAGACAAGAACAAAACTCCTCTTAGCTATATGCACGAATGAACAAGGACTCCCCCTTACCATATATATATCATGAATGAACAATCAAGCATGCAAACAAAAATAAAACATTGAAACTCAACTCTCAAAATAGCAAGCTAAAACATGAGGGAGATAATATGTGAATTATGATCATTGAAACAATGAGAACACAAAAGGCAACCATAGAGCAATGCAAAAGCATGTTTATATCATTAAGCAATATATGAATCAAGCAAATATCATGCCCTAAGCTACCAAGGTGTAAAAAGTGAACTCCGTGAGTTTGATCCAAGACCCTTTTAGATGCCAAGAGATTCCTTAACCAATCCCAAGTAGAATGCTCACAAGATCGATGAATGAAGTCAAACCATAAGTCATTTGGACCTAAAGACTTGACACATAAATCCCATTACCGATTCTTATGAACTCCAAGAATAACATACAAACCTAAGATGGTGCAATGATTAGGTAGCCATTTGCCCATTGTGCGAGATCAAGAAAAAGGGGGTGCACTAGAGCAACAAACCCCAAACTAGAAATGAAAATTTTCATTTTTTTTATTTTGCATATATTTTTTTTCAATTTTTTTTTATTATACAATCTAACACAAAAATGATCTCACTCTTTTATGCAACAAAGGGAAGCTTTCACTCTAATCCCTAAGCGGTTAGCTTGAAATGAATCAATGGGGGAAAACATCTAAAAGTAAGCCTCAAACATTTGGTCAATCAAATATCCAACCAAGTAAAATTCAACCAAGAAATAATCAAGGACCCCTTAGACACCGAAAGAGTCAAGTCCCAAAAGAGTGTGTACGAGTATTTAAGAGCATGATATTCATATGTTCTAAGCAATCACTTCATGATGTAAACAAGAATATATAGCTACATGATCACATAAAGTGCCTAAAATGCTCAATGCTCAAAATTTATAAACTCTCAAACTAACCCTTAAGCTTACTTCAAAAAGGAGAATAATTCAAACCATGCAAGCACACGGACAAAGCATGCAAATCCTTATGAGAGAGAATCCAATGCAAACAGACAAGCATCCAAAAAAGCAAGAATGCACACACTCAAAAAGCAAATACGCTCAAAACGCGAAGCTAATCACATGTCATAAAAAGAAAAAGAGAAAACTAAATAGACTCTAAACAAGAACACAAGCTCACTCTAGACTCAATTATGACATGAGGCATACAAGAGTGAGATGCAACCCAAACAACCACTTAATCAATATATGTTAACCCAAAAGACTTCCTAAGGTCCTTAAACCTAATGAAATCCAAGGGTTTAGAGAAAATAACAGTTTTTTTTATCAAGAGTAGGGATGCAAACATGAGAGATGACACAATCTATTATATAATTGTGAATGGAGTGAAAATGAATGTCAATATGTTCGGTCCTAGAGAGTGGAACCGAATTCGTAGATATGAACGCAATACACTCAACCTTGACGGATAACGGGGACACACAATAATGATACTTATTACACCAAGCAACTAAGAAAGTCCCTAAGTAAAAATAACCGCCCAAGGTGCACTCACGATCATCAACACTTCCACCCCAATCAATATCGGAAAAAGTGGCTAAGTCATCATTCATACTTCGAATACACCACAACCCAAAAGATAGAGTACTCAATGCATAGAAAATAACCCTCATAACGGAGATCAAGTGAGACTCCTTAGGGTCCGATTGAAAACTAGAACAAACATCAACAAAAGGATGCGAAATCACAACATCACTCTCAATCTTTCTCACAAGCAAGTTTAAGTCTACTCCTCCTTGGACAAACTCGGAATACAAAAGACAAATGGTCAAATACTTATACCAAGCCAAAGGGGCTTGTTTAAGACCATAGAGATTCTTTAGAAGAAAGTACACATAAGAGGGAATAGAATAATCCATGAAGCCCTCACCATAATCAAGTTTGGGCACGTCTCTAACCACCTCATACTTAGTGATATCCACTATATCTCTAGACTCCTTGCTCTCAACAATATAAGAAGAATCGGACAATGATTTAGGAGAAACAAGAGAATCGACGGTAGCAACTAACAAGGAGACACTAGAATTATCCTCACATGGCTCATGGGCAACACTATCACAAACCTCATCTTCACTATTATCTACCCAAGTGACCTTAAGACCCTTTTTAGTTTTTATCTTGACACTACTCGAGGGATTGGAAGATTTACCTAGTTCACTAGGTTTCCTACAAGTCACAAATCTCTTATACTTCTTAATAAACAAAGCAAGCTCCTCATTGTCTAAGCTCCCATCATCATCACATGAGTCATAATGTTCTTCATGAGTAGAATTAAAAACAAAACCCTTACTAGACTCAAAAATAGGCCTAGAGGGTTCGGAGTGAGAAAAGTCATTTTTCATGATTGGAAGTAAATTGTGTATATATATATATATATGAAAAACAAGGGGAACAACAAAGGAGCTCGATGGAGAGCTAAATTTTTATGCATCTCATGGCATCGAAATTCTCAATAAAGTCTTCCACAGAATAGGAACTCAATTTATTTAGACATTTGATCCAGAGAGCAACCCTAATTTTGGCCAATTCAGCACATTCTTCCCAGGCTGAGACCTTGTTGTTGAAGATGGGAGACCTTGTTGTTGAAGATGGGGTCATCTCTCGATTTCCAAATTGACCAGATGATAGAGAAGAAGCAGCAAATCCAACATTTCTTTTCCAGATTTCTGAAGGATGCAGAGAACCAAAATGGGGAGAGGAATGGCAAGTTTGGGGGACAGACCCAAGATATGTGCCACCATCTGAGTATCGCTGACTAGACGTTCCAGGCAAAATTGCAGAGCAAGAGGAGATGTTGTGGGGATTCTCCGGGTGATAGGCATAAGGGACAGAGGTCTTGGCCAATGGAGATGATATTACATCTGGAGAGAGTGGATCTTGAAGCAATTTTGTTTTGCAAAGCAAGCCATGCAAAGATTTCAATCTTAGCGGGACAAAGGTTCTTCCATAAATTAAGCGAATTGGGTTCTTCCATGCGGCTTTGAAGAGCTAAGGATGGGCATTTATTGTCCAAACCCAAGACCAATTGGTGATAGGTTCAGTAGGAGAAGGAGCAGTGGCTAGATTATAAGCAACTTTAGGACACAACACACCAGAATTTGAGTTCCACATATAAAAATTATTTTTCCTCTCTAAACCACCAAATGGGAGTGCCTCTAATAAGGTAAAGTATGGAACTAGGGAGCACGCAAGATAACTCATTAAAATTCCACTAGCCATCAATCCACACATCGTCACTAACTCAAAGAGATAAATTAGTATGGGTTAGGGGCTCATCAATCGTAGTTCTCAAGGCACCACTACCTAACTAGTTACCTATCCAAAATAAGTTGGTCATCCCATTGCGAACGACCTTCCTACAAAAACTTTATATGTGAATCTTTGTTGTGTAGGACACATGATCTTAAGTACATACCTTTACAGTGAATTTACGACAAGGACATAAATTTTCATGAATATTCCTCATAAGGATCCATTAGCTTTGACGCAAGCATATGAAGCAATCTGCTTTCTCGATCCATCCTACTCAAATATTAGGAAGAAACTCAACAAATGAATCACGAAAATTTGATATGGATGTCTAAAGATGAAAAATATCACCACTATAGTAGCTTAAGTCTGAAACACATCGTAAACAAATCTTCACATTCGGTCACAAAAAAGGAAGAACATTCTTTACACTGGCGGTGTAAACCCCAAGTTTCCTCGAAATCTATTACATTGCGTCATGTGTCCAAACACTGTCTCAAAAGGTAGAACATAGATACATGGCGCAATATATACAATCAATTTGGAGAAAACTTTGGTTTACATGCTAGTGGAAAGAATGTTCTCTACAAAAAAGGATGCGTAACCAATATAAGAATTAGAGGAAATAAAATTTGTTACATCTTACATACGATATTGAAAATCATATGAAAAATATCAAAAAAAAATTATCTGAAATCTTCAGATACAGTCATAGTAGATAAAATTTGTTAGCATTTATTAAAATTCTATATGAAATAGGTGAGTCCTAACATCGTTAACATTTGATTATGTATAATTTCAAATACAACTGAGAAACGTCTCAATCATTACGTGACCAAAAATCAATGCTGAGATTATTAATATATATTAGTAAAGAAGTTGTAATTTATAACTCATGAGTTTAATGATTGTCATTTGGTAGCAAAGTATTGAATCTTTTATCACAATCAATTCATATATGATTGAACTCATATGATTGGTCAGGTACTAATTATTTTTTTTTTTTGCCAAATTGTCATTCGAAAGTTGTAAATCTATATATATTATTTCCACTTGATGCAACTATAATTGACTTCATGCGTATTATAAAATACTATTAATTGGATGACCGGCGAAATTGTTATTAGGACGGTTATGGGGCAAAAATAAAACTTCAACATGATTCAAACTTACTATATTCTTAATAGTTGAACATGGTTCTATGCAAATCTTTGTTGCGTAGGACACATTCTTTTAAGTAAGTAGTTTTTTTTTTTTTTTTTTTTGTGAATTTGCAACAAGGATCTGAATTTGCATGAATATACCTTATGAATATTTTGTTGCGAGGTAAACAATCTAATTTTTTTTTATCCATTCTGCCAAAAAATTAGCAAGAAACTCGACAAAATGAATCATGAAAATTCGATATGGGTGTCTAAAGATGAAAAATATTACCACTAGAGAGCTTAGGTCTGAATCACATAAAAAAAAATTGCATTTGGTGATAAAAAAAAAAAGGGTGCATACCCGATATGAGAATTAGATGAAATATTATATCTTACGTATGGATATTAAAAATCATAGGAAAAATGTCAAAAATTATTTGAGATGTTCAGATATAGATAACAAAAATTTAGCATTTATTAAAATTATTTGATTATAACTAATTTTATGTACAAGTAACAAACTTCTCAAATTGGCTATTTGTAATCTTAAAAGTAGATTTTACAATTGAAGTACAAAACTATCCAAATTATTTGAATAAAACTCGTCTTCAAAAAAAAAAAAAAAAAAAACGCATTAGTGCTGCAGCCGCTCCGACTAAACTGATCATTGGGCTAATATATAGTATAGTATTGACTCCGTTGTCGATATCTTAAATGTTTACAATCCTTAAGTGACCGAAATCAACCAAGGGCATGTAATCCAGCGGTTATTTCCTGGTTTTCCAACAAGAGAGATTAGGGTTCGAGCCTCGACAGTGGGGTTTGGGGTTAAGGGTTATGGATAGCTTCTGGACTAACTCACTAACTTTCCCGCTAATTCCCCACTGATGTATATCGAATGGCAAAAATAAAAATAAGTGACCAAAATCTAATGCCGTTTGGTGCCAAAGAATTCAATATTCATCACAAACACTGGTTCAGAATCTATATTTAATTGAATTCTCACGAGTAGTCAGATATTAAATTACACACTTGCAGACGTATTGTGAAATACTCCCTCTGTTCCAAATTGGTCCTTTTTCATTATTTGGGACATCCTAAAAAATTATCTATATCTTCTAAGTTTTTATATTTAATATGATGGTATTTGATAGATTTTAATTAGTTTTATTAAATAAATTTTTTGAAATAAAAAAAACATTATAAATTGTGAGATATAGAAAATTGTTTGAGTGACACGATTGTCTACAAAAGACTTACAATTTAGGACGGAGGGAATAGTATAGACTAACAATTTAGGACGGAGAGAGTAGTATTGAATTGCGCTGAAAACTGTACTTTGGATAACTATGTGGCTGAGATAAAACTTCAAACAAGATTGTTACTGTACTATATTCCTCATTGGTAAACATGATTGTATGCAAATCTTTGTTGCGTAGTGCACATGATCTAATTAATGAGCAACGGTCGTTATGGACCATCTCAATCGGAGAGATTAGATCACACCCATGCGAAAGTGTTATCAAATTTGAGACAAAGACATTCCTTATATTAAGGATCTTTGAGGTTAACTTGTTGGGAGACAAAAAAATCTATTTTTGCAGTCCATCCAATAAAGAAAAAAATCAACGAATAATATACCAAAAAAAAAAAAAAAAGCAGTCCATCCAATAAAGAAAAGTCAAGGTATGAGTCGTGAAAGTTTGATTTGGATTTTTTCTTAAAATGATACTAGAAAAAATATTACTATAATAATTTCTTATTTAAGCTTAGGTTCGAATAACATTAAAGAACCGATTTCCGTTCGTGATTAAAGAAATGCGTGTTTTCAAATATAAGAATAAGAGACAAAAAAAAAAAAAGTTAGCTGCTAAAAAATATGGATATTAGAAATGATCGATCTTAAGAAATATATCAAAAAAAAAAAAACTAAAGATGTTTAGGTATAGTTAATGTTTGTAATTAAAGGGGAACTTAAATAATAGTCCTCCAACTACTCTGAGCTTATGTTATCATCATGTCCTTTTTTTGGAGTTATGTTTTCATTCTGAAATTAAATAAACCCAGTATTGCCCCTTATCTATATATACAACATATTTTAAAACGGATGGAAATTTGGATGAATTTCAAAATCTGGAGGACCATCCCCATAATTTAGGGACTGAGGATAATCCAATCCCCTTATTTAAGCTACACGTCATCATCCATGTTTAAACCTAGAGAAGAAATTCTAAAACCCATAATTTGGGACAAAATTCTCACCCAGGCGGTCCCAAATCGACATCCTAAACCTTCAGTCCTTGATATCTCAAGTCTCCGTCGACAATCATGGGAACCACACCGATGCCAACAATCGATCCTTGGAACCATGGCAATTGTGGTGCAACGCTGGGTAGCGACCAAGGAATGGGTTGAGCTGATTTGATCAAGGTTTGAGGAGTAGAGAGTTTGGGGCCTTTATTCAAGCAACAAAAAACGAAAAAGGGGGTGGGGGAGGAGGAGGAGGAGAGAATACTAGCAGCCATGGCGGCCGCCCCCTCCTCTGGCGATGGCGGCAGCGGTTTTTAAGTGTTTGTGTGTGTGTTTTTTTAGAAAGAGGGAGTAGAGATAGAGACATACCAAGTTATTAGATTGCCAAAATAAAAAAAATGGATTTACTATTCTCTATACTGTATTAACCATATTTACTAAGATCTATCTAATTTTTACCTAGGGATGGCAACTTCCCCGTATCCAATGGATACCCGCCCCGCCCCCGCCCATATGGAGGCGGAGATAACCCATAATTTTCCCCAATAGTAGCGGGTATGGTGGAATATGAAGAAAACCCGCTCGGGTATGGAGCGGGTATGATTTTGTAATCTCCATCCCCAAATACCTGTACCTGCCCCGTATCCGATTATACATTCTACATATACCATATAATATATGTACATATAAATAGGAACATACGTATAAAGCTTGAGTATAGTTACATATGTAAACAATTACCTTTTTAATTAGCAAATCTTATCAATTACTACATATCCTAGACTACTTAATATTCAAAAACATCAATTAAGATTATATTTTTTAAATATAAATATCAATTTATTTCATTCTTCACTTATTTATTTATTTATTTGTTTGGATATGCATATGTTCGGGGAAACCCCAATCTCCATCGGGAGATGGGTTTGGTTTTTCGTCTAATATCCCCAATGGGGATGGGGGCGGGGATGGGGAAAGAACCTCCAATCGGAGATTGGGTATGGAATAGGGTTCTCCGATCCATACCCTACTCGTTACCATCCCTATTTTTACCATGACCACTGAAAAAAGGGTACGATTGTTTGTTAATTTATCATCTTTTCTGTTATGGACACATTTTTACGGATTGGGGGGCTCTGCTGCCCCTTGGGGTCGGCAGGGCCTGCCAACCCCATCCGCGCCATCCATTTCGCGCATTAATGGCTCAAATTTCACCTCTTCAAAGTGTATCCGAGCCGTCCATTGTTTGATGCAATCCGAGCCGTTGATGCGCGAAATGGATGGCGCGGATGGGGTTGGCAGGGCCTACCGAGCCCACGGACAGCAGGCCCCCCGGATCCCATTTTTACCCTGACTATTCTAAATTTTACCATATTAAATTCATAGAGACATCGGTATTTTTTTTATCGGCAAAAATAATTTCATTCATCACGAAAGAATCGGGATACAAAATGAAATCAGCAAAAAAACAGTAGGAAAAGAAATGCATTGAGCAACTTCTTCTCGTGAGATCTTAACCTACTTCTCCACCTCTCGATTTTTTTTGAAAAAGCTGTTGGCAAGATGCCAACAACACACCTAATGGGATAAGCCCAAAATAACACCTACTATTTAAATCAAACCTCAGATAACCAAAAAAACATTAAATATTGGGTGGCCCGCCTCAATCATCCAACCCCAAAACCCTAGCCCCTAGCAGCTCCGACGTCACCGCACCAGCCCCATAGTCGCCGACCACCTCTTCATCACCACTGCCGCTCATCCCACAACTCCAACTCCACCGCACTAGCCCCATAGTCGCCGATCACCTCTGCTTCTTTTCATCACTTCTGCTTCCAACTCCAAGCATCCAACTGCATCTCCAAACCGCCTCCCCTCACGGAAAACCACCCAATCACCACCAAAGCCGCTAACCTCAGACCCACCACAACGCCTAAACGGATAACCACCACCCACCACCAAAGGAAATGCCCCTATGCCGTGAAAAAAGAGTGAAATGAGGAGAGGTTCAAACTTATTCCAAGACGCCGGAAACAAAAGTAGTTAAAACCCAAACCAGAACTACCCAAACGCCGCCACCCCAGGGACCCACCATCCATACAGCCGTATCACCAATACAAGCCTCAACTGTCCAAAGACCACGCAAAACACCAAATAGCACAGAGCACCAACCGGATGAATACCGCCATCCAGGTTGTCACCTTCATAAGATGACACGAGACCCCACCACCTGGAAGCAGCTCAACCTCTAGCCGTTAGGCCAAAACCGAGATCCTCCAACAAGGAAACCGGCAAGGATGGCCAATGGACCGACACACTGTTAAGAAAAGAAGCCGCAACCAACACTATGGTTCCCGTCAGAACCAAACCAGATGGGTAGTGTAGAAGTCGCAGGAGTGAAACAGAAGATGAGGGGGAGGAGGGAAGAGGGGAGGAGAGTGAGGGAGGAGAAGGTGAAGGGGAGAAGCCAGGGGGGAGGAAGAGGCGCTGCTACCCCCCAGGCGGAGAAACCCTAAATGTGGCGGCTATTTTGAAAGCAATAGGGTTAGAGAGAGATAGAGACATCAGTTTACCTTGATTATTTGTAATATCACCATCTTCGTGGACTAATTTTTTCCATACTTGTTGGGCAATGACGAAATGTATCTTTGATTGATCACATCCTCCACAATTATAGTAATTCTAACTGCGAAGCGTTAACCGATGTGGATGTCTTTTTACCATGAGTATTCATACATCTTCATTGACGTGGGCTAATTACTACATGATGTTGTTTGATAGATTTCAATTAGTTTTATTAAATATATTTTTTGAAGTAAAAAAATATAGAAAATTGTTTGAGTGACGCGACTGTCTAAAAAAGACTAACAATTCAGGACGAAGGGAGTAGTATTGAATTGCGTTGAACACTGTACTTTGGATAACTATGTCGCTGAGATAAAACTTCAAACAAGATTATTATTATATTCCTCATAGTTAAACATGATTGTACGGAATTCTTTGTTGCGTAGTGCACTTGACCTAATTAATGAGCAATGGTCGTTATGGACCATCTAAATTAGAGAGATTAGGGCATCTCCAATACTGTAGTTAAGCTTTGATTTGTGTAAGAAATAAGGTCAGGTAGTTAACATTTTCTCTTTGTTTGCACGCAATGGTATAATTAGAGAAAAGTTAAGGTCAGAAAAAATGGTGGCAAAAATAGGCAGGTAAATAACTGTGGTGCTACAGTAAATGTTTGTTTAACTAGGGCCCGCAATAATAAAAAAAACAGAAGAAAACATTGAAAGGGAGGAGAGAGGGTAGACGTAGGGCAAAAGTAAGAGAGAGAAGGGAAGAGGATATCGAACCGAGAGAGAGAGAGAGGAGACGAAAAGGGTGAGAAAAGGTAGAAATTTGGGTCCCACTTTTATTTGTATTTATAATGCATGTGTACTTTTTTTATATTTTAACAACACTCCAACAACACCACTACAACACTTCGTACCTTAACAAAACATTTTGTCATAACAACACAAAAATGGGACCCACTTCTAAAAATTTTGTGTCATATAACACCACATTTTTGTCATAACCATTGGACATCCCTTAGATCACACCCTTCTCTTGAAAGTGCTATCAAATTTGAGACAAAGACATTTCTCATATTAAGGATCTTTGAGGTTAACTTGTTGGGAGACAAAAAAATCTATTTTTGCAGTCCATCCAATGAAGAAAAAATCAATGAATGAATATTAATAAGAAGTCCATTCAATAAAGAAAAGTCAAGGCATGAGTCGTGAAAGTTTGATTTGGGGTTTTTCTTAAAATGATAGAAAAAATTATCACTATAATAATTCGTTATTTAAGCTTATGTTTGAATAACATTAAAGAACCGATTTCATTATGTGATTAAAGAAATAAAGAATTGGTGTAAGATCTATTATACATTTTTGTATGAACATCCAATTCACTCATTTTTTTCAAAAGGTCTTATATCCACTCTTTGACATTTTGCAAGGTATGAGGTCCACTAGCCTTTTTTAAGAACCTTGTTATTGGTACCGGCCGGAGGGTACCGACTATGTACCAACCGGCATGGGAGAACTCCTTGTGGGTCCCAAACGGTCAATCCGAATCATTCATCCATCTCAAAATCAAATTCCGAGAGGCCCCAAGCGGGAATCGATGCAATCGGACGGCCCTAAGAGCTTGATCCAAATCCACCCCATTTTATTCAAAAGAGAACTGTTCATCCATCTGTACGGGGAAAAATCCACGTCACCCTGGATCACGTGCTTCCTTGAGTCAACCCTAAATCTGCAAGACAGAAAAAGGGTTAGAGCACCTTTGCCTCTCGTTGGCAAAGGCCCTCTGATGCCTAAGTTAGTATCTCGTACTTAAATCACAATGCGTATGAAGATTAGGTTTCACCGCGTACCTTTTGTCATGGCTTTTGTCTTGTATTTATAGGCGTATATGCTTATCATTTTAGGCATCTCGTGCCCCTTGCTTCCTATTTCCTTTAGGAATCCTTTTCCTAATAGAACTTTCCTTTTAGGGGCAAGTCTCCATATCTTGCTAGATCTCGTCTAGCAGAGGCCTTTCTTTCCATATAGGATTCTTTCGGGTATACTCCTAATCACATTAGGACTTCCCATATCAATCCCCCATTTCACGGGATTGCTTCCTTGTCACATAAGGAACCGTCTCAGAATATTCTGGAATGTCCCACCGCCCTACTCGTGGCGGTGCCGTGCTTCCACGTAGCTCGGAATAACTCGTACATAGTTTAGTTCACTACGCCGAGCTGAACTATGTATTCCAGAATGCTTTTTAAGCTATATTCGCAGCCTCTCCAGCTCGGCCATATCAAGGGCATCCCACATGCTCCATACCGAGCTGGAACATCTTGGTGCATTAGTTTAATTTACCTCCGAGCGTATTCATGGTCGATACAGCTCGGCACAGGGCCCAAGGACTCCCTATGTGGTGTCGAGCTACTCATCCTCTTGTGGTGACCACATTAGGCACGTGCTGTGCCTAACAGTAGGGTAATCATATTTTACCCACTCCACCATCTCAAAATCAAATTCCAAGGGGTCCCATGCGGGAATCGATACAATTGGACGGCCCTAACAGCAAAACCAATGCAAGTGTCAAAATGGCTATAGCCATTGCTATGTTTTGGCACCAAAATGTGGTTTTTGGTGCTAAAATAGAACCTAGTCTCCAGTGCTTGGTTCTATTTTAGAACCAAACAGTTCCAAATTTAACTAACTTTCCCACCACCTCACTTTTAATTACGCTTTCAACCCCAATTCAACTATGTACGTTATTTTGAACCCCGTTTTTTAACTCCCATTCCGAATTATTTTTTAATTACATTTTTTTTATTTTAAATTTTTTTGACATATTTTGTCCTCCACTGACTCAACCACAATTCTACCCCAGATATTTTCTCATCTAACTTTCTCACCTAACATTCTATCCATTTTTTTTTTTTATAAATACACAATTAAACTAGTATATTTGCCACACCATTCTCATCAGCCATATAGATTTTCCTTTCCAAACTAATATCATGAGCAACTTAAGCAAAAGGGTACTGCAGGGAGATTTCGATGGAGATTCCTCCGATGAAGATGAAGTTGCAATGTTGCAGATGGTAATGGCGAGCAGCTATCAACAAATGCAAATGCAGCAGAACCAACAAAGGAGTTATGTTGGTTCTATCAGTGGTCGGTCTTTCATCCGCCGTGATAGGGCTGCCACCAACGAAAGAATCTATTTGCATTACTTTTCTGAAGATCCCCTTTTCAATGAAAAAATTTTCCGCCAGCATTTTTGGATGGCTAAACCCTTGTTTGAGAGGATCTTGACTCAACTCCAGCAACACGACGATTATTTCGTCCAAACGTCTGACGCTGTTGGTGTTGCTGGTCTATCTGGTATCCATAAGATGACTGCAACACTGAGTATGCTTGCGTACGGGATGCCAGCAGACAGTGTTGATGAGTGTGTCAAAATCAGAAAAAGTATTGCTATAGAATCGCTCAAGAGATTCTGTAGAGGAGTTGTGGAGATCTTCGAACCAGAGTACCTTAGGGCACCAGTAATCGAGTCTTCAGTAATGCACAAATAAGCTTGGCAAATTGCTTCGTCTTGCTCAGGAGTGAAAGATTTTCCTCTTGACGATGCCATAATGAGTGGAATAATTTTGGTACCAAAATTGGTGCAAATTGTTGTAAGAATTTGGTGCACCCTTGCATTCATATTTATAGCAGGTGGGAATCAAAAGAGCCATTGGTGCTAACAAAAGAGCCGTTGGGTTGAAAAAAAAAATCAAAAAAGAGCCGTTGGTGCTAATTTAGCCGTTGATACAGCCGTTTGGAACACTGATGGGGCTTTGACTTTGTTGCACTAGATAATTTTCCACCTTACTTTACTAACTTTACCTTTCCTCTTCCAAAACACGTCTCTCTCTCTTCTCCAGTTCTCTGTAAATCGAAAAGGGAGAAAACCCAAGGCCGGCCAACCTTACCTCTAATCGACCGATTGACCCACGAAATTCTCTCTCTCTCTCTCTCACACACACACACACACACACACACACTCCTTCACCATCAACAGCCAATCAAACCCAACAAAAAAATGATGAAACCCAACCTCTGATTGGCGTGTTTTCTTTTCTAACGGTTGATGGCAACGATCAAACCCACCATCGGCATCTTCCTCAGTAATGGAAACAATTCCGGCATATTTTAATTTTCCGGCCACTTTCTGATTATTTTCCGGCCAGATTCTGGTAAGTTAGATGTCCATTTCTCTCCCTTTTTCAGTTGGATGATGAGTTGTCAAGGATGGCTACAACCATCTTTGGTTCTATATTTAGAACCAAGTATCCATTTGTGCTATTTTGCACCTGGATTTGACTATGCGTTGGATTGCTCAGTTTTAAAATTGGTTTCATATAATGACTATAGAACCATGGATAACACTGCATTGGATTTGCTCTAAGAGCTTGATCCAAAATCACCCCATTTCATTCAAAGGATTGACTATTTGGGACCCACAAGGGGCTACCCAAATGCCGGTCGGTACGTGGTCGATACCCCTGGATCAATCACTTTTTTAACAATAAAAAATGCCCTCAATCCTAGGACTGTTCAAAAAAACCAGTGACTGTGAATCCGGTCCAGACCAAACTGATCCGCACATTTTGGATTTTAACCGTGGATTAATGGTCTAGACACGGATTCAAGAATAAAAATCCGTGACTCGCGGTTCGGACATGGAATTTAATTTTGAAACCATGGATTAACCAATCCAGACTGTGAGATTTTTATTATATATAATTTTTTTTAAAAATAAATATATATGCATAGATAAATAATTTTACCTACTTTTTTTGGAATTATGATATCTGGGTTTTTTGTTTGTGACTATCTATTTAGATGTATTTGTTTCCCAATGTTCAAGCTCAGATTTATAGCCTACTGTGTTTGGAATTCCAAAATGAATTTTAGGCTTTATTTTTTGGCTATCTATTTTGATTCCATAATGTTCAAATTTAGATTTGTTCAATTAATTTGTTAGAATGTCTGCTCTTTCTCTGTTCTTCTTGATGCTTTATATTCTCATCTAATAACTATGCTACTAAAGTGTTTGTTTCAATGTTGAGTTTGAGTTTTTGAATAAGTTGATGATTTTTTTTTTAGAATAAGTTGAAAATCCATGGACAAATCCGGAACCGATCCGTGACTCGCGGATCAGATTGGAACCGAACCTTGGGACTTTTGAATTGGACACCTCCGGCGGGGTGGAAACATATCGCTGGGAGGAGGAGATAAATGTTGGGTCGACTACAAGTACGAGAGGCTTCCATTATTTTGTCACTATTGTGGCAGACTCGACCATGAGACTAGAGAGTGCTCTACCAAGGAGCAGGATCAATTAAGGGGCACTGTGAAGGAAAACGAATACGGTTCATGGATGGCGGCGACTCCAAGTTATAGAAGGGGCTACAAATGGAAGGGGAATGGAGGTGAGCGTCCAATCCAGAAGGTGGGTAGGAAGGAGACATCTTTCCGGCAAGCTATGTTGTCCGATAGGCAGCCCGCCGGCGGTGGCCGGAGCAATGGGAGCGAGGGAGACGGGATTGGAAAGTTTCCAAATGAGATTGATGGGCGAGAATCTCGGCTAGATGAGGTGGATGATCAAGCACTTGTAGCAATCAACGGCAATCAGTTCAGAATGGGAGATTTGGTGGCGGGATCTTCGCGGGATTCAATTTTGGGACAGGATAGAGTTGATTTGGTGAACAAGCTAAAGGGAGTGCATATTGATGAAGGACGTGGTTCAATCTTGGGCGGTCCTCAGGCCCACAATTCTCAATTAAATCCTGGGCCAAGTCTACAAAATGGGCCGAGTCCACAAAAAGGAGGTAGAGACATAGATATTATTAATTCTGCTTTGGGCTGTCCTCTGACCCAAGGGTTGCAACTGCCCTCTGGGCCTATGGTTTCATCCAGCCCACTTGTAGTTGAAACCCCTAAAGCAGCACAGTGTTTCAATGAATCCAATGGGTTTGTTGACATCCACATTTTTAAGGCATCAGAGGCAGAGAATACTCAACCCCATAAAGCTTTGGTGGGGTACAATTGCAATAAATCAGGTTCAAAAAAGGGCACGATCAGGAAGCAAACTAGAAATCGATCGGGTGACAAGGAAAAGGGGGGTTTCAAAGCTGGTCTGAAGTCTGGCAAATGGAAATTAGAGGGAACAGAGGAGAATTCGTTAGGGCTTCCAAAAGGTAGAAGGATTTTGTTGAGTGACAGTTCTAATGTTGATCAGGTGGAAGCGGCCAACCCCAATGGGCCCCCAAATGGTCAATGAATGCTCTGGTTTGGAATTGTCAGGGTGTGGGGAATCCCCTGACAGTTTCCCGATTGAAGGAGTTTTGGAGACTCCATTCCCCGGATTTGGTGTTTCTGATGGAGACCAAAAACACGGATCGCTATTTGGTCTGGCTTTAGAAGCACCTGGGTGTAGATGGCGGCTATTTTTTCATTAACCCTGTTGGTTTGGCTAGAGGTCTGTGTTTATATTGGTGGAAAGAGGTGTCTTTTCAGATTATTTTAGTTCAACACATGTGATAGATGGATATGTTACGAAGGGACAGTATCGTTGTAGAGTTACCTTTGTTCACGCCCCTAACTTAGCCCGCGATAGACGAGGACTATGGGAACACTTTTTAGAAACGACGAGGACAGAGGCCTTAGATTGGCTTGTTGGAGGGGACTTTAATGCAATCACGCACGTAGATGAGAAGGTAGGAGGGGCTGATCGGCAAGCTTGCGAAATGATTGATTTTCAGAGGTTTATTCAGGAAAGCAATTTGATCGACTTGGGCTACATTGGGTATCCGTTTACGTGGTACAATAAAAGGTGTGGTCAGGATAATGTCAGAGTGCGGCTGGATTGTTTTTTAGCCAGTCCTGGCTGGAAAATTCGCCATCCGGAAGCTCTAGTTTGGCACCTTACTCCAGGAGGATCAAACCACTGCCCAATTTTTTTGAATGCTACAATTTGAAAAGGGAAGTACAAGTAGCGGTTTATTTTTTATAATCGTTGGGGACAACAAGAGGATTGTGCCAGTATTGTTAGTCAAGAGTGGAGCAAGAGAATTGTGGGGTCGAAGTGGTATCAAATCCATATGAAAATCAAGGCATGTCGAGTTGCGTTGCTGCGATGGAGGAAACAACATTAGCTGAACAGTGGGCATACAGAGAAGACCATGGAGACTAAATTACGACATATTTTTTAATGCCCAGTCTTTGACGAAGAGGAGTTTTCTTCTACAGAGTTGGCGCTCAAGAAAGCTCTTCAAGATGAAGAGACTTACTGGAGGAATAAATCCAGAATTTCGTGGCTTAAGGATGGAGACAAGAATACTACTTTCTTCCATGCTCAGACTTTACATAGGCGACAACAGAATCGTTTAGTTGGACTAGAGAACGATTTGGGGGTTTGGCAGGATGGTGAGAATGCAATTCGAAGTATCGCGGAGAAATATTTCAAAAACATTTTCAACTCGGAGGGGGTTGATAACGTGAATTTGGTTCTAGATTGTGTGGACCGCCGAGTTTCGGCACGAATGAATAGGCTCTTAATCCAAACTATTTCTTACAATGAAGTCAAAAGTGCAATGTTTGGAATGGCTCCAGGTAAATCGCCTGGGCCAGATGGGATGGGAGCAGGATTTCTTCAACAGTTTTGGCCAATTGTCGGGCCGAGCATTGTGGATGTAGTTCGAAGTTTTTGTTATTTGAACCATCTTCTTCGCAGCATCAATCACACCCACTTAGTGTTGATTCCAAAAGTTCAATGCCTGATGAATATGGGTCAGCTTCGGCCTATTAGTTTGTGCAACTCAGTGTATAAAGTTTTATCCAAAGTTTTTGTTAATTGCCTTCAACAATTTTTACAGGAGATCATAAGTGAAAGTCAATGTGCTTTTGTTGGAGGGTGGGTGATATCGGACAATACAATTCTTGTTCAAGAAGCTTTACATTACATGAAAAATTGTCGTTATGGCAGTAACAAATCAGTGGCATTGAAGTTGGATATGAGCAAAGCCTACGATCGGGTGGAGTGGGGATTTGTGGAAGCGATTATGCGCAAGATGGGCTTTGATGAAGTCTGGATTGGATGGATTATGAGATGTATCTCATCAGTGAGCTATTCGATCTTACTCAATGGGCAGCCTTCTGGCTTCATTCGGCCTTCACGGGGGCTTCGTCAAGGAGACCCCCTTTCTTCGTATCTCTTTCTATTTTGCGCAGAGGGTTTTTCAGCAATGCTCCAAAAGGCAGAGGAAAGAAAAGCCATTCATGGACTTAGAATCTGTCGAGGCAGCCCTTCTATCAGTCATTTTCTTTTTGCTGACGATACGATTGTTTTTTGCAAAGCTAATCGACCAGAATTGCAGGCTATTGATTCTAGTCTTCAGAACTATCGAAAAGCATTGGGACAATTGATTAACCTCCAGAAATCCTCTCTTTTTTCCAGTAAAAATACCGCTGCAGACTTAAGGGTCGAACTGAGCACTTTGATGTCTATTTCGGTTCGAGCAGACCTCGGGAAATATCTGGGGCTTCCAGCTGAGATTGGTAAGTCCAAAACAGAGTTATTTAGCTACATTAAGGACAGAGTTTCGCAAAAATTAGCTGGGTGGAAGGAGAAGCTGATTAATCAAGCGGGCAAGGAGGTTCTATTGAAGTCGGTCGCGCTTGCATTACCTACATATGCCATGTCCTGTTTCAGATTGCCTCAGAGATTATGCCACCAAATTGAGGCAACTATGAAAAGTTTTTGGTGGGGTCAGAAGGGTAATGAGAGGAAAATTCATTGGATGAAATGGAGCCGATTATGCAAGGACAAATCTAAAGGCGGGTTGGATTTTCGTAGCCTTAGTGCTTATAACCTCGCTCTATTAGCTAAGCAAGGCTGGCGACTCATGGTGGCACACAAGAGTCTAATGGCGAGAGTGTTGAAGAGCAAATATTTTCGAGATTGTGATTTTATGGAGGCTCGATTGGGGAATAATTCGTCATGGGTATGGAGGAGCATATGGGAAGGAAAGAGAGTATTGGAATTCAGACTACGATGGTCAATTGGAAATGGGTCCTCAGTGCGGATTGGGGATGCTTCGATCCCAAATGCTGGAGATTTTGTCCCACGAAGAATCAGAACTAATGATGCAATTGTAATAGTCGACCAGCTTATTGATCCGGAAACAAAAACATGGAAGGTCGAGGAAGTCAATATGTTATTTGAAGAGGAGCAAGCACGGCGCATTTTGATTATCCCATTATCATGCACAAATGCTCCCGACACTCTTGTATGGCACTATTCGCACACTAGATCCTATAATGCAAGGTCGGGGTATTCGGCACTCATGGATCTTAAAGACAGCGGGCCTAGCATGCAGAATGGGGGAATCTTTAATGATGAGGAAGTAATGGAGAAGAGATGGCGGTGTTTGTGGAAACTCCGGGTTCCAAGGAAAGTCCAATTTTTTTTGTGGAAATGCTTCCACGAAATTGTGCCTACAAGGGAGATTCTTATTAGAAGGAGGGTTGAAGTGGAACCGGTTTGCCCAGTTTGTGGTATAGAGGAGGAGTCGCTTGTCCATCTTTTTTGTACGTGTTCCGTTGCCCAACAAACTTGGTCCATCTCCTTTTTACATTCAAACTTTGGTAATGCTCAATTTACTTCTTTTGTTGAATTTTGGGATGCCTTAGAAGTGCAATTGCAGAATAAAGGAAATAAAGACTGGTGTTCCGCTCTTGCGGCAGTTGTGTTGTGGTTTATATGGAAGTGCCGAAATGGTGTTGTTTTTTAGCACAAGGTAAAATCTCCTAGAGTGGTATTTGATCGGGCAAATGAGTTTTTAAAGGAGTTTCAGGATGCAAATCAGACCAATGACTCGGCAGGGGCTGTGCGAGTGGATAGGCCCAGTTCGGTTTGGCAAAGACCTCATGGTGGATTTGTCAAAATCAACGTCGATGGGGCATGCAAGAAGGCCTCTCAAATGGGAGCATTCGGTCTAATTATCAGGAATGACAGAGGTGAATTTGTGGCTGCTGCAAATGGAACGTCTCCTTGGTGCAACAGCGCTGCTATCGCAGAGGCTTTGGTATTTCGATGGGGTATACAATTGGGGCAACAGCTAGGACTCATGGTCATGATTGTCGAGGGCGATTCACAAGTTATCATCAACATGATCAATGGACAAAATCCAATCAGTCAAGAAGTGAGAGCCATCATAAGCAATGTGCAATCTTTATCCATGAGCTTTCACTCTTGTTCTTTTTCCTTTACTTGTAGATCTGCTAATGTTGTGGCTCATTCTTTAGCTAGTAAAGGTCTCAATGGGACGGGGTATGGTCGATGGACTGAGTCCCCCCCGGATTGGCTCCTTCCTTCCTTATCAAGGGAGGGAGCCTCCTGTTGACGTTTTCTTGGTATTCATTAATATCATCTGTTATTGTTTTGAAAAAAAAAAAGAAAAGAAAAGAATTGGACACGGATTTATTTTTAAAAAATCGTGACTCACGGATTAGGATTGAATTCATGCCAATCCGAACCAAGAGCACCCCTACTCAATCCGCTAAGACTGCAGATTGCCTCTCCCTCTCTAATTGCAAAGCATCGTCTCTCTCTCTCTCTCTCTCTCTCTCTCTCTCTCTCTCTCTCTCTCTGTCTCTCTCTCCATCTGAGTAGCCACCAGAGCCTTGCTGGTGATCTCTTTCTTCTCTAACGCTACGTCATCGATCTTTTTTCTCTCTCTACACATGAGAGCTATCACGGTTTGGTCACCGGACGACCACCTTTTCCAAGTTGAATACGACCTCAAAACTATCCAAATGGGTAACACCGCAGTTAGCATCAGAGTCTGCGACCCCATTGTCCTTTGTATCGCAAAGAAATCCACCGCCAAATTGCAAGATTCCAGGTCCCCATTTAACATTGTCTACGTCACTGTAAAAGAGAAAGTTTGATCTCAATTGTATATTTTCCATTAACCAAAGGCTGAATTTATGCAAGAAGAGGATCAATTTAGATCTTGAATACAAGGCTATCTCCTATTCTAATTATGTATTAGAAAGGTAAATAAATCAATACAATTATATACAATAAAGTCAAAGATCAATTCCTAGAATCTCTCCTAGAATCTTGAGAATCATCCTTAACACTCCCCCTCAAGTTGGAATAGATGTTGATTATTCCCAACTTGTCAAGTAGATTCGAAAACAGTGGGAAGCCTAAGGATTTGGTGAAGATGTCTACTGGTTGCTTTGATGTAGAAATATGGAATGTTTTAATCATTCTGGCTTGAATCTTCTCCCTCACAAGATGGCAGTCAATCACTATGTGTTTTGTTCGTTCATGGAAAACAGGATTTGAGGTGATGTGAAGAGCTGCTTGATTATCGTAGTACAACTTGACTGGTTGTAAGTGTTTAATGCCCAGATCATGCAAGATGTACCATAACCAAGTTAATGCCATAGAGCGATATTTTGCTTCTGCGCTTGACCATGAAACTGTGTTCTGCTTCTTGGTTTTCCAAGATATCAATGAGTGCCCAAGGAATATGCAATATCCTGTGGTTGATCGTCGTGTGTCTCGGCATCTAGCCCAATCCGCGTCACAAAAAGCATTTTAACTGTATTGTAACTGCTTGCGGAAAGGAAAAGACCTTGTCTTGGTGTGTGCTTTACATAACGCAATACTCGGTGGGCTGCCTCTAGGTGTGGAGTGCGAGGCTTGTCCATGTATTGGCTAAGACTATGTACATCATATACCAAGTCAAGCTGCATGATGGTCAAGTGAATCAATCTCCCAACAAGCCTTCGATAAGAGGAAGGATAACTGATGCATTCACCTTCATTCTTGTTGAGAGACAAATTTTGCCCCATGGGCGAATTGGCAGGTTTGACCCCAAGGTGGCCCGCATCATCTAATATCTCAAGTGCATACTTGCGTTGTGAAAGGACAATCCCTTTACTAGAACGAGCAATTTCTATGCCAAGAGAGTACTTCAATTTGCTGAGATCTTTCGGCTTGAATTGCTGCATGAGTTGAGTTTAGTCTCTTCAATCTACTGTAGATTGTTCCCTGCCAAAATGATGGCGTCTACATAAACAAGAAGAGCAATGAAAGTACTAGCATGAGTTCGGACGAATAGTGAGTAGTCAGATTCAAATTGATGGAAACCAGCATGTTTAAGTGTTGTGGATAGCTTGATAAACCATAGGCGGGAGGCTTGCCTAAGCCCATACAAGGATTTGTGTAACTTGCATACCCATATCTCCCCCTTTCGTCTGAAACCAGGGGGCAAGGACATGTAGACCTCTTACCGTGAAGGAAGGCATTATTGACATCAAGCTGGTGAAGGTGCTAATTTTGGGTGGCAGCCACGGCAAGAAAAAGGCGAACAATGACAAGCTTAGATATTGGAGCAAAAGTTTCATGATAGTCCAAACCCTCAACCTGGCTGTAGCCCTTGGCAACCAAGCGAGCTGTGTAATGCTCGACCGAGCATCTGAATGAAACTTGATTTTGTAGACCCATTTTGCAGCCAATTAGTTTCCTCCTTGGGGGAAGTAGCTGAAGAGACCATGTGCCCTTGGTTTCAAGGGCAATGTAATTCTTGCGCTCCATGGCATGACACCATTTGGAATCACAAACTGCTTGGGCGAATGTTTTTGGTTCTGTGGCAACTGAAATAGAGGTGACAAAAGCTCGATGTGCAGGGGGATAGTCTAGTATATGTAAGGACATGAGATAAAGGATGAGAAGTATCATCATGAACAGACAACGTCGAGTTAGACGAAGGGAGGGCCAGAGAAGGCAATGAGGGTTCAACATGGTATTACTGAAGGTAGCCGGGTGCATGAGTAGTAGGGGTGAAAATCGGTCGGTTCGGTTCGGTTTTCGGGTGTTCGGGACCGAACCGATCGGTTCGGGGTGATTTTTCCGGAAACCGATCCCGACCGAAAAAAACAATGGACCGATCGGTTCGGGGTGGTTCGGTTTTTTCGGTTTTTTTTCGGTTTTTTCAGTTTTTTCGGTCCGACGTTAAAATTGAGATGGACCGAGATAGGGGTGGTTTTTGGTCCAAATAGGGGTGGTTTCGGGGTAATTCGGTCCAAATAGGGGTGGTTTCGGGGTAATTTGGTCCAAATTGGGATGATTTTAGGGTATTTCGGTTCGGTTTTTTCGGTTCGGTTTAAAATTCCGGGAAACCGAAACCGAACCGAGATGTATTTCGGTTTTTTCGGTTCGGTTTTTTCGGGTTTTTTCCAGGCTGGACCGACCGAACCCCGAACCGAATTTTCGGTTTTCGGTTCGGTTCGGGTCCCGTCGGTTTTTTTTTCACCCCTAATGAGTAGGATGCCGCAATCGAGGTTCAGGGGGTGGCGGAGATTGTTGGTTGGGTGTGGTGGTTGAATATGGAATATTTTTGGGTGGTGTGGTAGGTTCATCTGTCTCGGTGGGTGGAGAAGGAGGTGTATGTGGTGTTGGTGAGGGAGGGTCGGTGGATGAGTGGGAAACAGTGATGGATAGGATGGAGTGAGGTGGTGACAGGTCATCATATGTGGTGGGTTGGGTTGGAGAAAGCACATGTGGAGTAGTAGCATGGGTGGAGGAGTATGGAAACACATGCTCATGAAATAGGACATCACGAGATATGAAAGTTTTTCCATGTCTAGGTCATAAACCTGATAACCCTTGGTGTCATACGGATACCCAAGAAATAAGCAACGGGTAGATCGAGCATCAAACTTAGAGGGATGATTGTGATGTTTGGAAGCAAAACATAAGCAACCAAACACACGCAAATGTTCATACGCAGATGCTTTGTGAAAAAGGATATCGTATGGCGTTTTACCATTAAGAACTGGTGTAGTTGTACGGTTTATGAGGTATGTGGCAATGAGAATGGCATCCCCCCAAAAATGTTTTGGAAGTTTGACTTGAAAGAGCAATGCACGCGCCACGTTAAGAAGATGATGATGTTTGCGCTCTGCAACTCCATTTTGTAACTCCATTTTGTTGTGGGGTTGAGACACAGCTAGTTTGATGCAAAATGCTCTTTTCGGAAAACATTTGGGTCATATCAAATTCTAGCCCATTGTCACTACGAATGATTTTTCCACGAGACTCAAATTGCGTTTCAACAAGATTAATGTAAGTAGTAAGAAATATACGTGCATCAGATTTATTATGTAAGAGATAAACCCATGTGCAACGCGAGAAATCGTCAACAATTGTGAGAAAATATTGTGCCCCATCAAGTGTTGGTACATGATAGCCCCCCTGAATGTCAACATGGATCAATTCAAATGGTGCTTTAGTATTAGTAGAACTCAAGGGAAAAGGTTTACGAGCCTATTTAGGAAGGGGACAAATAGAACAATCATCAATCGAACAAAAATGCATAATTTTGGTAGACAAAGAAATGGCATGCAGGCTCTTATTGGATAGATGGCCAAGGCATTGATGCCAAAGGCGAGAGGAGGTTGGATTCGTGGCTGAAACGGAGTAACACGCTGCTTTCTTCGCAACATCTAAGTAGTAGAGCCCTTCTCGTTTAGTTCCCATCCCAATCGTCTTCCCCGAACGGTTGTCCTAAACAAAACAAACCTCATCAGTGAATACGGCATAGCAAAAATAAGTCTTAATAAGCTTGGCCACTAAGATTAAATTCAATTTGAATGAGGGAACACATAGCAGATTATGGAGTACAAGTTCATCAAAAAACTGTATGGTGCCTGTATGTGTCACACAAGCAAGGGCATGATTTGGTTAATGCACATGTCAGTTAGTAACCGGTGTACTGGTGGTCATAAGGCTTGGAGAACAGACCATATGATCAGTTGCCCCTGTGTCAAATATCCAACAAGTTTTTGAACTAAGAGCAGTTGCACACATTGCGTTACCTGAGAGATTGCTCATTGTTGATGTAGTACTCACTTGATTGGCCATGTAGCTAGGTTTGTTGCGATCAAGGAGGGCAAGAACATTATGGTACTGTTCGGCTGTGAGCTTCTAGGATGGTGGTGACGCGTCAAGATTGCCTGGTTGGGAATCAATATGTTGAGCCTTGGGAAGAATGCTTGGGCTTGCATTCTTCCTATCCTGTTGATTGCCCTTGTTGTCATTAGAAGTAGCCTTCTTCAATTTTCGACAAACGTCGATGGTGTGACCCTTCCAACCATAGTAATCACACTTGAGGTGCGCTCGGCAAGTGTCAGAAGTGTGTCCTATGGCATCACAACGTTCACATTTGAGGTGTGGATTCTTGGGCGAATAATTTGTGTTAGAATTACGTGACCCAACCTTGACAGCAAACGCGGCAGCTTCTGGTGCCTTTCCTATGGCCTGTGAGGATACGACTTGCTGTTTCTCATCTTGAATGATGAGAGAATACACCTTGTTCACTGTGGGTAGCAGCTCCATAAGCAAGATTTGCCCACGTGCTGCTGTATAGACTCCATTAAGACCCATGAAGAACTTTATGGTTCGTTGTGTTTGCTGGTATTGGTGCAGTCTTTTCGCGGTATCACCACTGCAAGACGGACGGGGACACAGCGCATCACTCAAATTCCACAAACCCTTGAGTTTGGTGTAGTACTCACCGACGCTCATGTCTCCTTGTACACAATCGTGATTTCCTACTCGATGTGAAAAAGGTGCACGCTGTTGGTGTGGGAAAACCGCTCTTTCAATTCATTCCAAATCTCATAAGCATTGTCATTATACATGTCACTTTATGCAATATTAGGCGAGATGGAATTGAGGATCCATCCTTTGACAAGAGTGTTGCAACGGGTCCATTGTTTGGTTTTGGACGCTGAATCTGTGAGTGGCTTCATGATGGTGCCATCGATGAAGCCGTCCTTGTTTTTTTGGTAGTGAGAGCCATGAGCATCGCATGGCTCCAAATGGGATAATTTTCTTGGGTCAACAATTAAGTCATAAGAACTAGACCTGGCTGGTTCGAGTGGTGGAGAAGAAAGGATTGCTTGGATCATCATATGTGCTTGCTTGAAGCCTGGATGACCCGAATTTTTCAAAGGGCTGCTCGTCATCCTTTGCCATGGATTCTGGTGGTGAAAAGAGTGATGGCTAGGGTTTGGTTTGGTTCATAGGAGCCCTAAAGCTCTGATACCATGTAAAAGAGAAAGTTTGATCTTAATTGTATATTTTTCATTAACCAAAGACTGAATATGTACAAGAAGATGATCAATTTAGATCCTAAATACAAGGCTATTTCCTATTCTAATTATGTACTAAAAAGGTAAATAAATCAATACAATGATATACAATAAAGTCAAAGATCAATTCCTAGAATCTCGAGAATCATCCTTAACAGTCACTTCTGTGGTTGTAACTGGTGTTGATGTTGAGGTTTAGGGTTAGGAGTGTACAAGACTTTGATATCCTTTTTTATTCTGAAGCTCATAAACCTAGATGTGGTCTTTTCTTTTCTCAATCGACAGAAGTGTTTTTGCTCTGATCGAATCTGACTTGGATCATGTCGATCATTGTATAAGAACTTAATCTTGAACTAATTCAGTAATTTGTGCGGGTAAAAGCTTCCACTTTTTTGAAACCTAGTGATTTGAATTTGCACAAGAGAATTAAAAATTGTAGTAGATTCTAGGTATTGCAGAACTTTTAACTGATATTTAATGGTTTCGAAGAAAATGCCCATTTGTGTTGTATTTGCATCGCACAAAATGTTAGTTTTTTGTTAGTTGAATTTTGTAGATATCACCCATCTAAAATGCACTATCTAAGTCTTAATTCATCAGAATCGTGTAAACATTTTGGTGACTTCAAAGTTGTTGGTTTTTCATCTTAAGTGTTATTGCTAAGCTCTAATACATTGTTTCTGTAATTCAACAGAAAGTTGTTTTAGTTAGAGGAAAGTTTTCTGTCATTCTTCAAGATGTTATTTTAGTGTTGATTCATTTTTCAATTTTTTTTTTCAATTATTAGATGAATGGTTTTGGATGTGAGGAATTGGATGTGCATTGATATGGATGTTTTCTAAGGCAAGTGGCAACTTTGGTTCAACAAAGAAAATGTTCGACAAAATGTCTGAAAGAAATTCAATCGCTTGGATAAATGGTTGCAAGTTATATAGAATCCCATTGTCCATAGAAGTTCAAGCAACTTCTCATCAAGTTGTAAAGGTGACTTCAAGAGAATGAAGGAAGCAATTTTGAAGTCATTTCTAGAAATTCAGAGTTTTGCATTGACTTGGCCACTCTCATGGAGAGCACCGAAATAGTCTTTGCCCCTAGATGTCTCCAATTGACCACGGCGTTCTCATTGCCACAAATAGTTTGGCAAAGCAAGCTCTTAGGGCGTTCAATCCAGTTTTCAAAGGGCTTCTCCTGTACTTTGATCTCTGTGTTGCTCTCTCCATTCTGGGAATTTTATTTTATATTTTTAGGATAGCTAGGGTGTCTAGTATTTCACCTGACTAATACCTCAGGTACATGTAGTCTCTGGTCTCACGTACACCATATTGTGAAGAAGCTATGAAGGAATTAATTATTGGTCCACTCCCTTCTGAGATTTTGAACGAGAGACTTCTTAAAAGAAAAAACTCATATCGTGGCCACTGAGCTAGCTTGAGTTATTTAGCTCCTTTCTATTTGATTGTTTACGGGGTGTTTCTATACCCTTTATAGTTGATCTTGTTTTAGCTAGATGTTCTTTGGTTATTGGTGAAGTTCTTATTTCAGACCAAACAAAAAATCTTAATTTTCTCAGTTGGTTTTGAGCTTATTGCTGCTAATGTGTTAAAGCTAGAATCTCCCAATACTGGAAGGTAAGAGTCATATTCTTTGCATAGGCTGGCTTGCATCCCCAACGGTGGGGAACTCGTTTGATCACGGTTACAAATTTCTTAGGTGGGTTGTGCCCCTTGGTTTCCAAGGGAGAGGTCTGGGTTTGATTTTACGGAGAGACTTTGAACCCCTTTCACTTAACACCTACGAAGTCCCCCTAATATCTACAGCCTGGCAAAAAAAGAATTTCTAACTTTTGGAAGTTTAAGAACCACTTTTAATTGAGAACCGAATATGAAACTAATTATTCCAAAATTCGAATAAAGAAATGAAGATTATTAAAGAAATGTTCCAGGTTGAATTTCTTCCTATCCATACATTAGGAAAACATGTATCCAAAACTATTGTGAAAATTGAAATGTTTCACTACTATGTGATAGCTTTGACAAATTTTACTAGAAACTATGGAAAACTTGATGCTTCCTCAATAGTTTAACCTAGTGGCTTTGGAGGTGAGCAGTATCCATGTTAAAAGATATCAAACAAGAGTGCAATTTTCAATCATCCATTCAAAGTTAGCATTTTGCCAAAACTGATGCTTTAAAAAAGTTGGTTTTGTGGTGCATTGGTGCTGAAATTAATGAGAAGCAACAAATTTTCATATAGCTTCTCTCTTTATATTGTCACTTAATTCTATTTATGTTTTTGTGGACGCCCCTCCGAGGAACTTCAATTCAGAGTCACCACCTGGGTTTTAGAGGATTGTCCTTGAGGAACCGAACTCGATTGACTCGTGCCTCACTTTTAGGATAAAGTTTAAATACTGGTCTGTCATCACCATACTATCTTAGGTTCGGGAGCTCGGTTACGAGGGGGAAGGGTTTTATGGTACCCCCCTCACCCGGTTCGATGACCGGTCTCTACTAAGTATTTTGAGGGATTATATGAGATGTTTGTGTTCCAACTTTGAGCAAATAAATGGGGAACGGGAGCCATTTAATGATGATGAACACAACAAAAAGGCTACGGTGTATGCTTGTGCTTCATGAACTTACATGGATGATGATAACATGCGAATATGAACTAACAATAACATCAAGCAGTGAATAACAGTGTTAGAATGTAAAAAGCAACAACAAAATGACCCAAAAGGACACTACAAACTGATATGAAACAAAACCAATCTGATCCCATTTTGGGGGTTTGAGCGCTTTGAGCACTCAAAGGGAGGGTCTGAGCACTCAAACCCTCAACCATGCATTCTTCTGTTAATTCTGGTTTGTTGAAAATATGACTTAAACACACTTGATCATATGAAACTAGGACTTTGGTGGCTTATTCAGAACAAAATGATCACCCAAATACGAGTTTGAGACTTATTAAAGAACCAAACAATGTAATAATTTCAGAATAGGTGAAAGCCTAACACTGAGAGCCATCCAGAACACACAAAACATAATTAGTTGGCCTGAATGATGAAAATAGTTGATGTACTGGAAGAAAGTTTGAGTGCTCTCGTGCCTTTTTGCTTTTATTTGTATCGTCAATGGCCTCAAAACAATATATATAATAATGCAAATGCTTCTGATCTTCCAAAAGTATCAGCCAAATAAGTTTGTTGTAGACACCCCCAATTTAACTATTGTGGGCGTTTTAAATCCCCGATGTTGAAAAGAAATGCCCGGGAAACATCTTCAAGTCAAAGAGATCAAACATAGTCAACTGTACTGCACGGGACCGTTTGAGTACCACACGATATAGTTTCAGTGCTGCACGGCACTGTCGAGCATCACATCAGATTTTCTGCAGAGTTCCAGCAGCTCCTTTTGTTGACAAACCCTTCCCTCCTTCATCATGATTTCTTGGAGAGGAAAAAGGTTAGCATCCATAGCTCAGAATACTTTGAGTAGCCATCAAGTATACATGAAGTACAACCGGCCTTCTTCGCCTATAAATACTCGATGGGATCAAGGTGAAAGAGAATGAAGAAAAACCATAGAAGTCCTCTCAAACCTCTGCCAAAATCTCAACTACTCTCTTATTAAGCCTACCACTCTCTCGAAAGATCCAAAAAACCATAACCCATCTCCTACTATCCTTTGAAAATCCAAATTCCATCCGAAACCATACCAAAATCCAAAAACCATGCACTCTTTCAAGCCTTCTTCCCATATTCACCATCGGATTCAAAGCTACGTTGATAACGGAGGCTCGTCAATCGCTTTCAAGCCAAGCTCAGGGTTCACGAAGGGTGTTTTCTTACCAAGGCGTTTATTCCCGGGGTAAGCTTTCGTTTCACCGCCAATGTTTTTTCAAACCTTGGCATTTTGAGGGGTGTTTTGATCAAGTCCAAGGTGGTTCCTCATACCACTCTTGGGCTTGATAAACCAACGTTTCAATAAAACCCAATCTCTCAGGTAAATGTTGTACGGCATTTTCCGTTGGCATGTGATATTGCCATCTTCAGGAGATACATTTCCTTACTTCATTTGAATCCTTTTTCATCTCCAAAGCAAGCTTTTTCATCTAAATGATTCATATTTTAAAGCCCTTTTCATTCTTGCTTTGAAGATTGCTAAAAAATTTTGCACTGCTTTAACAGTGCCACACGGCACACTTTCAAAACTAAAATTTAAAACTATTTTTTGGAGGTAGTGACGTCATTTTCCTTTTTATTTATTATCATTATTACGTTAATTCTTATTAATTGCATTTATTTACCATTTATGTGAACAAAGTTTAGCAATAAAAGTTTTCTAAAAATTCCACAAATATTTAGTAAAGACCGATGTTTAATCGGGCGAACTAGGTGCCTCAAAAATCTTCTCCGTTCGTAACCTGGCTCCTGAATCCAAAAAAACCTCTGGTTTCTCATACTAAATCCTTTTTCTAAACCAACGGCACGAGAGTCATTATTTTTTATTATTTCAAATGGTGTCTCGGGTTAAAACCTTTTCAAAATAAAAACCCGGGTGGCGACGTCCACAAAATGGCGACTCTGCTAGGGATTCTTAAATTAATCTATAATTTGATATTTTTACACTTATGAACTTCCCAAAAGCTTGTCAAAACGAAAATGTCTAGCGCTATTGAAGGAAGGAATGGTGATATTAACTGGACCTCGCCCGGCCATCCTGACTGGAGCTTTTCAGGTTATTTGTTTGTGTAAGATTATCAAAGAATGGATTAATTTAGAGAGCCAAGCTTGAAAAATATTTGTGGGATTTTGAAAACAATTTTATTGCATTACATGTGCATCGATGTTGGATAAGCCCCACTGCTGCGTTTTGGTTACCTTACCCAGCTTGCTGGTGTTAGGACATCCTGAAATGCTCAGCAGCCCTGGACCATGATGAGTCAGCCTACCGTTCGACCTTTGCCATGCGGTACACTTGGCACTGGGAGGCAAATATTGGTTCTAGTCTGGGGAACCTCTACACCAAAACCGGCTCCAATTGGGAATTTCATCCCTATCCCCATCCCCATCCCCACCTCCATACCCAAAAGGGATAGTGGACAATCCACCATACCAACCTCCCATTGGAGATCGGGTATATTCGGGTAAATCCATATCCAAACTTGTTGAACCAAAAGAAGAAGAAGAAGAAGAGAAGATCTAATTTATGTGTCCTATAATAACAAAAATAACCATTTAAAACAACATAGAATAGAATGTTACAAAAAAAAAATAGTCTACCAAGATATATAAAATTTTGACAACTAAGTACTATCATTAAACTTTTTTTAACACTTAGCATATATATATATATATATATATATATATATATATATATATATATATATATATAGAGAGAGAGAGAGAGAGAGAGAGAGAGAGAGAGAGAGAGAGAGAGGAACTATCTAGTCTGGGAGTCCCGGATCCGGGACTCCACCTTCCCGATATTTTTTTGATGATCCGAACCGTCCAATGTGTTCAAAAGGTGTTTTCCAAGGTCCACGCGGGAAATCTTCAAAAAAACAATACCGGGAAGGGCTTGATCCAAGCGGTTTTTCGCAAAACTGTAAATATGCAGTTTTTGCGAAAAACCGCTTGGATCAAGCCCTTCCCGGTATTTTTTTTTGAAGATTTCCCGCATGGACCTTGGAAAACACCTTTTGAACACATTGGACGGCTCGGATTTCCCAAAAACAATTTTTAAAAGCATCAAAACACCGAAAAAAGCTTCAATCCGGGAAATCCGGGATCCTTGACAGGATCGGTGGCGTATATATATATATATATATATATATATATATATATATATATATATATATATATATATATATATATATATATATAGTTTTAATTTAGAACAATATACACAAATTATACATTTATGGGGATGGTTCCGTGGACACAAAATTTAACGCAACATTTGACACTCCATCTCAGCCATTGAAACCAATGGCTGAGATTAAATACAATGGTGTAATCTTTCTCTCTCAATCACCTCTCTATCACACATGATCTCTCCCTTTCTTTGCCATCATGGACAAACCCCTGCTTTCCTTCCCACTCTGGCAATTTCCATCGCCGATGAAATCCTCCAACGAGCCCCATCTGCGGCTCAAGCATAGATTGTCGAGTGCTGGAAACCTTTTAGATGGATTTATCAACTGGGCCATTGGGTTAATTAGATTGACTGGAAGCTATTAATTGACAATGGAAAATTAATATGTCAAAAAATGCTTGCAATCTGTTAATTGACTATGGAAAAAACAAAAGCATTCATGTGTGTATGGCATGTTGTAAAACTGCATTTCCAGGTGGCTTCAAAATCTCTTCAACACTCAGCAAAATGCCTTTTCACTCTCTTTCCAGTCGACAGATCTCTCTCTCTCTCTCTCCCTCCCACCCCCCCCCCCCCCCCCCCCCCCCTCCTCTCCAAATAAGATTTCTTTTGGGTTTGCTACAATACTGTTCAGACTTTGATGTTCAATTTCTCTTTTTAGGGTTTTTGGTTTTCCCAACGTCAACTAAATTCTCTTGCGATTATCTTCTCTTCGATTTCTCAATTCTATCACTGGGTTCTTCGCTTTTCTGCCCTTTTGGTTAGATCTTGAAATTTTTGGAATTTGGGTTGCAATCTATGTGATCGAAGGGCCTTACCCAATATTCAGCATAGAATTTACAAAGAAGTATTTTATTTAACGAATTTTCTAAATTATCTGAACGCATTAAGAACCTATATGTCGATCGATTAGAGAGTTAGAGAGAAAGTATATTAGGAGAGACAGAAGAGGTCTCTGGAGAGGAGAATTGTTAGAGATGGAGTGTTGTGAGGGAGGGAGAGAGAGAGAGAGAGAGATTACGTGAGAGTGAGATAGAGACATGTTGAGTACAACATCCTAAGTTCTAATCTTAGCCATTGGTTTCAATAGCTGAGATGGAGTGTCAAAAGTTGTGTTAAATTTTGTGTCAACGGAACCGGCCCCTACATTTATATACTACTATATGCCCGCATATATACATACATTCATAAAAAATTATATATATACAATTGGAAACGGGGGCGGGTACGGGTATTCGAAGGTGGGTATTACAAAATTATACCCGCCTCGTTTTCAACTGGGGATTGAAAAGTCGATTTTCATTCGGACATTATAACTGCTGCGTTTTCTTTTCCAAAAGTTTATTGGGAATTATAAATGCTTATTTTGATAAGTCAATTTCAAATTGTGCACAGTAACGGCTACGTGTGATTTTCAAAGTCTAATTTTTCATAAAATCGCTAATCATCCAACATAATCTCGTCTAATTATAATTAAGCATGTTTAAGCATAATAATGACATATTTAAAATGAACTAAAAAATACTAATCTAGGTTTAAGATAAAGTATCTACCTTAATTCCGATGATTAGTCGGAAGCCGATAAGCTAGTTGGATTCCGGCGGCGTAACGGCTAGTCGACCTCTGCTCGAACGCCTTCTAACTAACTTTCTCTACTTTCTAAGATCTAATGGAGGTCGAGGGTGGTGGAATGTGGTGGTTGGAGGATGAGTTTCATGAAGAACGCTTCGAATTTCTCAAGAAAACATGAAGAACTACAAAGGTGGTGGAAGAGAGGATTTTGGTGTGCCTTACCAAATGAAGAATCCTTGCTATTTATAGGCAAAACAATGGGTACACCCTCCCCTCAAAATGACCAGCCTTCTCCCCTCCCCACAAGTGTCCAAAAAAACATTTTGTAAAAGTAAAAATGTAGGCTTTTTAGGCTAGTTCGGATAAGGTCAACTTGCTAGGTTTTGTCCAAGAAAAATGGGTTCATAGGAAATGACGTATAGTGTCCAGGTTCGTTGGGAAAAAACTTCTCTCCCTCTCATTAACTCACTAAAATCCAAAATAGCATGTAGTAAAAGTGTAGTCAAAGTCAACTTTGAAAAGTAAAAGTCAAAATTAGACATATGTCTAATTAGGTTTCCAAAATTAGAAATAGGTCTAAAATAGGCAATTAATGAGGTGGTGCTAGCTATAAGGAGACAAAATAAGAGTTGCGGGATTTGTAGGGCTTTCCAGACATGATACGGTGTAATGCCCGGTGTGCACGCGTTGATTTACGGCGCAGAAAATTAATAAAACGAAATAAACGAATTTTATTTGAATTAATTAAACTAAATAATAAATTATTTTAATTTGCGATATTAAAATTTAAATACTCGAATTAATAAATCAAAATTTTTATTTACAAAATTTCGGGTTATTATAGGCTCAGTCACTGCTGTAAAACTCGCGTTTTTAGAAAACTACGTCGCTTGAGTATCACTTAAATCCCTTGACCACAAATCATTTTCCGAAACACCCATGGTCAAAATCCCGGGTGCGACATCGATGTTGGTGATGCAGTAACTTCCCTAATCTTATATATCAATCAATGAAATTCATTACAATCCTGAATACACACACCAAGAGAAGTTATAAATTCTACCTCCAAATTCGATCCGATGGTGACATACATACTTTATATAGGAGGAAAGATCTATTTTTATGAGTACCTTATGGATAAGGAGGGATTTTTTTTTTAAGGAGGTCCATGACAGAGAGACAGAGAGAGATTTTCTTAAATTGCATCATCTTCCAAGAGCATCACCAATGACATACTCAAATGTAAATACTCAAATGTTGGCACATCACCTTTGAGTATTTACTTAATGGGTTTGTAAAGTTAGTAATGTGAAGCTGTACAATGGTTCATTTCTGTCGATAATCAAAAGAAGGAAAAATCTTGGTAGTTTTGAGTATCCAAATTTGATTATTAGAAAAATGTTAGTAGTTTTGAGTATTCAAATGCCAAAATTTAAGTATTTATTATAAAAAAATGTTGCTAACTTTGAGTATTTATCCAAATGCCATTGTGATCCTTTTTTGAGTATCCAAATGCCAAAATTTGAGCATGTAATGGAGACGATCTAAGTGCACAACTCTATGGAAAAGTAGATCCAGATCACTTCAATTGCATAGTACAACGCCAAATAGATTTAAGGAAAGGGGATTCCCATCATCACACAGATATTCATTTATCACTTACACATAAAAATAAAAATAAAAAGCAACAATTCTAGTAGATTAAAAGAGGATGGCGTGATTCATCCTTATAACTCAACCTCAAGTGGTCAGTGTTTCCATAACACTTATTCATCGGTGCCATAGCTAAATAGACTCATGGTACAATTTCTCTCTAGGTAGTGAAAAAAGGGTATGTGTGGTACTGTAACTCACAAGTCCCAGTCATGATTATCCCTCCTTCTTTTCCGTATAATAAGCGTGGGACGAAACCAATAATCCAATCAAGACAAGTTTCACAATTAGCGCTAGAAAGATCTGGGGTACACTGAACCAACCCGTAAATCGTCGTCGAATTCCCGACTCCCAACGTCCCGGTAGCAAACAATTTCGGGCTAACGATAGCTTGTCCCTCCACCAACTTCAACAAATTTATGACCGATGTATTGAAAGAAACCGGGTCGCTCACATTGTTGAAATATGGATAGTAAAACGCTTCTCTGTAATCGATTTGGCCAAAGAAATCGAGGTTGGAGTATTTCAGCTGACAATACTCATACCATATGACTGCTTCTTCTTTATATTGGCAATATTGTTGAATCTCAATGGCTGCCGAGGTAATACAGGCTTGGCAAACTGTGCTATTGATGTCACCTCGGCAGAAAGCCAGGCCGTAGACTTGATCGGGGCTTTGGCCTAGTGAGCCATTACCAGACCCGGTCAGTGGGGTTGTGGAGTTGAGTTGACTCAGGAGGGTGTTCAAGTTCTCGTTGTAAGTGCCATTGGGAGTGAAACTCGTGGTGTTGCATTCATGGAAGATAGGGTTGAGTGCGACGGCTAGTTGGAGGAGGAGAGAGATTGAGAGGAGGAGATAGAAAGGAGAGAAAACTCTTGAGGAAGACATGGTTTAGTTGAGTTTGGTGATGAGAGAGATGTGTAAATCCCTTGCCGTATTGATGCGTATTTATAGAGGGAAAATCCTAAGGGTTTAAGCAACATACGTTCAAAATTTTTTTGGATGGAAAAAAGAAAATTTTTAAAATTCAATGACGGATACATCAAGAAAGGGATGCAAATGAAGCCTCAAACTAGAGATGCTAGAAGATTTTAAAAAATCCATTCAAGGCCGGCTTTTTCTTTCTGAAAAAAAAAATTTCAAGTTGTCAAATTGTGGTAATCAATAAGTTAATGTCTAATAAGCACGGCACTTTTGTTCCTCACCCGGATACTGGTGATGGAGGCGCCGCTTAGTTACATCATTATGTTGTTTTGCTTTGTAGTTTGTTGTATCTATGTTGTCATGCTTTATGTGTTTTTTAGTTCTCAATGGCTTGCAGATACTCATTTTGTACTTGGTTGCTTTAATCAATGATATTCCTATCTCTTTAGCTAAAAAAAATAAGGGCGGCACCATATATAGGCCGCCGACGGTCCCCCGGCCTCACCTAGAAAGTATATTTTTCTACTTGTAATGAGTATAATAATTTTTTGAATATTTAATCTAGTAAAAATTCAAAAATACTGTTCTCTGAGTTATTTTTTAGTCAAGAAATAAGTACGGGTGTTTTAGTTAACAAAGAAAAAAACAATTTCACTTACTTTTTTTTAACTCCTGGCTTTAGCGGTGCTACTAGGGAAGTTGGAGGAGCAATAATACTTCATCAACTTCTTCAGCATGTTGGGATTCATTTTGAGAAGTTTAATTACTCGAGTCAAAAACATGTTCACTCCTTCTCTAGAAACGTATACGCAACAAACATAGGGCCAGCCTTGATTTTTTCGGAGCCCTAAATGAGTTTTGATAACGGGGCTTGTAAGTGTTTGTATATATATTAGTTCTTAGAAATTAATTGGGTTCAATGAGGCCATGTGTTGCGGTGGTGATTTGGTTTGAGTACCATCGCGACTCCAAGGTCATGTGTTCTTTTGCAAAAGTTTGACTTATATTAGCGCAAAAACTGAAGATAGAGAGTGTCGAACACATGACCTAACGGTTACTGCAGTGGTGATTTGGTTTGAGTAACATCGTGACTCCATGTTCACGTGTTCAATTCTTACTGCTGGCGGTATTTTGGGATTTTTTTGTTGTAAAAGCTTGACTTATATTAGCGCAAAAACTAAAGAGGGAGTGTCAAACACAAGACCTAAAGGTTACTGTAATGGTGATTTGGTTTGAGTAACATTGTGACTCCAAGGTCGCATGTTCAATTCTTACCATTGGCAGTAGTTTAGGATTTTTTTTTTATGTTGTAAAGGTTACAACATAAGAGATGTTACCAATAAACCACAACAACCTTATTCACAAATCAATGGGCATACATAATATTTAATAAAACTTACAATTTGGGGCCCTAATATTGGGCCAAAAAGATAGGGCCCTAAGCGGTGGCCTTGTGCTCACGGCCGGCCTTGAATATGCGTGCACACACTCTAACGTACACACACATGCATATATACTAGTAATTATTTACATCTAGCAAAAAGAAAAGACACATGTATAATCTTTTATTTTGCCGGCATGAGTGTCTATCTTATGATTGCTGTAGTCTTGATTAACTATAATTTTATAGTAACGTCGAATAACTTTTTGTTGTCAGAGGCCTATAAAAAAAAAAAACACCTATTTGTTTCCGTACGTAGCTATTATTTTCATGTTAAGATGACAAGGCCTTTCGTGATATTTATTCCAAATCAAAACATCAATTTTACTAATGAAATTGCAAGAAAGCTAGACACTCATCAATTTTGCTTCCGTCACGATATCTTAAATGTTTACAATCATTAAGTGACCGAAATCCAATTAAGGCTGAGAAATAAAAAATGTACTTGTAATTTAGTATAACTCATGAGTTTAATTAATTCTTACTGTTTGGTGCCAAAGTATTCAATATTCAGAATCTATATGGCCTCGTTCAGTTGTCAAGAAAGTATGGGAAATGATGGAAAAATCAATTTTCCCATAACTTTTTGGATGTTCAGTTAGCAAGAAAATAATGGGACCCACAAAAATATTTTTCTCACTATGACTCACTTTTCCTAAAAACGCCTCCTGCAAAAAGGAAGGAATTATGTGTCGTGGGAAAATTTGCTCCCACCAATTACACTTTCCAGGAAAAATCCTTTATCAAGTAAAGTCTCACGGGAAAGTAAATTTTCCTTTCTTTTACTTCACTTCATTTCACTTTTCTCAGGATTAACTTTCTCGCATAACATTCTTGGCAAAAATGAACGGAGCCATACATTATTAATTCCAAGTGATGTAACAATAAATAATGTACTTGCACTCATATTGTGAAATACAGTCCCTCTGTTTCAAATAGTTGGTCTCTTTTCACTATTTGAGACCTGTTAAAAGATTGTTTATATATTTTAATTTATAATACTTTTTATATCCAATATGATGTTATTTAATAGATCTTAATTAGTTTTGTTAAACATTTTTTTTTGAAATCATAGAAAATATTACAGATTCTGAAATACAGACAATTGCTTGAGTGGTACGACTATCCAAAAAAGACCAACAATTTGGGACATAGTAGTATTGAATGGCGCTGGAAATTGTTATTAGGATAACTATGTGGTTGAGATAAAACTTTTTTTTTTGGGTCAATCGATAGGATAGAGATTAATTACATTACATATAAAGTACAAAGTACCAACCCGGGATATTACGTGTGAGAGTTTACGAGACAACCAAGCCCAACAACTTAATCAATACAAGAAATAAACCCATTACAGAGTAGAAACAAAGAAAGGAAAGCGGAGAGATTCAAATTTCCGACCTCCTAGTGAGATACAAGAGCCCCGGCCAAATGTCGTAGGTTAGCTCAGTAGACCGGGGCGGCCCCAACCAAATTATATGAATTTGAGGCCCTTCATAAGTCCCAAAAAAAAGTTCCAAATTGGCTAGGCACAAAAAGCCTGTACAAAGTTTCAAACTGCTTCCATATACCAAAATATAAACGATCCCAAATACAAAAAAGCTGCAAGTCCAGATACAAAATGTTCCATGCACTGCCATGTACCAATGTACCAATTTGTACCTAATCACATATGCAAAAAGCTACTAGCTAGTTTCATTGGTAGGCACAAAAGGTACTTACCATTACAATATCTCAAATTTATCACTTGAAGACCACTATTCTTGAATTTTTAAAAGGCAAATGTATCGATTAAACTTGTGTAATCTAGTTTTTTTGCAAAATCATTTTCAATGTACATTGTATAATACATAGATATAACTTGAAAAGAATAATAGGTACACACATTTAGATACTAAACTTTAAAATACCCAAAGCTTTAAACTGCTATATAATAGAGCAGGACTATTGTATATAATATACAATACATATATCCCTACAATAAAATCTGAGAAAAACCAAGCCTGCCGATTTATAAATATGCGATGTTTAAACTCCTTTATTATCAACCCACTAACCGATAATTAATCAATCGCACAACGGAAAATAATCAAACAGTGAACACAGAGATATACATGGAAAAACCCTAAACGGGAAAAAAACATGGGAAGGAATCATGCACTAAAAACATCATATGGTTACAAGTATTTTTACTGTTGACTGTGTATCCTCACCACGAGTCCTAAGAACTACCGAATGCACTTTCACCATCCTCCTGCATGATCACCGAATTTTGAATCCTCAAGCCTTCCAAAGATGCCTTTCGAACTCCAAGAAAGGGCTTAACTCAAAGATTGAATGTTGATGAAGTAGTTGAAGATGACCGATTCGCGCAAAGATCCCATTGATCATTAAAATTCTTCAAGACACACAAGTCTTTTCCCTCAAAGGTATTTGGAAGTGAAAAAACAGAGGTTTAAAAGTGATGGCTGCTCTCAATATATGTGAGGCGCTCCACACATAATATGACCTAGTTGCATAGTATTTATAGAGAGATGAGAAATATCCTCCAAAATCCGCCAGCCTCGCTCGAGCAGAATCAAAACAGTCCTAGTTGCTCGATACCTTTCGCTTGAGCGGAATGCCATCAAGATGCAGTCGCTCAACTTGTCACTTGACCGAACATGTTGCTTCTAGAGCGAAATGCACATCTCCAATTATTTTGTTTCCTTAATTAAGCGAAAAACACATCTCCAATTATGTTGTTTCCTTACTCTTAATTTCCTTTCCCCCAAGATCCTTGCTTTTCCCAAAAGCAATAAGTTTATAATTCTTTCCGAGCCACAATTTTTCCATAATTCTTTCTGAGTCACAATCTTTCCTAAACCATATAACCACTTGACTTAATGACTACCGCACTCAAGTGAAATACAAATCAAAATGATTTCTTTCCATACCTATATAGACGCTCGGGAAAATAATAAAAGAAAATACAAATTGATAAAATGGGATGCACGGAAATGTGTGTTTTGACATAAAATTGCCAACCACAAAGGAGCTCAGCGTATAGAGCTTTTAAAATCATAAAAACACACAGTTCCACACATCAATCTACTGATCTACGAATATAGTAGAGTTTATTATATTATAATCAAACACTATACAAGGACTATTAGACCACGGTTGGAAAAGCGTAGACAAAACAACATTACCTTCTTTCAAGAAATTCCTTAAAAGCTAAATCCTGTCAAACTTCAAAGTTCCAACTTTACACATTTCACCACGCAAACAGGGGTCTCCAAATCTGATTTAATGATTAGGGCAGAGAGAGAGAGAGAGAGATTCTCAATCGGCTTTCTTTTTACCTCTTTCATTTTAGTATTTTATTTTTTCCTATCGTTTTTTCCTCTGCGATTGATAAGTTATCACCCAATAACTCAGTAAAACGGAGTTCAGTAGTTGGGCCTCAAAAATAGAAAATGGACCTAATTATTTTTAAAACTTAATGGGCCCCTAACATTTTGGGTGCAATTTATTAGGCCATTTTTTCCCTAACCTCTATACTATACTAAACTAAAATACCATGGGCCTAAAAATGAGTTGTTTTGGGGGCGCCTAAACATTGGCCTATTGGGCCTATGCCAGGGATGGGGATGCAGGAGACCCCCAATCATCCAAAGTTATCAATCTTGTACCGATTAGCGTACTAGTTTTCTTATTTGTACGTACTTACATGTATCGGTGCGTTACTGGATACCATTTTGGATTTATCACTATTGATTTTAATTTTTATAAAAAAATAACTATACTTGCAACAAAAATATGAAAAATATGTTGTTAATCTAATTTTTTCTGACAACAAATTATGGTACAAATTGTAGACTAACATGAATAACAAACAAAATGGTATACTTGGGTTACTTGTGCAAAATCTATTAATAATATAAGTCTAACAAAAATTGGGTTACAATCGAAAAAAAACTTTCATTCCCAAGGCTCTAACAATGAGGGTTATTATCTTTGTTTTTCCACTGTTGAATTTTGATCGAATGGAAGAGTGGAAGACTATTGTGAGGAAGTCATTGAAGGAGCAGGCGAGTCGTTCGACGCTGCAATTTCTTTCGTCGTCTCTGGCAGCTGCAACTTCCCTCAGGCCTCTCTCTCTCTCTCTCTGGTAATGGTTGCGGGCCTTGTGGGTATACTAAACAGAAATTGGAATATGAGCGGAACAGCTGGAATCAACCGGGATCGCCAGAACACGTAGCAACAGCCCAATAAACCAACTAAGACAAAACTGCACCGGCCGATACGGTTCAAGATTCATAAAATTGCTATGATCCCATCCCCTCTGTTCCCATCTACCACGCGTAACTCTAGGACGTGACCCGACTTAAGACAGAACAGTGCCTAAGAATAGCACGACTAAAGTCATGGCACAGTTCAAGACATCTCTACACTCTGTTATTAACCTAAACTAACGTTGACGTTTATTTACAAAGCAAGGTTTATTAACATAACATACCAACACCTTGTGCTTATGGGTTCTTAAACCAGTTATCAACAATGGAGATCAATATATAACAATTTCCAACAATAAGACATAAGAGACAAAAACACATAACGGAACATTAAATAATGCTTGGTGTAACAGCCGGGGTCCCAAGGGTTCGGTGGCCTCGGCTGCACCCCCCAAAGGGGTGAAGGGGCCAGGGGTCTACCCTCACCTAAGCAGTTCAAGGAGGCTGAATCCCTTGGGCCCAGCCGAACAGTCTCCAGGGAAGGGCTGCGAATATCCAAACCAGGGTCCCGATCGCCAGGAATGCAGCTCTGCCTCGGTAACCCCGGCAACCTCGGTTGTGCTTCTTCCCCCTCGGGAATCTGTGCCCGGATGGAGGTTTCCTATAGGCCTCGGCTGTAAAGACCCATATAAAAAAAAAATACTTTTTGGAGAAGTTTCGATTTGGCCGATAAAAAGTCTCGGTAATTGTTCCTTGGATTTTTCTAATTACAACGATATAATCGGAAGTTATTTTTGAGTAAAGCAAAGTCATATTTCACCCATTTTCTTCGGAGAAAAATGTGCCGTTTTTCGGTTTTGTACTAAAAGTGGGGGGATGAGATTTTGATGTGATTAGAATTTAAAAATTTTGAAAATGCCATTGTTTCCAAATGGGGGGTACTTCCTTATTTTCATAAATAAATTATAGTCTTTACTTAAGTTTGGTTTATGAAAATAAGTATTGTTCTGGAACATGCCTTATAATGTGGGTAAATGTGAGGAATTGAATTTTTATTCAAAAGGGTCTATGTGGTAGAAGAGGATTGCATTTGGTTTATGAAAATAAGTATTGTTCTGGAACATGCCTTATAATGTGGGTAAATGTGAGGAATTGAATTTTTATTCAAAAGGGTCTATGTGGTAGAAGAGGATTGCATTTGGATCTCTTTATTATACATTTGAAAGTTGAGGGGTGCTAGTGTAAAAGGGGTGTGAGTATATAAGTGTATGTTAGTGTTTCTTTGTGGACCAAAATCACTCCCCTCCTCTCTCTTCCACCCGACCCCTCTCTCTCTCTCTCCTCTCCCTCTCAAATTTTCTCCACTCTCTCCCTAAAAGTTCACTCCCCTCACTCAATCTCTTCAAGATTCAACCCAAGAAACTTCTTCTACGCGTGATATGGAGTCCGGGGTTCGATGGTTTCGCGTGGGAAGAGAACATTTCGGGTTGGGAGCTTCTAAACCTAGGGTTTTCATTCTTTTCACATTTGGAGTTTAACCCATGAGGTAGGAAGACAAATTCTACTCCCTCTAGTTGTATTTATGTGATGTATAGCATATATCTTATTCTTGTTGCTCAAATCCATCTAATTCATCATTTGCTCTCATAAATGGGTTGTTTGAGCTTGATTTTATGATCTATGATTTGAGTACTTGTTTGATGCAATTGTTGGTTGAATTACCCTCCCATGATGTCCATTTGATGCTCTACATATCCAATTTTTAGCCAAAAACATCACACTTGCATTTGGGTTGAAATTCCACACCTTTTATGGTGAAAATCTGTCATTTTCTGGACAGTGTAGCTGCTGCCCCTGTTTTCCAGTGGCTGTCCCCTGTTTTTGGGGTGGTTTTCGGCCACCCTTTGATGCCCGTTTGGTCCCCGATCGTCCATTTCTTTGTGCATTTGACCCATACCATCATTTTGAACACCGAACTCACTTTAAATTCACAAATTTGACCCTTGGACACATGATTTAACAAATTTCTTAGTTTTATGAATTAAACACGCGTCGGTTGACGCTTTTTGACGAAAACGATGAACTTTTGGAATAAAGGAGACTTTTGGGAACTTTTGGAAGACAAATTGTTTTGAGATGATATTATTGGATAAAATGAACTCTAGGGATCAACCATTTGGTGTCCCTAGCCATGGGTGCACGGAGCCCACGAAATCCGGCAGGGGTGCACGGAGCCCATGAAATCCGGCAGAGGGATACCTCCCTAATAAAATTGATGAATATTTTTCTTATGAAATGTCGGGTTTGATGTAATTGGGTTAACTTGGCGTATTTGGCGAAAATTGGCTTTCGGTATGCGAAAATGAGGATTTTGGTAACTACTTGGACTTTGGTTGGATACTTAAAATTGTTTTGGAACACTTAGATGTATTTTGGACACTTGGATACATTTTGGTTACTTCTTGATCGAGTAATAGCCTTCCTTTCATCCTAACCTTATACATTGGTCGTGTCCACCACTATACTCATTCATTATGCATGTATCATGTTTATACACCTAGCGTTAGTAGAATAGTTTTCCTTCTGGGCTAGTGAGCTCAACCTATCAATTTTCAGGTACTTGGCATGGAGCATGAGATGGATACGTGAAGTGTGGATGCATAGTGTTGGATTTCATCGAGCATGAAGCTATTTTCCCATCTTTGTCTAATATTTTTGAAAGATGGTTTTGTAACTTCCATATGTTAATCCTTTTGACTATTTGGGCTAATGTAATAACTTTTAAACTTGGTATTTATGCATTCGGGCTATGGTCGCTAGTAGTTAAAACCTGTTTACTCGTATTGGTGAGAATGTATTTGTTGACTTTGACTATTCAAGGAGAAATTGTAAGACTTTTGATTTGTTCCACGTGGACATCTTCTATATTTGGCTTATTAAATTTGAGGGCGTGACATCGGCTGTCCATAGGGGCCCGTCCCCGAGCACCGCCCAGACCGAGTCGATTGACCTCAGTACTAGAGGGTCACGTCAGATGTTAGGGGCTCGATCGAGGCACGCCAGACAATCTGAGCGGCTCATTAATGGGCTCAACCCCCCCCCCCCCCCCCCCCAGGCTACGCCTACAGGGTTCCTGATTGACTGGAATATCAGTGTGACAAATGACTCCTCTAGAAGGACAGCGGCCGAGGCGCCGCTTAAAGAGACAGATGTCTATCAACGCATTTAATGCTCTGGAAAGGACGAGGCGCGTGGGGTCCCCGAGGAGCATGAGGAACACACTCCTCCTTGCCTATAAATAAGGCCCTCACCTACCTCACATGGATCTCTCGCTCTCTTGACATTGAATGCTCTTAGCCGCACTTCCTCTCTCTAGAACTCTCCACCGAACTTCTCCCCCCATTGCTGACTTAGCCATCAGAGTACCTTCCTGAACCATCACAGTCCGGGCTAGGCACTAACGTGGTTGCTCCCTTGTGCAGGTCCTCCTCCAGCGTGTTCCAAGGACTCCAGCTCTCTTCTCCGGCGAGCTCCTAGGGCCCCAGTGAGGTTCAACCCAGCTCCTCCCTCTCCGTATAGAACCAGAGACAAAAGAGGCCATTCTGGTGAAGCGCCCCCTGCACTTGGCTTATAACGACTAACAACTTGATAACATTTTTGTGATATGTATCCATTTCTAACTAAAATCAGTGCTCCACCATTGTGTACAGCTAAAACTTAAGTCACAAGTAGTCGAGGACACATAAGTCCAAGTAAGAGGATCACGCGAGTTTCAGGGTCGAATCGGTCAACATTGTGCAAATAAGCAAGATTGTCGTCTCAATACGGCCTTTAATATTTAAGATTAAGTTATTTCCACCGCCGGTAGAAACAAAAGTTTCCTCCAAATCGATTGCATTGCACCATGTAGTGGAAAAAAATTTGTTCACCCTCACCAAAAGAGGGTGAACAAAACCCTCACTATCATTGGTTGAAATGGTGTGGGATCCACCAAAAATGGTGTGGATCCCACCACAAAATGATGTCATCCTTATCAAAAAGTGTATTGATTCCGTGGACCCTACACCATTTCAACCAATCAGGGTGAGAGTTTTGTTCACCCTCTTTTAGTGAGGGTGAACAAAAATGTTACCCCAAATAATAGAACATGAACATGTTGTATAATGCAATTGATTTGGAGGAAACTTTTATTTCCATTGGCGATGGAAATAACTTAAACTCTTAGTATTTTGGCCATAACTTTCCGTTCAATTTTCTGATTAGGATGTTTCAAGTTGAGCAGAAAAGGTCTATTAAAGATCTGCAACTTTGTGTGAAATAGCAATTTCTGAATTCGAACATTTACTAGGTCAAAATGGGCTCACAAGCATAACAAGTTGGGTAGAATTTTTCAAAACCTGTCTGGACAGTCGGGAACTCTATGCAGGTGGGTATAGCAAGTTCAAATCATTCATGAACTTTCGAACGAGGTAAAGGGTCATCTAGACGGGAACAACTAGTAGCATGCGTCGAAAACCCTTTTTTAATTTTTCTAGTTTCATCAATGTATCGGCATGCAGATTAACTTCATCTACGTGCATCCTAAGACGTTTGTTCGTTAAAATGTGCCATCAGCCAACATACATGTAAGTCTAGTGTGTGGTAAAGAGTAAAGTCAAGTATTACTAATGTTTTACCTATCCTCCTATGAACAATCTACAAGGGGCTAAGAAATTTTGATTGGACTCTACGAGATTGTAGAGAGCTTGAGGAAGAGGTTGAACGGATTGGATTGAGCTCAATGAGTGTTTTGGTTGATCTTTGGAGGTTGGAGCTCAAGTGGAGTTTTAATGGAGGTTTGATCTCATAGAGGGTGAAGTGGGTGTAGGATAGGAGAGTTTAATGATCTTATGAAAGCAAGAGGGAGTGGAGGAGATGAAATTTTGGGGTTTACAATATTGACAAGGAATTTTTTCCCACCCTAATTACCGAAGCAAATCGATGACGTCAATACCCTAGAGTAGAGAGGTTGTCGCCAGGCATGTCAAACAAACCCTACTACAGCAGAATGCATGATTCTTGGTGAAGGTAAAACGGTGCACTATGTATTGTACTGTGAGATTCTTTCTTAACATGTATGTGCATTTCATATACATTTTCATCTCATGTGCCATTTGGTACGTGACGTGTCATGTTATTAATAGTACATGTATAGTTAGTGTGTGGTGCAGTGTACACAAAATACACCTCATGCATGAGTTTTGTATCAACTTTTATCTTGTGGGTTAAAAAAAAGGAATTAGAAGTCCAAAAGAAAATTGAGACGTGGTAAGTCAAGGGAGGGATGGACCCCTTTTGTTTTAATGTGCCCATTTATTATTTGTGGAAATTAAAACCCACACATATAGGACACCTCATGTTTATATCGACTCCAAGTCAATAGGGGAGCTTCTTGTTCTCCTCTTTTGCTTTGCACTGAAGAAAGAGTGAGAAAGTGAGAGACAGAGAGTAGGAAGATGGGAGAAACTTGTGGAAATCTGAAAAAGGTAAAATCTTATGATTTTTGCATCAAACTTTGCATAGTTTTTCTCTTATTAAGCCTTATCTTTGATGAATTTTCGAATATAGTTCCGGCACTTGAAATGATATGAGATTTTTACTGTGGTTACCTATATGTATCTGCAAGCTTGTGTAAAAATTTCATGATTTTAGTCGAAGCACAGAATTTATTAAAAATGTTTTATCAAGCTACTGTTAGTTGAAACCGGTAGCCGACAGCACTGCCACACTTCACGGAAACAGCCATATTTTAGCCTAATAAACTCGAAATTTCATTCCGCTTGATTTGCTAGAAACTAGACATATAGAGATTTCAGAATCTATAAGCCAAAGATCCTAATTATTTTCGAGATCTAGCAGTTTTGAGTTTGAAGTTGGAGAAAAATTTGTTTTTATGAATTTACAGCAAGTTCTTGGTCTGTTTGGCGTTGGTTTAAAAATAGGTACCAAGATCCAAAAATTTTGTATTTTTGATATGATGTTTCTGTATGTGTATAGAGTCTAGGGTAAAAATTTCGTTGGAAATGGATGTGTAGATTAATTCTGTAAATTCAGAGACCGCAAGGCTATTATATTGTTTTATGCATGTTCATGCATTTCACTTGCATTTAAGAATGGCGGGGTGAACGCAAGACTTATGGATGTTTCATAATCTATATTTTAGGTGAGGATAACGTAAGGAGGATCATGGTTACATCTCCGGCTCATAGAGGATAGAGTCTATAGCGGAGTTTGTCTTTTTGTAAGGTGAGAATATACAGCTTTTATAATAAATTTAAAAATTGTGCAATTGTCGTGTGATTATTACTATTGAAAACTCTTCTTATGCTTTTGAGAATATTTTGGCAACATTCTTGTTTGGATGGATCAAATGATTTTTGGTGGGTGGAAAGAGAATTTTTATGCCTCTTGTGCCAATGTTAGTTTACAAGCTTGGTTGTTGCTTGTATTCGTGGGCTGTGCAAGCTTGGTTGTTGCTTGCTTTTTGTGAGTTGGCAAACATGGTGAACGAGGTAACGGTACGGTCTAACTTGTGGGCTAACTTGTGAGTTGGCAAACATGGCCAATGTCTAGTTTGCAAACATGATTACTAATCTAACTTGTGGGCTGCACCTACCATTGGAGATAAAGAATAGCCTTTGTCACGCCACTAAATGTGAGCCTGTGAACGAGATAACGATACCGTCTCAACTCCCGGTCGTGAGGTGGAGACTCGTTGGCACACTTAGTAAAATTTATGTGTTATTATTATAGAGAGTGGATGAAAATATGATTATTGAAATCCTTTTTGGATATGTCATTAAAAAGAGTTTGTGAGATGAGAAAGTTAGTTTGAAAATTTATGCGGTGGGTGTTCTCTTTGTTGTATTACAAAATGGGGGTTGGTGTGATATTTAAAACTTTGATCCATCTAGAATGTTTAAGCATTTCTTTTTATTAGGCTGCTAATGCACATTCTCCGGTAACCTTTTTTATTGTAGATACTTGAATGAGCTAGACGTCAGTCCAACTACAGTGCCAATCAGGTGTTCAAAGTGGTTGCTTTTGTAACTTTTGTCAGTTTGTAGGTACTATGTAAATATTCGTTTGCGAGGTTGGTGTGGTTGTGTAGTAGTCAAGTACTTTAGACTTGTACTAATGTTGGGGAGTTAAGAACACCAAGTTTGTATGTAAGACTGTGGAGTTGATGTATCACTATCTTTTGTGTATTTCCGTTGCGAGTTGCAATTTTTTTTTATCCGATATTGATGTGAGTATCCTGATAGGTGTACAAGTGGTGTCAGGTGTCCTACCACTAAGGGTCATCATTTGGCCAGCGAGCCCGAAGCCCACCCAAAGCCCGCTCGGCTTGTAATAACCCTAATATTTTAAAGAATAAAAATTTGTTTATTAATTTAATTTTCCTTTACTTTAATTATTTTCTTTAATAAATTATTTAATAGCTTACTTGTCGGACAAATATGTACTAGTATAGGTGTATATGTGCTAGTATATCTATCCTACTATTGTAATTATTACCCTAGATCTCCTAGAATTCCTCCATTAAAATCTAGGATTCCTCTCCATTAATGGAGAAATTGTGAGGAAGTTGCTTGGAAATTTCCTTTGCCTACTTGCTCACCAAGATAAGTGTTTATACCTACATGTATGTGCATGAGCTTTGTACACAAAGAATCCCATGAGATCTAGTCTAACCCTAACCCTAGATCTTCTAGGATTTACTTCATTAAACGCTAAGATTCTAGTGTATAAAGGCTATAGATTTGCCAAGATACACCTATAGATTCATGTCTATCCAAGATCAACTGATCAAGCATTTATGGGGGAGAGATACTTGCCCTCCAAGTATGGAGATTTTGGGAGAGGTTTATAGAGAGAGAGAGAGAGAGAGAGAGAGAGAGAGAGGGATGGCTAGAGGGAGAGAGGGGGGTGCCCATTTGCCTATAAATAGGACTTCACTCTTCTCACATATCTCACACCTTTCACTCTCCACCTTAATTTGTAGTAGTTTTTAGATAGAGAAACCTTCTAGTTCTTGAAGATTCAACTTGAATCTTCAAAGTGTTCTTCAATACTCAAAGCAACCCACCACCCTCCTCCACCAAAATCACTTTTCAATCCATAAAATTAGTAGTCAAGTTATTAGTAGTTGTTTTTAGGAAATATAGTGGTTACGATGTCTGGGGAATTCCACCTTGCTTTTGCATATTCCGGTTAACAACCAGAACTGAGGTAGTTTACTTATATCCTAATACTAAGTATATTATTTTCACGTTGTTGCAATGTCCATAGTTTACTTCGATCCTTTTTCCTAAATATATATTTTACATGGTCGTTATAATGCTTGGTTTTCTACGTATAATTTTCTAGTCGTTAATAAGTTGATTTGGTTTGCGGGAAAATTAATCTGTAGTTCTAAATAATATTTTCGTGTTATGTAGTCGAACAAGTTGGTCTCAAACTTATTTTTTGACGTTACAATGCCCGTTTAGTCTTTGGAAAAACGTGAAGTTGACTGGTCATTTCTATAAATCACATTGTTTTTACAGAGTAATCACGAGACACGAGATTTCGAACTTATGTATTTAAATGTGACTATGTAGCCGTTAAAGTGATGTTTCCCGTAAACCCTAAACTGGTTTTCCAAAAGATCGCGTAGCAACAATCATGATTTTATGTGACACAAACTACGAGAAAAGTTGCATTGATTTGAAACACATTTTACAAGGAAAGTTGCATAATCATGAAATGAGTTTTATGAGACATATTGTATATTCACGAAACACATTTTACGATAAACGACATGACACGATTATCGAGAAAATGAATGAATAGTTGTTTACAAGAAATGAGATGAGAATGAAAATGGATTGATTGAATTGAATTGAATTGAATTGAATTGGATACAGTAGTGCAGCTTGAGCACCGCCCCAACTTCGCGAAGTGAATTTAGTGGTTAGGGCTAAGCGTGTACAACACATAGTGGACGGACCTTGTATCGTGTTAGTGCACGCCGTGGTACAAGACGGCCGGGACTATGTTCGAGTGTGTTGCGGGGTGGACGGATCTTGTATCATGTTAGTGTGCGTAGTGATACAAGACAACCTGGACCTCGAATGGAGAGGTTGGTGACCGTCAGTTGAAAGGAGACATAAATGGACTACTAATTTTCTAGTGATGGACTGCGGGCCCGGAGGACGGAAGCAATGCCATAAGAGTGTAGTGATTGGACTGTGGCCCGATGGACAGAAGCAGTGCTCAAATGTCGTTAAATTTGAAGAAGAATGCTGACACTGAAAGATTAAACAAGATACATTACTCTGAGTGCAAAATACTCTGATTTGAAATGACACCGACACTGTTTACACAAACACAGACACATGCACATTTTCATGATAGATATGGTTATTTGTTAAATTATCGTTATTCTTTTTCTGCATAAAATATTGTTTTAAAATTGCAAGTATAAGGTTAGGGTAAGAGTTGGCTACTGGGCGTCTTCGCTCACGGTGTTGCACTTCTGTGACTCTGGCATAATATCACGATGTTGCTTTCGCAATTGTGACGTATTATGCTAGACTTTAAAGATGAATAGGAGGAGCACAATAGCTTTGAGGCTGACAGAGCTGGACTAGACACCTCTAGGGTTGACGATCGCGCAATAGAGTAGAGAAACCCTAGTTAACTCTGTAGTAAATTAATGTATTTGGAAGGAGATCTACGTAATTCCCGAGTTTGAAATACTGTTGTGAGACTCTATTTATTATTCATGTAATAAATATAACGTTCCCAAAATTAGGGGTGTCACATGGCCCATCGGGCTTTAGCCCAGCCCAAGCCCGTCACACGGGCGGGGCTAGCCCAGTTTGAATAGTGATTTGTCTGAGCTCGGGCTTGATTATTCAAGTTCGGCCAGCCCATAAGCCCGGCCTGCAAGCCCGCTATCTAGCCCGTAAAGTAAATAAAAAGTGTCCATATTTCCATTGGTAAAATATTCTTCTTTGAAATTTTTTCCTTTTTTTGTATAACGAGGTTTTATGAGAAAATGAGTGTTTGTACTTGCAAAAACAGACTTTTTCTTTTTCATATTGACGATTGCACTATTAATACTTGCATGTCCATTTGAATTTCGATTAGAAAAGAAAAAAAAAGCCTTTAAAAAAACTCCAGCTCGCCGCCTGCTTCTTGGCCTGCTAGCCCCGCCCCAGCCTGCCAAAAAAAAAAGCCCACTAAGCCCAGCCCACAGGCGGGCTTGGGTCGTAACTTCGCAGGACGGGCCGGCCAATGATGACCCTTACCTGCCACTTTGTGCATGCTAGGTTCTGTTAGAGTGGGGTGTGACATATACTGCTCCCATGGTAAGTTGGACAACTATCTTTTGCATTGAGCATCATTACACATTTGCATGTGCATAGTGTGGTAACCCAATTTTTCATCAATACTTTACTATCTAAAATTTGAATCAAAATTCTATCGCCGCGGTCAATTTCAGAATAATTTTTCTAGTCTACAATGAATTTTAGGAATTTTTTCAAGAACAAACAATTGCTACTGATCGGGGACGGAGTACACACAAGGGGCATGATATTTTTCCCATGCAAGTTGTCAGCTGGCATTTATTTCTAACCAATCTTTGCAGCTCTTTTAAAGCTTTGAACACAATATACACACACACATACATATTCATATTTACATAATGCGAAGCCATTTGGACAATTGCATTATGTGGCACTTGGTTTCATATTATGGTGTCGGCAAGGTTTGTTTTATCCAACAAGAAATTCGATTCTTAAATGTTATGTATAAAATAAATTGGTTTCAGACTTAATTGGGCAGTTGTATAATTTGGGGACGTGGGGCATTGTTGTAAGGACTCGTGTTTTTAAATAATTTTCCGGAAATAATGTTTGGGAAATGTGAGGAAATGAAAATAATGTGTTATGGGGTCAATATGAGTTGGTGATTGCATTTGGGGTGTCTTTGGAACACATTGGAATGTTAGGGGTGCTAGTGCAATTAGTGGTGTGAATATATATATATGTGTGTGGCTGATTTTTTAGCCAAAAATCATTCTCTTCTTCTCCCAAAAATCAGCCCCTCCTCCTCTCTCCTCCATTTTTGCTCCTTTGAGCTCAAATTACTCCCTCCTCATCAAACTTCTTCACAAATTGACCAAAGAATCATCATCTACGCGTGTTTGGGAGCCCGGAGTACCATCTTTTCGCACCGGGAGGACCAAAAACGGGATTGCTCAAATTGGGGATCTAGAAATTCATTTTTTTGGGTTGACTTGGAGCAAATCCTTGAGGTAGGGAACAATCTTCTACCTCCTCTAAGTGTATATTGGTTGAATGATTGCATTATTTGTGTTCTTGTCCTAAAACTCTTATTAAACTTGATTATCTCCTTGGAATTGACTTTGGATCATGAATGAGCTTGGGTTTTGTGTATTTGGTTGATAAATCCTTGAATTGGTTGTTGATATACCTCTCTCCTATGAGTAGTTGTTGTTGAAACCTCAATTTTTGGCTTGGGTTGAAACCCCCTCCATTTTGGAAAAATCTGAAAATCTGAAAATTTTGCTCGAGATGGCCTTTGTATCGATACCCCTTTTCTTAGTATCGATACCCAGCGTTTCTGTAAAGATTTAAGTCACCCGGTATCGATACAGCCTTTTCTTAGTATCGATACCCAACTGCTTAAGGCAGATTTTGACCAAACTTTGCGGGCACGCCCCGACTTCGTCCGAACTCCGATTGAGGCGATTCTTGAACCGTTAGAAAGCTCTATGAGTCTACTTTCAAACCCAATTGATCTCATATTCATAGCCTTTGTATTTTGAGAGAAATGTACTTTTTCTTATCAAGGTGTCGGGTTTTCTCGAGGTTCATAACTCCATTTTTCATGTTTCGTTGCGCCGGGCCTTCATTGGTCTTTCCTAAGCTTCTCGAAGCGACTTCTAAGCTTTGGTAGTCTATCGTGGTATGAATTAGGTTTTGTCTTGATCTCTCACGTTCATGGACACATGTTAACTTCGCCCCAACCGACACACTATGAGTTTTCGAACGCAATGGATTATGTGAATGTTTTGGACACACTTGAGGGACACGAGTTTGATGAAATGGTCATGGGTTCCACGAGGTCCGAAAGACTCGGACATGGGTTCCACGAGGCCCGAAAGACTCGGACATGGGTTCCACGAGGCCCACAAGACTCGGAAGGGAAATTTAATGTTCTCAAACCTAAAATGATGAACTAATGAGAGTTAAACGCAAAGAAAATTGAATGTGGACACTTGATACGTTTGTGATAATCTAAGAGTGGATCTATGGACTAGTGGGACACTTGGGTACTTTACGGACATTTAACACTTGAGTTATTCATCCATATATATACTTTGGTCATTAACTTGTAATTATCATCTCTTTGTGTGCATTGTTCATTCTCTATACCCTTAGCGTTGGTAGAAAAGTTTTCTACGGGCTAGTGAGCTCACCCTATCATTTTCAGGTACTCAACAAGGCACATGATTTGGAGTGCTTGGCATGTGGATGCATAACATGAAGCATACTTTGACATGAAGTTATTTTGTCCTCTCCACCGTCAATATATTTTTGGGAGATGATCTTGTAACTTTAATTCCTTCAATTTTTTATTTTTTTTGACTAAACTTGGTGTATGTAATAACTCTTAACTCTTCATTACTAAGTTTGAGCCATCACACTAAGTAAAGCTGCTGATGACGTCAGCATCCAAACCAGGCGTTTCAGGCGATTTGGGCGATTCACGCGTTCTCGGTGGAAAACCCTAGTTTGTTGTGTACGGCCTCTTCTCCCATGGAAGAACTCGGTTCTGAACCAGGTGAAAACCTAGTTGGGAATGAGGTTTCTACCATGGGCACTTTCGATCTGGGCTCCAAAGCCCTGGACTCATACCAAGTCAGAAGAAAACAAGTGGGTTTTACCCACTCGAAGAACATCCCGATTTCGGGATCAACAAGCAAGATGATCCACAGCAATCTGTTGATTCCAGGTGTGGAGTACTCCACCCCTAGTAAGTTTACTCCCTTTAAACCTCTAGATCTCTACCCCACCAGTCTCCAACCTCTGGTATCCTGCAGCGGTCGAACACAAACCTCTCCGAGGAACCCTAACCCCAAACCTGCTAATCCACAATCTTCCATTCTAAACATCACACCGACTGAATCTGTTGTTCAAAGCTCAGTCCAGACTAAACCTAGTATTGACCCGACTCACATCTCCACTCAAAAAAACCCCAAATCTCCTGAACCGAAACATGAGGGAAATTCAGATGGTGAAGCTCGATCCCCCAACCCTGACAGGCACAGCCCTCGCACTCCTTCAATCCCTAGCTCGCCCAATTCTGCGAGCAAGCTTCAGGAGGTCTTCAGACAAGTGGGGACTCACCTCGATGGCGAAGAGAGAATAGCTGTACTTGTGCAAGCTTTGGAAGAAGAAATGCAGAACTCTGGTACTAGGGTTGATTGCTCTGAACTCAGAACTCAACTCATCCAACTCAGAGCTCAGGATTGTAATCCTAAAAACCTTTCTTCCAGTAATGCTGCAGGTAACTCTCTAAAAGTTGACCTTAATTTTCCTAATTCTCAGCATCAACTACAATGTCCCATTGAGGATCCTCTCAAGAAAGATACAGTCACTAAAACCCACTCCACTGTTCAAGCTACTAGTCAACAACCCAAAGCCAAGAACTGGGCTTCTCTTTTCCAGTCTCAGACCCGCTCAAATGTTATGAAACTTACCCACTACCCTGAGCTGCTTCAAGGAGACGATCCAGTTGTAGAACTGGAAGATCACCATCTCAACGACAGGACATGGAATAACTGCCTTATTGGCCACTTCTTGGATGGAAAAATGGCTTTCCCACTTCTTAGTGCTACCGCAAGGAGAATATGGAAAGACCATGGTAGGATCAAAATTAAGCAAGTCGGGGCCAGTTACTTTTTTGAATTTCAGGATGAGGAGACCAAGCTTAAGGTCCTGGAGGGTGGCCCCTATTTTTTCTCAAGAAGATTTCTGGTCCTCAAGGATTGGCATAGGATGTTTACCCCATCTACCGAACACCCCTCAACTATCCCTGTATGGGTTAAAATTCATAAACTGCCTTTAGAATGTTGGACTGAGGAAGGGCTGAGTCGCATCACTAGTTCTCTGGGCAAACCACTTCATGTGGATATAGCTACTGCCCAACAGCAGAGACTTGATTTTGCCAGGATCTGTGTGGAAATCTCAGCTGAATCAGAATTCCCCAAAGCTATGCAAGTCAGACATGGTCTTGGGTCAGTCACAGTGCATTTGGAATATCAGTGGCTTCCTCCAAGATGTGGTTCATGTAAGGTTTTTGGGCATACCTGCAAACCCAAGATTGAAACTCAGAAGGCAAACACTGATGAAACTTGGCAACAAATTGGTAAGGCTTTGGGGGGAGGTGGAGGAGTATTGGAAGCTCTCTCTAAGGAAGTGCACAATGCCACCTTAGAATCTAACTTCGTTATGCAACCTGACAAGGAAGGAGTGGACATTGAAGATTTGGGGGATGACAATCAGAGTGAAGCAGCAGAGGTTCAAGGTGATACCATTTCTACTTCTGGAAGCTCTTGCTTTGGTCCTCCTGTGCAGAAATTACAACTTGTTGTGGATGGGCTTGGAGAGAAGGACCAGCCCCCTCAAAGTCTGTCTTTGAGGACTGATATGCCCTTAGTGATCGATAGCCCTCCTGAGCCTCCTGACTATAGAGAGGGGAATGGCAAGAACAGCAACCAGAAGAAGCACAAGAAGGCAAGCATTGGCAGTAAAGGGGGTACTTCTAGCCCCCATAACAAAGGGAGGTAAACTCTCTTATCACTTTTGTCCTGGCAGAATGCTTTATCTGTCTACTATCTGCCATTTTTGCTATAATATTTTATGTTTATGCCTACTACTCCAGTACAATTTGGTTTTTGGAATATGAGGGGTCTAAATGACCCTCTCAAACAAAAAGAAGTTAGGTCTTTTGTTAATAAATATAAGTTGTCAATTATCGGCTTAGTTGAGCATAAAATAAAGGAGTCTAATTTCAATAGAGTCTCTAACTCCATGATTCCCTATTGGTCCTTTGTTCACAATTTTGCTTACTCTCCTAATGGGAGAATTTGTGTTGGTTGGGACCCCTCTATTGTGAAAGTCATTGTCCTTGGTCAATCCAGTCAAGCCATCCACTGTCATGTCCAATCTATAACAGGTGATACCCATTTCATAGCCACTTTTGTCTATGGATCCAACACCTACTTAGAAAGGACTGAGTTGTGGCAAGATATAAACTCTTGGAATTGCCCTGACCCCTGGGTTATTTTAGGTGATTTCAATGCGGTTAGATTTCCCTCTGATAAAGTTGGGGGTGACAATCACTGGCCACCCCATATGGACAACTTTAGTATGTGTATTGATCACAATGAACTTGATGACCTTAAGTACACTGGGTGCCACTTCACATGGTCCAACAAGCAAGATCCTCCCCGTGTTATCACCACTAAAATTGATAGAGTGCTTGTTAATGAGATGTGGATTAAAACTTTTGTCCATTCTAATGCCCACTTCCTCACCCCTGGGATTTCTGACCACTCCCCTGCAGTGATTTATCTGAATCCCTCTTTTGAGAAATCCAACAAACCTTTCAAATTCTTCAATTTTCTTGCTGATCATCCTAACTTCCTTTCTGTGGTTCAGCATGTGTGGAGGAATATTATCATCGGTAATCCAATGTATGTCACATGTGAGAAACTTAAGCTCCTACAAAATGAACTCAAAAAGCTTAATGCTAAGGAGTATAGTGACATCTCCTCTAGGGCTCTTGCTGCCAGGCAACAATTAGATGGTATTCAAAGACTTTTAGGGGCTAATCCGGATAATGCCACTAATCAAGCACAAGAGAGAGTCCTCTGTAGACAATACATGTTGTTGGCTAGAGCTGAGGAATGCTTTGCTAAACAAAAATCTAGAATCCAATGGCTGAAACTTGGGGATCAATGCACCTCCTATTTCTTCAAATCCATATCTCATAATAGGAATAGAGGTAGAATCACTAGTCTTATCATTGGTGATAACAATCTCACTCAAGACTCAGGAGTGATCAAATCTACCTTTGTTGAGTACTATACTCAACTGCTTGGTAACCCTCATATCACACAATACCAGGGGAGGTCTAGGATTAATCAGCTTGTCAGCAACATTCTTTCTGATTCTCAAAGTAATGCTATGATTTCTGAGATCTCTAATGCTGAGATCAAGGAAACATTCATGTCACTCAATCCTAACAAAGCCCCTGGTCCTGATGGGTACAATGCATGTTTCTTTCAAAAAGCATGGGCTGTTGTTGGGCAGGATGTGACCTCGGCCGTCAGGAACTTCTTTAGATCTGGTAGACTCCTTGCTAAGGCCAATTCTACCAGTATTGCACTTGTTCCTAAAATCCCTAACCTATCCAAAGTTGGGGATTTTAGACCAATCTCATGTTGTAATACAATATATAAGTGCATTGCCAAAATCATATCCAAAAGAATACAAATTGTTTTACCTCATCTCATTGATCCTGTGCAATCTGGGTTTGTGCAAGGTAGGAGGATTGCTGATAATATCTTCCTTACCCAGGATATCATGAGAGATTACCACAAGCATTCTTCATCTCCTAGATGTGCTTTAAAGGTTGACATAATGAAAGCCTATGATAATGTTAGGTGGAGATTCCTGTGGGATATTCTTGAAACGATGAATTTCCACCCTCAAATGATCCAATGGATTAAAGCTTGTGTTTCCACTGCTAACTATTCTCTGTGCATCAATGGTGAGCCCACTGGTTTCATTCAAGGCAAAAAAGGTTTGAGACAAGGTGATCCTTTGTCTTCATACCTTTTTGTTATGGTCATGGAGGTTCTCACCCAATTGTTGAAAGAGAAATCTAATAGTCCCAGCTTTCATTTCCATTGGAGGTGTGAAAAGACTAAGATCATTAATCTTTGCTTTGCTGATGATCTCATGATTTTCAGTAAAGGGGATTTGAGCTCTATTCATTGCATCCAGGAAGCTCTTATTGAGTTTGAAGCACTTTCTGGATTATCTCCTAGTCCTGGTAAAAGTAGCATCTTCTTTTCCGGAGTCCCACCCACAACCAAATCTGATATTCTAGGATTGTTGGGATTTCAGGAGGGTTCCCTCCCAGTTAGATATCTTGGGGTTCCCCTCATTTCTACTAAGCTTAAGTACATAGATTGTAAGGCCCTTATAGATAAGATCACAAATCGTACTAAAGCTTGGGCTAATAGGTACTTATCTTATGCTGGGAGGGTTCAATTGATCAAGTCTGTGCTGTTCTCCATGCAAACCTACTGGTCTTCTATATTCATCCTCCCTAAGAAAGTCATTAAGGAAGTTGAGTCTATCCTTAGATCATTCTTCTGGACTGGGGCTGATCTTAGAAGCACTGGTGCCAAAATCTCCTGGGAGCACCTTTGCACCCCAAAGAAAGAAGGGGGTTTGGGCTTTAAATCCCTTCATAGTTGGAATAAAGCGGCTATGGCCAAGCACATTTGGTATCTTATATCAGGAGGTGAGCAATCCATGTGGTGCCAATGGGTGAAATCCTACTTACTCAAAGGTCGGAGTTTCTGGCAAATCAAAATTCCTAGTAGTCCGTCATGGACTTGGAGGAAATTACTCCAACTTCGACCTCTCATTCAAGCATTCATTCAGTACCAGATTGGTGATGGTTCTACCACATCCCTTTGGTATGATAATTGGCACCCCCTTGGTCCATTGGTTGCTAAATATGGCGCTCGTATCATTTATGACTCTGGCATTCCTGAGAGTGCCAAAGTGTCTGCTATCTTGAATAACCTCTACCAATGGAACTTTCCTATTACCCAAACTTGGGAGCTAAATGAGATCAGGGAGACTCTTCCTCTCTTGCATGGTTCCACTTCATCTCAGGCTGATGTCTGTAAGTGGACACTTAATCAAAATGGGTTGTTCACTATCTCATCATTGTGGGACCAGCTAAGGACACACTTCCCCACTGCTACATGGCACCACATTGTTTGGTTCTCATCCCATATCCCTAAGTGCAGTCTTATCAGTTGGATTGCTATCCAAAACAGACTATCCACTGGTGATAGGTTAATCCAGTATGGGATAATTGACTCCCCATGTTGTAGCTTCTGCCCTGATGATGAGAACCATGATCATCTCTTTTTTAACTGCCCTTTCACTAAACAAGTGTGGGATACAGTGTCCCTCAAGTCTCATTTCACATGGCATGCCCAATCTCTGGCAAATTGGGTCTCACTCCTCTGCACCTTTAAAGGGAAAAACTTGAAAAGCATTCTTGCCAAACTGTCCTTTACTGTTTCTATCTACCATGTGTGGATTGAGAGAAACACTAGGAAATTCCAGAATGTGCAGCACCCTGTCCAATATGTTGTGGCCAGAATTTGCAGTGACATTAGGAACAGGTTACTCTCTCTTGCCAAAATTCCTGCTGGCACTTTGGATCTAATCGAATCATGGAGTATACCTGCTAACTCACATTAGCTGTTATTGGTGCATTAGTTTATTTCCCACTTTCTTTTCTATCATAATGGCACTAATGGGTTTACATTGGCAGGTTATTCCAGACGTTCCAGGCAAAAGGCAAAAGGTTGGACTGTCTATTTTCTAACAGCCCAATTGGGTAGTGTGTGTATGCAGGCTATATGGTTATGCGGCTGCCCTCAGTTTGAGCATCTTTATGGCTGGCCCCAGGTTCAAAATCAAGGATTGGTGTGTCTCGTATCACCTTTGGGGCTGGTGCAATCAGTTGGGGCAGTTTTTTTGCTGCTGCCACTGTATTTGCTGCAGCAAGGAAGCTTGGAACAGAGTATGCTGCTGTCCAACCCTCTATGTGGCTGCTGTTCTGCTGCTGCTGCTGCCATGGATGGAGCTTGCTAAAACTCCAGTTACTGCTACCCCTGTATTTGCTGCAGCGAGGAAGGATCTGTTTGCTGCTGCCGGCTGTTTCAATCAATGGGGGCAGTTTCAATGGATTGCTGCTGCCCCTTTATTTGCTGCAAAGGTACAATCTACTTGAACTTTATGTTAATCTATGGCAAGGGTTGTTGCTATAGATTCATGTTTACTTGTATCTGGATTATGCTTATTAGGTGGGTTGCAAGGGTTGTTGCAACCTGCATTTTGCAATTGAACTTTCATGTTATTATGTTAATCTATGGCAAGGGTTGTTGCTATAGATTCTTGTTTACTTGTATCTGGATTATGCTTATTAGGTGGGTTGCAAGGGTTGTTGCAACCTGCATTGCTGTTGCTGTAGTCCCTTGTTTACTTATCTGTTATTATATCTCTCATTTGTAATAGCTTTTGTTGAGAACCTGCTGTGTTCTTACCTGTTTCAAAGGAGATGCTGCCCAATTTTTTCAGAAATCCAGTGGACATGATTGCTAATGTATCTAAAGTTATTTGGTATCATCTGGACTGCTGTGTGTCTGATCAGCATCCACAATCCTCTGGCCTAGCTTTAGGGGGTTGTCCCTTAGCGTGTATTTGTCCCTTCTGGGAGGGGGCATTTCCTCCCTACACTAGCCTGTTACACCTATTGTTAGGCCAACCTTTTCTAGCAGTTGTTTTTGTATAAAACTCTGTATTTTGGGCTGCCATTCTCTGGGCAGACATCTGATTCTCAGGGATTGTAAATAGCAGCCGTTATGCTGCTCGAATTCCCCCAAAACCACCACAGTTGCTGCAGCTGCAGCTACTAACATCAGTTTGCAGCTGTCTGTGTCTTGGCGATGCAGCCCCTTGCATCAAGTCCAAGGATTTATCCCAAGACCCATGTTCAAGCCTCAAGTCCCATGTTTTCAAGCATCAAGTTTTATAGTCAAGCAATTCCATGACATTTGCAGTCCCAAGTATCATGTCAAGCAACAAGTATCATGTTCAAGCTTCATTAGTAACTGTGCTACACTATCCCCATTTTTGTATGGTGCTTCTCTCTCCTCTATTTGATGGGAGAGAAACATCCAGTAGGGTTCTACTTGTCTAGCTCACTTTGTAACAATTATCTGATTCACCTATTACCTTTGCTTATTTACACCTATGCTGGCGGGATGTGCCAGTAACCCCTATTTCCTTTTTCTTTTCTTTTTGTCCTTCCTGGGGTATGCCCCTTGTAGGCTGTACATTCGCTTATCCTCTTTTAATTTCAAGCTTATTTACCCCCCCAAAAAAAAAAAAAAAAAAACTCTTCATTACTCATGCATGGGTACGGGTACCCTTTGTAGAATCTCAGTGTACTTTGACTTTGGCCTTTCAATGGTGAAATGTATCACTTTTGTCTTATCCTACGTGGATTTTATTTATAGTTGGTTTATTAAATTTGAGGGTGTGACAATTGTTCTTAAATTAGCCTGTCGAATATCTTCTCTTCTTCCATGCTCTAGCTTCCTCATCTATAAACACTCTCCCTCTCAGTATGTTGCACTCACCAAGCATTCCAAAATTTTCAGTTTCCTCTCACCCAAATACCCTTCTCCGATTATCACCTTTCCTCCAGCAAACTATCCCATTCCAGCGACCTCTCGCGATAACTTGGCTCTCCCACGACGTGAGCATCAATGACCAATTGAATGCATGGTAATTTGTCTTGTGCTTCAAAGTGGAGGTGAGTTACAAATATACCTTGGTTACATAATTCTTTCAAATAGCTTTGTGATTGTTTTGTAAAATATTGTGTTGAGTAACAAAATTAAAATTACTAAGTATAAATTTTGGAAAAAAGTTTTAAAAATAATCATGGGATTAATCTTTTAAAAGAAAAGGATGGAGAAAGTGGTTTTGTGATAACATCTAGGTGTTGAGATTGATGATTTGGCACCTATCGAGAGGATACGGTCAGGTATCTTATTGCTTGGATTTGATATCATTTACTTTTGTTGGGGTCGCTCCCCATGCTACCGCCAGCAATCCATCCGTGATGGATGTTTATTTGATATATGTGGATTTTGGTTTTACAGTTTGCAGTTGCAAGCAGCGAAGGTTTACATTTGATGGTTATCAATTTTGTGATTATTCCATGTTTTATCTTCTCCTGATTTGAAAGCCAAAACAAGAAATGATTTTCTTGGTGTCTTGAATGATTTTTTGTCTAATGTAGTATCCATTAATTCAAGCATCTAAGGTGATATCCTGTCAAGCCAATCAAATACAACAACCAATCCCATTAAATTCAATACTTGCAATAGATTCATTTTTTACATATCAAAGGATAACACACTGAACTTCGGAAATCTTGTGCCGACTCTACAAGTAACAAAATGCTGAAAGTTGCCTTGGGGTTGTCAAATCACTCCTAATTGGAAAAACTGCTTGAAGAGCAGCTTAACATTGACTCTCTAAAGAGAAAGAAAGCTAAAACGCAGCAATACATGTCCTTTCCCATTTTGCAAAAGAAGAAAGCTCAGTGGATTCAAGGAGCAGAAGGAATCATGCAGATAAATTGTCTAGGTCTAAGCTTGGATCTTCTCCTTTACCCGGCAGAAGCTTATCGTAGAAAGCTGGCAAGGATTGTCTTTGGCAACCAAGCACATACACAATAAATTGCTTCAATTCCATCGCATATTATATATTAATGTTATAAAACATTAGTCACATATTTGATTTCTATTACATAAATCACGGGCACACACTACAGGCATTAACTTCGTGCGAAGCACGTAAACCTTGCACCTATTGTACGAGTGTAATGCCCGTACACTACGGGCATTAACTCTCACCCCTTTACATTCTACAATAGATGGCTTGGATCACTATTGGAATACCTCCATTTTGATTCTCTCTTCAAATTCTTTACATTAAAGCTCACAACATATCCAACAACTTTAGCTTTCATCTATTCACACATTAAATCACAAAAGCATACAAAACAAAGGCAAACAACACTCGGGCATCACACTCATGCAACGCACGAAGCCTTAGAACTAGTATTACAATAATAGATGGTATGTAAAATGGATAGTGTTGTTGGAGCATAGAAAGAGATGTTTTGTAGCTAAAATGAAAAATGTGCATTGCTCACTGACATTTTTTGCTCAAATTTTGCCTAATCTGTTGCACTTACCTTAACACAACTGACAAAATCAGACATGAATTGCAATAGTTTTGGGGACAATCCATATAATAGTTGACAAGTAAAATCACCTTTTAGTTCGAGTTATACATCTCTTCCTCAAACAGATTGAAACGGGATTCTGTCATTCTGATTACATGAATCACTTAATAGCATAAAAGAGCTTGTCCTCTCATTTATTGTTGTTGCATGCCTTCACGACTGTCAAGTTTGTCACCTTAAAGGAGTGGACCCCTCGAGCGTTGTGAGTGTGTGTGGTAGGAGTACAATCGTAAAACCTCTTATTGTAGGCGTAATACATTGCTAGTACAGAGAAATTAACATGATATTAAATAGGACTAAAGCCAGAAGATGATTTCTTGTCGAGACCTATTTCTTGTCCTCTCATTTGCAGTCTTCGGCCCAATTACTCTTCTTCTTTTTTCGTCCCAATTACTTTACTCTTTATTTATTTAATTACTTATTTAATTTGGTTTACTCAATTTACATTTGCAAGTAAATTATTTTTTTACATTTACATTTAAATTTGACTTTATATTTAGAAAATTTATATTATTTTAATTAGTTAATTAATTTGTCTTAACAATGAATAATAAATATAAAAAATTTCTAAGAGTAAATAATATTTCAATCACGTTTAAAAGTAAATAAATATTACAATCACGTTTAAAAGTGAATAAATATTACAATCACGTTGACAATGTTCAGCCCTAATCAATATTGCCTCCAAATTGTGGTCCCGGCGCGTAGCTCAATATGTGGAACCACAAATTAAGGCGTATGTTATAACTAAAAGCTCATCCTTTAGCTTCATCCAACACATACTCCCACTACCATATTGGGATGGGTGGTACAGGGTGATGAGGGTGCAAAAAAAGTTGCACGAAGTTATTGCTAATACGGGCAATAGCTATTTCTTTGCACTGTTGGACTGGAACTGGAGGGGATCTCAGGGGCAAGTGAGTAAAAAACAACCTCCAACATTCTCGTCAAATGTATGTAGTACAATGTTGTACCGTGATGCGATGACTACCCCCAAACTCATACAGTCCATCCAATTTGCTTGTGGAGCCGTAGGTAGGAAATAATTCAGTGACTGTAGTAGCTCATCTGCCATATTTTGTTGTGGATAAAGCACATTGTAGAGATCTCTATTCTGATGAATTTCTTGAATAAGATCCTGTCGTACCGGAATGAGTGGTTGTAAATGAAGATAAGAAGATCATTTGAATGAGTGGTTGTGAATAAAGATAAATAAGTGGTTATAAATGAAGGTAAGAAGGTAAAAAGAAAATCAGAATGAGTGGTTGTAGTTGAAGATAAAAAGATAAGAAATAATTTGAATATACGAATTAAATAAATAAGATTAAATAATTAAAAAAAGAGGTAAATCAAAATATTAAATAAATAAATAAGAGAAAAAGAAAAAAGAAAAATAAATAATTGCCGATTATGAATTAATATATATATATATATAAAGAAAGAGAATTAAAAGATATTATAGAAACAAGATATTAAATAATTAAAAAAGAGAAACAAGATATTAGAGCATATTAAAAAGATAAAAGAGAAAAAAGATATTAATAAAAGAGATAAATAAATAACTAAATAAAAGCACTGAATTAAATAAAATAAATGAATTAAATAATTAAATAAATTAATATAAAGAAAAGAATTATATGATTAAATAAATTTATATAAAGAAATGAAATATAACTAAGTAATTAAAGGAGGGGAGGACGGGTAAAACCGTAAAAAGGACAAATAATTCAGGGGGGCGAGTGTAGCAATTTGCTTTCTTGTCTTCGATTCACATAATTCAGAAATTGTAAAACATTTGAGGATCCAATGTCTAATTTATAATAAGGAAAAATTAGTCATAACTACAATATATATTTTACCTTTTTTAAGGGAAGTTTTAAAAATTAGTGACATTTCACGAATTTTTTTGGTCGCCGAATGTAGTCAGCCGGAGGTGGGGTGGTGGTTTTTTTTTGAATTTTATGTTCGAAATTAAAATTTTTTAAAATTAATGACATTTCACTAATTTTTTGGTCGCCGGAAGTAGTCGACCAAAGGTGGGGTGGTGGTTTGCCGGAGGTGGGGTGGTGATTTTTTTAAATTTTATGTTCAAAATTAGTGACATTTCACTAGTTTTTTTGGTCGACGAAAGTGGTCAACCAAAGGTTGAGTGGCAATTTTTTAAATTTTATGTACGAAATTAGAACTTAATTAGTGATATTTCACTAATTTTTTTGTCTTTATGTTCGATTGCAAAAAATATCAAATGTTTTTTGTTTTTATGTTCGATTTCAAAAGTTCATTTTCTTTAAAAAAAAATGTCAAATGTTTTAGATTTTCTCCTTTGGGTAAAAAACTTAATCCAGATTTTTGGTTTTTTGATTTTTTGTCAAATAATCCAAAAAACCGGTTTGGTTTTTTCTTAAACTTAAGCCAAATTATTCCCTCATTTGGCTAATAATCCAGATTATAGATTATTGGATTATTCGTTTGTCCTTATTCAAATTTTTTTTGCATTCGTTAGTTTTGCATCAAGATTTTGTACTTGTTAGATTCATCTCGTCGAGAGGAATCCAGAAACCACAAAATCTTGATGCAAAACTAACGAATGCAAAAAAAATTTGAATAAGGACAAACAAATAATCCGGATTATTGGATTATTACCCAAAGGACTCTGGTTTTTTGGATTAAGATTATTACCCAAAGCACTCTGGTTTTTTGTACCCAAAAAACCAAAAATCTGGATTAAGTTTTTTACCCAAAGGAGGCCAAATTGTCTAAGTAGCCCAAAATTAAATGTCTTTTCTCAAACCACAGGGATGATCAGTGTATTTATGAGAAACCGTATGGGTGGTCAGTGTAATACGTAAAATGATAATGCCTTAAAACGACGTCGTTTTGTTTCGAAACCCGATTCGCATCAGTTCGGCCTGGCCAACGCCGGCGCATTTTTTTGCAGCTGTTGGAAAAAGAAAACCCTATCAAAACGCTTCTTCGATCTACAAAAACAACGCAACTACAAATCGGAATCCATTTAAAGAGGAAGAAGAAGAAGAAGAAGAGATCGAATCACAGAAATGGCGATGGCTGCGTTGAGGCGAGAGGGAAAGCGTGTCTCTACTCTAATCGCATCCCCCAATCCCGTCAACTCCCTCCGCTCCTCCCTCGCTCCTTCCGAGTACGATCCTACCCCCCATTTCCCTTTACTGAGTTTATGCGTTCATGTCCTAGGGGTTTCTTTTTATGATGCGCAATTTCTTGATGCTTTTTATGATTATCGATTGTCAGTAGCTTATCATGTGGATTAAAAATGTTAGATTTGTTTGACTTATCTGGAGTTGAATAGTAGCGTTCGAGAGTGATAGTACCTGTGTAGTTTAGTGTACGAAAGGAAATTACGGGAATAGATATAGGCAGAAATCTAGAGGTAATTATGGATCTAGAGATGTTCAGTTTTGTTCCATTTTTTTTTTTTTTTGGTGTGTGTTGGCGGAAGAGGTGATGAATAAAGGTGGGGGAAAGGATAAAGGTGTACTAAATTAAAGAATCCATTTGGATATGTCCATTGTGTTGATGAACCATCCGAAAACAGAACACAGCCGAGGTTCATTGTTGATGGGTCATAAAAAAGGGTATAAGCATGGTAATAGGATTATGCTAGGCGGCATAGCATTTTATTGCATTTTGTTTATCTGGCGTTGAATAGTAGCGTTCGAGAGCGATAGTACCTGTGTAGTTTAATATACAACAGGAAATTACGGGCATAGATAGAGGTAGAAATGTATAGGTAAATATGGATCTAGAGATGTTCAGTTTTATTGTACCCCTATAGCATTATATGTATCCCTCCTAAAATCTTTGTAGCTCTTAATAGATCCAGCTGTGATTACTCTAAGATGCATGTATGTTCTAATTTTTCTGGGAGTTACCCATGTCATGTTGTTACGAACCTCGATATTGGATACAAGAACATAGCTTAAGCATAGTAAAAACACTATTCTGGAGTATTCATTTTCTTTCTAATTATTGATTATGCTCAATGATTGTCTTGATGATGGTTTATCAAACATGCTATCTGATACTGAATGATGTTATACGTGTGATATTACCGTGAAGAGTTTGAAGTTTGAGTCAATTTCAAGATTCCTATGTCACTGCCACACTAGGAGTTTTTGTTGGCATGCATAGCAGCTAAATGAAATTTTTGTTTCCCTCCGAGAAGTTATCATTTGATCTTTGCTGCAATTCTAGTCCTCTTAACGACCTCTATTGGGTGGGCAGGGAGCAGGTCTCTTTCGGAGTTCGTTCTATTTCTACCCAAATTGGTAAGAACCACTGAACCAGCATTATTGATTGTTGCTGCCGTACTTCTGCTGTGACATCAGTAGACATAACCTGCTTTATTTCTTATTCTATTCTTTCTTGTGACTGTTAATTGTTGTTATTTTTTCATGCAGTCCGAAACCGGATGAAGAGTGTGAAGAATATCCAGAAAATTACTAAGGCCATGAAAATGGTTGCAGCATCTAAGCTGCGAGCTATTCAAGTTAGGGCTGAGAATTCCCGTGGCCTATGGCAGCCATTTACTGCACTTCTTGGTGACACCCCAAGTATGTTTTCCAATAACACTTCAGGCTCAATCTTCCAGTTACATTTTTATGGGTTTATTTGCTTGCTTTTTGTCAAAAGAATATTCAGTTTTGTTTGTGAATTGACAAGCCTAGTTAGTGATTTCTTTGTTCTTTCCACTTTTGAAGTGAACAATTGGGTCGTACATATTTAACTCGTGTAATTGTGATGCTCTAACCGTAGGTAGCACGACAAGTGCCTCTTTTTTTTTTTGATGCTGCATAATTAAGGTTTTTGATGCAGACAGGGTGGCAAACGAGTGCATTAGTTAGATTGAATTAGATGACTAGAGATGATATTCCTTTCGTATGCACTTATAGGAGCTGCTGTTGAAGTTGCACTTCAGTAATCTTAATGCTGATTTTAATCTTTCTCTACCATATACGATATGATTTTCTTGGGTGTTGGTGCAATTTAGTTAGTTTCTGGTCTGGAGTCACAAGTGTCCAGCGTTGATGCATCAACTAAGAAGGATGGGCACGGGATACGAAAGGGATGCTGTGGTTACATTGACATGGCAATCTAAATAATTCATGACATTGCGATTCGCAATGTTTTTTTTTCCCGCTGCAGCTGTTAATGCAATTATTTAATTCTGTACTTTATTTTTACGACTAAGCTCTGTAAGTTGATATAGCAAAGCAACAATAACGACACCCATGTAATTGAAATAGCCTCTGCCTTGTAGGTGTAAGGCCGCGCTCATCCAACTCTCCCCCAGATCCTGCAGTAGTGGGAGCCTCGTGCACTAGATAGCCTTTTCTTTTGAGACAGTGATAGCCTTTATGGATGTATAAATAGAACTATAACCATATCCCTTGCATGTTTCAAGCAAGTCTAGGGCCTCCAGGAAATAGCCAGCGCAATGTCCATACTCCATATGTATCTGATTCGTATCGGGCGCATGCGACATGTATCTAGTTCAGAATTTTTGAGTATATGCGGATTATGGTTAGTCATGTGCTTGCCACTTGTTTGGGCGTTGTCGACATGTGTTAGTCAATGTGGTAGTTTTCTAGGAAATGTTCATGCTTCTTTGTGCATCACTGTTTCTTGCTTCCATTTCAGGTCCTGCAAAGTGCCATTTCTTATGTTAAAAGGGGGCTCTTAGGTGCCATTTTTTGGTGCAAGGTACAAGGTCGTTAAGGGGAAAAAAAAAATAGAATAAATTGTTGTAAAGAAAAGAAAAGCGGATTTCAGTGTGAGTGTAGCCCCGTTTTGCAAATAATGCAAAGGAGTGGTTTTTGTCTAGTCCACTACGACGAGGACCCAACCTAGGTAGGAGTAGTATTGATGTATAGACTTCATTTCTCCTGGCTATTAGATGTCTTCAGTTAGTGACAGCACAATGCTTAACTAAGATCTATGTAGCACGGACACCGACACGGATACGGACACTGACACGGATACAGACATGGGACAGTGAATTCTAAAAAATGGCCACGGATACGGCGGGGGACACGGAAAATCCGGGAATTTGGACCGGAAGTGGACTGTATATATATATAAGATATCTAAGATATATATATACATACTTTTCTTTTGATATGTAAGATATCTACATTGTTATTACTAGTATATATACTCATACACCCATATATGTAAGATACACCCTCAACGGAAATATATATACCAATACATACATACATATATGCATATATATACATATACACTGCGAGAGAGAGTGTATATGTGGGACACGCTTGTCCATGCCGTGTCCCCTGAGTGTCCCCCTCTAAAAAATAATTTAATTTAAGCGACACGCCACGTGGTGTGTCCAATACGTATCCCCGCATGGGACACATGTGACCCCGTTTCCCTGTGTCCGATACGTGGACCCAGCGACCTCTAGAAGTGTCGGTGCTTCATGGAGTCTAAGATTTATTGTTTGTGATGTATTTGTTGTTAATAAATATTGGTGACGACTTGAGTCTTGGTTGGCTCTCTCTCTCTCTCTCTCTCAACACACTAACACACTATAGTCAGTGTGTGTGAGAGAGAGAATCCAAGAAGATGGGACCCATGTGTCTACCCCTTTGGGGAATGTATAATACTTTGGCATAGTTGATTTATCGTTTAGGAATACAGTGGATAATAAATGGGATTGGAGAAGAAAAGGTCTTTTTACGAACTTGTTAGAAGATATTACTGGATTCCATGTAACCCAAGCTTAATTATGCTAGGTTCTAAGAGTAGCCTGTGTTGATAACTTGATATGGTGTAAGTTTGGCTACAATTCTCTTTGGATTTGCTTGATGTGAATCTTCTATGTACTGCATCTTTGATTCAGTCCTCAAATATTGCTGGCCTCCACTTTGTTACATTACCAGGTATTGATGTCAAGAAGAATGTTATCGTTACGATTTCGTCGGATAAAGGTCTTTGTGGTGGAATTAATTCAACATCAGTCAAGATGAGCAGGGCTATTCATAAGTTGAATTCCGGTATTCTTGCTAATCCTTGCGTCCTTTCTTGTGAAAACTTAACATCATAAAGGTTGAAGGCATTTCAGTATTTTAATGCTGTATTGCGACAGGTCCTGATAAAGAGGGTAAGTATGTTATTTTGGGAGAGAAGGCAAAGGCTCAACTTATTCGGGATTCAAAGAAGGACATTGAGATTAGCATAACTGAGCTGCAGAAAAATCCTCTGAACTACACACAGGTGATAATACAGTATTTACCACTGCTTATGATTTCAGGGAAACTTATCTCAATATTTATTCTAATTTCCTTCTTTGCTATGTACTGATGTCCTCTTTTACCCTTTTATGTGTCTGAATTTTTTAATTTTTTTTCTCTTCACTCTGGCTGGGTATGAATTTCTTTTTCATAGTTGCTTTCATTTTCAGTAAAGATTTTCTATGTATCCCTTATTCCCTTTGATGAGTCCGAAAGGAGTTTCTTTTCCTTCATGCTTCTTCTAGAGTATGGATGCAAAAGAACTAAGTACCCCACTCCATGCCTGGGGCAAAAACACGCATAGCCATGTATCTGCACATATTGGGCTACCCCTCGCCAATTTGGCAACTTCTCCCTGGGTATAGTGCAGGTTTATTTGGGATATAAATGCATGGATGCATAAGCTCTTGGCCCGGAAAATTTGTTAGCATATGTGACTAGGGAGTCCAAATTTTCCGTGATTAAGTAAGGACAAGAGGGGGAGTCAAGCTATTTGATCTGGCTAGATGGTAGCATACATCCCACAGGATGGACTGGCAAAAGCATTCCCAAGTCCTACGAGAAAACCAAATGAGGAAGAGAAAACTTTGGCAAGTAAATTAACCCTAGGAAGTTTTGATAATCAAAAACTAAAAAAATGAAAATAACCTTAGAAATATTATATAGGTATATTCGTTTTATTCGTCTTGTGGATGTCTTTCAACAGTCTATGCCTATTATATAGTGATATCTTGACGTGTTTTGCAATCCAAGCGGTGGGCAATGAGAATATTAACTCCTGTACGCGAAAGAATTGAAAAATTATTGCCGATCAAATAAAGAATTGAAAAATTATTGAAATTTAGTTTTGTTAGGCTTGTTACACTATTTAATTATGAAATTGAAAACTAGTACATGAGCTTGGGTGACCTCTTACTCGGTAGTCATTATCCATTAGTTTTGAGGTGGATCTATTAATAGGGTTTATCTTTCCTCGACTATCTGATGAAGAAAGTGTTTTAGGAAGTGATGTTTCACCAACAGCACGATTGGAACAAAAACAATCGAAGAGAAAAGAAACGAAAGAAATCAAGAGAAACAAAAGGGACCTCTAAATCTCTAATCTCAATTTAAAGGCTCAAACCAATATTAGTCTACCCAAAATAAATATATATAGATCTACCTACAGGCATGCTAGGAAACCAACCACGATTAAACTTACCAAACAAATAATGTATAGATCCTATTCCTAGTCGTAATTCCTAATAAAACTTGGTAATGCATCCAACTCAAAACCAATTGACAATGAGTGGAGAGGCCACAACGCTCATACACTAGTTTTGAGGTTATAAATGTAGGACAAGCCTAATATTCCCCGCATGTGCAACCCCGACTCGCTCATGGAGAGGAAAAAATTGTACACTTAGCACAAAAGAAAAAGAAAGAAAGACCATCAATTAAGAGAATCTTGTCTGATACACGTTTGTAGGTATGTAACTAAGCTATTACAAGTACAATTAACCATCCATCAAAAGCAGGATACATGATTGTTGATTTTCCTTTTTCCTTCTTCATGATATATTCAAATTGTTGTTTTTCAGGTTTCTGTGATGGCTGATGATATCTTGAAGAATGTGGAATTTGATGCATTAAGAATTGTTTACAACAAATTCCAGTCAGTTGTCTCATTTTTGCCGACAACAGCAACTATATTATCTCCTGAGGTACTGAGTTAGATTACTTTGACTTGACCAAAAGTTACATTTTCTGTTGGTTCTTAGTTTGTGGATATCAATTTGATTAGAAGTTAATATAGGTTGTTGAGAAGGAAGCTGAAGCAGGAGGGAAACTTGGTGATTTGGATTCCTATGAAATTGAAGGCGGCGAGACAAAGTCAGAAGTACTTCAGAATTTAACAGAATTCCAGTTTTCTTGTGTATGTTCTACCTTTCAAGGCTAGAATGATTTCTGATTTGATGTTTTTGGTTATTGTCGGAATTAGGTGTGCAGACTTCATTTTATGCTGTTAAAAACTGTTTCTAGTTCTCTTATCAAAAGTTTTTCTACACCCCGGGATAAAATTGCACAAGATTGCTAGATTGCGTGTTGATTCCAATCTTTGCTTATTGGTGAAATTTTTTTTGGGGGGGGACAATTACCTCAGGTTCTGTTCAATGCTGTCTTGGAGAATGCTACCAGTGAGCAAGGAGCAAGGATGTCTGCCATGGATAGCTCCAGCAGAAATGCTGGAGACATGCTTGACCGCCTTACACTTACTTATAACAGGTCTCTCTCTCTCTCTCTCTCTCTCTCTCTCTCTCTCTCTCTCAACCCCGTGCGCGCGCGCGCAAAAGAAAAAAAAAACTCGTTATCATTGCCTAGGATGATGCAGCATGCGATCTATTCGTTTGAATGCAAACCGTCTCCTAAGCATTGGGTTTTCTATTTTTTTGCTACTGGATGATGGAAGTTCCGCTTACTTTTTCCTAACATGAACAACTGATCTAAATTATCTTTGTCCTCTTGATAGAACCCGTCAAGCATCGATCACAACAGAACTGATCGAGATTATTTCTGGAGCATCTGCGCTAGAAGGCTAATAGCCAGCATTTCTAATACCCGTCTGATGGTGATGAAATAAACCAGTGAGGAGAGCATAGATTGTTGATGCCTTTTTGAGTAATTGGCTGCTTACTTTAATAATCTCCACAGTTCAACTCTTTTCTCTGTGGAGAGGATCGTCTTTATGGTTTCAGATTATTCTGAAATAGTTGTCTTTGTTGTATCTGGTTGAAAGTTTTTGTTTAAGAGTGGTCGAATGTAGTTCTCAATCATGATCATCTGCATTTCTTTTGAATTCAACATTTGTTTTCTATTTTATCTTACTCCTCCGTCCCTAAATTATGTCCATGTAATTCACACTTTTCAAAAAATTATTTTATCTTTTGTAATTTATAGGAGTAATAGTTTTTATAATATTTTAAAATCTTTGTATTCTAAAACTAAGTGAATTCTAACAAAAAGAGATCCATATTACGTATAAGGAAAATATTTCAAATAAAAAAAAATTATGTATTTCTTTTAAGAAGTCCAAATAGTGAAACACTTTTTCTCTTCTTTTCTATTTTTTTAAAAATCCGGACGACACTCTCAATCTGAACCGTTGGTTGCATTATTGGACGGCCCGGATGTGCCTCCCTGTACCCAAAAAATTCTCGGGAAGCAGGGTGTATTATATTTTATAGCATTCTTGGATTGGAGATGGATATTTATGAGGGGTTGGTTTAAGTGTTGGAAACTCATACTTGGATGGGCAAGGCCTGCTTTGAGTCTCTGTAGCCCCTTATGGCTAAACATATATCTAACGCCACTTATAAGCCACACATAATGGGATCCGGGGGACGTATAGTGAGGAAATTCATTACACGCATGTAGTGAGTTCTCTCGGTTGTATGATTGGCGAACATAGTGAGATTTTTGCTTCAGCCCCGACGCATGTGTGGTAGGGTAAAAGTTCTACGGTGAAGTGCCCTGGTCAAGGCGACTCTATTGAAAATAAGCAAGACAGTTGGATTAGAAATAAGCAAGAAGGGTACATTCTCCATTTAAAATTGCCACAACAAACCAGAGTCTGAGGTTCTGTTTGGAACAGTTGGAATTCGTTAGATTTTCTTTGTAAATCTCTGTAGAATTCATGATCCAAATGCAACATACAGAATCGGAGAAAAGAAAAAAAAAGAAACCAAAGACGGCCATTTAGGGCATGCTGGTATCCATTGCTTATTTCCATCATTCCATGTTTTATTTTTTGTTCTGTATCGGAATTAAGACGCAAAATAAGTAAAAATTCAGGGACAAGGTAATCAAATAGACAAGGATTATCGAACGGGCTTTCAAGTTATCAAGCAAATAGAACTCAAACAAGAATCGACAAGTCCATTGGTGATGGACGCAACACCTTGCCGTTTTTAACGGTTCGTCGTAAAAAAAGGTATTCTTTGAGCAAGTTATGAATTTGTTGATAAGAATTTTTTTTAAAGAGATTGCCAATAATAAAAGAGGAGGGAAAAAAGCAATTTCCTTCCATAGTACGTGCCTGGGCCTTTCCATACGCAATAATATTGCATTCTGCCATCTAATAATGATTTCTATCCTTTTATTGCAAGGCCCACGAATGGCGGCGGTGGAAACTCTGTGGACATAATTGATACTCTTATATGCTTACTTTATACTTTATGGTTGTGTTTGGTTTGAGTTTTGGGTTTTGATTTTGAGAGTTTTTTCGAGGAGGACATAGTATAGGGGTTATTAATGGAATAAGGACATCAACTTTTCCAATAAGGCCAACAGGACATTTGGCCAATAAGTGACAAAAATACCCTGCAAGGGCCTTGTTTGGCTAACACAAATAATGAAATTTTTATTTTTTTTTCATATCTGATGGCGCAGATTATGTAATCTGTTGACTTTCCGGGAAGGGCCTTGTTTGGCTAACACATAAAATGAAATTTTCATTTTTCCTAATATCTGGTTGCGCAGATAACCTAATCTGTTGACACTCCGGGAAGGGCCTTGTTTGGCTAACATAGAAAATGAATTTTTCATTTTTTTTCATATCTGGTTGCGCAGATAACCTTATCTGTTAATACAAAACATGTCTTCTTTTTGTTTTTTTTTTTTTTCCAATTAGCACATATATTGTTATCTGTTGATTTTTTCTAATATCCAAAAAATTGATAGCATAAATACCCTTATATGTTGATTGTTTAAGGAAATATATAGGTAATTGATTAACATAAATGCATTTATTAGTTATTTTTCGTATTTACTCACTTCAATTCAATATTTAAGTAAGGAATAATGCTAAAATGTCGTTATAAATGCACTAGAGTGCTTTTTTTTTCTCTTTATTTTCTTTTGAAAAAAAAACCTTTGAGAGGCTAGGAGGTAAGTTGAAAATTTGTGAGTTGCAGGAGTAAGAGAATATTGTGCACTCTTTTGGACTTAAATATTAAGGCATCTCAACACAATACTATAAAGCAAACATATATGGTAGTCTGTTGCAATATAGCCTCTGTTTCATGCCAATAAAATCAATAGATTACCAAATATGTGAAAATCTGTACGTTGCATCGTGCCAGCAAAAGCAGACATATATGGTAATCTGTTATAATCTGGTCTTTGTTTAATGCCAATAACAACAACAGATTATCAAATATGTGTAGATCTGTATCATGCCCAAGGTTCTGAATCTCGTACCGGACAAGGTACCGATTTTCCTATTGGTACGGTACAGTACCGGTACCGGGCCGATACCGATACCGTTTTAGATTTAGCGGAACTATATATATATATATATATATATATATATATATATATATATATATATATATATATATATTAAAAAAAATTCACATGTCCGACCCAAAAAAAAAAAGGGGAAAAAAACCCAATAACTAGTACTTAAGTAACGATTTTTTTGTTTTTGTTTTTTACTTTGTATTTATTACTATATTATTACTCTCTTATTTTGGATCAGAGTATCAGACATCCAATTCACAGCAACCCATAGCCATTTCAAATGCCCATCTACAAAAAGGGTAATTTAGTCTTTAGCTGACTAGGGTTTCTCACAATAGATAAAATGTTGTTTTCATCAGCATCTTTCCACGCCGTTCAAAAAAATTAGCACCAGAGGTCTCCATAGAACCAGAGGTCTCCATAGTGTACTCCATCCAGAACGACAGCGACGAGCAATCAGCATACAAACTCCGGAAAGCTCCAGAAACTCCGGCGAGTAGACTCCACTTTCCCTTTCTCTCTCTGATCTCTCTCTCTCTCTCTCTCTCTCTCTCTCTCTCTCTCTCTCTCTAACTCTGGCGAGTTTTGGGCTGGTTAAGGGTCGACAACGACAGCTACGAGCATCAAACAATCAAAATCTGTCGGAGCTATACAGATCTGTGCCTTCATCGCGGATTCGTGATGGTGTGGAACAGCCTGCAAATACTGGACGAAATCTGTTTTTCCTCTATCTCGGTCAAGATCTTCCGAAACGGACGGTACCAGCCGGTAAGCCCCGGTATTGAAGACGGAACGGTATTGGGGGGTCAAGGTACCGTTTATAGCCAAATTCGGTACGTACCGGCCGGTGCCGGTGCCGGTACCGGCCGGTACGGTACGGGATTGACAACCTTGATCATGCCACCAAAGTAGACATATATGGTAGTCTGATGTAATCTGGCCTCCGTTTCATGCCAATTACAGTAATAGATTACCTAATCTGTGTAGATCTATACTTTGTATTATGCCACCATTGCAAATATATATAGTAATCTGTTGCAATATGGCCTTTGGTTCATATCAACAACAACAACAGATTACCAAATATGTAACAATTTTTTGGATAAAGAGAAAAATAAATAAAAATGTCGCAAGTTGGGACGAATCATTAAGTCATGAAAGTTTAACGCATAACTAATAAATGCAACAAAAAAAAAAGAATAATGACAAATGAAAAAAATAAATTTTCTTTCTTTCTTTTTTTTATAAAAAAAATTGAATAAAGACAAATGAAACATCACTTAAGGTGGGCTTGGGCAAAAAAAAAAAAAGATACGTGACTTTTTAATTTGTCTTTGTTCCATTTTTTTCCCGTATTTGTTAGTTTTGTGTCAACTTACTGATTCATCTTGACGAGACAAAGACGAATTAGAAAAGTATAAAATTATTCCAAAATAAGTGTCCCTTTGGGATTGCGTACATTTTCAATAGCTTATGTCTTTTAATGTGAACCTCATAAAAACTATTATAAATTAAAATATACAAGCCGTTGAAAATGCACGCAATCTCAAAAGGGACACTTAGCACATACACTGTTATCTTTTTCGTATTTTTTTCCCGATTAGCACATATATTGTTATCTGTTGAAAAACAAACATATATGGTAATCTGCTGCAATATGGCCTCCGTTTCATGCTAATAATTCCAACAGATTACCAAATATGTATAGATTTATACTTTGTATTATGGTAAGAAAATAAACACATATGGTAATCCATCGTCTTCTAGCCTTCGTTTCATACCAATAACAGCTACAGATTACCAAATATTTGTAGATTTGTACTTTGTATCATGCCCAAGGTTGTGAATCCCATACCGTACCGACCGGTACGTACCGGATTTGGGGGAAACCGGTAACTCCCACCTTCAATACCGTCCCGGCTCTGATACCGGACCTTACCGGCGGTTACCGAAAATTTCGGGTAATACCGGACGAGATGGCGGTATACTCTAATCCGGCCGGTACCATTTTGAATGGACGGTGACCGACGTTTTACAATCAGATCGCAGCCACAGAGAGAGAGGGAGGGAGGAGGGGAAGGCTACACTTGTTTTCCATGACTGATTAAGAGGAGAGAGAGGGAGATGGTAGCCATACCTGTTCGATCTGCGAAGTCGAGAGAGAAGTGTCGAGATGTGGTAGCCATACCTGTTCGTCCCGGCTCTGGAAATGTTCACGCAGCAGCAGAAAGCCAGAAATAAGGGAAATGGAAAGCTGCGGCTGATGAAGAATTGTGAGCAACCCTAAGAAAATCTAATGACTAAATTACCCTTTTGCATATGGCACTTGAAGTGGACATGGGTTAGCCGACTGGCCCTTTCAACTTTTGGTGGTTGTAAAACTTCTGGGAGTTCATGACAAAAAGATAGTAAAATAAAGTGTAATAAGTACTTTTATTAACCTAGAAAAGATTTTTTTTTTTTGTTATTAGATATTACTGGGTATAGGTTTTTTTTTTCTATTTTTTATTTTTTCGTTGGATGTGGAAATTTTTTTTAATATATATATAACCTTGGATATTTGTTGTTTAATGATAGTATATTTTATGTTGAATTGGATAATATTGAAAAAAATATTGATTTATATATTTATAAACACATATACTCATTTTTTCCCCTTTTTTTTATGTTTTTGTTGGATATATATATATATATATATATATATATATATATATATATATATATATTACCGCTAAATCCGAAACGGTACCGGTATCGACCCGGTACCGGTACCGTACCGTACCAGTAGGAAAACCGGTACTCTCTCCGGTACGAGATTCAGAACCTTGATCATGCCACCAAAACAAACATATATGGTAATCAAATAATTTCGTGGGTTTAGTTCCTCAAGCATGGTGCTTTGGTAAAAAATAAACCAAATAGTTTATTTTTTTTGTATTTTGTCAAATTTGTTATGCATTTGTTAGTTTTGCGTCGATTTTTTGTGGATTATTGGATTGCCACGACGAGATGAATCTAAAAAGAAAAAAAATTGACGGCAATTATATAACTCATTGAGCTCTTTAATTACTTTGGTTTCAAAATTTTTTTAAAAATTATGCTCGAAAGCATTTTATTTTTTGATCCAAAAATTATACGTCTTTTTGTATTACTAAAGACCATTATATACTCCATCCGTCCCATATTGCTTGCTCCATTTGGGAAAGCGTGCATTTTGCACGCAAAAAATGAAAAATTGGTGTAAAAATTGTTTTTTTTTAATTTAAACCATATTTTCTACTCAATCTTTAAATTGGTGTTAAAATTTTCAAAAATGATAGGTACACACCCTTTCAACCACTTCCCACCACACCTTCTCTCACATGTGTGGTGGGGCCCATTGAGACCCACAAGGTGAGCCCCACCACACATGTGAGAGAGGGTGTGGTTGAGAGGGTGTGTACCTATCATTGTTCTAAAATTTTTGAAAAAAATTGAATGCTTGGCACATAGCTTCTGTGCTTGGCAGAACTACCACATAGCATCAGTGCATAAACAATAAACAAATACAAATGGGACCACTTTCCCAAGCCTAAACGTTGAAAAAAGTATTACCATTCAACGAAGTACCATCATTTCATTGCACGTCAAAGAAGAACACGTAATGAGAGAGGGAGCACGGGAGCAAAAATAGAGAGAGGCACGCGTATTCCTACTAAAGGGTAATTTTGTCCGTTGGAGGACCTAAGACAGGAAACAATTGCAATCAACGGATTGCGCTCATTTTAAAAAAGTGGACTGGACCAAGAGCCCATTAAGCCATTAAATCTGCCCTTAAATCTGTCCTTTAGCCCAATTTTCTGTTTGATTTTTGGTAATAATTGAAGAGAGAAATAGGGATAATAATTAAAAATAGGGGTTAATTATTAGAGAGAGATAGAAAGAAAAAGTGAGAATAATATTTGAAAATAGAAATAATGATTGGATAATAATTGAGGAAATCGGGTCTTGAAACCCAAAACGAACAAGGTCAAAGATGTTTTAAAAAAGCTCATCAATTTAACGATCTTCGTTAAAATTCAAAAAAAATTGTGATTTTTCTTCAAATTGAGTCGGTTTTTCATAGGATTCCGAAATGAGTTGGTTTTTCATAGGATTCCGAAATGATAATTTGTGAAGGATAATTTTCAAATGCTACAAAGATTTTAGCTTGAATTTTTGAAATGTATGTTTATTTCAAAACACCCCTAAATAAAAAGATGGACAAAAAAATGTATTTTGTTGTATTAAACACTGAATTCTTGATTTATTGTTTTTTTACTACCACTAGTGCAATAAATTTTTATAGTGTTGGGCACCACGTGACAGTCTAACACTGAGTTTTTCATTTGATTTTAACAACTCAGTTGCTTGATTTTAGCAAATGAGTTCACTAAGTGCTAAAATCATGGCTGCTTGTAGGCTAGTGAACTAATTTACTAAAATCATAATTGATTTTAGCAACTGAGTTACTAAGGCTAGGTTTGGCTAAACAAGTTAAGCTGCTTTTTACTGTTCATTTTTTTTTGTCCTTATTCAATTTTTTTTTTGTATTTTTAGTTTTGCGTCAAACTTTTACTGTTCATTTCGGTCAAAATTTTTTACTTTTCCGATTCCTCTCGTCGAGACGGATCAATAGGTCGCAAAAGTTTGACGCAAAACTAAAAATACAAAAAAAAAATTGAATAAGGACAAAAAAAAAATGAACAATAAAAAGCAGCTTAACTTGTTTAGCCAAACCTAGCCTAAATCTAGTCTACAAATACTATCACTTGGCCCACTTAATTGCGCTAAAGTGAAATGAATCTCGTCCATAGTTTTATCAGTTTTTTAAAAGCTCTCTCCATCCTACAAGTTTACTTTTAGAGTGGGTTCTTGAACGGATTTTATCTAAATTTTATCAAGATTTGATAAAATCAAGCCTTGATTTTATCTATTCGTGGATAGAGTTGATAAAATCTTATCTAAAATTTTATCAACTCAGATAAGATTTTATCAACTCTCTCCACGAATGGATAAATCAGATTTTGATAAAATCCATTCAAGAACTCACCCTAAAATAATGTCCTTCAATAATGCCAAGGCAGGGATTTAGGCTGAGTGTTTTTTGTTTCATTTTAGCAACTCAGTTGCTAAAATCAACCATAATTTTAAAATCAAACGAAAACTTGGCCTAAAACAAAGATGGACGATCCAAATGAACCAACGGACACTACGTGGTTGTGTCAACCGGTGCCTGTTCAGCATTGAAAATTTCTCATATACCAGATGTTTTGCAGGGGTCAATTAATAAGAAGAAAAAATAAGTATGCAGGGGTCTCTGTCCTTCACCAACCCCCGATTCATATTTCACACACACTGCCTTGAGACTTGAGAGAGAGAGAGAGAGAGAGAGAGAGATTTGTCATCTGCCAACTCCATTCGTACAGGCGAGAGAGAGAAGGGATTGGTTACGGAGCCAGCATTTCTACCGCCGCCCATCGCCGTCTTTGCATTACCACCGTTAGGTTTCCCCTCTCTCTCTCTCTCTCTCTCTCTCTGCCCCCCAATTCTCCTTCTTATTCATTTCTCCCCTCCTAGATCTCACCAATCTCTCTGCAAATCTCCACCTCCGCAAACATTTTCGAAATTAAAATACAGTTTTCTTGTTGCATAAACAAATTCAGAAATCTTGCACCAATTTCTAAACCTTCAAAATCCCACAAAATCCCACTGGCTGCTCTTTATGTTTCCATACTGGTCTGAATCTACTTCACTATGTGTAAGAAAATGCTAAAATACACACCTTTATTTGTATGTACGACATACATGATAAAAAATAATTAGACATACATTGATAGTTCTAATCTTGAATTCGTTAACTTTGTATAAAATTGTATAGCATGCGCATAGATTTATGACATCAACCTTCAATGCGGAAAACCCTTTTTTGCGTATTACTTGTAAGATTTTTTGTCTTTATATATTCAGGGGATGCATATTGTAGGGATGTTTATTGTAGTAGTTACCAGCACCTGCATATATAGGCGTTCTTTGTATGTATTACATTATAAAACTTGCCTCAAGTTTTGGAATTTATGTCAGAATTTGTTGATGTCAGTCAATCGGATGGAAGGGTTGATCACTGCACAAATCAACCCGGTTCGCGCTTATGGTAGAAGGCATCAATCTTCTTTTATTCCATTTTATACTCCCCGAGTATCGAATAGAGTGATTGTAACTCCAATCGGGATGGTGATGAAGCATCCGAACCTAATGCATTCTGTTGCTGCTTCAGTTCAGCCCCTGGAAAACTCAGAAGCTGGTTGCCTTGATAACACACTACCATCAAAAGGTCATATTCAAGATTTGAGTAACTATTCGTATTTTTTGATGTGGCCTGCATGTTCCTTATTTAATCCTTGATTAGGAATTGAAAAATTGGTTTGGTGTTTTGCTATGAAACAAGGATCCTTTTAAAACCATGTTGCGGATACTGTTACTGCTCATGGCACTTTTTCCTATGTCCCGTATATGTGGAATGCACATCATAGTTTTTGTTTTTTGTTTTTTTTGCCGTACCCCATTCAGCTGTAGTTTTTTCCTTCACACAAAGGTGATGTTGACATGCTGATTTTTTTTTTTTTTTCAATGCTCGGCATGCTAATTGCGCTTTGGTTTGTTGGTTCTTCAATATACACAAAATTAAACTGTGTTTGTACATCTTATGTTTAGAAATTAGTTGTGATTTATGTATTGGACCCTTAGTCAGCTTTTATTTGGTTTGTAACTGTAGAAAGTAATTTATTTTTGTGAATAGCAACAGTATTCTTTTTATGGATGCATCCCAGTCATACCCATACCCTATTTACTTTACCGTAGCGAATTACCTGCATCATACCAATAGTTGTAGTTTGTACTACTACATGTGCCCCATATTTGTTTTCTATTGAACTGAGTTGAATACTTTAGCCCGTGTACCACTTCCTTTTTGCTTTGTGAACAAAGAACAAAATTTAGTTTTGTGTCCATTGAAACAACAGAAATTTTCCTCTTTCCTAGGAGACGAAAATGAAGCATTAGCGGAATCCCAAAGTTCAATGCTTCCATTGCCACTTATGAAACAGACTGAAACATGTCTAAGTTTGACAAAATTTACTGAACTATAGAGTTGTTTCGACACTTATTAAGAATATATAATGATGTAATTTTAAATGTTTCCAAGTTGCTTGGCATTCCAATTATGTTCTGACTACATTTTTGAAATGCTTGCAAGCAATCAGGTTTTTTGTGAAGCTTTATCTTTTCCTAGCTAACTGAAACATCATACGGAAACCAAATTTTGATCCTTGATTGTGAATGGTTTCATGTTGCTCATTAAAATAAAAGATCGGCAGAATAAGTAATGGATTTAGGTTTTTGAAGCTTTATCTCACTTCGTGGTTCTTGATAATTCAAACTTGGGGTGTTGCAACTGATAAATGCTATATCAAAATTTGTAGACGTGCTTGAGGTGTGGCGAAATGCAGATGCTGTATGCTTTGATGTAGATAGCACAGTCTGCCTGGACGAGGGCATTGATGAACTTGCTGAATTTTGTGGTGCTGGAAAGGCTGTTGCTGAATGGACTGCTAGGTATGGTGTACTTGCTGTACAAGAATTAATTGTTAATTTCAGTAAAGGTCTTATGACTTTCAAATCTGTTATTTTGGCAGGGCAATGGGTGGTTCTGTTCCTTTTGAGGAGGCATTGGCTGCTAGACTCTCTCTATTTAATCCTTCCCTCTCCCAGGTTCAGGAATTCCTTAAGAAGCAGCCCCCAAGGTATGAGGGCTCTCTTGATTCTAAACTTTTATTGCTTTGATCGATCAGTCCATTTATTTCCAGAGGCCTACAGGCCATAGTCTTCAAGCAAGCTTTTAAACACTAAAAATCTTCTAATCTGTTAGCATCGCCTTTCTTATTCGTGCCTTTGTGGTTAGATGATATCAATAAGAAAGGAAGTAGACTAGTCTTAGTTGATTACAAGAACCCACATTTTACTTTAATGAGAAATTGAAACCACCCGACGACAAACTGCACTTATCCAAAGCAGGCGAGCAGTTAGTCAAATTGACCAGTCAACCTATTCATCAGTTGGTCCTCCTTTGCCAAGCTGTCTTACAAAATTCACCTGACACAATCATATGTATGACATATTTTGTTATCTGTTTCTTCTGATTGATTCATTTTCTATGTTTCTAGTACCATTACAAATGTGCTGCATGGTGTTTCTTAGAAGACCAAAACGTTAGCGAGCGTGATATAAAATTTAGTGTAGTTCTTGTAGTGATTAAGGTATCTTGGTTCTTCAAATTAGACTCAGAGATGGCTGAGAATTTTGAGACTTCATTTTGCCTTTCATGTTCTTCGCTATGAAGTTCTGTTTTTGCTAGACCACTCAAGCAATGTTTTACAATCTGGACATGCTGGGAGGCCGGTCCAATTAGTAGGATTGGCAACTGGTCTTGGTTCCAATCCAGATGAACTCACAAAAAAGATTTCAAAGCTGATGTATTCATAAATAATAAAAAAAAAAAACCGCTGAAAATGACAGTTTAACCGGAAAACCTTAAGAACCCATGGTGCCACTCTAGGCTAGCTGCTGGGTTGGATGGCACAAACTCGAGTCCAGCTTCTGCTTGACTTGGCCAGACGTATAACACAAAACACTCAAATTTGTGCGTAGCCTTTGCAAGGTTATAAAGGCTTCACAAGTGGAGGATTCGTCCATGAGTAAGTGGGGACTTTGTATCAGAGAGCAGAGCTTAATAACTTCACATATGCATAAACTGACTATGTAATGGTTATGATTCATGGCAAAAACAAAGAGCAGTTTATACGCAACAAAGTCCATAGAGACCTTGGTAAGGAATTTCCACTGTGAAGCTATAGTTAAGGTGCACATGGTCGTAAAGCTAAGAATCTTGATCCTCTAGGTGGAATTTAAACCTGTGTCACTGTGTTGTGTATACTAGTTCATTTTCTTCCCATACGACATATTGACACCCCGAAGTCCAAGAAATCTGTTGATATATGGATCAGCTCAATATAGTCGAAACATATTTTTTATGTTCTACAACCCATGGTCTCTTGTTTTGGAATAAATTTTTTATGTGGTAATTATGACATTACGGTTGACTCAAGGTTGAACAGGTGATCTGTCTACCAGGTCCCTTTTTCCAGGTAGCTCACCCTTCTAGTTTTTGAAACATTGTAGCCAAGGACTTCTTGCCTGCTAAATTAGTAATATCATGTCTGCACTTTTTGGATTGAGATACAATTACATTTGGCAAGTTTCTGTAGATATTAGATGAATCATGGTAGCATATTTGAATTTTAATTCTTGATGGAAGTATTCCATCAACCTTCTCTCCTTCTCTTCAAGGCAAGTCTTCGTAGCATTGTGAGGATACACATCTGTATGCATGCGCGTCTTCGTGCATATATGTCTCTAGAAATAAATATTTTGCTACCATTTTAGCCATATGAAGTGCGGATTTGGCATATCCTACTGGGTTCTTTTTTGTCAAGTGAAGACTTGAATTTACAATTTGGTGATTTCTATTTGACTGTTTCATTAGTTTAACATTGTTAAATTTTGTTCCCATATCAATTTCACAGCATGTTATTGTTATGTGTTTCCACTCGATTAACATTTATAATACATCTGATCTATACTGAAAAGAATTGCAGACTGAAGTATTACTGAAACATTGAATAGCAAAAACAAAAAAGATGATGGCTCAATGGTAGTACATGTTCTCAGAACATTACAAAATGGTATTGATGTACTTTTTCACAACATGATGGCTCCCAACAATTTTTATTTTTACTTCAGGCTTGGTTTAAATATGGTTTCCCATTCGTAACTCTCTAATGTGTAGGATTTCTCCTGGAATAGATGAGTTGATCAAGAAATTGAAGGCTAAAAGTACCGCGGTTTATCTGGTCTCTGGAGGCTTTCGTCAAATGATCCATGTATGTTTTGCTTTTCTCTTAATTTTCCCCTTGTGTAAGCATTCAATAGGAGAACAAAACTTTAGTCCTAGCTAAGATGAGCATAAAGTAGCTTGCACGAAGTCACAATCTTGAAAAGCACAAGCTTAATTGATGATTGGTCGTGATTCAGGTGCCTGGCATGGGCTTAAGATGTGTAGGGCTTAATATAATTGAGAGTTGATGTGGGAAGAGCTCTCTAATTTTAGAGTTATTAACAACCAAATTCTGAGATTCTACACCATTGTCATTTGCAAGAGCTCTTTAAATTTCATGGATTTCATTTGTGCACGCTCTCGCACTTCGAGCTTTGCAGTTAAAGCACTCATTTCAGCACAGTCTTGTGCTTAATTTAGATTATAGGAATTATAGATTAAATGATAGAGACTATGGGACAAGGTGGTGGCTCAGTTATGTTCTCCTCTCTTTTTTGGTGTGTGCGTGTGTTTTGGGCTGGGTTATCTTACTTTGGAATGACTGTTACAAATTATATCTTGTTAACATGCGCTTAATATGTATTTACTTTGGCCTTTCTATTTAAGTAAATTTTCTTCTGAAAATGAGCTGTTCAAATTATCAAGGAATATATATCTCTGTACTGGGCTCCTATTTTTTATAGCTGGCAAGAAAGGAGAGATTTTCTTAATGTGATGGAGAAATTTTCCATGCAGGACTTTGAACAATTTCAAAAGCTTGTTTTTATTTGAAGGGCGATAAGGCCCTGAAACAGTTTCATATTGTACATGCATACACAATGACATAATTAAAGGTTGGAAGCTTGAAGTACTTGAGCCAGTCGCAAGTTAATATAGACATTTAGGAACATCTCTAGCAAGTCTTCCATCGCTGCCTGATCAAAATCCTTATCCACCACTGGTTTATGGTGGTATAAGGAGTTTCTATGAAGCCAAAAGGAGTTCCTATGAAACCAATATATTCCTCCATAAGTTCTGTACATCTGGTTATACTTCAAAGGTTCCAACAAATGCCAACCCACCCACTTTGATGTTCCCTAAATGTCTATATTGACTTGTGTCCAGCTTAAGAACTCCAGGCTTCCAACCCTGAACCCTGAAATTATGGCATTGCATCAGCATGCACAATATCAAATTGTTTTAACTTTTAAGTGCCTTATCACCCCTTGCATAAAAAACAGCAAGCTTCTAAAATTTGTTCAGAGTCCTGCATGCAAATTTCTCCCAGCTATAAAAAATAGGAGCTTAGTATATAAATATGACATATTTCTTGGAATTTAGAACAACTCATTGTACTTAAGAAAACATACTTAAATAGAAAGGCTCGAGTAAATACATATTAAGTGAATGTTAACATGACATAATTTGTTACCATCATTCCAAAGTAAGATAACACCAAATAAAAAAACACACCAACACACCAAAAAAGGAGCAGAACACAGCTGAGCTAGCCCCTTTCCCATAGCCTGTATTATTTAATCAATAATTAACAGTGGTCTAAAAGCAATGTTCTAAAAATCGCTAGTTGGGCGGAAAAGGGCCACCTAGGTGCCTAGGCGGGGACTAGTCGACTACCTACCTTATCTAGGCAGTGGACCACCGCCTACCGACTAGGTGGGGACTAGTTGGCCTGATCATGACACTGTATAGTGTGTATGTATATGTTCTATTAAATCTACATAACCTTCTGGTATATTACTGCTAACATTGAACCCCTTTAGTTGTGTAAATTATGCATTTAACCCCCTCCTAGGTGCCTAATTCTCCGATTTATTTATGCCTGGATCCCTAGTTGAGGTGGCCGGGCGCCACCTAGGGCGTGTTTTCGAACACTGGATTAGGCTCTTAGGTCAGCATTAAAAAAATTCCATATGATGAGTGGCTGATTTTTAACGCTGAGGAATTGACTTATAAGTTAGTTGAAGCCCATAAGTGCATTTATGCATGCATGCATGCAAGAAAATCTGTACATGGTTGGATATATGTTCTGCTTATGGTTGTGATACTCCTTGCATTGCCCATTACCAAAATGGTTACCCGTTCTCTGTTTCATGAAAAAGTGAACTGAAAACTGAAATGCTTACATGGTATCGAGCAAATAAAAAGGAGACTGCCAATTCTTTGGGAATCTATGACCTGATTTGTTTTGACCTCTCCCCATTTTGGCAGACAAGGATAATTGAGACCCAAAAATGATAAATGTAACAACAAGAGTCTCCAACATGGCTCCAACACACTTACCTGGTAACACACACACACACACACACACACACACTTGATATGGCTCCACACACCATGTGAGTGTGTTGGAGCCATGTTGGAGACTTCTGTTGTACATGTATCATTATTGATTGAGACCCTAATATTAAGGTTGAGGGGGGTCCATTCAGGTACACTGGGCTAGAAAGCTAGTTCTGTGTTTAAGAGTTCTTAGGAAGTCAAAATCCTTGCAAAATATGCTCTTACTCATTTGAGTTTGGCGTAGATATTGTATTTCTAATTCTTGTCTATACAACTAACCATATTAATTCTTTTGAAGCCTGTTGCGTCAATTCTTGGTATTCCGCCGGAAAACATTTTTGCCAATCAGCTACTTTTTGGGAACTCGGGGGAGTTTTTGGGGTTTGATACAAATGAGCCTACTTCAAGGAGTGGAGGGAAAGCCACTGCAGTTCAACAGATAAGGAAGGTCAGTATCATTGCATTCCATTACAATACATGTCAGGTATTTGAAGTTTATTGATCCTTGATTTTGCAGATTCATGGATACAAGTCATTAGTCATGATAGGAGATGGTGCAACTGATCTTGAGGTAAGAAAAGTGAAGTGCAGCTTTAGTCCCTTGATTTGCATATAAATTAATTTACATTTTATTGCTTGAAGATATTTTCCTGCTTCTTACCTCTCAGCATTTATACTATTTTGAATTTTCTCTTTCCATTGTCATTCATGTTCTTCTCTCCTTTTGTGTATTTGTTTATTTTTCGTCTTGGTTGAGTGCATTTTGGAAGACATGTTTTCCAAAAGTTGTGTGCCAGTACACGAGAAGATTAAAAAAAAAAAAAGTGATGATTGACAAATTGCCTCAAGGTTTATGTTATTAACTTGGAACAAAGTGAAGGGACCTTATGAATGCCTTTCCAATTCTTTTCCTGTTTGAAACGCATGATGGGCTAGGGGACAATAATTACTGCGTGGGGTAATTTAATCAAGCAGCATTTTAGCAACGACCTTTGTTTTTAAACAGTGGCATTCTGATGGTAACATGTCCGTATTCTTTTTTTTTTTTTGGGGTAAATAATTTTTTATGGTGTTACTTTTGTTATTGGAAGAGTGTTGGATGGGGCTGCAAACGAGCCAAGCCGAATTGAGCTTTAGAGTGCTCAAGCTCGGCTCGACCAAAAATAGGGCAGCTCGAGCTCGGCTCGGCACATATCTTCTAAGCTCGAGTTCGGCTCAGTTGGCTCGAACCTGATGAGCAAAATTCATGAGCTTATTCATTAGCCCACAAGAAGTTTCTTTTTTGATACTCCTGATTTTACTTTTCTTTGTAGGCTCGTAAACCAGGTGGTGCTGACCTGTTTATTTGCTACGCTGGCGTTCAACTCCGAGATGCTGTTGCAGCAAAAGCTGATTGGCTGGTTTTCAGATTTACTGATCTGATAAATTCATTGGAATAGTTCAAACTCATATTGTTTCATCTATATATATCTTTATCTTATATTGTTGCTGTTTTGGTGGCTGCCCACGGGAATGGAAATTTATAGTTGTTCTATTCTTTTTCTTGTTCTTTTTCTTATAGGAATATTATGTTACGAGGAATGTGTTGAAAACTCATCAAAAAGTAAGAATAAACGTACTTCAATTCCACTGTCCTGTGTGTATCACGTATTATGGCTCAATCAGCATTCGAAAAGGGCTCGAGTAATGATAGTTTTTGAGCATTTCGTATCTGATCTCTGTTACTCCGTCAATTTTTCTCTTGTTCGTCGATGCAGACACTTCAAACCAAACCGTGTGTACTTGGTTTCTCTTTTGTTTGTGTACATTTGTTTATTTACGGTGGGAGAGACACTGCATCCGGTGGTGTTGGTTTTAGTGTGTATGGAAGTCCCAAGAAGCCTGTGTGGCTGTAACTTCCCCATATGTGGCTGTCTTTTGTATTATCGCGATATGTGGAATGAAATCCCTCGGCTGAGGAATTTCATAAAACTCAGGAACTTGACATAAAATGTAAGAATTGCTGAATCGTGGGGATCCCAACTCTGATTATGTACAACCTATCAGCTGAGGAACTTTTGGATCAATAATCCTCTCTCGGTATGTTGGAGATCGATCGAAAACTTTGAAGAAATAAGAGAACGACGAATAGTACGTGGAAAACGTTATCCAATTTGTCATCTGCTAGTGACAATCGTCATTTTAGAAGCACTGATGCTCATAGCAGATGATGAGCAGAAACCAAAGCTGTTGTTTTTGGTTGGGTATGGCATTTTGGAACAAAAGTAAGCAGAAACATAGTTCCAATGATGGGAAGGTGGGAACCCCAGAGGACCATATTCCTTCCTAATTTGAGTCTTATTTGTATCCCCACGAGATAAAAAGATGCTGGTAATTTTATTTTTTTATTTTTTGATCGGCTGCTGATAAATCAAATTAATCCTTGAACTTCTGTAACCATTGATTTTGCCCCTTGAACTTCAAACCACATACATACCATATAGATGGAATACTAGTAAGTATTTTCTTCGCTATTAGTAACAATTGGCTTTGTGCCCGTTTGATGCACAGGACAAAAATTACATAGGATAATTTTTTTCAAGCAATCGGGTATCGAACGGACACGACGCTAGTTGATAAAAAAGATAGTTGATTAAAAAAAAAACACATTGAAGATAGTTGACAAAAAATCACATTGGTGTTTATTCCGACCTCGTGTATCGAACTATCGAACAGGCACAACACTACTCGGTAAAAATCACAAAGGTGTGTTTTTTTGGGCCCGCTGTATCGAACAGACAAGAATTAACATGTTTTTTTTTTTTTTTTTTTTTGGGGGCGGGGGGGGGGGGGGGGGGGGGGGGGTGGGGGGGACTTTGAAACTATTTGAAAAACACATGTGCATTCAAATATTTTTTACGGCAATTTTTTGTTGTTTTGCAAGTACTACTAATAGACCAAAAAAATACTCCCTCTTCTAATTTCAAAAAATTAAAAAAAGGCAAAATTATAGAAAATTAGGATTTGAGGTTTGGAAGTTTTCAGGCAAAACACGTTTCTATAGGGTATAAGGTATGTATTGATTGATTTCTTCTCAACAGTCCATTCAGCTTGTATTATCGGGCCTTGTACACATTTCTAATTAAACTCCCAGAAGGCGGAAAATACAAACTATATTAATCTGCCGAAGTATCCTCATCAGAGTGCTGTTGAAATAATTCCAACTCTTCACACTGCAATTTTCCCAGGTTGATTGAATTCACCCTTGATAATACATCGTTGACACGACAAATTATTTTCAGGAAATGAACTATAAAAAGAAGATTCAGTACCTGAACCACAATATAGCATTCTACCAACACTTGTCAATACAGAACCTTACGACTGAAAATTGCACCAAACTTGAGTTTCCAAAGCTGAATCCAGCATTAACAAAAGCAGTTCAGAGAGAGAGACAGTGAGAGAGAGAGGGAAAGAGGTGGGGAGGGTACTCGGGCAGGAAACAAGACACATGGAAGTTTCCAAGTATCAACCTACTATGCCCAGAATTCTCAATGTTTGCTAATTTTCCCCAGTAACATCTCAGGCCCTTCTGTTGGCATAATCATCAGGCTCAGCATCATCATCCTCCTTGTAGTTTGCCTCAATGGTATCCTCAGCGAAATCCCCGGAAGCATCAGCCATGTTGCTGTTTTCAGTGCTACTAAATTGATCCCCACCGTCCCCCAATCCTGTATTTCCACCATCACCAGTAACAAAGTCATCACTGCCGCCAGCACCTCCAAAATCAAAACCCTGGCTGCTGCCACCTCCATAATTACCAGTGTTCAAAGTGTCTGAAACAGTTCCACTTGCATAAGTGTCACCTTGCGCAAAGTTACCTCCTCCATAACTGCCACCACCACCTCCCCTTGCGTAGTTGTTGCCTCCATATCCGCCTCCTCCATAGTTGTTACCACCACCACCATAACCACCGCCACCACCATAACCACCACCTCCACCATAGCCACCACTGTCACCATAGCCGCCGCCGCCGCCATACCCCCCAACTCTTGGAGGTCTATCATTTGCATAGTTCACCCTCACCCTTCGGCCATGAAGTTCCTGGCATAGACATTCGGTTAAAAACCCCTCTAGTTCCAAGCAAAAACTATCAGTTAAAAGGCCAAAGCAATACATGAGATACAAAAAGATCACTTCTAGTTCCTGATAGTGGCTGATACCAGACGAAGAGTTGAAAACACCTCCTAACAGGCGCTCTTTCTCCTATTATTCACTTTATTTATTTATCAAACACAGCAAGAAGGGTAATGTTAAGGGATTATTACCTCTAGGTCTAGAAAAGAGATGTCTAATTACCAATAAGGTAAGTTATTTTTTTTAATTACCACTAAGGTAAGTCACTCTTTTTTGGAGTTTAGGTTTAGGTGTACTTTCCTATTATAGAGTTTTAGTGGTTTAGGTACTTTCATAGAGTACCCTAAGATTTTAGGCACTTTCATATGGTACCCTAGTCGTAGGGTACCCTAGAGTTTAGGTTTAGGGTGCATTTTCCTATTATAGGGTTTTAGTGGTTTAGGCACTTTCATAGAGTACCCTAGGATTTTAGTCACTTTCATGGGGTACCCTAGTCGTAGGATACCCTAGGATTTTAGGCACTTTCATTGGGTACCCTAATCGTAGGATACCCTAGGATTTTAGGCACTTTCATAGGGTACACTAATCGTAAGGTACCCTAGAGTTTAGGTTTAGGGTGTACTATCCTATTATAGGGTTTAGTGGTTTAGACACTTTTATAGGGTACCCTATAGGATTTTAGGCACTTTCATAATCCTAGGCACTTTCATAGGGTACTCTAGTCGTAGGGTACCCTAGAGTTTAGGTTTAGGGTGCACTTTCCCATTATAGAGTTTAGTGGTTTAGGCACTTTGATAGGGTACCCTAGGATTTTAGGCACTTTCATAGGGTACCCAATGATTTAGGCATTTTTATATGGGTTGGGGAGTTGATGGGAATTTTTCAGAGTTGGGTTTGACCTGATGGTAATTATGGGATCCAAGGGTGACCTGATGGTAAATATCCCTAATGTTAATGTTATGTGAAAATCTCTCAAGGTTTAGATTGTCCAATTTATCCGCATTAACTACTTGTTTAAACACTGCTTAACACCAAATGAGAAAAATGATGCAGAGAATACATTGCCACCAAGACTATGAAGCATGGACACAGTTATAGGATACAGATACAACATATGCAAAAATCTAAAAAAGTAGAATATGGAGATGGCCAAGATACGTTTGTCCATAAGTTGTATTATAACTGTATAAATGTCCTGTTTTGCATAGATAACTTGAAACAGTTGAGGAGGTTTGTGCGTATGATCTGTTATATTCAGTGTGCACATTATCATTATTGAACTCATAGCATTAGTCTTTCCTATTCTTGTTTTATGCATTAATGATGCTCTGGGATTTACATGCAGTAAGCAATGTAAAGAGCACAGTAACTGAATTGTGTCTCTAGAGACCTAGACCAGCTCTCTCTAATGCCTTCAACTTCCGATTTGGGGGCATGATTCAACAACATAACATCCCTTGAGCTCCTAGATTTTCCAAGGTGTAGTAGAGGGACCACTATTTCCAGGGTAAACTTCCTGAGAGCAGTCATTTTGTTCATATATTGCGAAAGGCTAAGTCTGTCTCCCATCCTCCCCGCCTATACCCCCAATCGACTTAGCAATTTGGAATTGAGTTTAACCATCTGCCAGTCTATGGGATATGGATACCACATGTGACCAAACAAGATATCATCAGTTCCAAATTTTACGACATAGGATAATAATTTAACATTGCTATTTGGTTACCCCATAAAAATAACCAAAATAGTAGCAGTGTAACAAAAATTGGCCTAGGCGATGGTCTGCCGCCTCGTCTAGGGGCCTAGGCGGCGGGATAATTAGTCGGCTGCTAAGGGAGATTAGTCGGCGACCAATCAAATAGGGGGCTGGCGGGATTATGCGTCTAGGCGGGGGTGGGATTAAATGATTAATCAAGGTTAATGACACAATATTGCAATTTTCTAAGGGTTAAATGTTGTGGTAATATACTATTAGGGTTTTAGTGTATAAATCAATCTCTTCATCTTCTCTGCTGCTGCAAATGGACCAACGGTGACCTTGAGTTGAAACATAGAGGGTTGATACCCAAAGAGAACAAACTATATAGCGGTCGTAAAATCATTACATGGTGAAAAAGCTCTAATCATCAAGGGTTAAAACCCGAAGCCTCCGCGCACTATCACCACTACCATCAGCAATCACAAATTATATACCAAACAACATAACTCATATCACCTCAAAAGAACAAATATATCACATCCAAAACCAATTAAAACACAACCAGTGAAGAAAGCCATTAATTAGATCTTTGACCAAAAAACGTGATAACCCAGCCATCACAAGTTGAACTTCTATAGTGAGTAACCAGACTTTGATCAAGCCAACAAACATGAAACCTATATTTAATTCTTTGGTTTCTTCATCAGAACCAATGAAATGACCCAATTTTAGCAGTCCAAAATTGAACAGCGAATGATAATTTTTTTTTATTTTTTATCCATGCATAAAAACAGCAAATGATAACTTATTCAGCAAATTCGACCAAGGGTATAATGCTCCGCAGTTCTCATCCGAAGAATTGCGATTCATTCTTAGATATTGCTTCGAACATTTAAGCTTCGCAATTTCCGCAGGTGGTTGATTCTCTCTCACTTTCTCTATTTTAGGGATTAAACAGGGGTTCTGAGAGTATCATAAAGTGAGATTTTTCTATTGGAGGTTTTGCATGGTGAGGAAAGGGGTTGATGTGTGGAGATGCCAGGTCGCTATGGTGGCCTGTGGTGGTTCCCAGTGAGGACGGGAAGCGGAGGGTTGGTGGGAGGGATCTGTTGGGTAATGAATGGATGGAGTAACTGGTGGTGATGGTGAAGCCAATGATGGTTTTGGAAATGGAACCAATAGTTCACTGATGGTGGTGGTCGGAGGAGGGAATGGAAGTGGGTAGTCAAAAGAAAAGGGAGAAAAGGTAAATTGACATGTTTGGTGTTCGTACAGAGAAAAGAAAGGGAGTTGCAAACAGAATTTCCCCAAAACAAAAGATCAACTGGGTAAGAGAGATAAAGAGAAAACAATAAAGGTGAGCAACAAAAAAAACGCACAAAATAAGATGAGCAACAAGAAAACGCACACCCAAATCACACAACTGGCTCAGCAAGTACCTTCGACGATGTTTTCATCAATCTACTACCAGCCATGAGGAAGCAGCTGTAAGTCCGGCCTTTTTGTCATCATAGCCAGTGAAAAACGAAGTGTATAGAGTACACTAACACAACGTAAGGTAAACTTGACGCAGTACAATTTAGACACTTGTTTTATGTGGAAAAATCTAGATGAAGTGGGAGTGAATTGGCTAACAAAGTTGTTCAACAAGATTATTATGACTAGGAAGATGCCCAACAAATGGAGACTGAGCACCTCAATACCTATATACAAGAGTGACGGAGATATTCAAAGTTGCAACAACGATAGAAGCATTAAGTAGATAGTTGTACGATGAAACGATGAAACTGTGGGAAAGAGTTATTGAGCATCACTTCAGGATGGTGACTACGGTGTCGGAGAGACAATCTGGATTTATGCCAGAGAGATCGACTATGGAAGCAATCTATATATTAAGAAGGCTAGTAGAAAAGTACATGGAAAAGAAGAGAGATTGCCGTATTGTTTTCATAGTTTTAGAAAAGGCTGATGATAGGGAGCCTATAAATATTATATGGCGGGTTTTGAAGAGAAAGGGAGTGACAAAAGGGAAAATCGATGTGGCTAGAGATACATATGAAGGTGCCCTCACTACCATTAGATTACTAGCAGGGGGATACGACCGATTTCACAACAGGTATCAGGGGTCAGCCTTGATCCATATCTCTTTGCCTTAGCTATCGATGAATTAACCAGGCATATTCAAGAGGATATCCCATGGCATGTTTGCAGATGATACTGTCCAGGTAGATGAAATTGCTAGAGGTGTTAGTACTAAAATTAGAATTATGGAGAGATGCAGTGTTTTGAAAGGCTCAAGGTGTATCGAAGCGCCAGGGGGCCTTGGAGCCTAAGCCTGAAGCAAATGTTTTCGATATTGCTGCCAAACGCAAGTCATGCATGTTTTCATGGGTGGGAGGGATTGAAGACAAGGTCTGTTCGGTAACGAATGGATGGAGGAACTGGTGGTGATGGTGGCGCCAATGATGACCGGTAGTTCGTTGATGGTGGTGGTCGGAGGAGGGAATGGAAGTGGGTAGTGAGAAGAAAAGGGAGAAATGGTAAATTGACATGTTTGGCATGCGTACCGAGACAAGGAGGGGTGCAAACAAAATTTCCCCAAAACAAAAGATCAACTGGGTAAGAGAGATAAAGAGAAAGCAGTAAAGAAGAATAGATTATTTTCCTAGCTCTACAATTAACGAGAGCAAATAGTTCTATTCATACACAAAATAAGATGAGCAACAAAAAAGAACACACAACTGGCTCAGCAACTACCCTCGGAGATGTTTCATCAATCTACTACCAACCATGAGGAAGCAGCTGTAAGTCCGGCCTTTTTGTCATCATAGCCAGTGAAAAAAGAAGTGTATAGAGCACACTAACACAACATAAGGTAAACTCGAACAACTCCCTTTCCAAAATTTAGCCACTTGTTTTATGTGGAAAAATCTAGATGAAGTGGGAGTGAATTGGTTAACAAAGTTGTTTCACAAGATTATTATGACTAGGAAGATGCCCAACGAATGGAGAATGAGCACCTTAGTACCTATATACAAGAATGAAGGGAATATTCAAAGTTGCAACAACCATAGAAGCATTAAGTAGATAGTCGTACGATGAAACTGTGGGAAAGAGTTATTGAGCATCACTCCCGGATGGTGACTACGGTGTCAGAGAAACAATTTGAATTTATGCCTAAAAGATCGACCATGGAAGCAATCTATCTATTAAGGAGACCGGTAGAAAAGCATAGGGAAAAGAAGAGACATCGCCATATGGTCTTCATAGTTTTATAAAAGGCTGATGATAGGGAGCCCATGGATATTATATGGTGGGTATTGGAGAGAGAGAGTGACTAAGGAGAAAATGGATGTGGTTAAAGACATGTATGAAGGTGCCCTCACTACCATTAGAAATTGCTAGAGGTGTTAGTACTAAATTAGAATTATGGAGAGAAGCAGTGTTTTACAAGGCTCAAGGCGTATTGAAGCACCAAGGGGCCTTGGAGCCTATGCCTGAAGCACATGTTTTCGATTTTGCTGCCGAACGCAAATCACGCATGTTTTCACGGCGTATGTACGTTTGTGTTTTTTAAGAAATTATGCATATGTAGGCTCTATTTCCTCTGTTTAGATGTTATTTAATGTTTTCTACTACTTATGTGGTTCTACTTACTCAAAACTGGGAAAAAAGGAGGGGGGGGGGGGGGGGGGGGGGGGGGGGGGGGGGGGGGGGGGTGTTGTAGAAAAATAAAGGAAAGCTTGCTTCATCCTAGGCGCCAATTGATCGGCCTCGGCGCTAGGTGGTGCCAGGCCACCTAACTGCCTACCTAACTAGCAGTTAGCAACTTTTACAACATTGAATATTAGAAAACTAGTCTTTTTTGGCCCACAAACAATTCTTTTGTCTATTTGGACTTTAACCTTTTTATGGTACAAATATTATAATCCCATTTCAATAAAAGGTTAGATGTGTAACTAAGGTATGCGAAAAGTATCATATACTTGTCAAACTTCAGGTATGGGATACGTATGAGAGTATCAAACACGTGTGTCTTGAGTATCCGAGGAGAATTGGTATCCAAAACAGATAAGACTCCCCTTCTAGAAATATCAATGCTTCATGCTAGGGCGTTCCCTTTAAGCGACGCGTTGTGCCTGCCTTCAGGTGCTTCGAAAAATGGGCAAGGGGCGCCACATCGGCGCCCGGGTGTGGTGAGAAGTGAGCAAGGGTTCTCGCGCGTGCCTGGACGAGCGCGGGTAAAGAAGCTAGCCCAGGATTATAGGATCCGTTTAGCAACTTGGAATATAGGGACTTTAACGGGTAAGTCTAGGGAGCTAGTTGATACCATGATTAAGAGGAGAATTAGTATAGCTTGCCTTCAGGAGACTAAGTGGGTAGGGGAGAAGGCTAGCGAGATAGAAGACACAGGGTATAAGCTTTATTATACGGGTAAGGATAGGCATAGAAATGGGGTAGGCATCATAGTAGATAAGCACCTTAAGAACTCGGTAGTCACAGTCATGAGGAAAGGAGATCGGATTATTTTAGTTAAGCTTGTGATTGGAGAGAGCATAGTGAATATTATTAGTGCTTACGCGCCCCAAGTTGGCTTGGATGATCTCACTAAAGAGCAATTTTGGGAACAGATGGATGATGTGGTTCAAGAGATACCTTGTGGAGAGAAGCTTTTTATAGGAGGAGATTTCAATGGTCATGTGGGAGTGCAGAGGCAAGGGTATGAGAAGGTACATGGGGGATTTGGATTTGGTGACCTAAATGAAGGGGGTAGGAGGATTTTGGATTTTGCGGTAGCTGGTGACCTTATAGTTGCGAATACTCTTTATAAGAAGCGTGAGGAACATTTAATTACCTTTAAGAGCGGAGCCAATAGAAGCCAGATCGACTACTTCCTTGCTAGAGGCGCAGATCGCTTGTTATGTAAGGATTGTAAGGTCATTCCCGGAGAGTGCCTAGTGGCACAACATAGACTTTTGGTGTTAGATATTGGTCTCAAGGGGAATAATAGACCGAGAAAAGAAACTAGAAGCCCACGGACTAGATGGTGGTTCTTAAGAGGAGAGAAACTAGAGGTGTTCAAGGAGCGTATGGGCCAAGAGGTGGAGTGGGGAGGAGAAAGTGATAGTGATAGTATGTGGAATACAATGGCTGACGGGATTAGAAGAATATCAAAAGAAGTTCTTGGGGAGTCAAAGGGGAAAGGTCCAAGCTCTAAAGAGACATGGTGGTGGAACGACGAGGTTCAAACCATGGTAAAAGCCAAGAAGGATTGCTTTAAAAAGTGGCAGAAGGACCGGAGTGTGGAAAATTTTCAGAGGTACAAGCAAGCTCATAGGGAAGCTAAGAAGGCCGTTAGTGAGGCTAAGTTGAGAGCCTACGATGATTTTTATGCTAGACTTGATAGTAAGGATGGAGAAAAGAATATATATAAACTCGCCAAGCTAAGAGAAAGGAAAGCTAGAGACTTCTCTCAAGTTAAGTGTATAAAAGGTAGTGATTCAAAAGTGTTAGTGAAAGATGAGGAGATCAAGGATAGATGGAAGATGTATTTCGAGAAGCTGTTAAATGAGAAACATGAAGGAAGCTTTGGTGAGGAGGAAGTTGATGTCCATAGCGAGAAAATAGAATACGAGTTCTATCGGAGGATACAAAAGTTCGAAGTGGCCAAGGCCTTGAAGAGGATGAAACCGGATAAGGCCTTAGGACCAGATGATATCCCCATTGAAGTGTGGAGAAGCCTAGGTGACTTGGGGGTGACTTGGTTGACAAAATTGTTCAACAAGATTATTTTATCTAGGAGGATGCCCGACGAGTGGAGGAGGAGTACCTTAGTACCTATCTACAAGAATAAAGGGGATATTCAAAGCTGCAACAACTATAGAGGTATTAAGTTGATGAGTCACACGATGAAGTTGTGGGAAAGAGTTATTGAGCATCGATTGAGGATGGTGACTACGTTGTCGGAGAAACAGTTTGGGTTCATGCCTGGAAGATCAACTATGGAAGCTATTTACTTACTAAGGAGATTGGTAGAAAGACATAGGTCAACGAAGAAGGATCTCCATATGATTTTCATAGACCTGGAAAAGGCCTATGATAGGGTGCCTAGAGACATTATATGGTGGGTTCTGGAGAGAAAGGGAGTGACCAGAGGCTATATTGACGTGGTTAGAGACATGTATGAAGGGGCAGTCACTGCCATTAGATCACTAGCAGGAGAAACGATGTGAATTTCCCATTACAGTAGGATTGCACCAAGGGTCTGCCTTGAGCCCGTACCTTTTCGCGTTAGTTATGGATGAATTGACTAGGCACATTCAGGAGGATATCCCATGGTGTATGTTATTTGCAGATGACATTGTCCTTGTAGATGAAACGGCTAGTGGTGTTAACACTAAATTAGAAATTTGGCGGGAAGCATTGGAGTCTAAGGGCTTTCGGATAAGTAGGAGTAAAACTGAGTATATGGTCTGCAAGTTTAGTGATACCAGAAGTACGTATGAGGAAAGAGTGAGGATCCAAGATCAGGAGATACCAAAGAGGGACCATTTTAGGTATTTAGGATCTATTATTAGTCAAGATGGAGAGATTGCGAATGATGTGACTCATAGGATCCAAGTGGGGTGGCTCAAGTGGAGGAGTGCTACTGGTGTACTGTGTGACAAGAGGGTACCAACAAAATTGAAAGGAAAATTTTATAGAACTGCCATAAGACCAGCGATGCTTTACGGGATAGAATGCTGGCCTATTAAGAAGCAGCAAGTGAACAAGATAAGTGTAGCGGAAATGAGGATGTTGAGGTGGATGTGTGGTAAGACTAGACGAGATAGGATTAGAAATGAAACAATTCGCGAGATGGTAGGCGTAGCACCTATAGAGGAGAAGTTAAGGGAAAATAGGCTAAGGTGGTTTGGGCATGTCTATCGTAGACCAGCGGATGCAGTAGTTAAGAGAGTGGATAGGATAGCTTTGGGTAGAAACGCACAAGGGAGGGGAAGACCCAAATTGACATTAGATGCGGTAGTACGCAAAGATCTGAGTATACTAGGTTTAAATGATGAAGCAGCACTGGACAGAGCTCAATGGAGAAAAAGGATTCATGTAGCCGACCCCAATTGATTGGGACATAAGGCTTGGTTTGGTTTGGTTTGGTTTGGTAAACTATTGTTCCATTACAAGTCAAAGATCCAGAAAATTATAGCCAAACATTCACCACAAATAACATGTCATAGATGCTTTATGGAGCACAATTCCATGATCAGCACATCACCAACCTACAACTGTACCAGGAAGATAGAGAAGAAACAATAGCAATCAGTACCTGTCCATCCAAGGCCTGGATAGCAGCAGAAGCCTCCTCACTACTAGTGTAGGTAACAAAGCCAAACCCTCTGGACCTACCAGTTTCACGATCCATAATGATTCTTGCTGCAAAAATATAAAGCACACCACTGTTAAAAACCAGAATATTTCCAACTTCTCCTCACACGATGTAGCTTCTCAAACACATCAAAACCAAGTCTATCAACCGAAACCAAAGCCTCCTCCATTCTGGACAGGTGTCCATCTGAAGCATAGAGGAATAATAAGGAGAAAGGAACAAGTTCACAAGACAGTTTTTTAGCCGAGGGTGATTTATTAATCTTCGAGCCAGCTCACTCTTATAGTAGCAAGTATTTTAATTTTAACCTTGAATAGTATTAGCAAGTCATCATAGGAAGTCATGCTTGATTCATTGCTTCTTTTTTTTCCTCTCTGTTTTGGCCTTTTGGGATGAAATTCCATTTCGGCTGAAGTTTAAAACGCTAAAAGTTTGACCTAAGTTGGTCAATGAATCTTTCCTGCCGCTGCAATCCACTTCATATATCCCACATAAACAACCTACTTAGGCGAATTTCAATCATTAATGGCGTGCATATTGAGTGACCCATTGCATCCTCCGGTTTTTTGCTATGTGCCCTTCTTGTAACAACAATTCCAGAGTTGAATCAACGGCAAGATTTGACTCTTACTAGTTGAAACTCGTTCCCAAAATTAGTCATGAATCCCATGATTCTGGCCACCGTGAGCATACATTATGAGATCCCTGAAGACTCTCTCAACGGTTCAGCAAACTAAGGAAACAAATGACACGAAATCCTCAGGCTAACATTTATGATGTCATCTACCAAAATGATATATACAAACCTTCAACTACTTCTCCATACTTATCGAAAGCTTCTCTTAAACTTGTATCATCTGTGGCATATGAGATCCCTGCAATTCAAACAAAACTAATATTGGCACAACAGACAAAGAATGGGGTAATAACTTGAACTTGGCAGAACCGGATGCACCTCCAATAAAGAGCTTCGAAGATGACATGCATCGTATCATTTGGAAGATGGAAGAATTGGATCCACAAAGTTCCGAATTGATGTTCTTGCTCACAGTCTGCTTGAGTATATTTCCAACTTTACTAAACAACGCCATTGCTGCAGCCTCAAAAAGAGCACAAAACCTTCTAAGTTCCCCATCATTAAGTTTGTAAGGATATTATATATGCTCTCAAGATAGAAGGGCTAGAAACTCCAGTTACCTGGCAAAAGCATATAAAAATTTCGAAGATATTTGTAAAGTACTTGGCAATTCACATGAAATGGTTACAGAATTTTCATCGAAGAGTTCCTTCTAATTTGTGAAGCACAAAGACTTCTTACTGCGTGCCCTTTACCGTACAGTAACAGCAAAAATCAAAGATATAATACTGATCGTGTGTTCCCAAACTCAGCCACGTGTTGGTGGAAAGCCTTTAACGACTTGTACTACTGATACACTAACACCATCCACGGCAGGAAATACAATCTTTCAGCTATATTATCTGAGAGCTATCATACATAAAGCATACTAAGATTTTTATCGGGTGGTCAACATATCCAATATATCAGCTGCAAAGAAGAAATACAATCCAGAGCTGAAAAGGCTGTAGAACCAAATGCACATCTACTTGAAATAGGCAAATGAACATCAAGAGAAAGTAACATAAAAGCGAAAAATCTTTTAATCTAGTTTGTAAAGTTAGGAAGAGAGCTCCCTGATCTATATTATCAGGATACTTTCCCTCTCTCTTGAAAATTTAGGCTTATGACTTATAGCTTGCTTGGTTATGGGTATTCTGGCATCTACTTAGGGCGAGTTTCCCATAAAAAGCCGTCTATAGCTGATGGACTTTAAACAAGTTGCTTCCGCTATTTGCACTTATAGTTTATATATATGTGAGAATGACCCATCTCGAAATCAGTGTTTTTGTCGGCTTTAGCCAGTTTAGTCCATTTATCCAGTTTGGATAATTAAGGAAACTTGGCCTTATATTATATGATGCTTCCTGCTGAGTATTTTGTCCTCTGAACTCTCAGGTCAAGGATTTGCCAGTAGATCAAATAATAAGTTCAGGAGAAATAGAAGTTGGACAATCACCATGTTTAAGTTTATCTGGGGATACAATTTCTTAGGAAAAGAGAAACGATGTTACATTCCATACACCTGTAGGAATACCAAATGGGTTCTTTGGGCTTGGTGACTAAGACAAGTCTAATGACCAAACTTTACAAGGGTTCCTACTTGCAGAACACAAAGTGGCTTTCCTACCCCAGAATTCATGCATTTTGAACCAAGATCAGCTGCCACCTCTTCTCAAGCCATGGATTATACGTTAGTCTGGAGTCCAAGCATTGGGAATTTGGGAGTGAGGAAAATATTGTTGGGAGGTACTTCTGCTTGACCCAGCCATCCAAATGGCGTAACTCTCTCTCCTCTCTCCAGAGCATTTGGTTGGTGAGACACTTCAAAAACCCGTCTTTACGGCCTACCGGAACGGTGGAACAATGTATATATACAAATCTCATCTCAACCACAAAATAAAACTCGAAAAAACTGGAGATACCAAAAGCCCCTAATTAACAAGAGGTGGGACAAAACCGTATCGAAGGCTACAAGCGACAATCTAAAAAGAACTACAGGAAATGAAATAAAAAACAGTTCATAAACATATGTTCACCAAATCAATCACCGAGAAGTAGAAATACATATATCGAACACTAAAAACACAACAGTCTAAAACGATCTATAGAAAATGAATCAAGCGTAAAGAGCTCGGCAATCTCTTTGTACGCATATGAACATGGGCATGTGTGTATACATCGCGTATGTATATAGAAGAATCTGAGCAAAATATTTCAAAGAGTAAACCTTTCAGCGAGTTCTGATACGCTTCGCTTCTTCTTGTTCTCTCTGCGACTGACTCTGCGAGATACTTTAAACCCTAGAAATGGGGTGGGGTTTAACGAGAGCGACGTTGGGGGCTGATATATCAAGTGTTGAAATAGTTTTGAACCGTTGGATCGTGCTAGGAAACGTGCAATCCGTTGGATAAGAGACTGGGCAAGGGAAATATTATTATTAGTATTAAAATTATCGGTGGATGGAAACTTAGCTGGGGAATTGCATATTAGGGGTTGTTGACCGATAAATTTTATTTACTGGTGAAGAAATTTAATAAAATTTTAGATTTTTTACCAATAAATCTATTGGTGAACAATCCTTAAAGTTGTACTGTCTTGTCTGTTTTTACTATCTGTATATTATACATGTTTTTCTTTATAAAGTCTCTTTTCTTTTAATGATTACGTTGTTAGATTAGTTGCGATCTTTATTTTTTTTTTTGGGCATTTCGATTGGTGAAATGAGTTTGTGTTTGAAGATATCTATCAATTAGTAAGGAACAGGGTTCTTAATAATGGGTGATAATTAGCGCAGATTTTGAATAGAAATTACATATCTGAATATTTCTTTTCATTGCATGAAGTGTAAACAAGATTTAAAACGGGGACTTTTGCTCGCCTTTCAGGATTGAATATTCAACGTAGATTTGCAGCCACTACGCAGTTTCGCCTCTCTTCGAAATCTTTATGCCATCAAGCTTCATATTCTAAGACACCAATTCCTACTGCTACAGTTAAAATAACAATCCATATTCCTGAAATGTTGGCATTTACATTCATTCCAAACCATGTGTGTGGTTTTATCGAAAGTAACACACTAATCAAGACTAAAGTGCAAAGCCCCATCCACAGGATAATAAATATCGCAGCCATCTTATCTTCTCTGCATTTCTTACCCATAGTTCGTACGCACAATCTCGCTGAACATTTGCCATTAATGGATATGGTATAATTGTGAATGAGAAAGTTTAGAGGGCTAACAAACAAGGATCTCACTGTTTATGGAAAAAAGAATATAAGAGATCCAACCACTTCCATATCAGTCCCAACAGCTTTCACTCGACAAATAAACCAGCAAGGCTCAACCTATACATCAAAGTAGAACCTAAATTAACACAACAAAGTCGAAGACCTAAATATAGAAATTACATTCGCACAAACCAATTACCCATTCCTTTAAAACAACTACGAGCCATGCGAAACACATCACAAGCGGAAGAATCCATGTAAAAAGGTCTACGATGAAGGAAACTCTCTAACCACAAACAAAAATCCTTAACATTTCTCCATACCAAAGTAGTCCCCGTCTCAAACAAACCACAATAGCCCATCACAAAATTCCTATTCGCATAGTACTTAAGATTATGAGCACTGCTTGAAATAGAAGTCCCAACTAAAACCGAACAACCATTGGAAGTAACGAGAAAATAATCGGATCCACAGATGCCCAATAACTTTGAGTGAGGCTCCCTCCTTTTCCGTACAAACAATGGACAGGTGCGAACCACATCATCTCGAGTGATTGGAGCTATTCTAGAGCGATGTCAGATAGTCTATAAAACACACAATAAATAGAAGGTTTAGAACAAGCACCCTGCCATATAAACACAATACACTAACGAAAACCACCAGAGGCAGATCCGTGCGCAAAAATTATCCCTCAAACAAGACAACTGACAACAACGCATACAAAGCAACAAGAGGTATACGAGCACCGAGAATCCACAACAAAGAACCAGCAAATCAAAGATTAGATGTTAATACTAAAACGGAACTTACAGCTCACATAAGAGACGTCAACAAAGATAATCTGCTCGAAAATCTTAGTCACGAATCCTCCAGATAACAAAAAAAGAAGGGGGGGGGGGGGGGAAGTGAAATGTAAGGACCCGTATTTTTACAAAATATTTTAAAATAAAGTTGGGGTTATGTGAGGAAATGTTTGAAATGTTTATTGGTGGAATTTAGAGAGTGTTTGAATGTGTTGGGGTTGTTTTTAATATACACAAGTGAATGCAAGGGTGTGTAGTGTAATTGAGTGACCTAGGGTTTAAATTGGGGGACTAAGTGAGCAATTTTCTCACTCTTTCTCTCCCACATCAGCCACCCCCTCTCTTTCTCTCCCAATCCAAGAACTTTCTTCTACGCGTTATTTGGAGTCAGGGTCACCCTTGTTTCACCCCGGGAGGCATCCATACGGGATTCTTGCATTTGGGGGCTTAGGGTTCCATCTCTTGGTTGATTGAAGCTCCAATTAAAGGTAGGAAACTTCATCTAATTCTCCTATGTTCATGTAGATTGAATCCATGCATATAATTATATTTTTGACTCTTAAACTTATGAAACTTGATTCAAGCTTTGGGTTTTGATTGGGGGATTAAACCCACTTTGTCTCTAGCTAAAATGGCTGATTATTAACTTCCATATATGGGTTGAAGCCTCAAATTCGTGGTTGAGGTGACTCCAAGTTGATGTTTGAGGTAGAACTCAAATCTGCCCCTGTATTGGGCGATTTTTGTTATATTTTTCAGAGCTCGTAAAATTACGAAAATTTTACTGTAGATACCCATACATGTCTCCTGCACTGTGGTAAATTTTTAGAATTTTATGCAAAGCACAGAAAATATGAAAAATATTTTAGCAAGCTGCTGTTGCAAATTCGATGTGCTGACAGCACTGTCACATGTTACGGGAACGGCTATTTTTTTTCTACGAAGCTTGAAATCTCTATCCGCTTTTTGATTTTGAAAGTAGACTCGTAGAGCTTTCTGAACATGTAAGCCATGTAGTCTAATTGTTTGCACACGATAGCATTTTTCAGTTTGATGTAGTTCAAAAATCTGTCTGGCAGACTTTGTTACTAGTTTTCAATCTGATTATTGGATGTTTAAAAATAGTTGCATAGCTCTAAAAATTCTGAGTTTTTAATATGATGTTCCTAGATGTGTCTAAGGTATGTGGTATAAATATTGGGACATTCGGACGAGTAAATAAATTCTATAAATTTGTAGTCCGCAGGGGTGTCGAATTGTCTCAAATGTGTTTGTGCATTTCTTTGCATTTGAGTATGAACTATTGAATATCCTTGGTTTTTAATTGATGGTTTACTCTAAATTATGAATGTCGTTGTTATGTCGGGTGATGTATCGTATCCCGTGTATCAGGCCAGGGGTGGTGGCAGTCCACGAAATACCGGATACAATGTGATTATCAATAGAGAGTAATACTTTGATTGTTTAGTCATGTTGTGGATGTCTAGTAAACATTTGGGTTGTATATAAGGAACATGGAAAACGGTGAATACTAGTGTGCTTGAGGGAAAGCTTGAGAATTGTGAACTGGTGGAATGAGAGTAATGGGATTTACTGATATAGATGGACACATTAAGTTATTTAAATACGTGTGTATGCTTTGCAAGCGCTTGAGATGTGATTGAGTGAATCTGGGAGTGACTGGTACCTTGGGTGTGTGTGTGTGTGTGAATGCTTGATATTGTGAATAGGTGGCGTTAGAGGAGACCTTGATACGGTCAATATAAGGACGCGTAGGACGTGATTGGGTACGTCATAAACATTTCGGGACACATTGAGAGATTTGATCACTTCTAGGATGCCATGAGGGCACGTGTGGTTATTTTTGGGACTTAAGGTGCATAATTTAGTCCATCTACCCTTACGTGATGTGAGTGTGTGTGTGTGTGTGTACGGAGATTCTAATTTGCAATTAAAATTATATTGGGATTTGGTAGCTTTGCTTGTGTGTATGTGTATGTGTGTGATCACCTGAGAATAAAATGAGACATTCATGGGAACTAGAGACACCAAGATACTTATGTAGAGGTTGTTATTAAAATGACATGACTAGGAATCTAATGACATTTATGAACACTTGTGTGCGTGTACGGGAACTTGAGAAAGTTGGTAATATAATTTTGAGACTACGGATGTGTTGTTTACGTGTGTTGAGATTTGAAATTTGAAAAGAGAAGGCTTTATGAAAGTAAAAGAGTAACCTTTATAATATTTACAGACTTGTCAAATTTGAAATCTTCGAACTATGTCTCATTATCTCACCTAACTATTTTATCGGTTCATCTTCATACTATATGACTATAGTATTGTTAGATTAGTTTTCTACTGGGCTAGTGTAGTTTAACCTATCATTTTCAGGTAATCATTGAGGAGCATGGCATGGAGTGCATGGAATTGTGTGCTTTGGCATGACTGCTTTTGAAAACATCAAGCATTTTCCTTATTTGACCATCTTTATTCTTTTGTAACTGTGGTGGGGTAGGTTTTCACCTTAGGAAAACAAGCCACCGAAAGTCGCGCTGAGTAGGGTTCCGGCGAGAGCACCTGCAAGACTCAAAGAACGTTAGGCTACCCGGCCGGGGTTTGGCCGGAATACCCCTCCGATGCTTAAGTCAGAGACTGAATATGGGAGAAGAGAGGAAACTAGGGTTTTGTGAGTATGATTGTGTGTACCTTTAGTTGAGGGTGAAACCCCCTTTTATAGGCTCTCTTCACTTGGCGTCCAAGATACCTAGTCCGTCCGGGATACACTTGTATCCCTAAATCTCCGGAGCTTTCCCCTTATCGTGATACTTGATGATTCTTATCAAGATGGTTTTCCCGATTAGGGCGGACTCGTCTCGGTAGCTTCCCCGATTAGGGCGGACTCCAATCTCCACTAGATCTCTGTATCCGGAGCTTCGCTTTTATCGGGATCCTTGATGATGCTTATCAAGGTAGCTTCCCACATTAGGGCGGACTCGTCTCGGTAGCTTCCCCGATTAGGGCGGACTGCTATCTCGAGTAGATCTATCAAGCATCTTCTAGAATAACCTCTACGCCACCCGGACTTTTACTCCGCCCATTGAGACGGTCCATCCCAACTGGACCTAGTCCGTCCAGGTCACGCTCCGTTCTAGCTCGCTCAGCTAGTTTGATCCAATTAATTCGGGGGCCTAAAATCCGGCCCACCTCATTTGCCCCCCAGCCTTTGGCACCATGACCACGAGGCTAGGTGGTAAAGGATGTTTTTTCCAACCGTGTGTTAGGTCAAGCCCATTCTTTTTATCGGTCAAATCCAACCGAGTAGAATTTGTAATCATATACTTTTTGCACGCTGCACTCTGTGTAAAGACCCGTAATTTTACAAAATATTTTAAAATAAAGTTGGGGTTATGTGAGGAAATGTTTGAAATGTTTATTGGTGGAATTTGGAGAGTGTTTGAATGTGTTGGGGTTGTTTTTAATATACACAAGTGAATGCAAGGGTGTGTAGTGTAATTTGGTGACCTAGGGTTTAAATTGGGGGACTAAGTGAGCAATTTTCTCACTCTTTCTCTCCCACACCAGCCACCCCCTCTCCTTCTCTCCATTCCTCCATTTTTGTAAGCTCCAAGCTCACAATACACCACCATACTTCAACCTCTTCAAGATCCAACCCAAGAACTTTCTTCTACGCGCTATTTGGAGTCGGGGTCACCCTTGTTTCACCCCGGGAGGCATCCATACGGGATTCTTGCATTTGGGGGCTTAGGGTTCCATCTCTTGGTTGATTGAAGCTCCAATTAAAGGTAGGAAACTTCATCTAATTCTCCTATGTTCATGTAGATTGAATCCATGCATATAATTATATTTTTGACTTTTAAACCTATGAAACTTGATTCAAGCTTTGGGTTTTGATTGGGGGATTAAACCCACTTTGTCTCTAGCTAAAATGGCTGATTATTAACTTCCATATATGGGTTGAAGCCTCAAATTCGTGGTTGAGGGGACTCCAAGTTGATGTTTGAGGTAGAACTCAAATCTGCCCCTGTATTGGGCGATTTTTGTTATATTTTTTCAGAGCTCGTAAAATTATGAAAATTTTATTGTAGATACCCATACATGTCTCCTACACTGTGGTAAATTTTCAAAATTTTATGCAAAGAACAGAAAATATGAAAAATGTTTTACCGAGCTGCTATTGCGAATTCGCTGTGCTGACAGCACTGTCACATGTTACGGGAACGGCTATTTTTTGGTCTAGGAAGCTTGAAATCTCTATCCGCTTTTTGATTCTAAAAGTAGACTTGTAGAGCTTTTTGAGTATGTAAGCCATGTAGTCTAATTGTTTGCACACGATAGCAGTTTTCAGTTTGATGTGGTTCAAAAATCTGTCTGGCAGACTTTGTTACTAGTTTTCAATCTGATTATTGGATGTTTAAAAATAGTTGCATAGCTCTAAAAATTCTGAGTTTTTAATATAATGTTCCTAGATGTGTCTAAGGTATGTGGTATAAATATTGGGACATTCGGACGAGTAAATAAATTCTATAAATTTGTAGTCCGCAGAGGTGTCGAATTGTCTCAAATGTGTTTATGCATTTCTTTGCATTTGAGTATGAACTATTGACTATCCTTAGTTTTTAATTGATGGTTTGCCCTAAATTATGAATGTCGCTGTTATGCCGGGTGACGTATCGTATTCCATGTATCGGGCCAGGGGTGATGGCAGTCCACGAAATACCGGATGCAATGTGATTATCATAGAGAGTAATACTTGGATTGTTTAGTCATGTTGTGGATGTCTAGTAAACATTTGGGTTGTATATAAGGAACATGGAAAACGGTGAATACTAGTGTGCTTGAGGGAAAGCTTGAGAATTGTGAACTGGTGGAATGAGAGTAATGGGATTTACTGATATAGATGGACACATTAAGTTATTTGAATACGTGTGTATGCTTTACAAGCGCTTGAGATGTGATTGAGTGAATCTGGGAGTGACGGGTACCTTGGGGGTGTGTGTGTGTGCGTGTGAATGCTTGATATTGTGAATATGTGGCGTTAGAGGAGACCTTGATACGGTCAATATAAGGACGCGTAGGACGTGGTTGGGTACATCATAAACATTTCGGGACACATTGAGAGATTTGATCACTTCTAGGATGCCATGAGGGCACGTGTGATTATTTTTGGGACTTAAGATGCATAATTTAGTCCCTCTACCCTTACGTGACGTGAGTGTGTGTATGTGTGTGATCACCTGAGAATAAAATGAGACATTCATGGGAACTAGAGACACCAAGATACTTATGTAGAGGTTGTTATTAAAATGACATGACTAGGAATCTAATGACATTTATGAACACTTATGTGCGTGTACGGGAACTTGAGAAAGTTGGTAATATAAATTTGAGACTACGGATGTGTTGTTTACGTGTGTTGAGATCTGAGATTTGAAAAAAAAAGGCTTTATGAAAGTAAAAGAGTAACCTTTATAATATTTACAGACTTGTCAAATTTGAAAATCTTCGAATTTTGTCTCATTATCTCACCTAACTATTTTATCGGTGCATCTTCATACTATATGACTATAGTATTGTTAGATTAGTTTTCTACTGGGCTAGTGTAGCTCAACCTATTATTTTCAGGTAATCATTGAGGAGCATGGCGTGGAGTGCATGGAATTGTGTGCGTTGGCATGACCTCTTTTGAAAACATCAAGGATTTTCCTTAGTTGACCATCTTTATTCTTTTGTAACATTTTTTTTTGGAAGATGACAAGGATGTATTTTAACTTGTACTATCATTTATTTGAGATGTAATGGTTCTGTGTATTGTTCTTTTTACATTTGGATACGGATACGGAGACGTCAGAGTAGAATTTGATTATGGAAATGTATTAAGATTTTGGCTTTTCAAAAGGGAGGATGTTTGACTTCTGATTTGTCCAACGTGGACTTAAAGTGGTATTTTGGGTTATAAAAATTGAGGGCGTGACACTCTGAAAAATATGCCAAATAAAATTTATCCAGCCAAGTCCAGCCACTTTACTTTTTCCAATCGATTTTGTTTCACGCGCTTTTTTTTTTTTTTTGTGGTGCCCGTTGGATGTTGCTCTCCACGATAAATAAAATGGTAGCTGCGCTAGAGTTCCATTTTGACAGTGGAAGAGAGAGAGTAAGAGTGCACCTAGGAAAGTCCTCTTGGCAGCTTCACAGCCTCACTTGCTCAGTATAAGTCAGTGTCACTTTTGAGCTTCTCCAGAGTTGAAAAGAAAACAAAAGGGAGTAGAGATGAAAGTAATAAGCACTTTCTCCATGGGGCCCACCATAAACTTTTCCCTTGACATGGACCATCTGAATCAGAAGGAAAGTAAAGGAAAAAAGTGTGAAAGTAATGGATAATGGTGTGCCTTCCATTTCCCTTGCCCTTGGTTTGGTCAACCAACGAGCATTCATTTTTTCTTTATACGCTATAGCTTCTCCAAAGAGATTTACATGCTGTTGCAGCTTCTACATGAAGCATTTTTACATGGGCCCACCACGTTTCTCCATTTTTTTTTTATTTTGTTCCGGTCAAATCCAACCGTGTAAAACATGCGAACACATACTTACCGTATGTCACACTCCGATGTAAGATAGGTGAGGTATAGTAAAAATAAAATTGATCCGCCAACGTCCGGCCACTTTATTTTCCAATAAAGTTCAATTCTATTACACGCTCCCTCGCGCACAGCTTCCAGAAAATGTTACCCAGGAAGGGCCTCCATTTATTTGAACAAATGAGATGAAACGCAAAAAAGAAAGAATGAAACCACGGTGTTTCACTTGTAGCTTCTGATTTGCAGCATTCCAAAAATGAGGACAAGAAAATGAGAGTGAAATGTGAAAATTCATCCCATTATTCAAAGTCCACCATGGCCCCACCATAGAATCATTTTAATCCCAAAGAAAAAATAGGAAATGAAGGTGGGAATGCAATTGCTGGGGCTATCTGTTTTCTACTCTCCCATTTCCGTGAAAGAAAGAGCGTAGGCCCCACCATCAGATCACATGGGAAAGTAAGGAGAGAGGATGAGAAGGTGAAACTTGGTGAGTGTCTCATTTTAGATTCCCCAACTGGGACTTTCTCCTCAGGCTGAGAGTACCTTCACCTTCTCCGAAAACCAATAACACCTTTTTGATTGGGTCCCACACAGAGTTTGTTTCACAGCTTCTCAAAGAAGCTTCACAAAGAAAATCGACAGCTTCTCCGCGAAACCCGAAGTCCGAGCTTCTCATTTCTGGTTTCACCCCTATAGCTTCACCACCGAGCCTCCCATAAGTAAAAACTGGTGTCTCCTTTTTGGTTCTCCAACTGGGTCTCATCAAAAATTCAAAAGAACGAAGCTCTGAATTAGAAATTATCCAATCTGTGCACCAAAACTTTGAGCTGCTCCGAGCCTCGGCATTCCAACGTTTTGGATTCAGGTATGCTTCCAATCCGTGCTCTCCGTCATGGTTATTGTAGGCCAAATCGCTCTTCATTTCGCATACTCTCGCTCCGTAGACAATCCAAGTGAATACGTTCTCATTTTTATTTTTATTTTTTGCCTCCAAACTCAGACCGATTGAACTGGGTGAGTAAGTTGGTGACTTCCCATTGTCCATTTCCAGTGGTGTAGAATATAAAAAAATGAGTACGAAGGTAGTATGGGTGAAACGGGATTAACCTTCCCAGTTGGCAGCTTCACTTTCACTATATAAGTGGTAGTGGAAGGTGAAAACTCTTGATTGATTCTCACCATGGCCCGAAAAAACTGAATGACTGTAACTTCAAATTTTGTGATAGCGCATCTATTGGAAGTTCTCTAATCAGGACACTCCACATTTCCCCTCTTATTTGCAGAGAACCTAGACAGATTCCGCGCTTGGGCGTGCTTGAATGAAAAGAACACAGCTTCCGTAGTCGGACGAGATAGCAGCTCCATGGTAAATTGAAATCAATTCCTATAGTGCCTAATTCCATACCAGCTTCTCCTTTGGGTATTCCTCAAAAATCAGACTTGGTGGCTTTGTATAATAAAAAGTTTCAAGTAATTAAAAAAGGAAATAGAACCAAGCTTGCTCTCGACCCCGACTGCCGCACCTCCGGTAAATGCCGCACTTTCACATTACGAGCTTGGTTAGGCCCGAGTATCCTCCAACTTGAGTTGCTCTCCTGATACATTTCATTTCCTTCCAAAAGTACATAGACTTTTTGAATTTGCTCCTTTGTTGTGTATAAAAGAGGTAGAATCCACCCCACACGCTTCATTCTCTCATTTCACTTTTCAAGAGTAGTGTGAGGGCTCTCCATGGAGGTTGCTTAGGAGCTTTGGTGTGCTCATCACTTAGAGAATCAAGTGAGTTTTTCATCCTTGTTCCTTGCCTTTTTTGTACCTTCCTTTGATGTGATTGAGATTTTTGATGAACATCATGCAATTCCATTGAATTCCTTTGAATGCCTTTGAGTTTTCCGTTGAATGTGGTTGAGTTTGCCGGCGATTCTTTGAGTTTTCCGGCATTCCTTTGAGTTTTCCGGTGACTCTCTTGAGTTTACCGACGACTCTCTTGAGTTTTTCGGTGACTCTCTTGAATTTACCGACGACTCTCTTGAGTTTTCCAGCCACCTTCTTGAGTTTTCCAGCCATACTCAAAGTGCTTCATTTGATCTCACAATGGGAAAATATAAGTGTTTGTTAGAATCTCCTGGACACATTGATGCCTTTAGAGTAGCGTATAACATCCCAAAAAATGTAGAATTTCGATTGTTAGGTTCCGAAGAGAACCTCGTAGGTTCACCTTCATCCGCGGTATTCCCCGTGGTTTCCATTGTAGAAGGTGGAGTTCGGTTTCCACTTGACCCACTCCTCTTATGCTTTCTCCATCGGCTTAGCTTGGCACCTACACAAATATCTATCAACACTTTTAGGATTGTCAATAGTGTAGCCGAGCTTGCACGTAAGGAGAGTCTCCCGCTAGGAATAGAGGAGATACTCTTCTGCTATGAAATTGTTGGTCTTGGTGATGGATCTTTATAGTATCTCCGAGCTCGCAAGGGGTTCAAATTGATAGGAGGACTCCCGCCTAAAGACAAGTGTCCCGACGATTGGCTTAAAATCACCGGAGAGTACGAGTATGCACTTGGTACTGAGGTCCGTGCTTACAGGCTCCCTTGGAAGGAGAGCGACCCAGGTCCAAACTAGTTTTCTTCTTGCACTTCAATTTTGCATAGCTATCTCATTCCGGTGCTAATGCTTGTTTCTCCACAGGTTCTCAAGCAAAGAAGAGATCTTACAACCGCACTAACCTTGCTGCTATAGAGACTGCACTAGCACTCCCTGAGACGCGACGCTCTGCACCATCCCTTCTTGAGTACGCTCCGTCTTACAACATCAACGCTCCACCGCGCCAACGCCGCAAACGGTCCGCTCTCACAGCTTTTCTTTACGAATCTGAAGACGCAGCTCGCAACTCTAGTACTCACCTTCCTCAGTCTAGCCCGCAAGCCTCCTCTAACCAATCAGATTTCTCAACTTCAACTCAGTATCCAAGCTTGTGCGAATCTTCCACTATGCCAAGGATTGAGCCGGACCTTGACCTAATGGCCATAGCCCTTGGGGCTCCAATCACTCCTACTATGCCAACACCACCTTTGGCTCAACCAATGAGCACTGTAGCCGGGGATGGTGCCCATGTCTCCCCAACATCTAGCAAAGGGGCTCCTGTGCAAGCTCGACGTGAGTTGCGCAAGAAAAAAAGAGCTAGAGAGGAGTCACAAGAAGTCGAGGAGGTTGTGGTTACTGAGACGCAACATGAGAGTTCCCATGTCAATGAGTGGCACCCTCTCCTGACTCACAAAGGCAAGCCTATCACCACAAGTATGTCCTTGCATGAGACTCCGCAAATTGCCGCCGACCTTTCTAGTGCCTTGCTTCTTCCCAAGGACATTGAAGCTCTTGAAAAGATGAACAACAAAAAGCTAGTGAGGTCCACTCTCCATCATCAAGCTTTGGTGAGTGTTTCCCAACTACTTGTAGCTTCTCATGTTATGTGAGGATTCTTATAGTTGTCAATGTTTCCAAACAGGCTCTTCAGCGTTCTTGCTTTGCACTCTCTCGCCTAGAAGCTGGAGAAGAGGAAATGGAGACTCTGAAGCGCTAGAACAAGGAGCTTCATCTTGCGCTAAGTAAAAACAAAGAGTCCGGGGATAGGGCTTTACTTGAGGCTAATGAATCAAAGCATAAGGCCGAACAAGAGGCTGAGAGGCTATAAGGCCAAAGTAACTGAGATGGAGCGTGCCATGGCCGCAATGAAGCTTAACCATTAGACCTTGGAAGATCAAGCTTGCAACGAGGGTGTGCAAAAGACCACTGAGAAATTCAAGAACGATGTTCTCAAGGTTCGCGAAGCACTATTCTCCAAAGGGTGGACCGCTTCACTCAAGAAGGCAGGAATCCCTGAGGATTTTGGTTATTACATTGTGGAGTATCCGTTTGAGTGTCTTGCTATAGTTCCGCCCTCAGCCTTGGCTTCCACCGCCGCTACCTCCAGTGCCCAGGTTGCTTCAGAGACCTTTGACTAGTTTCTTGTTGAGCTGGGCCGGTGATGCCTCTTCCTTTGGGGCTTATATATTTTACCGTATCTATGGTCATGCTCCATTTTGTTCAGCTGTGGAGCGACCTCCGTATGTAGTAGGACCTTCATTATGCACTATGTATGCTTTTGTTGCTCTTTGAAGCATTTTAGAATGATATGTTATGTAATCCGTCTTTGTTAAACACTTAGAATGACTTCTAGATGTTTGCATTGTTTGTATGTAGTCCGTCTTTTTTGGACACTCCGTCCTTGTTGGACACTGATGTTATTAGCTTCCGTTGGTTCCTATCCGATCCTACTCTTGGCCAATCCAGCCAAACTAAAACGTATGATCCATTGAGCTATTCCACTCAGCATTCCAGGGCTTTACAACTTAAAAGAAATTAAAGAAAGCTTTCTTTAAGTATTTATCCACCCCTCTCCCCAAATGAGGGCTGGGTAAGCTTATCCAGCTTCCCCTTCTATCCCCACTCTGGTTTGGCAGCACCAAACTAGGAGGACAAGAAATAGATATTCCGGCCTAACAAGGCCTCCATTCATGCAATAAACATAGCTTCACTTAAGTAGAGTACACAATGGAGAGAAAGAAATCCGGCCTTTATTCATTTAAATAATAAGCATACTATGATTACATTGAAGCAATCTTTATTGAAGTAAGCTACCTAAACAACTCAAGCAATCCGAGTTACTCTACTAAACCAAGCTACTCTTGCTACGCTACCTACTAGGCCATTCTTTCTATGCAAAATACTTAATGATAAAATTTTCTGAGATTGGCCGCATTCCAAGGATTGGGTACCTTATAGCCCTCTAGATCTTCAAGATAGTACGTGTCAGGACCTGCCTCAGAAATAACCTTGTAAGGCCCCTCCCAATTGGAGCCGAGCTTTCCTTCTCCGGGGACCTTAGTATTCCCCATCACCTTCCTTAGAACCAACTCCCCTGGCACAAACCCTCGAGGGCGAACCTTCTGATTGTAACTTTTGGCAAGTTGTTGCTGGTAAGAAGCAAGTCGCACAAGTGTGGCCTCCCTCCTTTCCCCGAGCAGGTCGAGGTCCCGAGCCAAAACTCGCTGATTATTGTCCGCATCAAATGCCTCCGTCCGGATAGTAGGGAAGCCAATTTCCATAGGTATCACAGCCTCCATTCCAAATGCCAAAGCGTATGGAGTTTCCCAGGTGCCACGCCTTGGAGTGGTTCTGTATGCCCATAGCACACTGGGAAGTTCCTCCACCCACTTTCCCTTAGCTTTCTCAAGGCGTTTCTTGATACCATTCAAAACAGATTTGTTGGAGGCCTCAGCTTGGCCATTGATCTTTGGGTAGGCCGGGGTAGAGGTGTGGAACATAATGTTAAGGTCAGAGTAAAGCTGTTGAAACTGCTTTCCAACAAATTGAGTCCCGTTGTCAGAGATCAACGTTCTAGGAATTCCAAACCTGGTGATTATGTTCCGCCACACAAAATTTTTGACGTCTACTTCTCTGATTCTAGCCAGTGGCTCCGCTTCGATCCATTTGGTAAAATAATCCGTGGCGGTGATCAAGAACTGTTTTTTCCCGGGAGCTTTAAGGAGAGGTCCAACCAAGTCGAGACCCCACTGTGCAAAAGGCCAAGAGCTGGTGAGGGGTGTCAAATCTCTCGCAGGTTGATGAATGAGTGGAAAGAACTTTTGACACTTCTCACACTTTCTCACATATTGTTCTACGTCCCTCTGCATGTAAGGCCACCAATAGCCTTGTGTGATGGCACGATGGGCCAACGACCGTCCTCCAGTGTGGCATCCACAGAGCCCTTCATGCAATTCATACAAGCCTTTTTGTACGTGGTCTGGGTGAACACACTGAAGGTATGGCCCAGTATAGGACTTCTTGTAAAGCTTTCCAGATGGAGCTAGCCAAAACCTTGCAGCCTTCACCCGTAGTTTACGAGCTTCTCTCTTGTCGGTTGGCAGTATGTCATCCTTGAGGAAGGCTATGATTGGGTCCATCCAACTTGGACCCAGATTTGCTGGGAGGACTTGATGTCCATCTTGTACCATGATGCTTGGGCGAGGTAAGAACTCAATTGTGATTGCCCTTGGCGTCTCATAGTCCATAGCTGAAGCCAAACAAGCCAAGGCATCTGCGTGCTCATTGAGTTCGCGAGGGACTTGCTCCACTCTGATGCTCTTGAATTTTTTGAGCATTGCTCGAGCCTTCTCCATGTATTCTGCCATCCTGTTATCTCTTGCCTCGTATTCTCCTGATAACTGGTTTACCACCAATTGAGAGTCGCTGTACACCAACAACTCCTCGACTCCCAGGTACTCCACGCCCTCTAAGTCCGGCCAAGAGGGCTTCATACTCCGCCTCATTGTTGGAGGCTGGGAAACCTAACTTCAAAGCTTGTTAAAAAACCACTCCATCTGGGGATATGAGAACCATCCCTGCTCCAGACCCCTTGTTGTTAAAAGCTTCATCCACGAAAAGCTTCCAAATTTCCCCAAAGAACAATTTCCACGCCTCAGATGGTGTATGCCCCCCGAGCTCAGTGTCTAGGTTGTTGATACCTGAGGTCGGTAGTTCGTTTGATCGAACCTCCGAGGGTGTAAGTTCTGCAACAAAATCAGCCAGCACCTGTGCTTTAATGGCGGTCCTTGGTTGATACCGGATGTCGTACTAGCCCAACTCGACCGCCCAATGAGAAATTCTTCCAGAAAAGTCAACCTTTCTAAAGAGAGCTGTAGACACCCCAATTTTAAACCAAGTGTTCATTCATCATTGTCTCTCATCCGAGACACCCCTGTCTGTTGCTCGAAAATCTGGCTAAGTATGGAAAATTAACTTTTTTGGGAAGATCTGATTTGGCCAATAAAAAGTCCCGGTAATTGTTCCTTGGATTTTTCTAATCAAAATGGTATAATCGGAAGTTATTTTTGAGCAAGGCAAAGTCATCTTTAGCCCATTTTCTTCGGAGAAAAATGTGCCCGTTTTCGGTTTTGTACTAAAAGTGGGGGGATGAGATTTTGATTGGATTGGGATATCAAAATTCTGGCAATGCCATTGTTTCCGAAAGGGGGGTACTTCCTTATTTTCATAAATAAATTAAAGTAAAGATTATAATTTTGAGTTTTCTTTACTTAAGTTTGGTTTATGAAAATAAATCCCCAATGATGAAAAGAAATGGTCAGTGGTATCTTGGAACAGCTACTGAGAATTTAGGATCTTTGGATAGAAATACCATAGCCGTACGGTTCACCATTCAAGCCGTACGGTTCACCATTCAAAACCGTGCGGTTCACATTCCCATTTTCAAGCCGTGCGGTCTACTCATTTAAACCGTACGGCTAACCACTTCAACCGTGCAGCTAAACTCAAGAAAATATTCGTTTTGCCAGCTAGAGCATCTCATCATGAAATGGCAGGAATTCGTACTCATTGTTATTCCTCTCTTCGGCTATAAGAAAGCTGTTCCTCTCCCATTCTCCAAAAAAAAAAAAAACAACTCCAGTACCATTCCGGTGACACGCCGACGAATTTCCCGGTCACTTCCCCGTTCCAAATTCCGTCCAACCCTCCCCAGAAATTTCGAGCCTATTCCATCTCTTTTATTCAAAATCCCCTGTGATCCATCAGTACGTATCAGGTCCGTTTCCAAGGAGTTCAAACCCAGAATTTCTGAAGTTTTCAGAACTGTTCAAAGTTCCCGCGAAGGTACAATCGTGTTTCTAGAACCGAGCCCAAAACCTTGGTTCTTTGAGGGGATCCACCCGGGTCGAGGATGGTTCCAGTAATCATTCCTAGGCTCGGGTGGCCATGTTTTTACTAAAACCAAATCTCTCGAATCCGTATCGGGCGATATTTTCGGTTATCGCAAGGTACGATTCTTGCGAGGAGATACACTTCATTTACTACTTTCTTTCAGTATAAAAATATTTCAACAGAAGTTATTTTTATCAAAAAATTTAGTTTTTACAAATAAAACTGAACTCCTGTTGAGAAAACAAAATTTAGAAAAATCTTTCAAAAAGTTAACCGTGCGGTTAACTCAGGTGCACCGTACGGCCAACTAAGGTTAGCCGTGCGGCTAACCTTTGCGCCATAAAAATTTGCTCTGTTTTCCCCCTGATCGTGCTCAGTTTTTCTGACTTTCTGCAACTTACTTATTACATTTTCATCCCTTTACTCTTCTATTATTGTTATTAAGTCCGTTTGTTTAATTTTATTTCTGTTATGGTTTTATTATTATTTCTCATTATTTATCTGTTTATTTGCCAAAGTTTTCAATAAAACGTTTTCCAAAATCCCACAAAAATTTAGTAGAGACCGGGAAATTCCCGGGCGAACGGGGTGCTTTTCAACAAAACCTTCCCCGTTCGTAACCTGGCTTCCGAATCCAAGAATCGTTTCGCAGATCAAATCTTTTCCAGAAACGGCACGAGAGTCATCAATTATTTTCAACGGTTTCTCGGGTACCAAAATCATTTTCTAAAAATAAATCCCGGGTGGCGACTCACATTTTTCTTCTTCAATTTCAAAAATGCCAAATGGGCCTCCGAGCCGCGTGGATCCTGCCATCCACAAGAGCTTTCAAAGGGTACTCAGTCAGGACCACAATGGTGTGGGCCTGAAAGTAGTGCATCAACTTTCGTGAAGCCACCACAAGTGCGAACGCCAGTTTCTCCAGTGGCAAATACCTAGTTTCTGCATCAATAAGGGTTTTACTGATATAGTAGACAGGAATTTGATCTTTACCTTCTTGCCTGACTATGACTCCACTAACAGCATGTGGAGAAACTGCGAGGTATAGGTATAAGTCCTCTCCAGGGCAAGGCGTCGATAAGAGCGGTGCTGTGGCCAAGTATTTCTTCAAGTTCTCTAGTGCCTTGTCGCACTCTTCTCCCCACTCGAATCTGGCCTATTTCTGTAGAAGCTGGAAAAAAGGCCTACACTTATCCGAAGACCGGCTTATGAAGCGGTTTAGGGCGGCCGCCATTCCTATTAGCTTTTGGACTTCTTTCGGTGTGTGTGGCCGCTCTAAGGCTTGTAAAGCCCTAATCTGGTCCGGATTAGCCTCTATACCTCTGTGTGTTACCATGTACCCAAGAAACTTCCCTGATCTTACCCCGAAGGCGCACTTCGAGGCATTCAAGCGAAGCTTGTGGGTTTTTAGTATCTCAAACACCTCTTTTAAGTCTCCGAGGTAGTCTCCACTCTTTTTACTTTTGACGACCATGTCGTCTATGTAAGCCTCTATTGTCTTGCCAAGTAGTCCTTCAAACATCCGGGTGATCATCCTCTGGTAGGTGGCCCCTGCGTTTTTTAGACCAAATGGCATCACCTTATAGCAATACACTCCACGAGGTGTAATGAAGGCGGTCTTCTCTTGATCCGAGACATCCATCGAGATTTGGTGATAGCCGCGATAGGCATCGAGAAAACTCATGCGTGCATGTCCTGCAGTTGAGTCCACAAGTTGGTCGATTTTTGGTAATGGGAAGCTATCCTTAGGGTATGCTTTGTTAAGACTTGTAAAGTCTACGCAAACCCTCCACTTTCTGTTTTTCTTCTTGACTACGACCGTGTTGGAGAGCCACTCAGGGTAAAGCACCTCCCTAATTGACCCTGCCTCCAGAAGCTTATCCACTTCCTCAATCACTGCCTCTGCATGGTGGGCAGCCGACCTTCTGCTCTTTTGAATGACAGGCTTATGAAGCGGATTGACGTTCAATTTGTGGCAAATAAACTCTGGGTCAACTCCCACCATCTCATAGGGTGTCCACGCAAACACCTCCAAATTTTGCTTAAAAAAGCCCACTAACTGGTCCCTCTCCATAGGATCCAGAGAGGTTCCAATTAGAAAGTACCGCTCCGTGTCGTTTTCATCGATATAGACCTTCTCAAGATCCTCCACTACTTTTTCAACCGTGCCACGCCCAACATCCTCCAGCACCTGTTGATCAGGAATCTCCACCACTTGTACATGTTTGAATTGTGTTTTGTTTTTTACTGAGGCCATGAAGCACTGTTTTGCCGCCACCTGATCCCCAAGCAGATCTTCTACTCCGTTCGGGGATAGATATCTCACCACCTGATGATAGGTGGAAGGTACTGCCTTGAATTTGTGAATCCATGTCCTCCCCACAATTGCATTGTATGTGGATGGTACGTTTACCACCATAAACTCGATGTCATTCTGAACCGACCCTTTCACCACTGGAAGAGTCACTCTGCCCAAAGGCCAAACAGGGCTCCCATTGAATCCAACCAATGGCGACTGAGTTGGGGTGAGCTGTGAATCCTTGAGACCCAATTGTTTGTAAAGGTCAAAGTACATTACTTCGCAAGAGCTTCCCTGGTCCACCAAGATTCGCTTGACATCGAAGCCTGCAATCCGCATTGTCACCACGAGGGCGTCATCATGGGGATGCTGAATGCGCTCCAAATCCTTGTCTGAGAATGTAATTGCAAAACGGTCTATGCTAGGTTCCACACAGACCTTCTTGAGTGGGGGTTCTACTCGCAGCACTTCTTGCATGTGCCGAGCCTTCTGGAGTTGCCCCCTAAGTTCGTTCTCAAACGAGGGATCCACTATTCCATGGATCATATCGATCACGCCTCTCGGGGCATCCTGGGCATTAGTTTCTCGTCTCCTTTGTTCAGGTTGGGTTGCGGTAGCAGGAGCTCCTTCATCAATGAAATCCCTTAGGTGCCCCGCAGTCACAAGTTCCTCCAAGTGTTGCTTGAGGGCTCTGCAATTCGCGGTCATGTGACCATAATCTTTGTGATATGAGCACCTCCACTTGGAGTTTTTTTTAGTTGGATCACCAGGCATCTTCGGTGGCCATGCAAAATACGGCTCGTCACGAATCTTTGGGAGTATCTTGTAGATAGGCTCTTTGAACAATGTGTTGATGGCCTCCCTTGGGTTTGATCTCTCCCTTTGGTTCTGACTTGCACCTCCGCCATATTTTGCTCCTCCATTCCGGACCTTCTTGAATTCTTTTTGGCCATTGTCCTTAGGGGAAGACTCCACCATGTCCACATCTGTACGATTGTTGTCCTCTTCAATCCTTGCATGTTTTTCCACTCTATCCATTAATTCCTTAATGGAAGTAGCTGCTCGTTTTGTGAGAGAGTCCCTGAGGCGGTTTCCAAGAGGGAGAGCAAGTTTGAAAGAGGCTACTGCCAGCTCCTCATTGCAACCCTCAATTTCATTGTACGTGTCAAAGTATCGGCCTGCAAAGTCTCGAAGAGGCTCCTTCTTGCCCTTTTTTAAGGCAAGTAAAGCATCCACCTCTTTGGGGACTTTGCTATGCGTGACAAACCTTGCGGTAAAAGCTGCTGAAAGTTGCTTCCAACTTGTTATGGACTCTGCCTCCAACTTGTCACACCACCGCAATCCGGCTTCCCCAAGGCTCGACGGGAAGACCTTGCACATCAGAGCGTCATTCCTGCTATAAAGGGTCATCATCTGACGAAAGTGGCTGATGTGTGAGTAAGGGTCCCCCTTTCCGTCATACGACGTGAACTTCGGTAGTGAGAAGCCCTTCGGAGGATCTAAAGACTCAATCTCTGGAGAGAAGGGAGAGAGGACTAGCCTATCCAGGGCATGATTGCCCCTAGTCATGTTCGACTTGGCACGGTTTCTCTCGATCCTTTTTTGAGTGATCACAGACCGCAAGTCGCCTTCAGCTTTCCTAGGTGGAGTAGGCATCTTGCGAGTGCTTGAAACATGGGTAATCGTCTTCTGTCTCTTTGAACTTATTGCCCTATGCGTACGTGGGTAGCTGCTATCCCCTACGCTCCGGGCAGGAATAAACTCTTTGATAACGCGCTCAATCGTGTTGAGAGAGCGGTGTCGCTTAGTCCGTCCAGAATGGATTGGCGTGGGACTCCTCCTAGATTTAGAGCCGTGATCGTTAGTGTGCCCTCGCGAGACACTAGCACGATCAACCTCCTTTTCTTTGAGTGCTCTGCGAAGCTTCACGATCTCCGCACCCATTGTCCCTATGATTTCGTCACGCTCATCAATATCATCCTGGGGGTTACGGGTTTTAGGGACGGAGTGCCGCGGTTGGTGATTGTTTCGCCTTAGTTTCTCACCGTGGTGAGAATTCCTGTCTCCATTCTTTTGCTGAGCCCTTCGGAGAGGCTCTCTCGAATTTTGATCCTCATTGCTAGGATGGTTCCTAGCGTTCTCTTGGTTTCCGTCGTTTTGGACAAAGTTTCCTTCTTCTGGTCCTGCCATGAACTCAGCAAGACTAGTGATATGCTTTCCCACAAACGGCGCCAAATGTGGTGGGGTAGGTTTTCACCTTAGGAAAGCAAGCCACCGAAAGTCGCGCTGAGTAGGGTTCCGGCGAGAGCACCTGCAAGACTCAAAGAACGTTAGGCTACCCGGCCGGGGTTTGGCCGGAATACCCCTCCGATGCTTAAGTCAGAGACTGAATATGGGAGAGGAGAGGAAACTAGGGTTTTGTGAGTATGATTGTGTGTACCTTTAGTTGAGGGTGAAACCCCCTTTTATAGGCTCTCTTCACTTGGCGTCCAAGATACCTAGTCCGTCCGGGATACACTTGTATCCCTAAATCTCTGGAGCTTTCCCCTTATCGGGATACTTGATGATTCTTATCAAGATGGTTTTCCCGATTAGGGCGGACTCGTCTTGGTAGCTTCCCCGATTAGGGCGGACTCCAATCTCCACTAGATCTCTGTATCCGGAGCTCCACTTTTATCGGGATCCTTGATGATGCTTATCAAGGTAGCTTCCTTGATTAGGGCGGACTCGTCTCGGTAGCTTCCCCGATTAGGGCGGACTTCTATCTCGAGTAGATCTATCAAACATCTTCTAGAATAACCTCTACGCCGCCCGGACTTTTACTCCGCCCATTGAGACGGTCCATCCCAACTGGACCTAGTCCATCCAGGTCACGCTCCGTTCTAGCTCGCTCAGCTAGTTTGATCCAATTAATTCGGGGGCCTAAAATCCGGCCCACCTCAGTAACATTTTTTTTTTGGGGAAGATGACAAGGATGTATTTTAACTTGTATTATCATTTATTTGAGATGTAATGGTTCTGTGTATTGTTCTTTTTACATTTGGATACGGATACGGAGACGTGAGAGTAGAATTTGATTATGGAAATGTATTAAGATTTTAGCTTTTCAAAAGGGAGAATGTTTGACTTTTGATTTGTCCAACGTGGACTTAAAGTGGTATTTTGGTTATAAAAATTGAGGCCGTGACAGAAAGCATATCTACAACAGCCATATCCCTGAAAAAAATAGAAAAAGAGAACATGGACAACTAACAAACATGTATGTAACGCCCCAAAATTTGGGTTTGTTAATAAGGAATACATAAATAATAAATAGGGTTTTACAATAGTTTCTCAAAGGGAATTACATAAATCTTCCTTCCAATTACAATCATTCTCTACAGAGTTGACTAGGTTTCTCCACTCCATCGCACAGCCGTCCGTCCCGGCAGTATCTTGCTTTGCTCCGTAGGCCTTCAAGCCATAGTTCTCTCCTCCTGTCCATCTCTAAAGTCTGGCATAATACGTCAGAGTCGAGAAGCAACATCGTGGTATTATGCCAGGGTTACACAAGTGCAATACCGTGAGTGATAACGCCCAATAGTCTACACTACCCAATCTCTAACTAGCAATTCTAGAACAATAAGCTCGAAACAGTAATGCAGACTTATTAACGGTAAAACCAATTATGCAATATGTATGTCCATGTGGATCAGAGTAATTATGCGCAATAAAAAGTATCTCATTTCAGTATCTCAAAATAGTGTCTCATGTCAGTTTCTCTAACAGTATTTCGTATCAAAACCCATAACAGTATCTCAAAACAATTCCTCATATTAGTACCTCTTTCAGCATTCTTCTTCAAATTTCAACCAAGTCATCATCGCACACCGCTCGAAAGTTATTGGTCCGCTTACGCCTCCTTTCAGCTGGCGGCACCAACCTTTCCGCTCGAGACCCCGGTTGTCATGCATCACTGAACCTAACCAATCTCTTTGCACGGTCCGTCCGCCCCGCGACTCACATGTACATAGTCCCGGCTACCTTGTCTTACTGATCCCCATAGTACGTTTCAAGGTTCGTTCACTATGTGTTGTGCATGCTTAACCCTTACCACCAAGTTCACTCCACGAAAATGGGGCGGTGCCTCACTGCACTACCGTATTACTTAACCCCAACCTCATCATCGTGCGTACTCCCACGATGGGCGACGTTAAGGCAACATTACCATTTTTAATTCCATTTAATCAGTCCATTCTCATTTTATTTCATTTCCGAAAACACATTTCTTTCCCTTTCAAACAATTTTCATTCTCATCTCTATTATCTCATCAACAGCTATTCAAGCTTCTCGTACTCCGTGTCGTAACGTATCGTGAACGTGCTCAATGCCAAATGCTCAAAATTATGCCCATGCAATATTTCCCGTAAACTTGTCTTGTAAAATTATATTTTTCCTTTAAGAAAAAAAAAATACTACATGAAAAATACACTTTAATGCACCAATTTTTCCAAATAAACTAATTCTTCCAAAAACTTTACTTTTTAGTCAAAAACCCAATTTCTTTCTTTTCCATTTTAAAACCCAACTTATTTCTTTTCAAAAAAGAAACAAAAATAATAAACTTTTCTTTTTCCTTATAAACTCTCAAAACCTCTCAAAACTAACCTTTCTAGAATTTATGACAAAAAGATTTAAACCCATCTTTCTTATAAAACTTTTACTCCAATTTTATAAATAAATAAATAAAACCCTCTTTTCAAAAAATCTTATTTTTTTCCTAGAAAGCACTTTCTAAATTCTAATAAATTTCCAAGAAAATTTCTAAGTAGACTTTTTGAGAAAAACTTTTTAGTTCAACAACTCACTTATTTAGGAGAAATAATTCTACTAACTTTTTAGTAGAAAATTTCTAGAAAGTTAGTGTTAGAAATTTTTCTACACACTTTATTTTTAAGAAAGCTTCTAGTTTATACAAAAATAAAACTAATTAGCCACATAGAAACTTGTTAGTGAAAACTAAGTCAAATCTTGGTATGATCAATCTACTAATTAGAAGTAGAACCAACCAATTAGAGATTTGAGCTATTAATCTACTCAATCTTAATTAATTAGTTTTTCCAAATACTTTACTAAGCACAATAAGAAACTTTTTAGTAAGCCATGCTTAAACTTATCTTTACAAACTCTTCTAATCAACTTTAATCAAACCCAATCTCATGAAACAAGTCACTAATTTCATGAAGAATCACCCAATTAAAGAATAATTAGAAACCTTCTCACCTTTTCAACATGAAATCCTCTCACCATAAGTTTTCTTGAAAAACTAAGTAACAAACTTAGAAACCTTAATGTATGCATAATTTGCTCAATCAAGCTTCTAATTAGAACTTAGAAAAACTAATTAGAAGTTACTAATTGAACTAGAAATAACTAATTAGAAGATAGGATAGGTAAACTACCTCAAATTCCGGTGATTAGCCAGAAGCCGATAAGCAAATCCTTTCCGGTGAGTGTGTGAGCTCTCTAATCAACCAACTTTCCTACTAATTAAGTTTAGTAGGAAGCGTAGGAAGCTAATGGAGAGTAAATAGGGTTTATTTTAGTGGTAGAAAAGTAGAAATTTAGAGAGGAAAGAACACAAAGTAGAAAGGCTAGAAAGGTGGTGGCTTTGCATGAGATTGTATAGCTTATATAAGCAAGACACAAGAGCTCTCTCTCTCCCCTCCTAAATGGTTCGGCCACTCCCTCCCCATGTGGCTTTAATTTTTCTCAAATAATGAGCACATGCCTAGGTACTAGTTTAGGGGAAATAAAAACCTATAGGCTAGGTACTAGGAGTCTTAGGTGTGAGTACAAGGGAATCTAGGGAAAACATAGAAGAGTCTAGGAAAAATAGTTGGGAGGAAAATACAGTTGGGAGGAAAATAGTTGGAGTTTAGTTTAGTTTTGATGATGTAAGTAGGTGTAATAAGTGGAGAGAGATAGAGAGAGAAATGAGGGAAATGATGATGTCATCAAAACCAAAACTAAACCAAAACTTGCAACCGAACATGGCCATAGCCATCTTCTAGGCCTCTTGTTGTGTGGAATTTTGCATGACCACCTTTGTTATGGGGTGTTTCTAATACTTAGACACAAGAAAGAACCATGTGCTCACACAGTGACCTAGGCTAGGCCTAATGGGGAAAATATTCTCCCACAAATTAAGGAAACATGTTGGGAGTTACTTGGGGGCAAAGTTTAGTAGGGTTTTGGTCTAGTTTCTACACACACACATGTAGGCTTGGTACACTAAACTAGCAAAGAATATGTTAGGCTTGGACTAGGTTCTATGGAAGGAATATGCTTTCCATAAAACATGGAAGCATGTCTTGAGGAAACTTGGAGCCAAAGGTTTAGGTTTCTAGGTTCTAGTCTACTCCACACAAGCACATGCATGGGGTAGCATACATCAACTTCCTCTCCCCCTCTCTCCACCAATCTCTCTCTTTCTCTCTCCCCCCATGTGCACTTAGTTCTAGGGGTGTACAAGAGAACCAAAAAAACCGTGAAACCGGACCGACCAGACCAAACCGGTCTATTTGGATTGGTTCTATGATTTAATGGATCGGTTCTGGTTCTAAAAAAATGAGAACCGGATATTTTGGTTCGGTCCCCGGTCTCATATTAGGAACCGTGGTTTGAACCGAACCGGTCCGTTATATAATTTAATATAATACACACTCCTATATACTCACACACGCTTGGTAATTTTGTTAGTTTTAAGTTTTAATGTTGCATCTACCATCTTTATTAATAATGATATTTTAATAGTTATTTTATTTATTGATGAACTTCTTAATCTATTTGTAGGTTGATATAATGGTAGTAGTTTTATGAAGGATTTGCAACAATTTTGTGGACAATTTTTTTTTGGCAATTTTTTAATGTTAACATGGTTTAGAACCGGAAACCGAACCAAACCGAACCGGTCTAATGGTTTGGTGTGGTTTGGTTCTATATGTTTATCGGTCTGGTTATGGTTCTCAATTCTTTGGAACCGTTAGATATGGTTCGGTTCCCGGATTTCTATAAAACCGGTCCAAACTGGACCATGTACACCCCTACTTAGTTCTCTCCCATGTGCATGAGTTTCTAGGAAATTTTCCACATTAATGAAGCACATGCACCTAAAAATACCTGGAGGGTAAGTAACTTTCCAGTATGGTTTGGGTGCTAGTTATACACACATATATTTATACTAGCACAAAAATAATTATTGGCCCAAAAATAGTTATTACCAAAACAACTTTAAGTATTTTATTAGAGAAAATAAGAAAAATCAATTTTGTAAACGAAATTTTTATTTAGCAAAAATTAGGGTCGTTACAATGTAGCCCAGTTGGCTACCAACCATGTGCTGTGTCTTAAAGAGATTGCATGACCCACAACGTGCATTATGTTATCGTCAATAACATACAACATCGGGGGTAGTAAGAACAGATAGGAGAAGCATGGGAACAACGAAGAAAAACGAGGACGAAAAAGGGGCGATAGAATTTCCTTTAGTATAAGAAAGATATCGGTCACTTCCATCATCAATTTATATTAACCATCAAATTAAACTTTGTGGGCCTCAAAAGGATAATTTTCAATGACCTTCCTAAGACTTTTGACAAATACACTGACCTCTCCTGTAGTTCCTAAAAATGCATTGTCCTCCCTTACTTTTCAAACTAATTTCTGATTTCACCCCTCCAGTTAGTTCCGTTTGTTATAGTGACAAAATGCTAATGTCATCATATTTTTAATTTTAGATGCCCATATTATCCCCCACTTTATTTTCTTGGAAAAAGTTTTCAAAAAATGTTTTTTTCCAGAAAGCTGTTTCCGAACAAATTCCAAAAGCTGCTTTGAAAACTTTTCAAAGTAAAAACGGTTTTCAAAATAACTGTTTTTTAAAAATTAGTTTTTTATCCAAAGAACTGTTTAAACTAAAGTGTTTTCAAAAGTATTTTGAGCGAATAATTTTTTTTTTAAATATTCGCGCAAATGTTTTGTGCACATATTGCTTCGTGGGGCCCACTTTGGAATTCCACACAAATAATTCAAGCTGTTCGTTAATTTTATATCATGTTTTCGAGTGACTCTTAAATATAAATCAGCTCAGTCAGATAACTCTAAGTGTTTGATCCCATCTTTTAAATTTTGATAACTTATCCGGTTGAGCTGATCTTTAATAGGTCATTCAAAAACATATTTTAAGATTAATTAGCGGCTCAAATTTGTTGTGTGGAACCCTAAATAGAGCAAAGCGATCGGTGCACAATTTGAGCGAACAAATCTGTACACACAGTAAACCTCATTATGATCACATGTTTACAAGTCACGAAGGTTAGATTGTCGTTTCGGATAGATAGAGGACAGACCAGACATAACCCAATGTCATGCCAAAAGAGTGTCAAGGCATAAATGTGGAGATAGCACTTGGATTGAAATAAAATACTGTGGTAAAATATCACCTTAATGTGCACTATGGACACATGTTAGTCGGATCACAGTGACAATCTTAAAAGTGGGAACAAGGTCGGTGAAAAACTGATGCAACAAGTCTCTTTAACTTCAATTAGGGGTGTCCACAGATCGGTTTTAGCCGGATCGTGTCGGTTCTCAATCTGATCCGCTCGTGACAAATTGTCGTTTTTAAGATCCGCAACCGTCCATGGGTGACATACGGATAGATCGGTTCGGTTGCGGATTTGGCAGATCAGAGAAGGATTATTAGTCGGATTGGGCGGATCGAGACCGAACCAAACCGAACCAAACCTCATCCGTCAAAATAAAAATATTAGGATTCGTATCTATCCGTAACGTACCTCGGGTGAGTAAACGGACGGATCGGTTAAGGCGATTTGGGTGAATTGAACGAATTGGGCGTTCCGCTGAGCAACCCGGATTTTGGTTAAAAAATTACTGGGAAGTTTTGTTCAAAATATAGTTATATGTAATCTTAGGTCCTATCGAGTTTAGCAATGTTTTGTGAGGTTGTAGTGCTAACATACGACGGAATACAGATTGTCTAAAATTACTACTAATTATGAAAGAAAAATGACATCTTCAAGTATATACTATTTGCATAAAGTTTACTTGACTTAATCGCAAAATACATATACTCCTAGCTCAAAAAGTTGAAAATCTGAAAATAAAAATTCGAAAATTAAACTCCCAAAGAGTCCCGTTAGAAGTTTAGAGGAAAAATTGTGAGATGTATTTTATTTTCAAAAATGCTACTTGTACAATTATTTTGGTTCCAACCATTTACAACTCACTCATATATGCTTTGGACCTCACCCATAAATGTTTGTGGGCCTTACATGTATGTGAAGGAATTATAAATGGTTAGAGTCGCAATGATTGTACTAGCATGATTGTTTTATTTTTGTTCGTTTCCTTCTTGTTTCCTGTCAAAGCAGCAAGACATTTTATTTATTTATTTATTTTTTTGAAAAAAAAAATTCTTCCCTTTGTTCTCAAACAAACCCTAAAAAATAAAAAATAAAAAAACCCCTGTTACAGTGGGATACTTGAGGAGGCAAAGAGGTTCACCTTTTTCCCTGACCAGAAAATTGATCTTGATTTGGACATTGACGTGAAAAGTCCTACGTATATATCTTGATCAGACTCTCTCCCTCTCTCTCTCTCTCTCTCTCTCGATTTCTGCAAATCTACTATCGCACAATTATGCCCCGCTCACCCAAAGGTCAATAACGCATATATCATACTCAACCTTCTTCTTCTACCCTTCAAATTCCCTCTAAATCTTAAGAACCCATTAATTCATTGACCCCCAAACCCGACCAATCCTGATTCGAACCCCAAATGGACCAAAACACAAAACCCAAAAGCCTCATCGATTCATTGGGTGAAGAAATCATCAGAATCATCACCCCCGTCTCAATTTGTATGTTATTGGTTGTCATTTTAGTCAGCATATTGAGCGATGACTCTTCTGCATCTTCGTCAATGACCACCGTAGCCACCATAGCCTACACCGAGGACAGCTCAGATTCCACCTGGGATAAACTGAAAGGTGCACTTTTGAATTCTCTCGTTTTTGTTGCTGTTGTCACCGTTGTTACCTTCATTTTGGTCTTCCTTTTCTACATTAGATGCACTAAGTTCCTCAAATACTACATGGGTTTCTCCTCTTTCCTTGTTTTGGGTTTCATGGGGGGTGAGATTGTCTTGTTCCTAATCGAAGATTTCAACATCCCCGTTGATTGCATCACTTTTGTACTGGTTCTGTTTAACTTCACTGTTGTTGGTGTTTCGGCTGTCTTCCTGTCTAAAATGCCTATCTTCCTGACACAAGCTTATTTGGTTGTTATTGGGATTTTGGTTGCTTATTGGTTTACCCTTTTGCCCGAATGGACCACTTGGGTGCTTTTGGTTGCCATGGCATTGTATGATCTTGCTGCTGTTTTATTGCCCGGTGGGCCATTGAGGCTCCTTGTGGAGCTTGCGATTTCTAGGGATGAAGATATACCGGCTTTAGTTTATGAGGCTAGGCCTGTTATTCATAATGATTCAGATTCAAGTGACAGTGTAGTTCAAAGGAGAGTATGGAGAGATAGGAGCAATACTGGTTCAGAGGGGAATGAAAATGCGAATTCTGGCACTATTACTTCCAATTCGAACGTTCAAACATTTCTTGGTATTGGAAGTGGCCAAAGTGAGAGAAATTTGGTTGATGCTGAGGAGGGGCTGGTTTCAGGAGGGGATGCTCAGCTCACTGCACCACTAATTGAAAGAAGAATAAATGTTCATATGCACTTACAAGAGGGCACTGCGTTGAGTGAAAATTTGGCACTTGAGGGAATTGGGCTGGCATCATCCGGTGCTATTAAGCTGGGACTGGGGGACTTCATATTCTACAGTGTTTTGGTAGGAAGGGCAGCAATGTATGATTTTATGACGGTTTATGCGTGTTATCTTGCAATCGTAGCCGGCCTTGGTATTACTCTGGCGCTCCTTGCGTTTTATCAGAAAGCTTTGCCTGCCCTTCCTGTGTCTGTCATGTTAGGTGTGTTGTTTTATTTACTAACCAGGCTATTACTTGAAACTTTTGTTGTACAATGTTCTGTGCATCTCTTGATGTTCTAGGCATGTTAAAGTAGGGATGGAATACATTGTTCTTTTGCACCAATTTAATCCCCATGTGCATTTGTATTACAGTCAATGATGTAAACTGCAAAGTTACGCACCTTCCCTTTGGACATGATTGCTTTAGTCTGTTAGCTTGTCATTTTGTTCTCTCATTGCTTTGCCAAATAGCTAAAACCAAATAACTGTTATTTATAGGAGCTACAAATTCACAGGCGCTCGTAAAAGAAGCAAAGAACAGTTCTTTGTTCTGGAAAAAAAAAAAAAGTTTGGAGGAACAGAATGAAGAAAAAAGAAATGCAAAATCATGGTCTGTTGTAGAAGTTGGTTTGGGAGACAACTGTAAATGAAAAAATGTGACCTTTATTTTTGTTATGAGTTATCTAAAATGGGGACATTTGGAGTATTCTCCAACCTTTAAGGACAAGTTGAAGAAAAAATGTATTGTCGGACTGCGATGGATCTTTGCTCTTCACTGTTTCGTTAATCTACAGTTTGAGTGAGCAAGATCTTCCGAAATTCTTTTTGAGGTATCTATATATTTTGAAGTTTCGGAGAAATAGAAGGGGGGAGGTGAGATGGTTTCGGGAATGACAGAGAGTTCAAGGAGCAAATGAGAGTTCTTGGGTCGAAGACCGTTTTTAAAAGGGTCCAAGGAGGCTTTTTGAATAGGAAAATTCAATCTTCTCTTTCTAGTTTTTGCTTGCAGTTCACTATCCATAGCTGGGGTTTGAGAAGTTGCTGGATTTGGAATATAATTTTCTTAGGTCTAATGGTGCTGTTAAAACCGGATGTCGAATTGTTGATTAAAGTGTTTTATTTATACCTACTTTTGATAAAAAAAACATCCAACTCACGAATAATTGACAATGGATGGATAGGCCCTCCAAGCTCAAATTCTTGTTTTGGACGTGACAACTAACTATACATGGAAAATCTTGATTACTCCCCTGCATGCGCGGCGCTTGACTCGCATGTAGAGTGATAAACAGAAGATCCGGAATAAAGGATCACAAAACAATGTACACTTTTGGAACAAAGAAAGGGGGAATCAATGTAGAGAGTCTCGGACTCTTCACCAAAAGCCTTTGAAAGCCTAGTTCTCATACCAAAGCATCCAACTCAAAGCCAATAGGCGATTAGTGGAGAGTCCGCTCTGAATCGAATACTAGTACTAGGTGTTATAGATTACTGATATCAGACAATCTCTAACATTGTCGATGTACCAGATAACTTGGGTTACCTTTTGAGGTGTGTTGCAGGTCTCCAATTCGCATATAATATGTTTGATTTTGAGTACAATATATCTTCCATTTAGCATTACAGAGATGCCTGTACGGTAAGGATAGGGAAGCATTTCCTTCGGTGGAGGATATGCTTAGATTGATTTCAAGATTTGAAGCTTCTTTGGGGCTGTGTGATGGAATTGTACTTGCAGGTTTCACATGTGTTTCGTAGAGTTTCTTGTTTCTTCTTGAGCCATAGAGAACACATTTTTGTTTGGTAATTGATTTTCTATTGAAAACAACACCAAAAGAGAGGCAAGGGGACTGCCTTTGAAACCCCAACTGTGCAAACACCAGGAACAAAAAACCAGAAGCGAATCACTCTACAAGACAGCAAATCACTCTGCAAGACAAAACAAAGCAACCACAAAGCTAATTACGGCGTAGTAAAAGAGAAATTAACATTCCATACACATCTGCTTCTACTCTGTGGCACTCAGGAGTATTCTTGATACCCTTTCACAGGCCTCTTCAACACCCCACATAGCTCTAACAAACTCTGCCAAATCCATCCAGAATAAGAGCATTCAAAGAATAAATGGTGGTGACTTTCATGTGCCCCCTCACAAAGCAAGCAAGAAGTGCTGTTAATAGAACCCCATTTGGCAAGTCTATCCTTGGTTCCCAGTCTTCTTTGACAGGCCATCCATCGAATGGCTGCCCATCTAGGAACATGGTATTTAAACCAATTAACCCCAAACCATCTCACTGCGGGTCAATTAGTCCTCAAAGACTCTCGAGCTAATCTGGAGGAATATAATCCATTAGCAGTTTGAGTCCACTTGACATCATCATCGCTTTGAACACATGGAAGTAGATTAGTTGGGGTATGAGCCTTTATCTCCTGAAACTTCTAGGCCTTGGCCATTGCCAACGTCCCTCAACTATAATAGAGCTAACCTTGACTGCCAAAGATCTTCCCAAATTGAAAACCACCCTCCTGCCATAGTGTTTAAACAGAGGACGAATTGGATGCCAATTGTCATGCCATAATAAAGAAGAGCAACTGTTACCAATCACATATATGATCTAACCCTGAGCTACTTCCATGAGTTGGAAAATTTTGACTAGGGTCCAAGATGAATCTGCAGGAATGGGCATGTTTAATTACATGAGTGTGCATCCATTTCAGCCACAAGGTATCAGCTTTCTTACTGATAGCCCAAACGTGCCTAACCACAGCAGCCCTGTTCCACTCTTATAGGAATTTAGAACCCAGCCCCTTGCTTCTTTGGAACACACATGAGCCATTGAGAACACTTAGTACGCCTACTGTTTATGTTGTAATGTTCAGAGCACCCAGAACTGCCCCAAAATCTGTGTATTTTCATCTCACAACACTCCCATCTTGTTGCCAGATAAAAAACCCTAAAATCCTATTTATCTACCATCTTAGCCACAAAAAGCAATTGAAATCAACAAAATCCTCCTTTTCCTACATTTATGAAGGTTCACTGTGGGAGTCTTCAACACTTTCGCCCTACATCAGTTGCTCCAGAAATACTCTGGAGTGTATTTATGCAGCTAACGTCCAACACAGCGAGTTCCAGACTGTTAGTACACTCCCTAACTTTATCCCATGACACAAGTTTTACTGTATTGAGAAGCGTGTTGGGGCTGCTGCTGGGCTTATTTCCAGTTGCATCAGGTGTTGTGCTATCAACTATGCAAGATATGGGGAAAAAAAGTCTGCAAAAGTATCTTCTTCTTTTTTTTATTTTTTATTATCAGAATCTGCGAAAGTATCTTTTGCGAAGCCTTCACTTTTGTCTAGGCTATCCATATCTAAGGGGAAGCTCTTAAGGGGAATAGCTTGGAATAATGACAACTAAAGACCTGACATCTAAAGACCATCAACTTGGCTTCAAGAGTCTTCGTCCAAGTATTTTGGTAGAATTCACTGCCTTTGTAGATCAACCAGGTAAATGTGTTAAATGAATCATCTCCTTACCTTTTCTTTGGGGGGTATATTAATTCATTCAGCCAAAAGAGTGAAGCACTTGAGCATCAAGGTATACCCCTGAAGCTACAATTGTTAGGTAGCTTGATATACATTGTTGGGCCCCTTTCCTAACAGCTTAAGCTTTTGAGACAATTGGTAAACTTTAACGTGGTATTAGAGCTCTGGTTGGGAGATGTCTTGGATAAAAGTCTCTCTCCTTGTATTTGTTCCCCTTTTGCATTCTGCTTCTCCCATTTGTATTATGTTCCGCTCCATCTATAAAATTTGCATCTCCACGAGCAAGATGGGGTTGCACGTGAGGGAGGGTGTTAGATAGCTTGATATACATTGTTGGGTCAATTTCCTAAAAGCTTAAGACCTTGTTTGCTTTGGGTTTTAGGTTTGGTTTTTGGGGTAATGATTGGAGGGAGAAATGAGGGTAATAATTGAAAATAGGGGTAATGATTGGAGAGAGATCGGGTGAGAAATGAGAATAACTATTGAAAATAAGGGTAATGATGGGAGAGAGATAACGTCCTATTCTGAACAGGGTAATGTAAAATTAGTCAAAAAGTTGAATAAAGGCATATCATGCCCTCGCTGCCCTTGAATAGTTATGCAGGGAAATGCCCTGCTGTAAAACTGATGGGTTTCCTTTGTGATTGGAGTCTTACTATAACAAGAACACTCCGAATGAATTGTTTGTGTAGCCTTTGAAGAGTCTTGCTTTCGATTGTAAGCTTGTTATTGCAAATACTGTTGAACATTAATACTCATTCAGGAAGTAGTGGCTTATGAATTTGGAGAAATACATCATAGATTTCATAGAAGTCAAGGAGCTCAAGCTGTGTTTACACCCTTAACTTTTGTCAGCACTGCCAAAAAGTTTCAAATATCTGTTTATTGGCCTCCTTGGCAGGACACATTGATTGGAGCTCGTTACTGTTGAAATTGTAAGTTGGAAAGAAAAGAAAGGAGGAACAATTGCGATTGTGTGTATATGAGATTAGGATGCAAATAAGATTGGGTTTTGATACGTCAAGCTGTGACTGCAGTACTCAATTTTACAGGGCGAGTTTCATTAATATGGTTATTAACAGACCTGTTGTATCTAGTAATCATGACCTGTGCCTTTGACATGTTCATTAGATGAATCAGACACTTGGAAAAATAAGGTTCAAGATTACTGCCTTGTGTGTCAAATTGTCATAGTAGCTTCTTCGCCAGCTTCCGTTAAGCACCTAGAGAAGATGCCTTATTTTCATATCTAAGTAGTACTGAAGTTAAATTTATCATTTGAAGTTTGATTGCATTACTTGACAAAGTTTTGTTACTCATTATACTTCTCTCCCGATTAACGTGGTTCCATGCTTAATGGACCATAAAAAACTGCCATCTCAAATCCTTCACCTTCCAGGTGGGAAGTTCACTATCTGTTGAAATTACTTTCAATAACGATCTTCTGACTGTCGACATTTTTGTGCTTTCTATCATAAGCTAAGGGCAATTTCCACGATGTAGATTACTTTTTCCTTCTTCCAATTTATATAGGCAGAGCTTGTATAGTATTTCGAATGTTGCCATATAATCATGTACATGCAACTAAGATCACTTTAGGCCGTCTGGTTGGCTTGATCCTTGAAATGCTGTTGGAAATCTTTCGTCTACCTTCATGCTTTTGGTTTTGAGTTTCCAATTATGTTTCTCAACAGTTTTCGACCCTGAAAAATGGCACTTCTCTTGTCCTGGGAAGCCATGACACAGAAATAGGAGGATAATATCGCTTGGTGACTACAGTAGCTTCGGTTGTTGAATCTTGTGCAAGTTAGGTTGTGGTTGCGATTGTGATTGTATTGGCTCAGCATAATGTAGGCACTTTTAAAGGGTTGGCTGATTTCGTTCTTCCCCGGTCTCCTTTGTCGGTTTTAGGTTTTCCGTTTACAGGTAAATACACTTGTTAGCCCTGATTTGGCTAATTTCAAAAAACTGGTTTTTTGGTTTTTTTGGTTTTGTCCTTATTTTAAAAAAAATTGCATTTGTTAGTTTTCGGGCGATTTTTTTGTGGTTTCTTGGCTTGTCTTGACAAAAGGAATCTAAAAAGTATAAAATTGTTATTCAAACTTAAAGTTTTGTGAATAAAGACGAAAAAATAATCCAAAAAATTGGTTTATTTTGGTTTATTTTCGGCTTTATTTAAAAAACTATTACTTTTGACCATAATTTTATACTTTTTGGATTCGTCTTGACGAGATAAATTCAGAAACCACAAAGTTTTGATGCAAAACTAACAAATACAAAAAAAAAAAATTGGAATAAGGACAAAACGAAAAAAACTAAAAAACCAATTTTTTCTATTTAGCCAAATCAGGCGGCTGCGTTTGGATCATGTATTTAAGAACTAAACCCTTTGGTTTTGCATTGAATCTGCACCTCCCGGTGTAAGAACTAAACCCTTTGGTTTTGCATTTCCTTTATCTCTACCAAATCCTTAATCCTAACACAGGCTACTAAGCCTGCATTTGGATTTAGGGCTTTTTAAATGGATTTGTTGGAAGTAAAATGTTAATTTGACACGTGGATTGGATCGTGGAGTGGTATTTCCTAACTTTCCATTTTCGTTTACAAATTCCACAATTGCGAGATCCAAACACAACCTTAGCTGCACTTGCACATCGACAGCATCTCCTTGTTTGACAAGGCAAGTTCTTGGACGGCCAGAATACTGGTATGAACTTCCTTGATTATGTTAAAAAAAAAAAAAAAAACCTTGATTAAGGGAACAAAAATGTTAAGCACACTTCCAATGATCCAAATAATATAGGCACTTGACAACAACAGAGATTCCTTGTTGGGTTTCATATTTTTGCACTGATGAAAAGTATTTTGAAATGTTTTAGTAGTAATTAACGTAGAAGCAAAATAGATGGAGTCATGTACCAAAAAAAACAAAATAGATGGAGTCTGTGCACCGTGCCGTGGGATCCAGGGTGCTAGAAATCAACCCCTGCAAATCACCCTGAAAATCGCCCAAAACGACGTCGTTTTGGGCGCGAAAAGGGACAATAAATAAATAACTCCAAACTACGTCGTTTTGGGTCATAGGAACATAAAAGATAGGGTTTTTTTGGAAACTTAATTTCCATTAGGTCAAGGGTTGAAACTTACTTACCACTAGGTCAAGTTTTTGTTTTTTTGTTTTTTAAAACCGAAACAACCACGTGCATTATTCTTAGGTCAATTTTTGGGGGGTTTAGGCACTTCAGGTGTAATAATCCAAAATTTTTAATAAAATTTAGGATTATTTAATTTCGTTTTAATTACTTTAATTTCGTTATTTAATTTCTAATTGCATTTATGGCCCTTAATTTGCAATTACTACGGTTTATACCCGAAAACTTCCAAATTGCTACAAATTCGACCCTAAGACACGTTTACATTTTAATCGCGAGCATTACATTTTTATAAATTCATTTCATACGTAATTATACGCATTCATACACATACACAAATAATACTAGTACACATACACACACATAGGTATATATACACATTCAACAACTTCATCTCTCCTCCCCACTCTCCACTCCTCCACCCACTATAACCAACCCCACACTCCTCCCTCTCCCCTGCAAAATCAGACCTTCCTCCACCCTCTATCTGCCTCCAACAACCCCAATCACCCTTCTTGTCATCCCCTCACATCCCCACATGGGTTTAACCACTCCCTCACACCACCCCAACCCAAACACTCCACCCTCACCCTTCATAAACCCCTCTATTTCATCCCTCACTCTCTCACACTCCCACACATCACCATTACACAGAAAAACAACAAGGAAAGAGAGAGAAAGCTCTATGTTGGGTTATGGAGTTCTAGAGAGAGAAAGTTAGGCCAAAACTTGGGTTTCCACCTCCAAACCCAACGCCATTCAATCTTCTTCCACAAGTTCATCCATTGCACTCCTAGGCATCCACATTTCACCATCCAAGCAAGCCAAGCCGGCCCAAGAAGCTCCCACCGCCGATTTTTCGCCAAAATTCGTTTTACCGAAATCTTTCACAAAACAAGGTAGAGACTCTTACCCAATCATTCCTAAGCATTTGTATGTGTTAGAATAGCCTAGGGGTAGTTTGAAGTCGAAGGGTTAAGGCCCAAGGTGAAGGGTTTCACGAAACCCGAACAAAACACAAGTTGCTCTGTTTTTCTGATGCGATAGTCCGAACTACCACATCCCCGTCCGGACTACCGGTACAGAATGTTCCCTCCAGTTTTGGTTTAAATTCTGTAATTACAATTTAGCCCCTTGTGTTCCTAGTTTCGACGGTTTTGACCCTAAATTATGTTTTTCATGCATATTAAGCCCTAGATTCATTTTGGCTCATGTGTTTAACTTCTCAAGCATGATTAGGACTTATTCAAGTGTTTATGTGAGATTTAATGTGTTCATGTTACGTTTAACCTTGTTCTCGTTCTTGGTATTAAACTTAAGGGCTAAAAGTGTAGTTTTATAAAGTATGTGACTTAATCTACAAAGATATTTATGCTCCTACTTTTTATCAATTAAATGTCATCGGTGGAAGTTTATGAGCGTATCAAAATTTCTAAAATACCCTTCGTAGTGTAAAATGACCATTTTGCCCTTTATTACATTTATTACTCTTATAAAAGTTTTGGGCTTACTAAAAATCAAGGAAATTCTTTTTGAGTCAAGTTATGACATAACTAGCTAAAATAAGTTATTTTACGTATTTACCCTTCGTGGTGGAAAAATTACAATTTTGCCCTTGTGTGTGTAAATTACAAAATGTGTAGTTTTGTGCTTAGTAAAAAAATCATGGAATTGCATTTTATGACAAGTTAGGACTTTATTAACTAAAATAAAGTATTTTTACATATTTACCCTTGCCGGGGGCAAAATTACATTTTTGCCCTCGTATTATGTTTATTTACAAAAAGGCCCCCAAAGTTTGTAAATTATACTAAGGACCCTAGAACCGTGAAATTACTTTGATTACCCTTATACTTACTTAAAATAACGTTGGTGACCCTCACTTTCTTTAAATTACGTTTTGACCCCAATAGTTTAGTAAATTACGTTTTGGCCCCTGTAGTTTGAATTTATTGCGTTTAGACCCTTGGTTTTCGATTACTTTAATTTCATGAACTTGTGAATCGAGGCATTCGTTTGTGACCCTTACAATATCGTTATCACTTTGCTTCTACTGTTAAGTGCACTTTCCATAAACGTGTTGAATGTTATAATGGACAACTAGGTTCCCAGGTTGGGTGATCGTACGCGAATATCACATAGACGATGAGGTTAATGGAAAAGTGAATTGGAATTGATTGATGGGGAGTTACCTCGAGATTGTTGTTGAATGGCAGTTCCGCCAAGTGATTGTTTCGGAGGATTGTTTGGCAGTCTGCTATAATTTCGAAACCCTAGAATGTGACACTCTGTGATTTGCTTCATTTGAATTATGAGGCGTTATAAGGGTGAAAGTATTATAGACCAGTTTCGGCTATATACCTACAGGACCTGGCAGTTGCCATACGTAGCCCAGTGGTACAGTTTCGTCCCTGGGAAATTCATCCTTGCGAGGCGGCTGACGGCTGGATTAAGTACATAACTTATACCTTCCGTCGGTGCCCTCGAGTGAAAGGCAAGCAAGGGGGGAGTAAATCATAGTTTGGTCATAGTCCTTAGTGGTTAACTGGGAGGAAAGTTCTCTAGGTTGAGAACTTAGATGAACATGTAAGTTAATGGCTAGTAATGAAATCAGCTATGTGTTTAATTTTTGCTTTACGATTTATTTCCTGATGATTCCTTTAATTACTGCTTTTCAATCATATATGTTGTCCTTGTATGTTTAGCAAGGGTTGGGAGGGTTAGAGAAGCTATTGAGTGATTTATCGCTCACGGTGTTACACTTCGTGTGACCCTGGTATAATACTATGATGTTGCCTCGCGACTCAGACGTATTATGCCAGACTGTAATCAAGCAGGTACTGTTGGTGTCGAATGAGACGGTTATTTCGGAACCGAGGGTTTTCCGGTAGATCAGGCTCGGGAGGAGCCTTGGAATCCAGAGTTGAACCTTAATCTGTAGAACCCATCCCTTTATTTTTAATGTTGGATCTGTAATATTAATTTCTCAAACTGTACTAAATATTTTGTAATGGGCTACACTTCACGTTTTCCAACGTGTACTCTGATGGAAACTCTTTTTATTAAATTAATCCTAATTAGTTGTCTTAATTAATGCTTCCGAAAATCGGGGCGTTACATAGGGTATCATACGGTTTTATGGGTTTTTAGAAGTTTAGACACTTTCATGGGATTTTGGGAGTTTAGGCACTGTCATACGTTTGGGGGTTTAAACATTTTCATAGGTTTTAGAAATATAGGCACTTATTTGGGGGGCTTAGATACTTTCATATGATTTGGGTATTTAAGCATTTTGGGTTTAGGGTTTAGGCACTTTAAATTTAAGCACTTTGAAAAGAAAAAAAAAAAAACCAACTTGACCAGATGGGAATTATTTTGATAAAAAATGGACTTAGTGGTAATTGCCCAAAACAATGTCGTTTTGGGTGATTTTCAGGGTGATTTGTAGGGGCTGATTTCTAGCACCCCGGATCCCCCGTGCCATGCGCCCCTCGGTTGTCCAATCGTGTGTTATGAACGGCTCGGATGTGTTTTAACTTTTTTACCGGTAAAAATAAATCAGAATTAAATCTAAATTGCTGAATGCATCCGGGCCATCCAAAACACGATCGGACGACCGAGGAGTGCTCGAGTCCAGCAAGAATCCCTAAAGCAAGTAACACTACAGAGGGTTTCAAGTTTCAACTAAACTATTACTCATTTCATGTTACTTACATTTTCCTTTGTTCTATCCCAATAGGATAGAAAACTATTTGAATTTTTTATTGATTACATTTTTTTATAATGTAATATGAATACTATTTGATAGGTCATACTAAAATGAGACAACTAAAAAAAAGACTAATATATCGAGAAAAAAGAGTAATCTTTTTACGCTTTTGCATCAAGATGTTTGAGATTATCTACTTGTTTCGAAGAGAGCAAAAAAAAAAAAAAAAGGAATGAATCAAAGTTAAAAAATATTAGAAAGGAGTTTTTTTTTCTTCTTTAATGATCATTTTTTTTTTTCATCATTATGATTTAGATTGTACTTTGTTTTCGTCAACATGACTAAACTATAAAGTTTTAACACGAAGCTACAAATTTCAGAAAGGCAAATTAAAAGGCAATTTTGGGACAAAACTCATGTAAATGACATGGAGTACTTGTGTTCTTAAATTTTTACTAATAGTTTTTTTTTTTTTGGCAAAAATGATCCAAATTGTCTTTATTTTTAAAAAATTACATTTGTTAGTTTTGCATCATTTTTTTTGGATTATTGGTTCGTCTCGAAGAGAGCAATCTAAAGAGTAAAAAATTATTACTCCAACAAAAAATGAAAAAATTCATTAAAGAAAAAAAATAATTCATTTTTTTAAAACTAACAAATGCAATTTTTTTTTTAAATAAAGACAAAAATTGTAACGCCCCCAAAATTTGGGCACGTTAAATATTGTTACAAACCATAATAAAGTTTAATCTTAATTTTTAATACAAATAATAATGTCTCCAATTACTATATAAATAACAACCGGGGTGGTTCTAGGTCTTCGTCTATCCCTGCGACGGGTCATTCCCCACTCCGGCAGCACTACCTGCTCCATAGGACTGATCTCCACAGTATCGGTCCTGTCCATCTAGATAATCTGACATAATACGTCAGAGCCGCGCAAGCAATATCGTGGTATTATGCCAAGGTTACACAAGTGCAACACCATGAGCAAGGCCTAATAGTTCACTATGCTAAACTTCTAAGTAGCAATTCTAGAACAATAAGTTCATAAAACAGTATATGATACTTGTGAACAGTAAACCATGCAATGCATCATGCGTGTCTATGCGGATCATAGTAAATATGCGCAGAAAATAGTATTTCCCTTTCAGTGTCTCTAAATAGTGTCACGTGTTATTTTCTAAAAAAAGTTCTCATACAGTTTCTCAAGTCATAACTCATTGATCATCAGTTTTTCCCCAAAAATCAGTTTTCTCATATCAGTGTCTTTTTCAGCATTCTTCTTCAAATTTCATATATCTCCCATCACTCAAAAGTTATTGGTCCGTTTACGCCTCCTTTCAGCTGACGGTTCCAACCTTTCCGCTCGAGGCCCCGGCCGTCGTGCATCACTAAACTTAACAGTCTGTTTGCACGGTCCGTCCGCCCCGCGACTCACACGACACAGTCTCGGCCGCCTTGCATCACCTAACTTAACAGCCTGTTTGCACGGTCCGTTCACCGTGTGTTGTGCACGCTTAGCCCAAACATCGAAGTTCTCTTCGCGAACTGGAAGTGGCGCTCTCGCTGCACTACCGCATCAAAACCATTCCTCAAAGTTCTCTTCGCGAACTTGAGGTGGCAACAATTTCATCTCATTTCATTTCATTTCCCGAAAATTTCATTTCTTTTCCAAAAAAACTCATTTTCATTTTCATCTCTATTTTCTCATCTATTCAAATTTTTCAGTCCGGTGTCGTAACGTATTGTGGACGTGCTCAATGCCACATGCTCATAATCATGCCCATGCAATACTCCATAAATTTTCTTTCTAAAATTTTTATTCTCCAAATAAACATTTCTCACATAAAATCACACATTTTAATGCACCAACTTTCTCCAAAAATAATATTTCCTCCAAAAATTTTCTCACAATAAATCATGCACTTTAATGTACCAACTCTAAAAAAAAAAAAAAATTTCCAATTTCTCTCTCAAATTTTATTTCTCATAAAAAATCCAATTTCTTCCTTGGTTCTTTTTCAAAACTATTTTATTTTTTTTAAAAGAAATAAAACTAGTCAATTTGCTCTCTCTAAAATAATTTAAACAAACTTCTTTTCTAGAAATTTCTTGCCAAAAATTTAACTCAATTAGTTATGAACTTTCTAAAAAAATATTTTGTCTCTCAAAAAATATACTCTTTATATTTCTAGAAAACTTTCTTCCTAATAAACTTAAATAAAACATCTTTTCTATATCTAATAAAATCACAACTTTCTTTCTAGAAAAATTTACTCAATTCTAGTTACTCCTCTTCTTTTCACCATAAAACACACTCACTAATCAATTAGTAAAAATTTTCTTAGAAGAAAATTTATTAAAACTTTCCTTCATATTTATTTAGTAAAAACTCCATACTTTCTTACAAAAATTTTCATAAAATAATGGATATTTCTTTCTAATAAGAATTAAATCCCTCATTAAAATAAGTTAATCTACTTAATTAAGAAAATTATCTCATTCAACAACCGATGATTTAATCCACTAAGATTAACTAGTTTTTCTAAGAAATATCAACACAATAATGCTAGATCCTTGTCTAGAAAATTTACACATCTTCTAATCTTCTAATTACTTTAATCTTACTAATCCCACTTCTAATTTCATGAAGAACCATTCTAATTATAACCTAATTAACATTCTTGTTGATCTTTCAACATAAAATCCTCTTTCTTAAACATTAATAAACATGCTTAGTATCAAAATACATGCATAAATTAACCCAATCAAGCTTCAAAATTATACTTAGAAAATTAATTAGAACATCATAATGAAACCAGAAATAACTAAATAGAAGGTTAGTTTAGTAAACTACCTTGATTTCTGGGTGTAAACCGGAAGCCGATTAGCAACCCTTTGGTGTGGAGGCTCCTTAATCTCCCTAATTTTCTTACTAATTAACTTAGTAAGAAGTTAATTAGTACCCTAATAGGTTGACTTTGTGGTGGTTAAAGTGGTTGGTTTGTTGGGAATAATAGGGACATACATATATGGAAGGTGTAAAGTGGTCCCAAATGAACAAAGGGTGGTCTATTTATAGCAAAAGAGACCTCTCTCCTCCCTCTTAAAACTTTCGGCACTCTCTCCCTCTCCTTGGCCGAACCATGCATGTGGGGGGAAGAGTAAATTGTGCATTTACTTGCACATGGGCAAGTACATGGAAGTTGCAACTTTCACTCTAGGGCTAGGCTAGGTTCTAAGTTCTACTCTTCTTGCAAGTTACGGAAATATGGGAAGATACATGGAAACCAACGTGGAAAATGATGGTGGGGGAAAATATGCCTCTTGTTGTGTAGGTTTTTGCATGGTCACCTTTGTTATGAGGTGTTTTTAGGGGTTTATATACACAATAGGCATGTGCATGGAAGATGTAGCTATGGGGTAGCCTTAGTAGGCTAAGTATAGGAAAAATATTCTCCCTTAAAACATGGAACCATGTTTCATGGAGACTTGGAGCCCAAGGTCTAGCCTAAGTAGGCCTAAGTTGTGTAGATTGTGCTCTAATACATGTATTCTGTGGGTAAGTATAGGTTGCTCCTAAAATAGCAATGCTTGTTTAAACTAGTTTTGGGTACAAAACCTTAGCTTAGGAAACTTCCCTCAAGCATCACTTACTTGCACAAGTGAACTTGCATTAATTATTGCATGTGCAAGAGTACACATCACATGCACACACGCACACACACACACCACTCTCTCTCTCTCTCTCTCTCTCTCTCTAACTTACTTGGTCAAAGGACCAAGTTCCAAAGTGAGGGGGTGATAGAACCAAGGTGTACCGATATAGTTGGATGATATAATGGCGGTGGTTGGGGTCTGGGGCGGTGGCACCTTATGCCATCAATGGTCACATGACCACCCCCCAAAAAAAAAAAAAACCCAAGTATTGAACACTTGGGCCAATAAAAAAGCCCAAGTTCAATTCAAATTGGAGCCCAAAAAGTTAAAGCCCAAATAGAAAAGGTATTTGAAATGCCGAAAAGGCTTAAGACATAGCCAAACAAAGGGCTTGTAAAAGACTGATTGCATTTACAAAATAGGATGATATTGATAGTAGAATGTTTATTGATGCTTTTTAATTGGTATTGACTCTTCCTGTCGCAACTGCATTAGTTGAATAAAGTTTTTTAGCGATAATGTATAGAAAGAGCAATTTGCGCAATCGAATGGGAGATCAATGGATGAATGATTGCTTAGTTACTTATATTGAGAGTGATGTATTTGATACCGTTGATAACAAGGCTATTTTGCAACGGTTTCAAAGCATGAAAACTCATCGAAAGCAATTGTATTATACTTTATGTCTTTATCCGTTGTTTTTGGGCGGCATTGTTGATATTAATGGATTTTTTTTTTGTCTATATTTAGTTGTGGTTTATAGAGGTAGTAAAGCATAAGAATTTATGAACACCCTTAGAAAAATTTATGGAGCCGCCACTGGTTGGGGTGGTTCCGAGTATTAAAAATGGCCTCCGGGTGCTACGGTAGTGTAACGGGTGTGTTACTCGGTCTCGCACGTTCGCATGCATGGCTAGAATTATAGTTATTCGAATTAAAAGGATTAAATAATAATTTAATAGAAAAGTATTCCAATTAATGGGAAATTAAAATTAATTATCAAATTATTAACGAAATTTTTATTTATGAAAAATTCGGGTCGTTACAAAAATAATCTATTTGGATTGTTTTTGCAAGGGGATGATAAGCTTAAGAACACACCAAATATATGGAATATAAGGGGCGTTTGGTAACGTTTTTGTTTTTGATTTTTTGTGCAAAAAAAAAAACAAAAATAAGTTTGGTAATTTATTTATGTTTTGTGTTTATTAGAACGTTTTCAAAATTTCTAAAAATTTTCAAAACACAAAAGAATGTGATTTGCCTTGTTTTTTAAAATACGGTCGTTTTAAAAAAAAAAAGAAATTTATTACCAAACATATTTTCTTGTTTTTGCTTTTATAAACAATAAACACAATTCTCCTTTTAATTTTTTTAAAAATAAAAAACAAAAAATAAAAATTTTACGAAACGCCCCCTTTATATTTTCTACTTTGTGTTTTATGTCTTCATCTTGAAAGTTCTTCCTCACCTTTCTTTCAATCCAAACAGAACCCAAGGGAGAGAGAAAATGAAGAAAATTTTAAAAATAGAAAAGGGGGTAAAATTAAATTGGCCATTTCAAAACGGGCGCCAATGTCTGAAATACTCTTTCTCAAATCACTTCAAACACCAAAAAAGGTTTTGCCGCCAAACGCTCCCTCAAGTAAGATCTGATTCTATTACCGATACAGTTGTTTATTTCGCCAGTGATAGGTACAACCTCTCGTTGCACGAAATGCACTCTGGCAACAGCCATATCCTCTCTGTCAATAGACAAAAACCTAAAATTGATTCCAACGTCAAAACTCCCGGCCTTTTTTGAGAAATTCCAAACTCATTTTGCGCGCCAAAACCACGCGTACAAAGCACTCCCCCGCCTCTTTTTTACACATTGCGCCTCGTTTCATTCTACGAATCTAGAGAGAGAAAAAGAAGATCACCAGAGAGAGAGAGAGAGAGAGAGAGAGAGAGAGAGAGAGAGAGAGAGAGATGGCGAAATCGGTGAACCCAGATGCGATATCAATCCTCCTGGCAAACCCATCTCCGGATTCTCCATCGGTAGTTCCCAACGACATCGTGGTTCAGATCCTCGATCTCAAATTATTTGGAAATGCAAATAAAATCATGTGAGTCCTCTCTCTATCTCTCTTTCTGTTCATCTAAAATAAACTTGCTGAAAAGTTGAGTCAAAGATGCCGGATTGGTGAAGGGTTTTATCGATTCCTATTATTTGATATGCCCTTTCGTTGGATTTGATTTATGCGAATAAAAATTTAGAATAAATTAGTTTTACTTGACTGGGGAAAACAAAGAGAGCTTTCTTCTACTTTTTTTCGAAAATACCAGGGAAAAAATTTGTTGGATTTGATATATAAGGGCTTTTATTGGGCTGCATTTGTTGTAGCCTTGCAGCTGTATGTCTTGTATCCTTCGGGTTAGAAACCTTTCATTTTATCAGAAGAGAATCAGTAGAGTACTTATAACAAAATTTAAGTGTCTCATTCAATCTGTCAAGTTCATGGCATTGAGGCGATTTGCCTTACCATGTGACTTCTCTGATCTGAAGTTTAGGATTTAGCAGATCTACGTATGCTATCTATGTGTACACCTCCGGTAATGTGCTGCAAAAATATACCTTTTGGTCATGATTGTTCTTATGCTCGATTGAAATTGAGGCTCAAGATGATCTGTACCCATTTTTAGTGTCCGTGTGCTTATATTCAAATGCATCTTTGGCCATTTTTAGATTGTGTCTCATGTGCAGAGATTTTCGCCCAATGGAATGACCAAAACCCCGTTGGAGCATGGGTCACCAAAACTGGGATAGAGAACTTTGAGCCAGTGAAATTACTGTTGTTGCAATTCCCAACATATGCATCACAAATGCCCATGAGTTTTTGCCTTAGAGTTATAAGAGAATGGTTATGGTTATTTTTTTCAATCCATCAACGGATATTTGACTTATGTAATTAACGAACACCTGTGGGCACACAGATTTTGCAATTGAGAAATCACTCTATGCAGTAATCATATTAATAGGTAAGTTTGGCATGCATCCATAAACTCTAAACATATATGCACCTACATAGGTGTGTGCATGCAAATGGATGTTATGATTAGGATTGTTCAATATCCACAATTTGAAATGGGACTGAGCAGTTGCGTATTCCATGACCATATTGTATGCTGAACAATTTGGTTGCTTGCAGGTTTGTGGCTAATGATGGGAAGATGAAGGTCAGAGCAATTTTACAATCTACTTATTTATCTGAAGTCCAGTCAGGAAATATTCAGAACTTGGGTCTCATTCGCATTGATGATTATGTAGTCAACCACCCTGGAAATGAGAAGTGAGAATCATTAGCTCTGAAGTTGACAAAATAAATCATATACTATTTTTCTAGGAATTGGGATTTGAAGAAATTCTGATGGGCTTTCAACTATTGTTGCAGGTATGTAATTGTAACTAAATGTGTGGTGGTATCTCCTGCTCTCGAGGCAGAGATCAAGGCTGAGGGGAAGATGGAAGAATCAGGCATTATTCTCAAACCAAAGCCAGAAATGGCTATCTCAAACGAGGTTAAAAGCGAAGGGACAGGCATAATTTTAAAGCCAAAGCAGGAAATGGTTGTGAAATCAGCTGCTCAGATTGTGCATGAGCAGAGTGGGAAGTAAGTAGAATGATCCATTTACAAGTATGCATTTCTGTAATGGTGCTAAATGGATTAAGCTACTGTTCCAACTGTCACGAGGAGTCATTTTATTGGTTTTTGATCTTTAAGAATATTTTTCATTATTTTTCTTTGTTAATTCTTTTCAGTTGGTTATACACTGGCAATTTTACTATGGTTATTGATCTATGGACTTGAGAGCTATTGGTTTTGGGCATTGATGTTGTGTCTTCCTGAGTTTCAGTATGGCACCTGCTGCACGAATGGCAATGACAAGAAGGGTTCATCCCCTTGTTTCTTTAAATCCTTACCAAGGAAACTGGACCATAAAAGTCAGGGTAACAGGCAAAGGAAATATGCGGACCTACAAAAATGCCCGGGGAGAAGGTTGTGTCTTCAATGTGGAGTTAACAGACGAAGATGTAAGTAGACACATTACCACTATGTACCAGTGTCATGAGTATTTGGGAAACACTTTTTATTTAGAAAATAATCAAATATGACGGTTGAATAATTGATAATCTTGGGTGCAGGGGACACAAATACAAGCAACAATGTTTAACGAAGCTGCAAAGAAGTTTTATGACAAGTTTCAGTTGGGGAAGGTTTATTACATCTCAAAGGGAACACTAAAAGTTGCTAACAAGCAGTTCAAGACGGTACAGAATGATTATGAAATGACCTTGAATGAATATTCTGAGGTTGAGGAAGCAAGTAACGAAGTGACTTTTATTCCTGAAACAAAATTTAATTTTGTCCCAATTGATGAGTTGGGTCCTTATGTCAATTCAAAGGAAATTGTAGGTAGGATTCTGTCCTCCAACACTATGGTTTATTTCCGTTACTTCTCAATGCTTTTCTATTATTTAACGGCACCTTTGTCATAATTCCCTCATTGCTATGAATTTCAGATGTCATTGGCGTGGTTCAAAATGTATCTCCTACAATGAGCATTCGAAGGAAAATTAATAATGAGACTATTCCAAAACGCGAAATAACCATTGCAGATGAATCGTAAGTTGGTGCATGAATTAAGAAACTCACCTTTTGCATTTTCTTGCCTATTATACTGAAGCTACGAGTCCCATATTTAGGAAGAAAACAGTTGTTGTGACTCTATGGAATGATCTTGCTACGACCGTTGGACAAGAACTGCTGGATATTTCTGATAAGTCTCCTGTGGTTGCAATCAAATCCCTGAAAGTTGGAGACTTCCAAGGTACTTCAGATTGTTATCCACTTCTAGCTTTTACCTTGCACGTTTTCAATACCAATGAAAATAATAGGACCCTCCTTGGTCAGGTGTATCGCTGTCAACCTTGAGCAAGAGCATCATAGTAGTTAATCCAGACACACCTGAATCAAATAAGTTGAGATCCTGGTAAGTCATGGGTGGTAACTTAAATATACATACTCGTATTTTTTTCCTTTCGTAATTGGCAAGTCATAGTATCTTTTTTATATACAGGTTTGATTCTGAAGGTAAAGAAGCTTCGATGGCATCTGTTGGCTCTGGAATGATCACTGCAACCAATAGTGTAGCGAGATCCATGTACTCTGACCGAGTCTCACTTTCTCACATAACCCAAAACCAATCCTTGGGTGAAGAAAAGGTATCTGCTTCAACCCTTCATTGCCATTCCCATCTAATAAACTCAATTTCTTTTCCGTCATTGATCAAAGATACTAGCAAGAAAATTTTATCCAGTACCAACCCTAAGGTTATTTAGAATTAAACGTTAAAGTCCAATTAAAAAAAGATAAGAATTAAGCGTTAACAAAGGAACATGACTTTTTTTTTTTAATTTTGTTAACATAAATGGACACTGATCTCTGATTCTGACATTGGAATTTATACTATGTGGGCAGCCTGTATTTTTCAGCATAAAAGGGTACATTAGCCTCATCAAACCCGATCAAACTATGTGGTATCGTGCTTGTAAGACGTGCAATAAGAAAGTCACTGAAGCTATTGGAGCTGGATATTGGTGTGAAGGATGTCAGAAGAATGATGATCAGTGCAGTTTAAGGTATGGTTCTCTAGACAACTAGAGAGTTTTTTTTTTTTTTTGAACCAACAACTAGAGAGTTGGATTTGCATATTTTCAGCTATTCTACACATGCTTTATGACTTTTTGGTTTCTTTTCCTATGATTTTCAGATATATAATGGTAGTGAAAGTAGCAGATGCAAGTGGTGAAGCTTGGGTGTCGGTTTTCAATGAACAAGCAGAGAAAATTATTGGGTGCTCTGCGGATGAGCTTGATATACTGAAATCCCAGGTGAACCAAATTGATTCATAATCTGGGAAAATTTAGTAGTTGAAATTTGACGTATGCTTGAAGAAAGCAGTTCCAGGCTTATTTTTTTTGGTTTCATTTTTCATTTTCCTTTTTCAGGAAGAAGGAAATGATTTCCAACTGAAACTGAAAACAGCTACATGGGTTCCTCATCTTTTTCGAGTCAGTGTTCAACTGCAGGAGTACATGAGTGAGAAAAGGCAGAGGATAACAGCCAGAACGGTTACCCCAATCGATTTTGCAGCTGAATCCAGGTTTTTGCTGGAGGATATATCGAAGATGAAAGCCTCTCAATGATGGACGAAATTTTATCAAAGTGTGGTGTTTTGCAAACAGGCCTTAACGTCTTAAGCTACTGGTTTTTTTTGTTCCAACATGAGTTACCATCTAGTTAGGAAAATGACTATTGACTTCTAAACCAGTTCTTGTAATATATGGTGTTTTTACTGAAGCCTCATGTTTTTTGTTGAGTTCACCTTGTTCATGCTCTTTGCTAATCAGTTGATTAAATTTTCGGTATGTAGTGGTCAATGGTGACAGTTAAATCCTGCAACCCAATTCCATTCAGGTTCCATTTAAGTAAATTTACAGTATCATTTTCATTGACTCGTTCATTCACATGTTTTGTAAGGGGACATAATCTAGCTTGTTTTTTAGGATTTGGGGGCTTTGCTGTGTACTAGCCTACTAGGTGCATGGCACGGTGTCATGCACTATCTAGCTGTCTATTGTGAAAATGCATGACTCGGATAAGATCCACCTTCATGTGAGAGCTATTGCTTGGATTTGATCCGAGTCGTGTATTTTTGTAATGGACGGCTGGATGGGATACATCACATGGTTTTATGCACCTAGTGCACAGCAGGAAACCCTTGTCTGAATTTGATATTTACTTTCAAAGTGCAGTAATAATAGACAAATATTTAGTGTCATGGCATTGTCATGTCTTAGGTTTTTTTTCCATCACATTGTATTGGGTTCAAGAGAGAAAGTGTATAATAAACCCTAATTCATCTCTTTTGGCCTGGCCGCTGTATCACTTCTTCTTCTTCTTCTTCTTCTTGGCTTCAAGTAGTTACATTTTTTCCTTTGTTAGAAGAGAGAAAGTGTATCTTCAGCTAAGTTATTGGGCCCCCCAATGACAATTTATTTTAAAAGTGACCAATGCTAGCCTATCAATTTCCTTGTTAAGAAAATGGGGAGATATTTTTATTTCCCAAGCCAACGTGAAAATATAAATGAAGAAAAAAACTGCAATTTAATGCTAAACCACTTCCCTTTGAATTGTTTCTATTGACTGATTTTTTGGGACCCTGCTATGGGTACAGAAAAAAACGTACAGAAAATGTACAAAGCTCTCTTGGGGACCCACTTTTGGGTCCCACACGAGTGATCCGAACCGTTCATTGTTCTTAGAACATTTTTCCGAGAGGCTCCACAAAAAATCAGCTCAATCGGACGGTTAGAAGTGCTCGGACCAAAGCCCCACCGTTCCAAAAAAGTTTGATTTGGAACGGTGGGGCTTTGGTCCGAGCACTTCTAACCGTATCATGAATACTCAGAGAACCTCTAATGATGCATAAATCCAGCAACACGGTATCATGAATATGTCAAGCAAAGCTCTCCCCGGAGGAATGAACACAAATTTATTGACATTATTGCCAGTAATAGATACAATTGAAATTTAATGGGTAATAATAAAATACTAATGATACAATCAACTACTCCATATCTCATTTCTTTCCATACTTAGAAATCAACCGTGCAACCTTACGCAACAGTTCTGATGCATCGTCATCTTTAGGAGAGAACGGAGAGTTCCATTGCTGAAATTGATGGAGACTGCCGGTGAAGTCTGTAAAGAGTCCATCCACTCCCATCTTGTTTAACCAGTACTCATATTCATCATACGGGTCTTGATTGAAGTTGAAGTGTAAGAACATGTTCTCATCCCGGAAAGTGTATGGGTGAACCTGGAATGAAATAACAGAACGAAGTCAAATCACCTATACCCTAGTCCAGAAAATTTGGAAGGAAAAGAAAGTACAACTTTACATAACCTTCGACCATGATTTATGACTTGTACGAGTCCAGAAAGTAAATCATATCTAGATTCTTACAGAAAGGAAGAAAGGAGTAGAAAATCTTGTATAGACTGCCTCATTTTCTTATGAAATTTATTCAAACAGACTTTTGTTCCAAATTCATTATCATAGGAATCCAATTAACCCTTGTTCTTGTAAACTCGGAGGCCATAAACTTGCCTCTCTTTGTAACTAATCAATTGACACATCCATCGACTTCCTACACAGGAAATTTAAAAAAAAAAGTCCGTAATACTACAAGCTGCAATAGACTTGAAGATCCTGAAAAGCTTTTCACCATGATGGTTGAAGCAAGGGCAAAATTGAAAAGGCAAGATGTGTCCTAGTATAAAAACAATATTCTGTTGGGACTCCTTGCACCTGGCAATGTTCTAGATAATCAAACAGTGAACATATAGTAGAGGCTGAATAAGCTGCTGTTTGCTCAATCCGGAATCAAATTTGAAAAAGCGACCAGAGAAAAAAATAGACATGATCAAGTGATTTAAACAAGGGGACTCTGGCAGTGGTTTGGGTTTGGTGATGAAAGGTTAGGTTGTCTAATTGACCATCCTAGACCCACATTATGTAAACTAAATAGGGCGTAGTTTTTGATATCGATATCATGCAGTTAGGACAAGGGGATGGATTTAGGACAAAAGGGCGCACCACTTGAAAGTTAAGAGCACCCCCCCTCAATTGATAGGACAAAGACATGAACATATTGTTGCAGGCAAAACATGGAATAGAACGAATGCCGCATATAATTCTCTCACGACAACACAATAGTTTGAAGAGACATGGATTCATGAGACAATAAGTTACGATCTTGATAAAAGTGTCCTGCAGATGAACTTCAAGAAGAAAGCATACAAACCTGTAGGTTTGAGGCATGCGCTCTGGCGACAAGATCAGTAGGTGTTTGCAAATAGTTATTCACAACAGGAACGATTGTATCCTTCCAAGGTCCGATTCCCACTACGTAATCTTTAATATAGTTGAAATAAGCATCTGAAGTGATTTCCCAATATGACTGCATGTATCAACAATGAATTACTACTTTTCTAGCAATACAACAGTTCGTCAATTCAAAGTTAACAGGTAAATAAGTAAGACAAATATCTGGGATATGCAGAATAGTATGGTCATCAATCAGATAAAAGAAGATTCATTTAAGGGCTCAAAGTTTGAATCTTAGTTATGTTGATTCAAAACACCAGATTACAAAACTTTGTATGAACTATAAGCTTCTTCTAATAAGGGATCTCAACTTGTTAAAGACTTGTCCCACATTGCCTATCTAGGCCACCCAAGCTTGGTTAATAAATTCTAGAGGCTACTCCCATTCTAGAGGCTACTCCACCTATGGCCAATTGGTTTTAGGTTGGAACCCTCCAAGAAATCTAACACAACTTAAACCATGACCCAACAAAGAAAAGGAAACTAAAAAATTACTAGAGTTTTTAGACCTTCCAAGGTCCAAAGTCCAAATTCGATGTCACTAAGTTCTATAGACTTCATAAATTCATACTTTACATACAAAGTTTATCATTTCCAACTTTTGAGTTTTTTATGCCAGAAACATGATGACGCAGAGACAAAGAAACATTACTACTCTATTCCTTCTTCATACAAAGTAGGGGCTTTTGTAACTGATTTCTGGATCCAAGGATGTAAAGAAAATAAAGAGAACCTGATTTGTGTCCTGGGTTGGTATTGTAACGTCATCAATTAACAAGATTTTGGGCAGATCTGTCTGGTTTGAGACGTAAATAAGTGATGTTGGAGCAAATGACTGGATAAATGCAGGCTGTTTCAACCAATCTTTTGACAAATATGAACCTTTGTATCCATATTTCTTAAGCATCTCCACAAATTTGTCTTCGAATCTCTTACCACCTGGCCATTTCACCTGTTGCAAGGCAGCAATTTCAACATACACTACGTAAGAATAGCATTTTGAAAAATAGTAGCCACCTGGCCATTCACTCCCTGTTAATTTCATGCCAAACCAGAATTTTATTAGTTATCGCAAAGTCATTTTGGTAGCAGCATACCAGATGAAGCTTTACTCACATGTTGGTTGATAAGTACTGGATTTTTGATCTCTGGGTATATTCCAACAACTCTTGATGCATCCAAAGCAATTGCAATGTACTCCTCAAATGTGATGATCTGATATTTTCCTGCATTTTACATTAAAAAGGAAATGATCTGAAAAGCACGGTTTCCTTCAACATTCAGAAAGAGAACATCTACCTGACATAAACAAAGGGTGTGAATTTGATTTCATCTGTATGGACGATTTAGTAACAGCTACTTGTACAGCTAACTTAATAAAAGCCACACTCGCTTCATGTAAGACATTTCAGACCATGATCTCCCTTCCAAGAGGCCGACTTGTTCAATCAGAATTCAGGACAAGTTTGATGCAGGTTTACCGAATTAAATTCAACTTGACTTCTTAGAAATACAGAGGAAATGGGTCAAACTGAATTCACCGATATAACTTGTTCAGTGAATAAAGAAGACTAGTAAAGGATATAAAAGTGTTTAACTAACTTCATGAAATTTTGGTCATCTGTCATAGAGAACATTTTTTGCATTGATGCTCATATCATCCTATTTTCTTCAAACTCATAAGTGCAATTTTAGATTGCACTCTTGTATTAAAAGTTTAAATTATTGGCACCCACAAACTCATTGAATACTATTAGCTGCGTTTGTTAGGGGTACATTTAACAAATCAGGGTTATTATTAATTAATCAGGATTGTTATTGATAATGTTGTAAATCAGACAATACATGAACACAAGAGAGGATTATGTCTAAAGAAGGGTGAAATGGCTGAGGCCTACAACTATCAATGTGTGTTAACCAATTTACAAAATCCGCCTTTTTTATCTTTGTTTTATTTTCCTTTTTCCTTTCTTTCTTGTAGCTTCAACTACTTCAGTTTTTCTCCACATATCTCCTTCGACTAGGCACTAGAGTTAACTTCAATTTGCATGATTTTACATGTGCTCGATGTGATGCAAAGAGTATGCAGTATAAAACTAGAACTATTCATATAGGTGATGAAAGACTCCAATTAAGTACTTAAAGTAGCGTGATGCAAAAAGTACCTATTTTATCATCCAATTAAGCATTTAAAATTGAACATTTTTTTCCAGGTCTTCCCGAAAATAACAAACTGATGCTCCATTTTATAGGTGGCTATGCCACAAAGCTACAAAAGTGCACCTAGGTCTTTCCCCTACATATAAAAGGGTGTTACACGAGGGTGCCCGATACCTAAAGCCCAGCGAGGTTACTAAAGCTGATGCCATTTACGATGTGTTAGGGTAGAGTTGCAATTTCTGATGTGACAACTCATGCAATCTACATCTTTTGCAATTTGGGCCTAGTATGTCCATTCTCTGATGGTGCATTTCAACTGTCATGTAGGACCAGAGATTTATCATGCATGTGTAAGTATTGTCACTAGGTTACCAAATGTATAAGCCTAGTGAGCCTTCACAAAAATCAAACACATTAATATTGTTGTAGGCAATTTATCCTCGTCTTAAATCATTATCTAATTTGCATTGACCTAATTTTATGCCCAAATCAGTTTGAAAAAAGCTATTTAGTATATCGCTTGAAAATATGCTTAGCTGAAGGTCAAGCACAGAGAGACTTTACTATTAACACTTGACATTTGACATTGCACTTGAGCATTGGATATTGAAAGAGAGTCTAAAACTGAATTCTACAAACCTGAAGACCTCAATAACAATTAGTGAAGCATTCTTTTCAGAAGGTACATTCTAAATTGGTCCTCTCATCCGTGGGGCATGTGCGTCAAGTTATTTTATTTACCTTGGTCGTTGGTGGTTGTTAAAGCAAAAGAACTATGCATACTATTTGAACACTATTATATTTTAAAAAATCCAGGAGTTGGATTACTACGGGGCTGCCATCAATTTGAGGATGAACAAAATTGATAAGTTCATGGTGGAGGAAGTATACAAGGTGATGATGGTACTTTGAGCACATTTTAATTTTATGACCTTACTAACATATTTCTGTGGAAATATTTAATTACTAACTCTTTGGGGAAATTACAAGAAAAACCGGAGATTTTGCGTGATCAAAATTTAAATTTTGGTTCATTGAATTGGTTGAATTTAACTGAATTGATAACTGATGTTGGTCTATTCACCCCTTTTAGAGAAACTTTACTAGGCCCAGTTTTCCAAAAGATTTTAGCACCCAGGTGCTAAAATCATGATTTTTCAAATAAAAAAATGAAGTGGTTCCGTGTATCGGTTTTCGATTTTTTTTGCACCAAACTAAAGTACACGAGGAGTACTTTAATTTGGTGCGAAAAAAATCAAAAAATGATACACGGAACCATTTCATTTTTTGATTTGAAATATCATGATTTTAGCACCTGAGTGCTAAAATCTTTTGGAAAACTGAGCCAAAACTCTTGAATTTTAGTAAACTTTATATGAACTTATTGTTCTTTCACCCATTATGTGCTCATGAGAACTAAAATTTTCACCTAAAATAATTTGTTCATCGAATGAGCAAAATGCAAATAATTAATTAAACGCAAACAGTAGCATTTTCAAACTGAACATTTACAGTTCAACTAAAACATCACAAGATGACCCGACGGTGTTAAATGACCTTGAATCAATATCATCCTAAGATTGGATATGACTGTTACACTAGGCATGTCAAGTGAACCCTAACAAGTATCCCTTTCCCTAGAGTGTACTTCTCGCAAAATTGAAAAGCAAAAAAGAATAAGGAGATACCAATAAATAATCCTAAATATTTATAATTTCCAAGAAAAGCACTAGAAAACAATAATAAAGAGGATGATCATATAGGCTTGTTACCCCAACTATGTCACCTCCACTTAAACAACCTTGTTGGTCTCTCCCCCAATGTACAAGTCAATAATGAGAAGCAACTAACAAGGTTCAATTGCAATCATGTAGGTCGCACCTTCTCGTAAAAAAATCCCACATTGCCTAATAGTTACGAAAAAAATCTTCAACTCATGATAATTCCAAAACGAACTTACCATTATATTGCTGATCCCGAAAGGGGTACCTCTGCTTCACCCTCAATGACTTTAGCTCTTCTAGAGTGAAATCAACTGCATGGGATTTATTTAAATGCTTAATAAGGCATACACCCGTGATGAATTTCGTTCTTACAGCGTGAAATCAGACGCATCTGACTGTGTATTATATAATCAAAAGCACAAGGTGAAGGAAACTACCGGTGAAATAACCGGTTGTGTTAACCCCTTGGACGTCATAGGTCCTCTTACGATTAGCAAACTCTTTGTGCTCTGCTATATCAGTTATATCATCAAGGGTTACGTCATGGAAGCATATAAGAACACCATCTTTGGAGGATAGGATATCTGTTTCTATGAAGTCTGCACCCTCCTCAATAGCTCTCTGCCAAAAGTTATATTACAATGGTACATTGGTGATCATTTTATCAAGAATACATTGACCATAAGAAAGGAAGGAACTACTGAAATTTTTGGAACTCCTCACTTTGTTTGTTCTATTAACTTGCTTATCGTCATTTGGAGTCTTATTTGTCAGCACTTTCCAAGTTAGAACACTGTTGGACGTATCTAACTATGTCTTGTTAGGTTTGGACATGTCAAGGTTACTTCAGAGATTTTGCAAATTGCTGGATAGAGAGTGTCAAAATCGCCATGAATCATGCTGCTAGTAAAATAATGTTATTCTGGTTGTATAGGAATTGTGTCAAAATCTCCTATTTTGAAATCATAGGCAGATAGACAAGTTCACATGTTAATCTTTCTATGGATTAAGAGCTGAATTCTAGACATTCTCATGACTTGCATGGCACTTCGTGCAGCATGAAGTTACTCCTAAGGAGTTTTAGGTAGGACTCTCAGAGTTTATTTTTACCTATCGCTCTTTTCTTTCACAAACGGTACTAACAGGTAATTGTTCACAGCTCTAGAAAAGTTCCCTTTCAAAACCACACCCAAGACAATCTATCCTCTTCCCTTCTATTGGCCTTCAATAAACCCTTAGAATGTTATAATAGCAATTATCCAGTACTTCCAAACAAACTGCCATGAAAATCCTGCAACGTGCAAATTTTAAAAATCAATTTGAAACAAATCTTTTTCATTTGAACACCCTATAGGCCTTCTTGTATCTTACAGAACACTGATACTGTGAACTTACCCCACAACAAGTTCAACCGTAGCCCGTAGGCATCAAAGGACCTAGTTTCCTAAAGCTTTTCCACATGAGCAAGTCAACTTATAGGATACACAAAATGCATGATTATGAACGACGCCATCTACCATTCAATCACGCCATAAAATTTCTTAGATTACCTTCTGTGGCAACAAAATTTTGAGTTCAATGATTCTATTCGTGCAACATGCTAATATGATTACACATGTTGAATGTAGCACATCCATAACATAAAAAACAAGCATAACCAAATATATCTCTACTTATTGTTATCTTTTGCTGATAAAACCAGCTGTAAGTCTTAATCTCATATACCTTTTTTTTATAAAGACATATACATATCTATTCTTGACACTAACTTGCTCTTTAGTTATGCTGATCCAAAAGAGTCTAGGCTTAGAGAAAGTTGAGAGTAATTTTTTACTTCATCATGAAGGGGTTGCCAAATTAATTCCACTATCAGAACTGGGAAATAGTTTTCAGATAGGCAACAAATGATAGCGGCAAGCTTACCATATATGCAGCAACAGTTTCTTCAGGAATCTCCCCGTTTGACCCTCGATGTGCAATGTTATATGGGCGGAAAGTCTGCAGAGGCTGTCTATTTTTGTAATCCGTTTTGCTAGGGAGTGGATAGAGAGGCCTTGCATAACACTCAACAAGGAGATACAAAAAAATAAACGCGACAACACCTGTTGAGTGAAACACTGTGAGAATGTACATACATTGTATATGGATGAATACAGGTGCTGATTCTTACATGTACTGGATCCCCATCTGAAAAAATCTTTTCTTTATCCAATATTCCCGGTAACTCATTCATGTGGGATAGCTAAACACAAATCTGAATGTAGGACATTTCTCCGATGACTTATGCCGATTTTCTCAGAAAAACTACCAAAGCCAGTTAATTGTCTAAATAGCTTATCTAGTTATAATCAACGAGAACCATTCCTCGCTAACGTAGTATATAAATGCTAAGTCAATAACTCTTGCAATGCAGTATTGCAGTTAATTTGGTCCAATGTAACATGGCAGGCTGCATTTGGTTCAATATGCTTCAATTATCTGATCTGGGCAATCCCTAGTCTTCCAAATACAACTTTAAACAGAGTAAATTTCAGCATTTTTCATCAAACCACCAAATAAATAAGAAACACAGTTCAAAACGCAAAACCCAGAAAGCAAAAGGGAAAGAACAAACAAAAAGAATGGCATCAAAGAGAAACAAGCACAAATTACAAATCACTTGAAAATAGGGACACATAAAATAGATACAGAACAAAGGCATGAAGAGAACAAGACAAAAACTAGACAAAAGGGGTCGTATGCATACCGAATGAAGCCATGGTGTTGTCACAATCCTCTCTCTCTCTCGATGCTGTTTCTTGGTTTCTTCTCTCCCTCGGTTCTTATGTGTTTTATACACCAGCAAAAAATTTGGGTACAGTCCATAGGCAATGTAAAAGGCTGGGTCAAAGATTCATTGCCTTTGGATTTAGGGGGAAAAAAAAAAAATCGTTGCCGTGGTTTGATTGTTATTCCAAGCATATTCTCTTTTTTTTTTTTGAATGACAGAAACATAGGCAATCCCAAGCATATTCGTTTAATGGATGATGATGAAGGTGATTGACTTACAACAAAGCCTAATAGTTGGAAGGGGAAAAAAATGATCCCATAAATTCGGATGAACCTAAGATTAGGGAAGCCTCTCCAAGAACTAGTACTATATAGAAATAATGTCAAAATAGTAGAAGGTCAGCTTCCTTTCAAACTCAACATATTAACATATTCATCCTTCAACTATTAGTCACTTAGAAAACAACACCTCCTGTTGAGAAATTAGGTAGGTAGGTAGCAATTTGGTATCATAGCCAAGTTCTAATCTTGGCCACTATATAAATAATATTTATCAACATAAGATATATTGAAGGAACAAAATCTAGTAATTTAAATAATAATACAGCTCTTCAAGTAATTATTGAACTAAATAACACTATAATAAGATTATTAAAAGTAACTCCTTGAAAAAGTAAAAATAATCAATTAGAAATTATAAACGAAAGAACCCAAAGTCGTTAAAATAGATTTTTTTTTGCACCTTCAGATATATTATACCCTAAACCCTAATCCCTATCAGGAAAATACTTTTGAAAATCCATTTGAACTACCATCACTAGATTATTAAAATAAAAATGGATCTAAGTAAATATAGTATTGAACAACTAGAAAAAATGACAGAAACAGAAAATGATAGCGAAGTGAGATATAAAATAATGCTAGAAATAGCAAAAAAATTAGATAAAATGGATGACACAGTTGAGATAGAAAAAGACCTGTAGAATCAATTAGGATTGATAAGCTTGGGAGAAATGAAACACAATCCACTAGAAGACCAAAAAAAATCAGAAAATGAAAACAACAATAATATTTTAGAAAATGGAAGCGAAACTAATAATATGACAGAAGGAGAAATGGGAGAGTTAAGTCCAAATCTTGATCTAGAAACTTTAGAGGAGCGCAAATGGAAAATTCTGTACGAGGCTTGTGGACGTTGCCACGGGGCTTCAACTTCGGTTGGAGTTGCCACCTGGGTTTAAGGATAGTCACCTGAGAAACCGATTTTGAAAAAAATGACTTCCGTGTAGTATGTTTGAAAAAGACTTTAGTTACTGGTCATTACAATCAAAATATTTTATGTTCGCAACCAGGTTACGAGAAGGGAAGGGTTTTACGGCACCCTCCTCGCCCGACACGAGGGCCAGTTTCTACTTAATATTCGTAGAATTTTACGAAAATATTTTATTTTTAAATTTTATTCATGTAAGGGAATGGGGACAAGATAAAGGGGAATTAAAATACAATAAACTAAATGCTTCATGAATGCAAAAATGAATATGTTATATGGCTTGTTTTATATGATTTGAACTCACATAAAAATAATTCAACCCTTCCAGTAAGCTACTCGTGCGCATCGAGTTGTGTTACCTTGACACAAACCAAATTTGTTTACTCTTGATTTAAACTATGTTGCAAATATTTGTTTTTTACTTTCTGGTTCTTAGAATTTGATTTTTTAATGATTTTGATCATATTGGCAAACTAATTTTTCTTGTGAAATAACGTAAGAAATGACAATATGATTAGAAGTAACGAAAAAAAGAAAGAAAGATAAATACCACAAATCTTTACAAAAAAGGTGCAAAAATCGATTTTTAGAACTTGGGTTTTAAAAGGAGGACTAGTGCGCACTAATTGAGACTGGGGCGCACGAGTTGCGCAACAAATTTGATATTAAAAAATTTATTCTGACAACATGTAGACCCTATTTTAAACTCGATTCCAATATGAAGGATTGGAATGTGTTTAAGATGGTCCCCTCAAGGACCAAAATGATGGCCTAAGGGCCTGTTTTACCTTCGAAATGCTTAGAACAATGCTCCTTTCGACTTTGGCTGGTAGAGCTTTTAAAGGTGGTTGATATTTTGGTGGTTTGGAATTACTTAAAAAAAAGATGGAAGTTTGGGTTTTGAAAAGAGGATTTTCAGGTGGTTTTGAGAGTTTATGAGGGCTGATTTAGGAATAGAGGTGTAAAAGTGATGTGTAGGTGTAAGGCTTGAGCTTGAGGAAGCTTAAAGGTGATTGATAGATTGGATTTTTAGAGTGAGAGAGTGAGTTTGTGTGTAGTAGCAGGTGTTGGTCTTCAACCCTATTCGCTGGAGAGAAGAAGGGTATTTATGAGCTTAAGGGGTGCAAAAAGGAGGGGTCAAAGGAATCAAGAGGAGACTAAAGAGGTCCTAGAAACATGGGCCTGTGTTTTAGGGAGGAAGGGACACCTGGACGACCTCAAGAATTAGTCCCCCATCATGAAATTCTCTTGCCAGATTACTGTGCAGGATTTGGCATGTGGGAATCAAATTGTGCGTACAAGTGCGCTTCTGGTCTTGGTGATTCTTGGTTATGGCATTGGTGCACAAGAGTTGATGTTGGTGCGCAGGGTTTTGGGGTTGGTGCGTAAGGGTTGACATAAATAAGAGTTTTTGCCTTTTTTGAGTCCTTATGAACATTATTTCAAGCATTATCGAGGTATTTTTAACGTTATTCTCATCATCGAGGAGGCCATTTAGGCCATGGTTTGAGAATCGGGGAGGGCCTAAATTGGGGTATATATACAAGACTATGATAATAGAAAACGCTCATGAAATTATAACTTTCTTTATTGAGGAAACCAGTATACTAGGGTTACACTTGATACAGGAAATTATGGTTAGTTTATATCCCAACAAGAAGTTTTCTTAAAAAATGTATCACTTAAACCAATAAGTAACACTGGGTATGTACTAGATATAAATTGCCTTACTAATGCCACTGTAATAGTAAACAAATGGAAAAGAGTCATGCGTGATGTATTGAACATTCATATTAGTAGTTGGACTGCCAATAACTTCATGAACTATATCGAGCACAGTTTAGCTGGAATTGTAGTAGATTGGTATGATAACCTAAAAGAAAATGATAAAATTGTTTTAAAAACTAGTAACATACCAAAACAAGTATTAAATAAATTCGTAAAATATGTAGAAGAAGAATATCTAGGCCAGGAATTCTATGAAGATAGACAACATAGGATTTGAACTAGAAAGCTTAATAATATAGAAATATGGAATATGGAATACGTAGAAAATACAAGTTAGGGGTATTTCCTGAGTTACAGAAGAATAAAAGGTCAAACACTGTAATAAGAGTAAAAGGCTAGAAGGATGAGTAGCGTAATACTAAAACACAAAAAGGAAGAAACAGGATCCCAGATTCCCTGACTAGTAATTTTGGGAAAAAAAAAAAAGAAACACCACTGATACGTAATTATTTTTTTGCCCCTTTCGCTGAATCATAATTAACTCTGTAATAAGATTCTCTCTTATTCCATTATCTGGCACGTGAACAAATTAATGGAGCACCTTTTCTTCTTTGTGATTTATTAAATAAAATACTAGAATTCACGATTAAAATATAATTCATTATATAGTTTTAATAAATGACATATAGGATAGCAATTAAAAAAGGAGAGTATTATCCATTCACTTATCAAGTCTTCTCAGGTGGGCGAATGAAATTTTCTTTTCACAACAACAGATTTAAAGGGCCGTAAATGAGTTTAACAGATTTAGTTTGAATCATTTGTAGCTTGTGCATCCCCATGCACAGCACCGTGCTATGCATCTCCGTGGCAGGGCCGCACCGGCATTTTTTCGGCGATCGGAGATGTTCACCGCGCAGAGCTCGTCGAGTACTACAAGTTTGCCAAAAATCAACTCAATCGAGTATCTTTAAGTGCCTCATCAGAACACAAATAACTTGAAAAGAAATGGAACACAAAATGGACACAAACACTAGATCAAAATCACACTTTCAACTTATTTGTGTTCCGATGAGGTACTTAAAGATATCCGATCGAGTTAATTTTTAGTACACTCGTAATACTCGACGAGCTCTACGCGGTGAACGTCTCGGATTGTTAGAACGAAGCCTGCCCAGCCGCGTCATGGCTGAACAGCATGGTGCTGTGCATGGGATGCATAGCACCCCCGAGGTCCTGTACCCATGCGCAGCACCCCGAGGTCCTGTACGTATCGTGTATAAAATAGCAACTATATTGTATTGAAAGATGCCACATATCACTATTTTTACAGTACTATATTGTATTGAAAGATGCCACATATCACTATTTTTTTTTCTTTTACTATTGTTTGTATTATTATCTACTCAAAGATGTAATACTAAACTTTGATTTAGTCAATATTTTAAGTACTAGAATTCACGATTAAAATAGAATTTAGTACACAGTTTTCATATATAGGAGAGCAATTAAAAATGAGAGTATCATCCAACAGTTTTCAGGTGGGCCGTGGGCGAATAAGATTTTTTTTTTTACAACGAGGCATTTAAGGGGCCGTAACTGAATTTAATAGATTTAGTTTAAATTGTTTGTAGCTCGTGCAAACTAGTTTATAGTTTCTTTTGCTGTTGATATCGTATGCAAGATTAAAAGTTCAAAAGTTACATCCAACTTGGAACTACGTACTGCCGATCAAAAAAACAAAACTTGGAATTACATATTCTGTAAAAAAATAACAACTATACTGTATCGAAAGAGACCACAGATCACTAGTTTTTCTTTTTTCTTTTATCATTAATTGTTTGTATTATTATCTACTCAAAGATGTAAGATTAACTTTGATTTGTTAATAATTAAATTACTAGAATTCACTATTAAAATGGAATTTATTATACAGGTTTAATCAACCACATATGGGAGAACTTACCAAAAAAAAAAAAAAAAAAAACCACATATGGGAAAGCAATTAAAAAGGAGAGTATCATCCATTCACTTATCAAGTCTTCTTAGGTGGGCGAATTAAGATTTTTTTATTTTGTTTACAAAAATGGATTTAAAGGGTCGTAAATAACTTTAACAAATTCAGTTTGAATTGATTGTAGCTCGTGAAAACTAGTTTTTAGTTTCTTTTCAGTTTCAGCATTTCTGGTCCGGACGAAGGGAAGTCTGGTCCGGACTAGCGGGTCTGGGGTGTTTGGAAGTTCGCAGCATCTCTCGTCCGGATCTCGTCAAGAGTTGGTCTGGACGAGCAGGGCTGGTCCTCAAAATAATGTTGCAGTTTCTCTCGTCTGAAGTTGGTTCGGACGAGCGGGGTAGCTACTGGTTGTTTTAGTGCGTTTTGAACTAATTTTTTGTCCTTTCTTATAGCAGCCTCAGGGGCTGTACGTTAGGGTTTGGAATTCTTGAGTAAATTTCTTTAAGGGAGCCCCTGTAACGACCCTATTTTTGAATAATCAAATAAATTATTTTCAAAATAAGTATAATTATAAAGACCTGAATTTCCAAATATGTGTTGTTAAAGATTCGATTTATAAAAAAATTATTAGTTCAGTTTGTTTTTAATCATATTTTTTTTCGTCTGTGTTCCAAATAGGCGCACACCCTAGAGGTTATATGTGATGTACCGAATGGGAGAGTAGTGTATACAATATTTGAATGCACATCTGGGTAAGTAATAAGCTACTAATGTATACATATACTAGATAAATGTGTAACTTTTACCATACCCTATTAATGCCAGATGTGGACGCTGCCACAAGGCTCTCGACTTTGCCGATTCAAAATTTTTTTATTCGATTTACTTTTGGAGTCGCCACCCGAGTTTGTGGAAAATTTCCCGGGAAATCATTTTTTGAAAAATATGACTTCCGTGCCGTTGTTTTGGAAAAGGCTTTGCCACTGGTCATTTAGAGAAAATGTTTTTGGGTACGGAGCCAGATTACGAGAGGGGAAGGGTTTTACGGCACCCCCTCGCCCGACACGAAATCGGTCTCCACTTTCATGTTCGCGGAGATTTTGCAAAATATTTTATTACTAAACTTGATACATGTAACGAAATAAAATGTAACTAAAATAATTCGAACATTATGAATGAATGTAACATGCGTGTAAATGTGTATGAAATGCATTAAAATGAAGAACTTAATCAAAACCAAACTTTAATTAGTTTTATTTAAAACTTGATGATTCGAAAATTGTTTTGTTTTGTTTTGTTTTTTTTTTTAAATTTTCTGAAAATTGATTTTCCTAATAAATTTTTTATTGAATTGATTTCTTAGCTACTAAGAAATTTTGAACAAAAAAAGTGACAAATAAACCAAAGTAGAAATCATGGATTTTTACAAAATGATGAACCAAAAAAAAAAAAAAAAAGGGAAAACATTCTATGAACTGCACTTGTGCACACCAATAGTACTTGGGTGTACAACTGCTACGCCGGACTGGATTTCGAAAAATTCACTCTAGTAACATGAAAACCCATTTTTGATCAGAATGATTTTCCCCAATGCAAATTTAATGTGATCAGTAAGTAAAAATAAAATAGAAACCACAGAATCTTTGCGAATGAATGTAAAAAAATTAATTTTTGAAAAATGGATTCCAGAGGAGCATTTGGGCGCACGAATAGCATTTGTGCTCATGAGTAGTATTCGTGCGCACAAGTAGCATTTGCGTGCACAAGTGCTGCTCAAGAATATATTTTTTAGAAAATTTATTTTTTATGAAATGTAACCCTGTTTTAAATACAATTGCAGTATGTGGAACTGGAATGTATTCAAATGGGTCCCCTCAAGAGATTTTCTTTTTTTGTACTTCGGAAATTAACCCCTTAAGAGATTCGACTAGTGGCCCGAAGGCCAGTTTTTACCTTGAAAAGCTTGAACAATGCTCCTTGGGACTCAAGTGGTTGAACTACTTGAAGGGATTGATATTTCTGGTGACTTGATACTGTCTTGACCTTGAGGATGGTTTTAAGGAGGTTTTTAATTGTTTAAGTTTGTTGATATAAGTAAAGGAGTGTAGAAAAGAAGTGTAAGAATGGAATTTGAGCTTTTTAGGACTTGAAGAGAGCTTGAAGATGGCTGATAGGTTAGTATTTTAGAGCGAGAGAGTGAGTTAGAGAGTGTAATAGGGTGTGGAGGTCTAAAGCCAAATGGAGGGAGAAAAGAGATGTATTTATAGGGTTAGGTGAGTGGAAAAGGACAAGAGGAGCGTCTGGGGTGCAGGGGGAGCATCTGGGACTGCCCAGGGATCGAATAAGCGTAATGAAATTGTTAAGACCCATAAATATTAATTTAGAGATTATTAGTATAAATTATTTATTTATTGTTAAGGATAAATTAGAGTAATTAGTTAGACAATTATCTAGTAGAGATAATTTTATATATATATATATATATACAATCCGGATCCCCTCAGGACTCCTGGATATAGCTTAGGTCAGGACTTTTAATCTCAGCCGTTGGATCTCATACAACGGCTTTGATAAAAGGAAGCAGCTCGCGGGTTAAAAGCAACCGAGGCAAGGTAAAATGTGCTCGCGGGTCTCGCAGGTCATAACAAAACGGGTCATTCCTTCTTCCCCTTTCAAATGACCAAAAACGAAGAGAGAGAGAGAGAGAGAGAGAGAGAGAGAGAGAGAGAGAGAGAAGAAGAAGAAGAAGAAGGGCAGATCGAAGGACAAATCGAGGTCGAACAAGAAGAAATTGTCATTCCGAGGTTCGAATTTGTCTCTCTGTCTCGTTTTTGTGGTTCGAACAGTCCTAGGGTTTCGATGTATGTAGACAAAGTAGATTTTTTTTTTTGATTTGCAATTTCGTTCGAAAGTTATCTGTGTGTGTGTTGATTTTGTGGCAAAGGGTGCCTCTCTCTGTTCGAATGACCCAGATTCACCTCGAAATCAAGGGTTTATGTTCAAAAATCATGGTTTATGTTCGAACTTTATGACAATTTATGGTTTTTTATTCGATTTGCTATTTGCAATTGGGCATAAGGTGATGGTGTGGCTCCAGATTTCTGTGCCGTCCTCTAATATAGTCAGAATAGAACTAAGGATTTGGTTTCAAATCTATGAGCTTTATTGTAGATGTCAAACACCAGCCCAATCTCATCTTGCTAGTTTTATCATTAATTCTGAGTATTTGATTATGAATTTTTAAAGCCATTATGTGAACATTTTTTGCCGTAGCAGTAATCAAGAACAACTGTAATATGAAGCTGCCTAATTTTCCACAGAAATGTGTTAAACGGACCGAAGGTGATGAATCTGGTCACAACCTACTCACTTTTAAAAGAAAGCATATTCTTCCTAGTTTTGGAGAAAGAATTGAACCGGTTTGGTTATAACATTTTTTGGTCCATCCTATATCGAACTTTTGATGATCATAATTATTCATTTTGTAGAGCTTGTTGACAAAATTAGTAATCTTAGAATTTATATTGATTGAAAACCTGATATAATTTACACTTGAAGAGAGAGAAAGGGAGAGACGAATGGCGATGGCGATGAAGGAAGAGTTCAACTGGGGTAACGTCTCCCTCTCTCTCTCCCTCTCTCTCTCTCTCTCTCTCTCTCTCTCTCGCGTTTCTGTTGTTTCTCAGTTTGTTGTGATGAAACCCTAGGTCGAACAAGTTGATCGAAGAACACGACTAGCTTCAAAAATCGATCGAAGGTGACAAATTCGAAGGTCTCTCTCTCTCTCTCTCTCTCTCCTCTGTCCTCCTTCATCACCAGGCATCCTCCAAGCAAATGTCATCAACTTCCACAAATAGTGGATTTCAAGGCTCTTTTTGTGGATGTGGGGTACCAGCCCCCTTAAGATCTTCAAACCAAGATCCAAATCGGGGAAGAAGATTTTTTGGTTGCATCAACTATAAGGTAAGTTCTTGCATAATTACTTTTTCTGTAATTTTAAAACCGTAAAAACTTCTTCCATATAATGTTATGCACATTATTTGTTATCCTTTTGCTGTAGCAACCCACTGCCTGTGGGTTCTTCCTTTGGCTTGATCCTAAAAGGGACATGGAGAAAGAATTACTACAAGCAGAAAATTAAGTGCTGAAAAGAGAGGTTGAAGCCCTAACCAAAAAGAATGAGAAGCTGAGGAAAAAATACAAAGAAGCTGAAGCTAAAGTGTTGGGTTATCAAATTTTTTTTTTTTGGGTTTTAGTTGTGTTTTTTTTTTTTTTGTGGTTGGGTAAGCAGTTTGTAAATGTTCCTAACACAAGGAATATGAAATATCTACCATAGTTGAGCCCTACTACAATTTGAAAATGGAATGTAATGCTATGAATGAAATGGCACTCTCATTTCTTATTCCTTTTGAGTGTTAGTAGTGCTGTAATTGTCAGGTTGGGCAGTTGTGTGGTGACTAGATAACTTAGGTTTTTCATCATTCAATTTTTTGCGTATCCCACTTTTAATGTTGGTGGTACGTCCTAATAGAAGAAAGTGTGATTTGTGTAGACAATTTTCATTTGCTACTTGTAATGTTTTCATTTCGTCCATGATTTCATCTTCAGTTACTAGTGCATCATCAATTACATGAGATGCATGTTGGTGGAGCCTTTTTCGCGTCAGTAACAAATTTCGGTCACAATTTCTTTCCCCCCCCCCCCCACAACTTGGCCATCTTTAAGTCTACGAGCTTTTGTTGACTTAGTCCACCTCCGCAAGATGTATTCTTCAGGTAGTTCCATAACATCATGTCTAGTGAAGTACTTCAATATGTGCCGACATGGAATTCCTTCAACTTCAAACTTCTTACAAGTACAAGTCACAAAGTTGGATGACTTGTCCACCGATACCTCACGACCCTTCGAACCAACAACATTTACCCTTTGAACATGGTACACACAACGTTGTTCATCCTCATGTTTCATCGTCAACGAATACGCGGAACTTTGGAAGAGTTCATCTTAGAACTTGTAAAAAATATTCCGCGTATATATTTCACTCATTGTCGACTCCATCACATATGTGGTTTTCAAAAGTGGCTTCTCATTCATATCTTTGTGATCCAAATCCGATTCATTATGCTGTATATGTGCAGGTGCTCTATTAAACCGCGTCACAAATTTCCAACATAGAATTATTGCTTGAACAATACCTCTTGGAAAAACAATGTTCACTTTTAGCTCTTTGGCTACTTGTCATGCCAGCAGAAAACATGTCTTTCATATATGCGGGAACCCATATAGCACGCTTCAAGTACATGCCATTTAACCACTCCTTGTTGGACAACTCAGTTTTTTCTAGGACATTTACCCATTTTGCTTCGAACTCTTCAGGAGTATCAGACTTCCATATACAATCTTTGAAGTCCTCATAATGATCCCTATAGGATATCGCACCTATTTTTTCAGAAAACTTACTGACAATGTGCCAGATGCAATATCGGTGATATGTATTTGGGAAAACATTGGCAATTGCTTTTCCCATTGCCGGATTCTGATCACTAATGATCATTTTAGGATGGTCTTCTGGCATAACTTTCAACCATTCCCTAAAAAGCCACTCAAAATATTCAATCTTTTCTTCAGTTAAGAACGCACACCCAAATATAGTTGTCTGGCCGTGGTGATTAACCCCAAGTATAGGTGCAAAGATCAAAGCATATCGGTTTGTTTTATAAGTTGTATAAAAAATCACGACGTCTCCAAAATACTCGTATGACTTTACACATGTCGCATCGGCCCAAAAACAATTAACCATATGCCCATTACTATCTTTCTTAAATGAAAACATGAAACTTGGATTCTTTTTTTTCTTGCTTTCAAAATGCTCATACAAGTTCATGGCATCAAATCCGGCAAACATTTTCCTCCTATCCCTTTGAACATTGTATAGATCTCTTTGTATACATCCAACATTTTCAAGACCACCGGCTTCCATTTCTAAAAGACTCATTTGTTGGTGGGTTGGCACATTAGCAGCGGCTAGTTGTTGGGTTAAAGCTCCCTTTGCAATTGACACATCACGATGAGAGTGTAGCAAATGCACCCTCCTTGGGGTCGTAAGGGGGTGGGTATGACCCTCAATAAATTGCTTCACAACAAACCCCGCCCCTTCCGAGTCTTTGACAACAACCAGTTTTGCACCACAACCTTCTCTAGTTTCCCCCTGTTTCTGTATAGGTTTAGAATTTTTGGCAGTAGCTTTTCTGACCCCCTCTTTGCAACAAACGTACTCCTTCCTAACAATTTCCTGTTCCCTATTCCTTTTGCTAGAATTTTTTCGTGTGCCAAACCCAGATTCTCTAGCATAGTCATTGTAAAACTTTTGAACATCCTCTAAATTGTCAAAATGTTGTCCAACTTTTGGTATCAAGGAGTTTTTAACTTGAGGAGTGTAAACTATTTGGGAAGAATTAGCAGATGATTGACACGGTTGAAATGGTGATGGTGATACAAGTTCTATATCTTCCAAACTCTCCATTCTAAAAAATAAAAACACAATAGTAAAACTAAGTTAAAAATATGACTAAAATTTTACATTACAACCGTGGTTGATTAATTTCCGTAGAGATTCGTACCTTGGTTGTTCAATTTCCATAGAGATTGTTTGTGGGAAGAAATCACCCGAAGCCAATCCATCATCATCGGAAGCTAATCCATCCATGTTGAAAGCATGACATTGTAAACACTAATTAGGACCAAAGAAAGAATAAATTCAAATATGAATGCACCACTTCAGAAATTAACAATCTGAAAAGGACCGTCTATTAGAAGCACTTGATACTGAACTAAACATTTGACTTAGGCATTACATTAGGCATTTCTTATTCAATCGCAACTTCTGCCGTGATATGGAATGTGTCACTGTGTGATAGAATGCAAGAAATTGGAATGGCATTATAGTAGTCTAAATTCATGTACATTAGCTTGGACAAAGGGAAAAAAAGGAAAAGCATCATGATGGTTTCAATTAAACATTATATCTAGCATGCATATCAGGTCTGCATCATACAAAGCAGAAACAAATTTTCATAGGAAAAAAAAAGAGCCCTAAGTTTCAACCACACTTGTTAAAGTGAGAATAGCCTGAAATAAATCATTGAATCAGTATCAAAGTCGAGTAGAGTGGCAAACACCAGTAGCAAACATAACTTTGAGAGCTCAATATTTGGTGTCTACCAAATGCCATTTTCAGGGCAGTCATGGAGTACTACCGCATTTCCCGTTTTCAGAAAGTCTCATTAATTACTGTAAATCAAGAATTATCAGAAGACTTCATAAGAGCTTAACCTAAAAAAATTTGGGTTGCTCATTATCAGTTGCATTTTCTATCATAACAATGATATTATTCCAATCAATTATCATTAAGGAAGCCTACGTACAATTAATAGTATTGAAAAGTAAACAAAATGTACAAAACAAAGATCAAATTAGTTTTTTATTGATGAGCAATTATTAGTGTTTTCGTGAGAATTGTTAAATTCACTACATAAAATATGACGAAGTCGAGTCGAGTTTGAAACCCTAGATTTTGAACTGAACAATGGCATGCATAGAGTTTGAATCACCAGAAAAGAGAGAGAGAGAGAGAGAGAGAGAGAGAGAGAGAGAGAGAGAGGCAGGAAACCCTAGATTCGAACCAGAAACCTAAGACTTTTTTTATTTGTACCAGTGACGTGATTAAAAAAACCCTAGATTTGAACTAGAAACGACAAGAAAATGTTTGAGAGGGAGAGAATCGAACCTTGGGATGTCGTCTTCTTCGTCTTCGACCTCGATCTGGCCTTCGATCGCGATCTTTCTCGCTTTCTCTCTCTCTCTCTCCCTCTCTCTCTTCGTTTGAATCGCCTACAACCTCTTTCTCTCTCTTCGTTTTTGGTCGTTTGAAAGGGGAAGAAGGAATGACCCGTTTTGTTATGACCCGCGAGACCCGCGAGCACATTTTACCCAAACCCGGTTGCTTTTAACCCGCGAGCTGCTTCCTTTTATCAGAGCCGTTGGATGAGATCCAACGGCTGAGATTAAGAGTCCTGACCTAAGCTATATCCAAGAGTCCTGAGGGGATCCGGATTGTGTGTGTATATATATATATATAAATCTCTCTAATGTTTATCCTAAGTCTCCCTTATCACTTCATCTTTCCTTATAAGTCTCCTTTTTCATCAACAATTCCTCTTCCACCAAAAGTCATCACTTTAACTTCCATAAGAGTCCAAATTTTGCTCAAACATGATATCTTCTTTTCCCATCAGCCTACTACCCTCTCTCTCTCTCTATAAAAAATGTCTTTCTCACTCTCCTATTGGTTGACAACTACATCACTTTATTTCTTGTTTATATAAGTCATTCTTTTCCTCAAAAGTCAAGTACGACGCTTTTTCCTCTTGATTCTTTTCATCAGGTTCTTCATCTCTCTCTTTTCCTCTCTCTCTTTATCAATTATTTTAACTTTGTTGACTATTGAAACACCACTTCACTTATTTATTTTTCTTTTCTTAGAATTAATTGATTTTCAATTTCTGTCCTTTCACCCACATGGCTACAAATTCTTTTCACCTTAATTTTTCTATTTTCAGAATAATATTTGCGGTCATTGAAGTTCTTGATTTTTCCGTTCTTCATGCTAAGTCATCGGAAGAAAGGTAGGGTTTTCGAAACTTAACTTTTACTTAGGAATACTATTTACGTGATTCGTGTGTATATCATATATTGCGTAGTGATTAGAGAAGTTATAATTTAGTATAATTTCTGCGGAAATTGAATCATTAATGAATTGTGTGGTTGGAGTTGCGTGAAAAGTATAAAATATGTGAAGTATGTGCACAATTTCTGTTTTAAAAATATTCGGACCATTTCGGGTCAGAACTGAGGAAAACTCATAACTAAAAAGTTGTATATCTCGAAAATCTAAGAAACTTTCATATAGAACTAGTCTCAATCCGAGATTTGTAGAATTAGTTATGATTATTCAAAGTTGGCAGAACTGCACAGTTTCGGGACAGATTCACTGTTTGACTTAAAACACTGTTTTGCTCCGTTTAGGATTGGACTTAGGCTTCGCTCAAAACAGTAAACTTGTGTTAAATTTGATGAACTATTTTACCGTAATATTTCGTGATTTTTGGAACCCGTTTGCTATTTTTAGTGACTGGAAAGATAACTGACATGTTTGGCATGTGTTATTCGATTTCATTATTAAACTTTTAGTTACAGGCTATAACTAGATGCATATGATGGTTTTGCTTACTGGTATTATTAAATCCTTTATCATGTGTTAATTAATTATTGTGATTAATTAAATAAACGGTTAAAAGATGTGTGTTTGTTTATCAAATGTGGGAATGAGACGTTGTATCCGATATGGGTCTTGAGCTAATTATCGCAATATACTCCCAAGGGTATTGAGCCGTGCCATGGACCTAGAGAGTTAGGCATGGTGGACGGGATCCCAATAGATTGTTTATATTGTGGATGAGAACCGATATCGGATAGCATCATGAATTGGTATGAGATACCGAATTCATGAGATGCATGAGGTTTTGGGTTGTGAAACCTTGAGATTGATAATGAGAATTTTGAATCTACTGAATCCATTATTTTTAAGACATGTAATAATCGGGTTGTCCTATACTTTAAAATTAATGTTTTATATGTTTGACTGTTGCATGAGTAATCTTTTGTAAAGGGGTAGTCTCGGTACCCTATTGAGTGTAATTTTATCACTCATGGTGCTACTTTTGTGGCTCTGGCGTCCCCAACACCAGGTACAGAAGGAGAGGAAAAGCCTCCTGCTGAATTTGAGGCGATGGAGCAACTAGGTGGGGATGAAGTGGCAGACCCGTGGCTTTATCAACAGGATTTAGGTAGATGGCTCTGTCCTTTATTTCAGTTGAAGTTTTAATAAATGTTTAAGTTTTTCAGATTGTTAGAATTTAATTCGTTTCAGTTGTAATAAGTTGGTTCACTTTTAGTTTTTCGTCAAAAATTTTAAGTACTCTTTGATATTTTTAATAAAGTTGGCTTTTCTATTTAAATAAATTATTAAATTAATTTATTAACGTACCCAATTTTCGGGGCGTTACAGAAATTCTCCTGCAACATGTTGGTAAAAACTTGGCGTGCAAGGATCAACTCGTGCACACAAGTTCAACTCGTGCGCACGAGTTGAACTTGGGCACACAAGTACTATTTTGGTTTTGATAATTTTGGTTGAGGTGTTGGCACGTAGGGTTTTGGGGTTGTGCATAGGATTGGTTTCAAAGTGGGTGTTTGACAACCCTGGAAAGCATTGTTCAAGCATTTATCGAGGTAATTTGATCTTACTTTCATCATCAGGGAAGCCGTTTAGGCTGTGGTTAGAGAATCGTAGAGGACGTAAATTGGGGTGTCTATAGCTAAGTCAGGCTATCCTGACCCAAACATTACCCTGTCATCACACCCATCCCTACTAACTCACCTTGTCTGCCAATGCATTTAACCACATTTCATCTTTATAAACAACCCTCCCCTCTTTCTTCTGGAGTTGGACACAAATTAGAGAGAGAGAGAGAGAGAGAGGAGTAGCTCGGAGAAGAACAAGAAGAAGATCCATTGCCGCTACCCAAGTCGCCACCCACCGCTCCAATCCCACCTCAAACCTAGCTTATTCGGCATGATTCTGGTAGGTTTATCCTACCGAACCCGTTTTCTTGTTAATTTTTTGCAAGTAGTTGAGTAACGAATGAAACGAAACGTCAAAAGTGGCAGACAAATCCATGACTGCCAAAAAAATTAGTTCGGACAGTCAGACCCATCTTGGTTGCATCGAAACCAACACTTGTTAATTTAGTTGCTTAGTTTGATGACACATAAGGGCATCTCCAGTCTTGTAATTAAGTTGAAACTAGTGTAAGAAATAACACAGTTAGCTACAAAATATGAAAAAATATACCCCAATAGTGTTGCTAGTGTAAGAAATAAAATGGCAGGGATGAACGTTTGGCTTGTGTTAGCCACAACTATGTTGGTACGTCTAACTCAACAATTTGAGAGAGAGAGAGAGAGAGAGAGAGAGAGAGAAGAGAAGAGAAGAGAGTGAAAGTGAGTCAGATTTGGGGCAGTCTGGACGTGGTGAGAGGAGAGAGGTAGAGATAGGGGTGTGTAGAAAGAGAAAAGAATGGCCCCACCGGATATACTTTTATACGTATGTACTTTGTGTACACTTTGTCTACATTTTAACAACACTGTAACAACACCATTGCAACACTCCTCACCTTAACAACACATTTTGTCATAACAACACAACAATGAGACCTATTTTTTTACACTTTTGTGTCATATAGCACCACATTTGTATCATAACCATAGGAGATGCTCTAAGACTCCTAATTTACTAATAGAAACCTTATTCATTTATTTTTCCAAATCACCAGCCAAAAAGGCTTGGCTTTTAGTCCTTTATTAAGTTTTCTTTTTAAGCCTTTAGACAAATGTATAACTTCCCTACTGACTCCTATGTCAAAATGTTCGGTAATTTGCATGAATAATAGCTTCCATTTTAGAGAATTTTAATTAGGGTAAATCACCTAGACAACCCATGTACTACACCTCTTTTACCCAGACACCCCCTTAGACTAAATTAACCTACGAAGACACCCCCTCAACTATTTAACGTTATCCCCAACACCCCTTCTGTTAGCAATCCATCCACTTTCGTTTGTTTCATTGGCAAAATAAATTTTTTTCTTCCAAAGTTGCCCTCGCCCCTATATTTTTCTTCTATATACGTATAACCCTTTCCCCCCCCCACAAGGCCAGACGACGGCGGCACCAGGCGAGAGAAGAGAAGACTGTATCTCATCTGAGTGCTCTGACCCATGATGCGATGGGTTTGGAAATGCCACAGAGCGACCCAAGCGCTCGAGTGCCCACAACGGCGAAAGACGGTGAAGGCCATGTGTTGCAGGAAAAGGGCAATGAAGCCCAGGCGGCGGCTGTGGGAGTGGTAGGTGACAGTGGTGGCGGTGGAGATCAAACGATGGCGGTAAGGAGCTGTGAAGCTCAGGCGGCGGTGGTTAGGGCATTCAGAGCAGATCTGGTGCTCAAATGGCACCGGGTTGGCCACAGTGACGGAGGCAGTGCGATGATGAGTGTGGCAGGGAAGATTGATCTGATGGTGGTTGATAATAATTTGGGTAAAGACCCACCAGTAGCAAAAACGGCAACAAAGGGAGAAAAGGTGTTAGTAATCTATGTATAAGGGGCATAAAGGTCTTTCACTAGTTTTTTTAACGGAGTTAAGGGTTGATTGAGTTTTAAATAGTTAAGGGGGTGTCGTCGTAGGTTAAATTAGTTTAGGAAGTGTCTAGGTGATTTACCCTTTTAATTATGCATCCTGTACAAAAAAGATCTTTATGATTCCATCCTATGAGATTTGAATACTTATTATTTCATCCTGTAAATATATAATTAGACCATTGTGCCCTTTTTAATTATTTTACATATATGGACGGTTACAATTCCTCCCAAATTTTAGGGATTACGTTAATCACTTCCCTATTTTTAGGGGATGTGATTCATTTTCACCATTTCCGTCCACTAATTCCATTTTTGTTTCTGTCCACCACCTATGTTAATCAATTCCAATTCCACAGCCGCACGTCACCCTCCGCCGTACTCCGATCGCCTCTACCACCCATTGATTGGACATCCAACGTTGATCTTGTTGATGCCACCACCACCCATCCTTTAAAAGTCCTTCGTCGATAGCTGCCACCAACCATTGTTGTCAACCTCCCAATGTAAATGAGTATGGTACCTTTCCGTGATTTTGAATCTTTTTTCATAATTAATTCCAATGTAAACGAGTATGGTACTAGTGATTGCCAAAAATCATTCCGTCTGGTGCTTGGAATTTTCTTCGCTTACGAAGTAACATGTCAAATGGTGATTTTTTTGGATTTTTTTTTTAAACAGAGATGTTTGGTTAGATCTGAAATCTATATTCATATACTAATTGAAGTCAATCATTTGTTTTCATGGTTTTTGAGTTTTCCCTCCGTTTAAGGTTTTGTAGTTGAAATTTAATATTCATGGTGATTGCAGATTTATTCCATGATTTTCATGATAAAATAATATACTATAATTTTCATGATCGAATAATATACCATGATTTTCATGATCGAGTATCATACCATGAAAAAGTGGTAAATTAATAAACTATATTCACATGTCATTTAAAAGAGGGTTATTCATACACATTGAATATGATTTATTGTTTTTTACCACTTCAGTGATTTCACATAATAAACCATGAAAAAAAATAGTAAAATTAATAAACGATGTTCACATGTTATTTAAAAGAGGGTTATTTACACACAGTGAATATGGTTTATTATTTTACCACTTCGGTAATTTCACACAATAAACATGATAAATCAACATGGTATTCATGATAAATAATTATTTACCATATTTGCGGGTGGCCGAGTTTGCTTAGCATTTTAAGATTTTAAAAGATGGTTTTCATGGTACAAAAATTCTATCATGGTAAAAAACATGGTGGATTACTACGAAAGTGCATAAAATCAACTTCTCAATGACTCGTGTTTTTAGGTCAAAATATCATGATTATTTATTTTAATTTTTTTGAGATATTAGGTGTGAGAAGATTATGAGATAGAATTATAAGATTAGGAAAGAGAGATTTTTCGAGAGAGAGAGAGAGAGAGAGAGAGAGAGAGAGAGAGAGAGAGAGAGAGAGATTAAGAAAGAGTAGGAGACAGAAATGTTAGAAAATTAGAAGAGAGAATTATTACGAAAACAGGAGAGAACTATTAGGAAAATTGGGAGAGAGAAAGGGTGTTTTGGGGTTTATTTGAATTTTAGGATGTAATCATAAGTATTCAAATCTCACAGGATAGAATCATAATGATCTTTTTTGTACAGGATGTCTAACTAACTCTCCCTTGCTTTTACATTGATTTTTTTAGAACAAACCGATCCCCTTAATTATGTTAATCCTAATTAGGAAAAATTTCAATTATTGTTGTTTATGATATTACTCCTTGAATCTATAATGACATGAAAAGAATAACGAGACTAAATTACATGGTGCTAATGCATTTACATTATTTCTTTTTCAGAAGGTTATTACGTTGTACATTGCATTAAAACGTTACTTTGCGTACATTATTTATTACTGTCCTTCATCCTTGCTTGTTTAAATGGATTATTGGATTGGTTTTGTTTGTATAGCTATTAAAGTTGTTTATGAGAATTTAGATTGGACAATAGGGTCATTTGGGTGGTTATGAAACGTGAGAAATTCATTGCAGACGATGATTAGGTAATATAGAAAAAGAAATATGAGAAATGATGATGAGAAAAAAGGGTGATTGATGAGCTCAAAGTATTGACACTTGGCAATCCCTATATCGCCTATTGTTAATCCTTTATTGTGCTTAATTTGACACTATTATTATCTTTTTGACCGTTCACGTTGAATTATTAATTTGCAGAGAAAAGATATTAACAACTTATAATTTGGCTGTCGGATACAAAAAGGGCAAAGGTCAATTCTATTTGGTGCCAAAGCATTGCCAATGATGAAATTAATTCAATGATCGGTCCATTATACTGATGATCAAAATATTGCATCAAAGTTAATTCCTTGGAGAACACTAGTCAGCACTATAACTCAGCGCTCCACATGATCGATATTGCCAAAGTGAGAAAGAAAGAGTAACTACTAGTTAATTAGGAAAATATACCCAATTGTGTCGAATTTGATTTCATAAGGCAATGAGATCAATTTGAGATCATTGAATAAGGAGAGTTTTATGGGAAAAAGGAATTTGCCTTTTAAAAGGCAATCGCTTCGGCTCCTAGATGAAGGAGAGCTTGTAGGGCTTGGAAAGAAATAATGAGGTATCATGAGATAGAGAGCACAGCAGCTGCGGCTGAAAATTAGAGGGATGACACTGGAGTTCACGGTTGGAGAACAAGATGAGCAAAGGAGATTCTTGTGAAGCTTTATTTTTATCTATGCTAGGCTAAACTGTTAAACTAGGGTTGAGGATGAAACCTCATAATTTTTACTGAATGATTTTATGTATGTGATTTTTCCTACGTGCGTTTATCATTTATTGTTCTCGACTCATTAATTAATATGCATGAAATTCGGATATGGATTCAATCAGTATGAATGGGGTTTTTTTCCATGATTTGATATCTGCATATTAATCGAATTGCTGGGTTTATTAAAAGCGCAATATTTAAGCACGGGGTATCCATTGTGATTTGTTCTTACGGATACAGTACATGATTTTGGCTTAAACTTTGAAGTAGAGTGAGAACATATTTTTGTCATAAATAAAGAAGTGCTTACAATAATATTTTCCACAGTGATAAGATTAGTTTCTAAATCATTGTGTAGAAATCAAAGAAAAATCATTGCATAAGATTAATTGATAAATGTTTATGGTTGTGGATTCCGAAACCTTAGTAACTTTTCTCAATCGTTGATCTCCAATTTTTTCTGCGATAATTTTAGTTGTTTCTTTTGTCATTATTTGTTTAATTTCTATTTTACAAATCAATCACACATTTGGGAATTAGGTTAGGGTTTAATCAATTTAGATTATTTAGTTTTCCTATAAAAATACACAAGTCCCTATGAGTTCGACCTCGCTCTCGCCATACTATATTACAATACGATTCGTGCGCTTGCGAGTACATTAAAATTTCACAGCAGTGATCGGGTTGAACCCTATTGTGAGGGTGACCTTTGTGGGCACTAGAGTAAAAATGATTGGTTTGAATTTTGGATATTGAGATAACGAAACCCTAGGTAAGGCACAGTGATGATTGGCTCTTGAACCGTTTGGTTATAAGGGTGGAATTGTGCTTGCGTCACAACTCGGGGTAGCATGCTTGTGTTACAACCCGGTGAAGTCTTGTTCATCCATTGTGTGGTTGCGGGTAGGAGACCCAGGTAGCTAAATTTGCTCTCATTCGGGCCTTAATCTACAAGGGGGAGTCGAATCACACCAGTTGGCTTATGCTGGAGGTTACAGGGTAGGAAAGATTTTTGAGGATGGAATCTTTGTTATCACATAGGTTAATGGATAGTAATAAAGTAACGATTTTATTATTGATTATCCATGTATGCTTATGTGCTTGATACATATGGGTTAAGTAGGAGTAGGATTTGTCTACTGAGCGTTTTATGCTCACGGTACTATGTACTCTGGTATTCCCATGCCAGTTGTTGAAGAAGAAACGGAGGCACCGTTCAACATGACTGACGTTAACACTAGAGAAGGCGAAATCAATGAGCCTTGGCTGCCCTATCCTTAGTTGCTCTGTTAAATTTTTAATAACTTTATTTTGAGAGTTCAAAAGTATTTGAGATTTGTAATAATTGAGAGACTTAAATTCCCTCGACAATGTTGGAATAACTATAATCTTATTTATGGAGGTAATGAAGGAAACAAAAATGATTTTAGATTATTACTTATTACAAGAGGTAGTTAAAGAAATAGAAAAAATATTCTTATTACGAAAGACATCGAGAAAAGATTATGGATAGATTGTCGACTTCACAATGGTTATATTTTGTATTAATATAAAAGAAAATCGATTCATCATTAAGAGGATCTCTCCTAAGGGGAAGATCTTCTTTGATAAATCACCTTAAATTCTGATGAAACCTAGCGTCTCCTAAGAACGCTTATCACCTTAATCCATTCTTTTGTTCTATTTAGCCTAATTTGTATTCCATATTTATCTTCTATTCTTCTATTTTAGATAATTTCGGAAGATGTTTTCTTGTCTCTCATTTCATTTCCAACGAAGAACCTAATGGATCGTATTTGAATCGATTAGATGCTTCTCTAATCCCTTAATCCCGTACTAAGGAACTCATTTTAGTACATGTAAGTAGTTAGCCGTTGAAGGTCTTTCTCAAGTAACTGGTTTGTTTGTAGCTTCGGCTAGAGTTCTAAGGTTTAGTAGCCTTGGCAAGGAGGGTAACGTTCCTTTACTACTAGTCAATCAATTCGATTCGGTCTCTGTAGAAGGGCTTTACAAGCAAGTTTTTAATACGCCCCCCTCAACTACTCTTCCCTTCCCACTACATAAGGCTGCTCAAGGTCTTATCATAGTAAGCCAAGGGTGTTCTCGATTTTATTATTAAATAAAAGAATTCATTTTGAATAATAGATTTATTAACGTTCCCTAAAATTGGGATGTTACAGATGGGGTTCCCAGTAGAAAATTAGGGTTTGAAATCTTTTGAGTCTATTCGAAGGATTAGATAGTAGGGAGTTCGTAGGTGTCTCTTTTGTGTTCTTGAGACGTTTGTCCCTAGGTATCTGCTGGGTGCTTCAAATTGAGTTACGGATATAGCCGGCTTGTTATATTTTTCCCGTTTATAGTGAATCCTCTTGCTATTTTCCCGTGGACGTACCTTCTTGCTTTGTGCTTGAAAGGAACCACGTAAATCTTGTGTTTTGTTCTTCCTTGTTGATTCGTTTATATTCTCGTACTTTGAGTTTCGGCACAAAAAATATCATACACAAGATTAAAATTTCACAAATTTACATCCAACTTGGAACTACAGATCTTGTAAAAAATAAGCAACTATACCACAAATCACTAGTTTTTCTTTTTTACTACTATTGCTTACTATATTATTATGATTTTGTGAATAAGGTGACTAGCATGGGGTGGCGCATTCATGAACACAACGTCTATTACTGTATTTTATTTTATATTTTTATCGTCGTTCTACTTATTGGACAGATGTTAGAGAGAATAGTTTGTTAGGACCGGACTTGGTTCATGGAACAACCGAGAAGGTACAACTAATCAGATAACGAATAGTGACTGCTCAGAGTCTGATAGAAGAGTTATGCTAATAGAAGAACCCGGCCGTTGACTTTCACTGTCAGAGATCACGTGTTTTTCAAGATTCAACCATGGCAGGGCATTAAACCTAGATTTATTGGGCTATTCGAGGTTTTGGAACGTGTTTAGGAGGTCGCACATTGTATAGCATTGCCGTTGCAAATAGCTTGAGTGCACAATGTATTCCACGTGTTTATGCTTTGGAAGTACATTGCGCATCCCGAACAAATCCTCAACTGGAAAGAGCTGACATTGGATGAGGGTGCTATATTCAAGGAACAAGCCGTAAAGATAGTGGACGAGCAAGAGAAGATTTTGCGGAAAAGAAAGATCAAGCTAGTCAAACTTCTGTGGCGTCATCAAGGAATCGAAGAGACAACACGGTAACGCGAAGATTCGTTGCGGGCCAATCATCCTCTACTGTTTGAGAACCGAGATGCCATCTCTAATTTCGGGGACGAAATTCTGTTTAAGGGGGGTAGATTGTAAAGACCCGGATTTTTACTAATTACATTAATAATAATTTGTTTAGATACTTGTGCAAAATTAGCATATTTGAATTTCTCATGATTGGATAACTATCCTAGGGAAAAAAAATAATGATTATATATGTATAAGTAGATATATGATTAGTTTGTTGAGATTGAATTTGAAAAAAACAAACCTATATCTCTTTATAACCTCCCTATTATCTCTCCACTTATCCGACACACTTTAAGACTCTCCTATTTAGTTTTCCACTTTCTAAAAAACTCTCTTATGATATATTTTCCACACGCACATCTCTTTCTCTCACTTTTAATGTTAAATCAATTTCTCTCTCTCTCTCTCTAACAATTTCAGTTGTCAATTCATGTTATGTGTGGTCATTGATCAACCGGCAATTCTAGAGTTTATCATCGGTTTTATTGTGCTAAAACATCAGAGGAGAGGTAGGGTTTCGAGAGCTTAACTTTTACTTAGGATTTGCTGTTTATGTGTTAATTCATGCATTCATAAACATGTAAGTATCTATGTGAGACGAATAATATGTAAATGTGATTTAAGTTGAATCGTTATGATAACGAAGGCGTAAGACGAGATTGAAACAATGAAAAACGTGTTTCTCGTGCACTGTATTCTGTTCGGCATATTGGGCCCTCTTTCGAGTCAATTCAGGAAAAACTCAAAACCGGAAAGTTGTAGATCTTGAAGATTTAAGCAACTTTCATACAAAACTCATCTTGATCCGAGTTAAGTAGAATTTAATATGATTTGTCAAAGTTTTTGTTGTAGTGAAACACAAGACAGATTATAAATTATTCGTAAAACTCGTTTTCGACCTCTTTAATGAAGGAATTAGAACTCGAGTAAAGCACAGAATCTGTTCGTAGTTTAAAGTTTAATGTTCTTATAAAATCTCGTGATTTATAGAGTTAGTTTGCTATTTTTAGTAAATTGAGAAAATTTCTCGTTTTACATGTTATGTTAAGTTTCTCTTTAACTTTGTGGTTATTTTATTTTCTCGTTATGTTAGACTTATGTGATTAATGACCCACGTGATGCATGAACCCAATTGTTAAGTATGTATTGATCGAAATGTTTTAAGTATAAGGATGAATGAATTTAATGGTGATATTTGGGGTAGGGACGTGTCCGGTATGGGTCTTGAGCCATGCGCAGTTTATACTTTTAGGTACCTTTGTTGTGTGATCGGGAAGCGGAAGTATACTGTGGGTGGAAATCAATGCCGGATAAAAATTGGTGGTGACCGGTATGGGTCTTGAGCAATTCGAAGCATACCCGAGGTAGCTTTGCTGTGTGATCGGGCACCCTTGGTATACTGTGGATGGAAGCCGGTGACAAAAAGTATATGTTTAAAGTTGGAATGAGATTAATAAAATTTTGTGAATCCTTTGTGTTGAGGAATGATGTGAAAAATTGAGTATTTCATACGAAATAAATTTTCAGTTATGTGTATAATTGTTGCATGAGTAACTTTAGTAAAGGGGTAGCTTAGGGCGCCCTACTGAGTGTAATATTATCACTCACAGTGCTACTTTTTGTGGCCCTGGCGTCCCCAACGCTAGGTACAGAAGGAGAGGAAGAGCCATCTGCTAATTATGAAGCGATGGAGCAGCTAGATAGGATTAGGTGGCGGAATCATGGCTTTATCAGTAGATTTTAGCTAGATGGCTCTGTCATTTATTTCAGTTGAATTTTGAATAAATGTTTAAGTTTTTCAGAAAAACGATGTTAGAATTCAATTTATTTCAGTTGTAATAAGTTAATTACTTTTAGTTTTCACAAAAAAAATTTATTAAGTATTCTTTGAAATTTTAATGAAGTTGGTATTTTTATTTAAATAAATTATGAAATTTATTTATTAACGTACCCATTTTTTTGTGGCGTTACAAGAAGGCACACATCTTTATTTCGATCTTTTTTATGTGAGTTGTTAGTAAAAAATTCTGATGCGTCGTTAGAAAATTCAGTAGGGCGTTAAGAAGTTCAGTGTGACATTATTTATCTTGAGAAATATTAATAGACTGTTATTATGTAATAAATGTTGACCAATTTGACCACACATTTAAGACCCATTTCAAACGATTTAAACTTGGGTTATGACTCATTATGATCCCCCTCTCAAGCGTTTTGGGTATGAGTGAATTAGAGAGTTGATTTGGGTGGCTTCACGAGTTGTTGTAAAAAATGCCACCCGTGCTAACGTCACACCAAAATTTACTAATGCCAACTCAAATTTACTAACGCCCCATTATAGTTTTCCTGTATATATACGTTTTTGATATTTCATTGCAATTTGCAAACATAGTTATGAAATTAGGTTAATTGCCGGGATGTTTTTTTTTTTTTTTTGCGAAGATGTTCAAAATCGAGTATAGAAATTTTAAAAATTTTGTTTAAAATTGTCGAAGAATTGTACGGATTGAACATAGTAGTTTTTAAGATTCTTTTTTTAAACCACGTGGGATCCACGGGCTTTATTTTGATATCTAAACCACTTATATTGTAGACTTGATGTGTAAATAAATTATGACAAAAAAAAAAAAAAATCATAACCCCATGACTTTAAAGATGTGGACCTGATGTGTAAGCTTTGTGATTTTTGGATAATACTTCATTTAGAAAAATGATTTTGTTTGACAATACGAAGGAAATCTATCCTAGATTATGCATGTAGAAGCCAAAATCTTATTGGTTTCCTATTTGTGCGGAGGCACAATTTGAACTTTTGCTTGGAGATTGTAGACCTTTGACCAAGCTCCACGAATTACTACACACAGACAAAGGAGAAACCAGTTAGAGAAACCCCTTATTGTTTTTAAAGCCAAAATTAATTCAATAATCCAAGTATTTCGGCTATATTCAAAAAAATATTTGGTTTGATCATAAGTTTATACTTGTTAGATTCGTCTCGTTGAGTGGAATTCAGAAATCACAAAATCTTGACGCAAAACTAATAAATGCAAAAAAAATTAAATAAGGACAAAATAAAAAAACCAATAATCCGTTTTTTATTTTTGACCAAAGGAGCCCTAAAGAAACCTTCACAAAATATCATGTCAAGGATCAACAGAGGCAACAGTTCAAACAGTAAACAACTAAGAACTTTATAATGCACTTTCAAGTTTCTGATTTCCTACCTTACTGCCTAAACCAAGTTAGGAGAAGGTCTCCAAAAGAGGAAGGAAATAACAAAATCAAACCCTTCACAACAGTGCATGTGACAGGGAAATTTTTTTTGGAACTGTTTCTTTGCCCTTTACAACCCAACAAAACCGAGAAGCTCATTAACCCTTTTTTCCTCATTCTTAAAATGAGTTGCACTTCATTAGAAGGCCGACGTCAAGACTTTGATATGTTTCATCGGGTTTCGCACGTAGCCACCACCAGCGTGCCGGACAAAATCAGCCGGAGAGTGAAAGCTGCCGTGGCAAATACAGGCGATCCTCACTTTACCTGTCAAGTACCTGTGTAGAAACCCCTCTATTTTCCTCCCATTGGGACCATTACCAGTTGTTGTAACCTTAGGCATTAGTCTAGACATTCCATTCATCATTGGAACACCGGCGGGCAAGACCCTTGCCTTCTTAAATTTTCGGTCTTGCTCGGTTTCTGGGCAAGCTCGTTTCCCGTTTGTCATTTTATCCAGCATAACCACAGACGTTGAGAGAGCGCTTCCTGGAGTAGGTGATCTTCCGTCTGATCGGTAATTGGCCAGGACTGATTTTCCATTTCCCTTCGGCATGGAGATGACCGTGGGCTGAGAAATGGTAGGGAATTTTGATCGAATCGAAATTTCAGGACCTGAATCGAGTTTGTTCCAAAATGGAAAATGTTTCAGACTTTTAGTTGTTAACAAACATTAAAAAATAAAAGATAGGAATATTAATGGCTCTTCTAAACCAAGTAAAGAAACAACAAATTTACTTACAACAAGGAGTGCAAAAATCTCAAGGCACCACATAGAATACGTTTATGAAGTTTTTTTTTTTGATCGGCAAAAATGATTTCATTCATCACGAAAGAATCGAGATACAAAATGAAATCAGTAAAATACAGTAGGAAGTAAAATACGTTTATGAAGTTTGTAGCTAGTTTCTTGTCAGATTCAAATTTGTCTAACACTTCTAGTTTGGACCATTTGATTGAGCAATGCCATTGGGAGCAAAAATCGGTCCAACACCGATGCGAGAACATTGCATGCTAAGATAGCCAACAAGAAAAACAGTAGAGCAGATGCATGGCTTAACAAACGTGACAAGAAATTGAAGATTCGATGATACATAAGTGTAGAAAAGGTTCAAATACCTACTAAAAAAAAAAAAGAAGGTACAAAATTATCAATCGCAGTAGAAATGGATATTGGGCTGAGATATTATAGAATTTATAGTGCTAAGTTTGCAAAATATTGTGCTCCGTATGGGACTTACGATTGAACAAAAGCCATCGGTGCTTTAGAGCAGGTATTGATGTCAAAATGAAGCACTCCTTAAATTTGACTAGTATATATAGAACTCATACAATGGAATTAAAGAAGCAGAAGAAGATTTATTTTTTGCAAAACATTGATCTGGTGGAAAATTTTCATTCACACCAGCAATTCTCACTACAAGAAAATTGTATTTCATATATCGACGTTTGAAAAACGTTGGTGAAGATTGTCAAACGCATGCTATGCCTGCATAGTCTAAAGTTTACTACATTTAAAAGCATCGGCATAAACCTAATACTTATACCAGCATTATTAAGAGACTCGGGAGAATGTTTCAAAGGTATTACAACTATTTGAAATCACCTCTCTTATGCGACATTTCGTAAAAGCGCCATTCAGAATATCCTATAATGGCAGTTCTAAAAATGTTGGCAGTACAAGCTTGTTGACAATTAAATGAACCAGGCAAGTGCTTAGGTTATAGTGATTGAGCCTATTAAGGCTATTAAAAGAATTATTGAAATGATCTCAAATGAAAGAAATAAATCTATTGATAAACTATTACTTATCAAATCTTGCCCTAGAATCTGGTTGGATCTTGCAGTCTAAATAAACCCGTATATGCGAAACAAATTTTGCACCACAAATATGGTTAGTTCAACAGTAAAAAACCACTCCTAAAGGATGAAAACTCACAGTAATACTCTTATCGGTCATTCATGTATAGCGCGCTGTAATACAAATGCCGTGTATATAGGCGTCATCAATAATAAAATGCTATTAGCAGAGGTAGTGACACCCCCAAATTGTTATCCACACCTCCTTTTTTTGTCTTCTAGTGATATTTTCATGTGTAAAAATCTCACTAAAAGACAAAAAAGGGCGTGGATAACAATTTGGGGGAGGGGGGGGGGGGGGGGGGGGGTGAATATCAATTACCAAAACTAACTACTATTAACGCGGTTTAGATAACTCAGGTAAAGGTTTATTTTGAAAAAAATTGCTAGTGCTAAGTTTCAAGCCCTAAAACCTTTAAATAGTAGCCAAAGTTTTAACCACTTTACTAGATGACATTAGTTTATTGTTGGGAAAACATTATATTTATCATTCTCGCCCTAGAATCTGCTTCAATATTGTAGCCTAAATAATCCCGTAGATGTTAAAATGGATTTGGCACCCCAAATATGGTTATTTTCGGCAATAAAAATCGTTGTGAAAGGCATGAAACATGACAACTGGAAGATTTCAAGGGCAATCTTGAGGGGATTAAGAGAGTTAAAATTTGATTGACATATTTTGGTTGTACAATTTTGGATGCATTTTTTTCCTTTTTCTTCTTCTCTCAGAGTTAGGCCTTCAACTCTTCGTCGGATGCTACCTTCTCATGTAATTTTTTTTTTTTTTGGTATTCTCTTTTGCGTGCCCTTCTGGCTTCACATTGTGATAATTCTTCTTCATATGATAATTCTCTTGTACTTTTCTTCTCGATGTAACCCTATTGAAATTTTATACTCCCTCTATCATTTAGTGTGTTGCTTTGTAAATCCAACCTATTAAAGAAATCTCATTACTCCTTTTACATCAATTTTTATCTCCACTTTACACCTTTCACATCAAATTTTATCTCCACTTTTCAAAATATATTCTACGTTTCCCAAAAGAAGAGTAATTTTCACACCCCCAAATTGATATCCACACCCCATTTTTTGTCTTCTAGTGAAGGGGGTGTGAAAATCAATTACTTTTTCAAAATTATCTTTCACTTTTTTTCATTAATTCTTTACCCATTAACTTTTTAAAAGGGCAAAACAACAATTGTAAATTTTTTTATCCATTAATTTTTCAAAACACACTTATTAAGGACAACTAAAAATGAAATACTCAATTATTAAAAACGCACGGAGGGAGTAATATTCTCTTCTTTTGTAGATAAAATAAATAAATCCTTTAATTGGTGGTTCCTGTAGCGGTAATAAAAATGCTGTCTATACAGGCGTCACACATAATAAAATGCCATTAGCGGTGGTCATATACCGTTGGTAAAGGCTATGTCCTAGTAACGGCGGTTTAGAAAACGCCGGTAAAGGTTTATTTGGAAAAAAAATGCTTGTGCATAGTTTCAAACCCTTACACCTTTATATAATACCCAAAGTTTTAACTACTTTGCTACATGAAAATTAGTACATTGTCTGGAAAACAAATAGATTTACTATTATTATGCTATAATTACCATAAAATTTTTACCTTTACCAGCTATTTTTGAAAACTGCAGTAAAGGTTAGAGTTTTACCGACACTTTGTAACAGCTGTTGTTATTAACTACCTTTTTTGATACCTTGCTATTACCACCGGTAATAGCCTCATTTAACAACGTTTTTACTACCGCCGATAATAAACCCGCCACTGATCAATGCGTAGAATCTGAACGCGTACTTGTTGAGATTTGCGCGGGGACATCCACTTTGAATTTTAAAAAAAGAGTTCGAAAACATTTTTATTCTGGCTCAGGCAAAGAAATACATTGATTCGATATCGGAGTATCTTCATTCATTTCCATCCAATCCCACTTTGCTTTGTGGGAACTTGAAACCGTCGGTTTGGAAAAACTGAACTGAGATTTTGATATGGACAAATCCTAGGACATGCAAACTTTCTTTTTCTGAAAATAAATTGATAGTTATTAATTAATTCTCATTGACCATTGACCAAGTCCTATAGTAATCTTAGCAATCCAATTTTTATACAACATATGTATAACCAAACAAATCCAAAAAAAAAAAAAATCATAAGTTATTAATTAAAACCTTCAGAAACAAAAACAAAAAATAAAAAAAATAACAGATTACCTTGAATCCTTAGGTTGGCGGATGGACCCACATTGTTCTTGAGTTGGTCCGTGGCTCGACGAAAAGCATTGTGCCTCCAAGCCGAGTCGGCTGTCCAATTGGCAAGTTCACTCCCCGCCACCGCCGCCGGTGGCTTTTCCTCCTTGCAAAAACCGCCGCCAATGAATCCTCCCCTCCGCTGCTTCTCGACAAGCCTCTTTTTGGCCTCCAGCCTCTTCATGGCCTGTTCCGCCTTCACCTTCCTCAGCTCCATCTCTGCCTTGGTCGGTCTCCGCGGAGGTTTTGGCTCAGCGAAGAAGTCAGTCAGCACGATCTGGTTCTGGTTCGGATTCGAGTCTCGGCTGAGAGAAGAGGAGGTTCGAATAGTTAGGGGAATTGGGTCGGGTACTGTTTGGGTATAACAGCCGCCTAAAGAGAGGCCGAGGTCTAGTACTGCTGGATCCACATTCCTGGTTTCTTCCCCCATTGAATTACTACAAGCAAAGCAGTAAAATCCAGGCAGAGATTTTAGTATAAGATATCTGTTTACAGAGAGATTTACATGCATGCAACAAATATAGTGTACAGATTCGGGCGCATATGTGTTATTCGCGCGATGAGTATAGATCTTACAATATAATAAAGAATCTATATATATGCATAAATTGTCACAGGCGTGTTTGGAAGCGCTACGATTTATCATTTTGCATTTTGCTTATTTGGCCGCAATGAAATTTATATCTTCTCAAAGAGCTCTTTGGGTTATCAATAAAAATTTATGCCCCACTTTTATGTGAAATTTATATTTTGCACGTTATTTTCCATTTTTTTTGTGAAGAATGTTGATTATAGTGTATAGATCTATAATCTAAAATTGAGAATTCAAAATTATAAAAATAATTACGCAAGGAACCCTTATAATAATATTTTTAAAAGAGAATATCTTCAAGAGGCCCCACGACCACTAATCTGGGGTCAGGAGCCCCATAAAATAAAAAATAGAAGTGGAGAGAGAGAGACCCAAATGAGCTTACTAGGATTTGGTTTTGACAGTGACTTGAGCAAGGAAAGTTGGCTGACTTTAGAAGGAAAGAAACCTCCGGCTAGAGCACCCGCCGGCGACCGGAAAAGCTAGAGAGAGAAAGTAATTTAGTATTTAGAGAGGTAAAACGGAAGGCAAGATGGAGAGAGGAGTGAGTTGGTGTAATATTATATAGGAATTAAATAGTCCACGTGGTGAAGTGTGGAGAAAGAAGGTTTCATGCACGGTCACCACTTGTAGAGTGATGCCTTGACTCTTTTTATTTTTTCCCACACTTTTAGATGCCCTTTTCAGTTACCTGACTTCTGAATTATGAGAGATACTCCACAAATGTCCGGTTGATTGGTGGATTTGCTCGTCATATAATTGACCATGTTTAATTCTTAGAGTTAAGGTGCAAGAGAGTAATTTATTGTGAATCTCTAACTTTCGGTGTGGACAATCTCCTTTTGAACGGACTGGGAAAGAGATTAGTTGAGGTGTGCGTGAGCCGGCTGGACACTCGATCTGTTTAAAAAATAATAATAATATGTTATTATTATTGTTGGAAAAGTCGATGAGGCCCTAGTCGCTTTTAGAAGAAAATATAGGGGCATTTTTAGAAGGAAATTGATATTAGCACTTCTCAAATTGTTAATGAAACTTCAAAATAAGTGGAGTGTCAGTATCAAGTCTATATATGGATTAATATTAGCTTTCTCATTTAGAGTGCAATTAACAAATTGAAAAGTGCTAATATCAATTCCCTTTTACAATATGAAATACACAAAAGACAGGTGTCAAATTATCGTGACGCGTGACACCGAAAATGTTGAAGTAGACTGAAAAATTTCCAAACCATGACGTCGTGTGTAATTTCTCAAAACAAACTCCCTGCGATTTAATTCTGCGATTTGAGTCACATTTTATAAAGTGTGTTTTGGCGTAGAAAGTAACTTTTCACTTATTTTTTCGTCCTTATTTAATTTTTTTCGTGCTATTAGTTAGTTTTGTGTCAAATTTTTATTACTATTGGTTTGTATCGATGAGAGGAATCGTAAAAGTAAAACATAATGGCTAGAACTCTCAATTTTTTTGAATAAAACTTAAAATAAGTATAAAAAACTATTTTATTTTTGTCTGTATTAAAAAAAATTGAGTTTGGATAATAATTTATTATTTTTTTATTCCTCTCATCGAGACAAACAAGTAATGTACGAAAAGTTTATGAAGATTTTAAAAACACAAAAAAATTAAATAAAGACGAAAAAATAAGTCAAATGACTTATTGGGCCAAAAACACTTTTAAGAGTCTTGATATGTATGCATAGAATCAAGACAATTAGAAATTGATTAATCTATTAGAGTGAGGCTGTTTGGCCAAAAACTTTTTGCATTTTCTAATTCTATTTATCACATTTTGGGTGTTTGGAGGTTGTCCCCCAAAACAAATTATCGGAGAATAAGTTCTCTGTTTTTCACTTTAGAGAAGAGAAATAAAAAAGAGTTTCGGAGCTACTTTTCACATTCTTCACTCATATTCTCCAATTGTAAAATGCATTCTGTACATTTATTTCAAATTCAAAACGCATTTTGGCCATGATTTAAAAAGTTAAAAATTAAAAATGCAAAACTGAAAAATAGACTCCCAAACACCCCCGGTATGCTAACTCTCAAAGAATACTAATGGCCAATTTGCAACTTGAGGAGAGGAAAGGAAAAGAAAAGAAAAGAAAAGAAGAGAAAGGAAAAGGAAATTACATGGAAAAGGGAAATTTTATTTAATTTTATTTTTTAAGAAAAGAAAAGAAAAGAGAAAGTTGTCTTTTTTTTACATAGGAGTACGTGTATGTCAGCGACCGAGGTGGGGAAGCAAAAGCGTCACGTGTGGGAAAAATGGTAGGAAGAGAAACACGTGTCAATACGGCATGAAATCACAGTTCAGATTACAGCGCAAGTTGCCCTCTTTGATGACATCATAAACGGGAGTGATAAGGTCCTCGAAATTTTTTTCCAAAATCATCTAAAAAAATGGACGGTTCAGATTCACATTTTATAGATTTGACTTGTTTATTTATTTTTTCTGAATGCTTTCGAGTAAGTTTTCGTGGATCCTAACATTTTAGTATCATGAACAGCTTGTAAACCTGAACGCTTTCTCCCGGACACTTGCTGAAAAAGTACTGTTCACGTAAACGCGCGCTTTAAATATGTTGTGCATGCCATTAAACCAAAAGTAGAAGAAAATTTTGGGTGCAAATAGAGTAGCATCTGACGTGGTGCCCCTTCAATACTTCCGAGGGGCACCACGTGGTATCCTGTTTGCACTCAAAATTTTCACAAAAAATAGGGATATTGTAGCTTTTGATCACGAAAATACTAAAGAAGTTATAGATAAGAGAAGTGCCGATTATCATGAAGGAAATGAGCCACATCACAATAGAAAAAAATAGTACCATTAATATTTTTTTGAAATATATTTTATTACATTTATGTGGAATATTTACCCAAAAAGAAATATTTGTACACTATTTATTCATCTCGACGATAGAAATTAAAATAGGAGTTGTAGAATAACATGAATGAACTTGAACAAAGTTCATTCCAAAAAATTAAAACCCGTCTGTTTTGATTTTATTATTATTTTTTAAAAATAATCTGTCCTAATTTGTTACTTTGAAGATGTCTCTCATGGAGTAAATTACTTAAATAGTCTAAAAAAATTCAATGCAAAAATAATAGTTTAGAATGAAAAAAATAAGTCAAAGTAAATAATTTAGGCCAACTTAGAGCATCCCCATCAGGTACTACAAAACACTGTTTTTGACAAATTGTTGAGCCAAACCTCCCAAAACCCCCCAAAAATCAGCCTCTCTACTCTCTCTCAACAAATTGTGTTTGCTACAATAACACTACATCCCCAGTGAATCACTGTTCACGGGTTATCCCTTTTTTTATTGTTTTCGGTTCCGGTTACTGTTGCTGCGTCAGACAGAAGTGGGGCGGGAGGGGGCACGTGGCGAAGCTTGGCTGGGGGAAGAAGTCTACGGCTGAAGGGGTGGGTTTGGGCAATAGACACGTGGGCCACTACTCTTTCTTTTTGTACCCAAATGTTAAATGGCTGAGGGAGAGTTTTTTTTTTTTTATAGATTTGAGGGGAGTAGTTTAATATAGTAAAGTTAAAATAAAGAGTCTGATTTTTTGAGTTTTTGATAAAGTGACTTGCTAAATTGTAAAAGGTGTTTTTGTGGTTTAATTTGGTCCAAAATTTGTTGATCCTGATGAGGATGCCCTTAAGAGCATCAATATCAGGTGTTGCAAAACACTATTTTTGACAAATTGTTGAGCCAAACCCCTCAAAACCCCAAAAAATCAGCCTCTCTACTTTCACTCAACAAATTGTTTTTGCTACAGTAACACTACATCCCCAACGAATTACTGTTCACGGGTTATCCCATTTTTTATTGTTTTTGAAGGTGGGGCTCGATGGGGACGGGGGAGAGAGAGGATCACCTGGAGAGGGAGGAGACAATTGAAGGCTGACGCGTGGAGAGGGAGTGGGCATCCGAATAGTGATTTTTACGAAAGTCCTGGGCATCCACAACTCCCAAGGTGGGGAGTGTAGCTTTTTAGGGGAAATGTATTTTTTTTATTAGATTTGAGGGGAGTAGTTTAATATAGTAAAATTTGGATAGAGAGTCTGATTTTTTGAGTTTTTAATAAAGTGACTTGCTAAATTGTAAAAGGTGTTTTTGTGGTTAAATTTGACTCAATTTTTGTTGAACCTGATGAGGATGCTTAATAAGTACTATAAATTTGTAATATTGTAGGGGCGTTTGCTAACGTTTTTATTTCTTATTTTTTGATTTCGTTTTCAATTTTTTTAAAACTAAAAACAGAAATGTGTTTGGTAATTTATTTATGTTTTGTGTTTATTAAAAACATTTTCAAAATTTCTGAAAATTTTCAAAACACAAAAGAGGTGATTTGCCTTGTTTTTAAAACAGAGTTGTTTAAAAACAAAAAACAGAAAACCGAATTTTATTATTAAACATGTTTTTTTTTTATATAAACAATAAACATTATTCTACTTTTAATTTTTAAAAAAACAAAAAATAGAAAATAAAAACGCTACCAAACGTCCCCTTAGCATTCCGTAATAGTAGAACTTTGCAATGATCCTCACGTGTCATCATCGTGTGAGGAAAATAAGAGTTTTGAGCCGTTCAATTTAAGGTCTTAATGTGTAAATTATTTATGCAAAAAATCACATCTGTGATGAAAAAAAATAGACATTCAAAATTTGGAGGTTCTTTACTCCTTTTCAATTTTGATGGGTCCTGAGGAAGCATTTATGAATAATCAATTAGGCGTTATTCTCCTCAACTTTTTTGTGTAACTTTTTGGACTTTTCATTTGTTAGTTTTGCGTCAAACTTTTGTGGATTATTGATTCTATTCAAGGAGAGGATTTTGTAAAGTAAAAAATTATGACCGAAACTCAAATATTTTTTAAAAAAGACAAAAAAATCTCGTCTAGATGAATCATCGAACGTAAAAAGTTTGACGAAAAACTAACAAATGAAATTCTTTTTTTGAATAAAGACAAAATCCAAAAATCAAAAAGTGCAATAAGTCACATATACAAGTTAAGGGGAAAGACTAAATTATCTGCATAAATGGTTCACACAGGAGTATTAGTAAACGGTCCATTATTCAAATGAAAGAATCCTAATTAGAACCAAAACCCAATCTAAGGTGGGGTTTGGCTAAAGTAGTTCATGCTACTTCTAACTTTTTGCTTATTTGAGAGAAAAAGCCACAAACAAAAAGTTTGCTAGTTTGGCCTAAAATGGGCCTTTCTTTTTTCCTATGAATTTCAGTTACTTTTTTGGCCTAAAAAGTTCCCAAAAGTTTGCTAGTTTGGCCTAAAAATGGCTTTTCTTTTGGAAACTTTTTAAGCCAAACCTTCTATCTTTTCTGGGCTTTTTTAAACCCAAAAAAGCCACAAATAGCAAAAACTTTTTAAGCCAAACTTGCCCAAAATAAGACCGGATAAACTCTAGAGTACTTTTTTGTCCGAACAACCAACGCTTTGTTCGGAAACCTTTTACAAAGCTTTTCAAAAATAAGGCTTTCAAACAAGTTTTAAAAATTGACTTTTCCTCTTATTTTTTGATCTACTTGTCCTCCAAACTTTTGACTGCAAAACCAACAAGTGGGCCCCCCCACTTTTCCTCCTCTCTCTCTTTCTCTCTGTGCAAAGACTGGGCAGTGGCCCACAGTCCAAAACCCAACAACAACGTGTTGCTCTCTCTCTCTCTCTCTCTCTTTCTCTCTGCGCAAAATTCAGAAAGGATGCTTCTATTCGCAGCCCATTTTAGACTTCATACAGCCCATTTGCTAAAAAAAACCCTGCTGACGTGGCAAATTTTAATTTTTGCTTCACATAACCCATAAAATTTCCCAAATTGCCCTTGGGTATTTTTCTTCTCCTTCCTCCCTCAAACCGATCGTCCTCCAACCTCCCTAAACCGATCGACCTCCCAAATCGATACAGACCTCCATCTCTCTCTCTCTCTCTCTCTCTCTCTCTCTCTCTCTCTCTCTCGCAGACCACCTCCATTAGACTCTCCATCTCTTCCATTTCGCCATTCCTGGCGAGAGAAACCGTGGACGGTAGAAGGCGGCGGTGGTCCGGAATTGTCGGCGACGGAACTGCTCGATTCTGGGTTCGCCAAACTATGATTCTATCTCCTCTCTTCCCCCCTCTATCTCCCCTCTGCCTTTCGTATTTTGGGTTTCAATCAGATTGGGTTTCGATAAATTCTTGATTTGTTGGTTTGAACGGAAGACTTGATAAATTCTGGTTTTCGCACATTCGGATATTAACTCCCGAAATTATACCCATAATTCGGATACAAACTGCTGAATTATGTCCAAAACTACGGATATTAACTACCATCACCAATTTCTGCTCTCTGGAGTTTGAGGTTCAGATATTAACTCCCGAAATTATACCCATAATTCGGATACAAACTGCTGAATTATGTCCAAAATTGCGGATACAACTACCATCACCAATTTCGGATATAAACTCTCGGTTTTATAGGTAAATTTCGGGTATTAACTACCGAAATGTATTGCGATTTTCGGGACTGTGTGTACCGTTTCGAACGAACAACGGCTGAAAAATCGAAAAAGCAATGGGTTACTCTTGGGTCGTTTTTTGCTCGAAAATCTTCATGTCCGGGTTACTCTCAGTCTGTATTTGTGCATCCATTGGTGGACTTGGAGTTGTAAGTTGCTCCATTACTCTTTGGAGCTCTTCAACCCCCATTGATTCAACAAGGTTTTCCATTGATAGAGATGAAAGATGAGGGGCATAGGAGGATATTGGGGGTTAATGGCTAGGTTGTTTTCGATTGGAGGAGGAGGAGAGATTTTTTTCGATTGTAGGAGGGAACACGATGGAGGAGAAAGGAAGAAGAAGAAGTGGGCTGGCATGTAGCAATTGGGAGAAAGTGGGGTGGGTTGGTATGAAGTAATTTGAGGGGCTAAATGGTCTTTTCACAAGGAAGGTTTTGGCATTTATTTTGGGTGGGTTGTATTGAGGGAAAATGGGCTGTGAATAGAATCATCCATTCAGAAATGGACCCACAGGCTTCTGCAGTTTACAACCGATCACCAATGTTCTTTTTGAAAACAAAAAACTATTTTCCAGCTCAAAGTACTTTTAGTTCACATTCATTTTTGGTCATTTTACTAAAAGTTTGCTTTTTGAGAACACCCTCTAAATTTCAACTTTTCTGAGCCCACTGTAACTATAAAAAAGAGGATAATTATCAGTAACCTCTTCTCTGGTTTCTAACACAGACACATACCTTTTTTGAGGTTTTTGAAATGACACTGACCTCCCCTGCTTTTGCTGACAATATCAAGATTTCCCCTTGCCGTTACTTTTCCACTAACGGCGTTAAGTTTAACAAGAAAACTACCAAAATACCCTTATAACAAAATAAATAAATTCTACCAACTTAATTTTTCGGAAAAAAAAATCGTCTCTTTTTATTTTGTGAAATTTTTTGGTTAAGTGAATTTAACTTTACTAGATCATGGAGATTAGTGGAAAAAGAATTGATTTTTCCACTTGAAAACGATTAAGTTAATTTTATTTTTTTTGTCAAATGTTTTTCTACCAACTTAATTTTTCGAAAAAAAAAATCTTGCCTGTGAATTTTTTTGGTTAAGTGAACTTAACTTTACTAGATCATGGAAATCAGTGGAAAAAGAATTGATTTTTCCAATCGAAAACGATTAGGTTAATTTTAATAATAAAAAATTCATTATTTTTCAATTTTGTAATGAAATTGAGCCAACAAGTAATGAAGTTTTTTTTTTCCTGCATAGTTTTGGCTTAATATGAATTTTATTGACATGAGTCTATTTAGCTTAATTTCATTGATCATTTTGGTTGAGACAAACCGAAAAAATGAAAAACGTTTGGCAAAAAATAAAATAAAATAAACCTAATCGTTTTCGAGTGGAAAAATCAATTTTTTTCCCACTAATTTCCACGATCTAATAAAGTTAAGTTCACTTAACCAAAAATTTTCACAAAATAAAAAGGGACGAGGTTTTTTTCGAAAATTAAGTTGGTAGAATTTATTTATTTTGTTATAAGGGTATTTTGGTAGTTTTCTTGCTAAACTTAAAGCCATCAGTGTAAAAATAACGGCAAGGGGGAATCTTGATATTGTTAGCAAAAACATGGGAGGTCAGTGTCATTTCATAAACCCCAGGGGAGGTATGTGTCTGTGTCAGAAACCTCAGGGGAGGTTACTGATAATTACCCTAAAAAAGAGCTTGTTTTGTAAAGTTCACCTAGAAAGATTTTTCCTGGAAAAAAACATTGACGTAAACAATGGAATTATCTTTTTTGGACAACAAATTTAAAGTTTTTAACCTTTACCATCCAGTCTTGCAGAACAAATGTAATCTGATTATGTTCAACCCGCCGGTTTGAATCAGAAATAAACACATTTCCACTACTTTACCGGAAAATTAAGAATTGCACGTCTAGAAATAGTGCCCGGAGAAGAATCCGTCCCGATGCCACAAAATAATGTATCCGAGAAATTCGCGACGTTGTCATTGTCATTTTTTATAATATCCTTTTTTTTGGTACAAGAAGGATTTAAAAAAAAAAAAAACCCGAAAAAAACAGGCACAAACAGCAGTTACAAATATATCCCATGCGAAACAACAGCTAGCTTGGATTTCATTTAACTTTTTTTTTTTGGTAAATAGATTTCATTTAACTTCTATCACGACCCAATTCGGAAGGTTGGAAATTATGACCGGCCAGTGATATTTAATCACCCTAGGCCTCTATGAATATCATACATTTGAAGGACTTTTCTGAAATAATCGAGTTTAATTAAAAAAAAAAAAACAGAAGTATTACACAAAATACATTTAGAGCTAACGACAAAAATACATATTCGCCCATCGGCGTTACATTACAACCCTGTGGCCCACTACTATTGGCACCACTAATTAAAAAAGAATTACAATTTAGAAGCACCACAATTTTTATTACAAAATGAATACGAATTACGAAAAATAGCAGCAACAACATTAATCAGTAATCTCGCCATATCCATAGAGCCTTCTTTTACCCCTTGTTTCCTGGAATGGTTTCATAAAAATTACAAGTGAGTGTATACAGATGTTACAAGTTTAACATGGGATCAATATTAAAATATTTAGCTAAAAAGGAATTATATTGGCTGTGTTTGGTTAGATAGTTTTGTTTAATTTTGATGATGTCAGCAGGTGTAATGAGTGGAAAGAGATAGAGAGAGAAATGAGGGAAATGATGATGTCATCAAAACTAAAACTAAAACTAAACAGGGAAACGAACAAGGCCAATACAGTTTTTGATTAGGTTCACTGTCAACCTTTAAATTATCATATCGCCACTGCATATCGAACATATCTTTGAATGGACGCCAGAATGTTGGGAGCCACCCAATAATCACAGAGGTAATGATATCAAGTCCTTAGGGTACCATGTCGTACCATACCCCTTGTACTCCCTAATCACCCACCAATACCGTTTCTCCTCGTTAGGCTCACGTTCAGATGTTTTGATAACAATAAAATCTTTCCATTTTCAATTAACCCCATGGTGATTATATTTCCAGGTTATGCTTCGTTTAACATGTAAATCCACAAATCTATTTTTTAGTAACAAAAATATAGAACCAGCATTTCATATACATAGAAAATACACAAAAATCTTGTAACCAACATATATTCGTAACTCACCTTCGTAGCGTGAACCTTGAATTACCACCCATGCAAATTATAATAGCTTAGATCGGAACCTTCGGGTCACATAATTATTCTACCGTTACTGCACGTTTAATCGAGTCACTGATGGAAGCGGAAAAGCTACTGAAAAATGGTGAGTGTGGTGTTCGTGGGACTTGTGGTGAAGGAAGAAAAATAGAACAGGAGAGAGAGGTCTTCATTTCTGTGAGAAGAAAAAGAAGAGGAAGAAAATATAAAGAGGAAAAAAAAAAAAAAAAAGACAGGCATGACTCATGTGGGGCTCCCCTGTTAAAATTCTCTGCTTCCTAACTGTATTTTTGCCTAGGCAACTAATGCCACCGACGATAAACCATTGGCATGCAAATCCATTCCTCCCACTGTGTGGGCTACTCCCCGATTAATTGCGATGTCCGGACTTCATTTTTAGAAAAATACTAAAAATTCACCTTTGAGAAGAAAAGTTATTCTAAAAGCACTGCGGCGACCAAATTCTTAAAAATAAAAAAAAGTAATGAAACACGAATTTTATTTATGAAAAATCGGGCTATCACATTATCCCCACTTTAAGAAGTTTGGTCCTCCAAACTTGAACACACGTTAATGATTTAAAAAAAAAAAAAAATGTAGTCCATATTGCTCCAATTGGTAAACTAATAATCAAAGAATCAACCCCTTATATCTACACGTAAGATACTTTATGGAGTAAAATCAAATATCTTCGTTTAATCACAAACATGCAATATCCAAAATATGGATGTTCATAAAAGAACTTGGATAGTAAACCACAACGTAAACCAATAGAGCAATCATATACCATAAATAGAAATCAAGATTAATAATAGAGGTTATGATTCTTTGCATATATCCCTTTGTCGATATGCTCCTCTCCTTTTTTTTTTTTTTTTTTCAAATAACAATAATAATATCACCATGTTTTGTAGCCAGTAGCCTTATTACTAGGAATCACAACTTCGTGACTAGTAATCTACTACTAGGAACTACATTTTTTTTTTTGGCCAGTAGTCTCATCAATCTATTAGCTAGGAACCATTGCTTTCGATTAATATATTTGAAATCCCCATTTACAGCCACTAGTCTTAACTAGTAGGAGCTGCCAATCCTTTTGATTTCCTTTTCCATTGTGGCCAGTAGTCTTTAACCACTAGGAGCCATTTTTTTTTTTTTTACTACTAGGAGCCAATTTTTCCTTGTTGATCTTGTTTGGCCAATAACATCTCATAAGTGTTATGAACCATTTGAGCGCGTATTGAGAATCTTATAACCACTAGTAGAAAATCTCCAGGATCATAAAATAAAAATCTCAAGAATTTTATTACTCAATTCAATAAAAGCTCAAATGAAATTGATCTCAGAATTAAATAATAATAATAAAGAACGTAGCCTTATGTTGAAATCCACGTGTATTTGTCTAAAAGCCAAAAGTTATTGTACTCAGTATAATATAGCCAAGAGATTCAAATGCAAAAATCAATATCCAGAAAATACCATATAAGCTACGTGAAGCTTATTTTCACAAAGACGGGAAATTACTTACTCCAAGAAAATTATTTCCAATAAATTTACAATAACTTTAAATTCTCAAAAATGTAAACAAAGACATACCCTTCATAGAAGAAAAAGTTTTTGTGTTTGTCCTTTTACCCATAAAATCAGTTGATATAATAAAACAACTATAGAAACCCTACACAAAATGTAAGTATAAGTGCATTAATATGGTACGATAAAAACTACCACTGGGGCTAGCTCGGTGGCCAAACTCAGTGCTTCTCTTAAGGAGGTCACAGATTCAAGACGGCGCGGAGGATTCTGAATTGAAAACCTACCAACTCTCGTCACAAATTTTAAAAGTTTTTACCAAGAGTATATACTGACATGATAGGTAAATGGTAAATGATAAGCTTTAAGAAAATAAGTAATTGATAAATATTTCTTTTACACCTTTGTTATTTTTTTTTGTAATACGATGAATTTCTATGACACCGGAAAATATAAATAAATTTTCCAAATAACTTTTGAGTGGTATATTTCTTGAAAATTTACAAAAAACTGATTTTGTTTATAAAGCAAATAATATGAAAAAGTTTAATCGATCTTCTTTGAAAAAGATAAGAAGTTCATAATGCTAAGGTGTTATTAGTCAACTTCCCACACATATAAGTAGAAAAAGAAATTTTTTGTTTCCCTTTTAACCCATGGTTTTGAAAAGGCAAAGATCAGTGAGGTAATCAAAAAGCAGAAACACAAAACACATTCTTAGAGCATCCTTATCAGACGCACCAAAATTTTCACCAAATTTAACTTCAAAAACACCTTTTATAAATTAGCAAGCCACTTTATCAAAAACTCACAAAATCAGACTCTCTATTTTAACTTTACTATATTAAACTACTCCCCTCAAATCTATAAAAAAAAAAAAAATTCTCCCTCAAACCATTAACATTTCGGTACAAAATATAGGAGTAGTGGGCCACGTGTCACACCCCCACCCACCCCTTCAACCATTACCCCACCCCCACGCCTTCTCCCCCCCCCCCCCCCCCCCCCCCCCTTCTTTTTCCCTGCTGCGTTAGTCAACCGAAAACAATTAAAAAATGTTTGGTGTGTGAACAGTACTGCACCAAATTTGGTGCGGTACTGTAGCAAAAATATTTTGATGAGGCAAAATAGAGAGGCTGATTTTGGTGGGTTTTTAAGAGATTGGCTCCCTATTTTAGCCAAAAAGCTATTTTGCTCATCCTGATGAGGATGCCCTAAGTGGACTACCACACAAGTCACGTAAGCAAGTAATCAACCAGTATAGCTCCTACAGCTCTAAGTTTTTTCTTTTTTGTTTTTTTTTTCCTAAGTGTAATTTGAAAAATCATAAATATACTTCCGTTGCGTGCTTGGAATAAATCACAAATTGTTGTATACTAATTTGTTCCATGAGAAGACCTAATAACCAAGGCTTTGATACCAACTTTGTCATGGCCTAATTCGGAAGGTTGGAAATCATGACCGGCCAGTGATATTTAATCACCCCAGTCCTCTATGAAAATTATACATTTGAAGGACTTTTTTGAAATAATCGAGTTTAATTAACAAAAAAAAAAAAAAACAGAAGTATTACACAAAATACATTCAGAGCTAACTACAAAAATACATATTCGCCCATCGACGTTACATTACAACCCTGTGGCCCACTACTATTGGCACCACTAATTAAAAAAGAATTACAATTTAGGAGCACTACAATTTTTATTACAAAATGAATATGAATTATGGAAAATAGCAGCAACAACATTAATCAGTAATCTCGTCATATCTATAGAGCCTTCTTTTACCCCTTGTTTCCTAGAATGGGTTCATAAAAATAAAACCATTCCAGAGAGTGTTACGATATACCGAGGTTACAAGTTTAACATGGGATCAGTATCAAAATATTTAGCTAAAAAGGAATTATAATACAGTTTTCGATTAGGTTCACTGTCAACCTTTAAATTATCATATCGCCACTGCATACCGAACATCTCTTTGAATGGACACCGGTATGTTGGGAGCTACCCAATAATTACAGAGTAAATGATATCAAGTCCTTAGGGTACCCGGTCGTAGCCTACCCCTTATATTCCTTAATCACCCACCAATACCGTTTCTCCTTGTCAGGCTCACGTTTAGATGTTCCGATAAAAATCAAATCTTTCCATTTTTAATTAACCCCATGGTGATTATATTTCCAGGTTATGCTTGGTTCAACATGTAAATCCACAAATCCATTTTTTAGTAACAAAAATATAGAACCAGCATTCATATACATAGAAAATACACAAAAATATGTAACCAAAATATATTCATAACTCACCTTTGTAGCGTGAACCATGAATTACCACCCATGCAAATTATAATAGCTTACATCGGAACCTTCGGGTCACATAATTATTCTACCGTTACTGCACGTTTAATCGAGTCACTGATGGAAGGGGAAAGCTACTGAAAAATGGTGAGTGTGGTGTTCGTGGGGCTTGTGGTGAAGGAAGAAAAATAGAATAGGAGGGAGAGGTCTTCATTTCTGTGAGAAGAAAAAGAAGAGGAAGAAAATGTAAAGAGGAAAAAAAAAAAAATGCATGACTCATGTGAGGCTCCCCTTTTAAAATTCTCTGCTTCCTAACTGTATTTTTGCCTAGGCAACTAATGGCACCTACGATAAACCGTTGGCATGCAAATCCATTCCACCCACTGTGTGGGCTACTCTCCGATTAATTGCGATGTCTGGACTTCGTTTTTAGAAAAATACTAAAAATTCACCTTTGAATAGAAAAGTTATTCTAAAAGCACTGCGGTGACCAAATTCTTATAAAAAAAATAAAATAATGAAACACGAATTTTATTTATGAAAAATCGGGTTATCACAACTTCCAAGTTCCAACACAAGCAAAAGTCGAGATCAAGCACAATCGACAATTGTGGCAATTTTTTTTTTATACAAAGAAATGTTTTCTAACGAAACTTAACAAACCCTAAAACCCTTTTGCTGAAGAATGAATTTCTGATAAACGTTTCCTTTAAGTTTTATTCACTTCTATTAACTCTGAGCTTTTGGGACAATCTAAAACTGTACGTATCAAAGGTCTTAGGTACTCTCACCTCACATAGTCAAGTCTCTGTCGGTTGAGTCTATCACCTCAACTCCTCAATTCCTAAGTTTTCTTATTTGGCCCTATTACCCCAAGCTCGTTAGTTTCGTTAAAATGTTGCATGCTCATGTTAGTTTTTTAATTCATGCACGTTTCCTCATAAATTCACATGTCATTTTAGTTTCCTCTTTACATGCACCATTTTTATTCAGGCCATTGCAATGCACGTTCACTCTTAGTTTATCTGAAAATTGACGTTTTCAAAAAGTCTTTACGCAAGTGGGATACGGTGCGACAAGATCAACAACTGTGACACTTGTATCAACAATTGTACTATTTTTTTTCTCCTCCTGGGAGGGGCAGGTTGGACATTTGCACAAAAATCGCGTACTAAGGACATGTAGAGTTTTTTTTTTTTTTGATCGGAACAAATGGTAGAGTTCTGCTGTTGCTTTTTTTTTTTGGGTGTCAAAAGCGGAGAAAATAGAATAACCTTTTTGAAAGGTTAATTTAGATTGCAGAAATCTTGTGGAAAATGCTAGTGAAATATATATCAATCTCCATGCATGCATTGTTCCAACGATAGGCAAAGAAAAAAAAAGAAGGAAACAATTCTTGATCACTTATATATCTAGGCCGAAATCACATTCACAAACTAAGTAAGAACTACTCCATTCTAAGTCCAAATTCCAGATACAGTAAATATTAAAGAAACCTTAACAAAATTTCACGTCAACGATCGAAAGAGACAACAGTTCAAGAAGTAAAAACTTTATAATTTAGTTTCAAGTTTTTGATTTCCTACCTTAGCTTCCTAAACCAAGGTAGGGGAAGGTCTCCAAAAAAGGAAAGAAAAAAAACAAAACAAAGAAAATTGAAACTGTCGCTTTACCCTCTTCAACCCATGAAAACCAACATGCATGCTCAGCTCATTCTGAAAATGAACTGCACTTAATTATAGAGGCGACGACAAGACATTGATATATTTCATCGGGTTTCCCTCGTGGTGTCCACTGGCATGCTTGACGAACTCTGCCGGAGAGAGAAAGCTGCCGTGGCAAACACAGACGATCCTCACTTTCCCGGTCAAGTACCTATACAGAAACCCCTCAATTTTCCTCCCATTGGGACCATTACCAGTGGTTGTAACACTAGGCATTAGTTTAAACATTTGATTCATCTCTGCAGCACCATCAGGTAAGATCCTTCCCTTCTTAAATTTTTTGTCTGGCGTATTAGCCTGGCAAGGAGTAGAAGGGCTGGCTCGTTTCCCATTTTCCATTTTATCCAGCATAACCGCAGAGGTTGAGAGAGCTCTTCCAGGAATAGGCGATCTCTCGACTGATCGGTAATTCGCCAGGACTGATTTTCCAGTTTCCTTTTGCATGGAGATGATTGTGGGCTGAGAGACTGATTTTCCATTTTCCTTTTGCATGGATATGATTGTGGGCTGAGAGACGGTAGGGAATTTTGCTTCAATTGAAATTTCAGGACCTGAATCGAAGATTTAGACTAATTTAAGGTATAAATATGAACATATAAGTCCATCTGTTATATAAATAAGACTAATTCAGAGTATTAAGAACCGATAAGATTGATAAGTTCATGTAGGGGTCCGGTTTACCGAGCACCTATTTCATGAAAAGAGACACCTCTTTGATAGCCACTGAGAGACTATCTTCGAGGGACTCTTCGGATATTCACCGAGACCTACCCCATACTTGATTCATTAGAGAGTTTTCAGAGTTTATATCGAAAGACCTCGGGGCGTACCCGAGGGGTGGCTTAAACCGACTTTGTGATGCAGAAATATGCCGAAAGACTGGATGCTGAGTCAGCAGAGCAGTTAATGTTGCATGTGCTCGTAACAAACCGTGATCATGACAAGTGACGTCATCCGAACGATTATAACACGCGTAACAATTTCATTGGAAGCATGTGCTTGCAGTATATTCCTTCGGGCTCGTCATCGTGACGTCAGCCGAGCGGTTAAGTCACGTGACGAGCACAGCTGTGCTTGGAGATCAAGCCAAGGCTCACCTATAAAAGGTAAACTTCATCACCTAGCAAAGGGACGCACAACCCTCCCCTGAAAACCCTAGATCTACACTTCCATTCCCTCTACTAACTTGACCGTCGGAGTACCGTTCTGGTCTCTACGGTCCAGTCCGGTGCTAACGGTGTGTTGAGTGTGTAGGTTTAGAGATAAATCAGGTTTGAGAGCTTCATCTTCTGAGCCGTTCATTGTCAAGAGGAACTACCAGAGAAAGAGGGCTCCACAGTTCATCTGTTGAAATTTTATAAAACCCAAAATTTGGTACAAAACTTAGAAGTATATTCATTCTTGTCGAAAAAATTGGCTACTAACATCTATTCCAAGAAGGATATATCAGTCCACTTATTGATTACAACTGAATGTAAGATGCTATAAACGTGACGAAAAATTTGGGCAATGATTTTTATTGTCGGTCTGGGCTGTCGAACGATGCTAAGATTTATTTTGACGATGTTTTATTAAATGTAGCATCTATAAATTCGACGAGAAATTTGGTTTAAACCTACATATTGAAGGTTTGGTTGTCGAACAACAGAAAGGTTTCCTTTGTCAATGGTAATTGAATGTCGACTCTTAAGCACAAGGACGAGTTTGGTAAACCTTTAATTAAATGTATACTTTGTTGATTTAGTTGAATGTACATTCTATAATCATGAAGAAAAAAATGTGATAAACCTATATTATTAGCTGCGGTAATATACCGCTGGCAAAGCCTACATACTATTAATTACCATTTAGAAAACGCCGGTAAAGGTTAATTTCAAAAAAAAAAAAAAAAAAATACGCCGCTAATAGCCTACATACTATTAACTACTACCATTTAGAAAACGCCGGTAAAGTTTTTTTTAGAAAAAAAATATGTTGATCACATAGTTTTGGATCCTAAAATCTAATGGAAAAATCAAATTCTATGAAACTAATTGGTTCATCCGACACGTACATGTCATGTACATCGTTTATGAATTTATTTGTAATTATTGAGAATGAAGATATTTCAAATTAAGTTAATATTCCATCTATAAGTTTCGTTTTAGTTCAAAATGATCAAAATATAACATCCAAACAAGTATTTACTGAGATTCGTGCGGGAACATCCCCTTTGAACTTTTAAAAAAGAGTTTGAAAAGATGTTTATTTTGAGAATCGTGTGGGAATAACCACTTCGAACTTTAAAGAAAGAGTTCAAACAGATGTGTATTTTCACTCAAAAAGTTGTGTTTTGCTTAGTCTGAAAAAACTTGAAACCGTCGATTTAGATTTAGATTCAGAAAGCCTCGACGTAATTGAGAAATTTTGAGGTGGACAAATCTTAGGATATTTTATTTCTTGTCAATAAATTGATAATTCTTATTTCCAGTCTACTATTTTTTTTACCGTATGTATGTCCCCTGGTTTTATATACCGGCTGTTTCGTAATGATTTTTGCCTTTTTGGACTCTTTGATACCGTTACAACCCGGTATACCAACGAGAAAAAAAATCACATGTGTATCGACTGGTTCTCGTTACGTATTGATCTGTATCCAATTCATGAACCTATTCGCGACCGATACTTGATGATTACGGGTTATTGAAACAATTTAAAATTATAAAAATGATATTTAAAAATTCACTACCGGCAGAACTGAATCCCGTTACGTATTGTTCGGTACCCCTACATTCGATACTCCCAATACAATTACACCTCGACCGTTACCGTTATAATATCCTTTTTATAAATAACCTTGGACTATATATATCCCAATCAATTAATTCTTGTTGACCACATCCTATAGGAATCCTATTAATTGGATTCTCGTTACCGCGAAAGATTATAGCTATCCACGTTTTCAAACATATCCTTACACTAATATGCACATAATGCATAATCAAAACCATATAATTAAAAAAAAAATCATAAATCATTACTAACAACCTTAAAAAACAAAAACCAAGACAAAAAATAAAATAAACAGATTACCTTGAGTTTTTAGGCTGTGGGATGGACCCACATTGTTCTTCAGTTTGTCTACGGCTCGACAGAAAGCATTGTTCCTCAAAGCCGAGTCAACTGTCCAACTGGCCAACTCATTCTCCGCCACCGCCGTCGTCCCCACCGGTGGCTTTTCCTCCCTATAACCACCGCCAATTAATATTCCCTTCCTATACTTCTCCAGGAGCCTCTTCTTTGCCTCCATTCGCTTTGTTGCCTGCATCTCCTTCACTCTCCTCACCACTATCTCCGCCTCGGTTGGCTTCGGCGGCGATTTCCGCACAGCAAAGAAATCAGTGAGCACGATTTCTTTCTGATTCGGGTTCGGGTTCGAGTCTTGGTTGAGTGAAGAGGTTATTGAGTCGGGATTTTGGGTGTAACATCCGCCCAAAGAAAGGCAGAGGTCTAGTGCCGGATTCACATCTTTGGCTGCTTCCCCCATTGAATTGCTACAAGCAGAGAAGTAAAATTGTTAGGCATGTTCTCCTTAACTTTTTTTTTTTTTTGCACTTTTTGATTTTTGTCTTTATTTAAAAAATTCCGCATTTCTTAGTTTTATGTCAAACTTTTTAAGTTTCGTGATTTGTCTCAATGAGAGGAATCGAAAAAGTACAAAATGATGACTGAAAGTCAAATAAACACAAAACATAATAAAGACAAAAAGTACAAAAAATCACACAAATAAATTAAGAACATGTAAGAATGTGTTTGACATGTTTCTCATTTGTTCTTCCTTTTGGCTGAAACAAAACGGGAAGAGATTTCGATTTATAAAAAAAAAAAAAAAACACTGAGTGCCAAAATCATTTTCCTTCGTAAATTTTAAACATGCAAACTATAGAGTGGACAGTTAATCCAGTCAGTAATAATATTAAAGAAATCTGTGTACAGAGGCACAAATTCAACCAGAAATGTGAACAGATTTGCACACAGATTGTCAAGAGTCGCGTGATACACATAGATCTTACAAAATAACAAAGAATCCACGTACATAAAATAGCTCCAAACACATATTTGTTTCCAAATCTAAAAATCTTCATATAACTCTTTTTGTACGTATCCTTAGAGGTTTTTGGGATGATTTTTTCATTTTGCTTGTTTGGCCGCACATCATGGAATTTATCATCTAAAAATGCATTCTACGAAATTTTCAGATTCTCAATTAAAATTTATACTTTTCAAAAAAAAAAAAAATTCTCCATGCTATTATCCAATCATTTTGAAGGATTCTTATTAGATTTTAAAAACCCATAATCTACCAGTCAAGAATTCAGAATTTTTTAAAATAATTACTCCAAAGCTCCTCTATATAAATGCATAAAACACTAAAGTGGTAATTTTTTTTTTTCCCCCATCGAACATAGCTTGAGCAGGCCCCATGACCACTAATCTGGGGTCCAGATCCCCATAAAATAGAAAAAATGAAGTATAGAGAGAGAGAGAGAGAGAGAGAGAGAGAGTGAGTCAAATGAGCTTACTAGGATTTGGTTTTGACAGTGACTTAAGCAAGGAAAGTCGGCGGACTTTAGAAGGAAAGAAACCTACGGAAAGAGCACCCACCGGAGACCGGAAAAGCTAGAGAGAGAAAGTGATTTACTAGTATTTAGAGAGAAAAAACAGACGGGCAGGATGGAGAGGGAGTGTGTTGGTGGCGAAGTGCGGAGACTTAAAAAGTCCACGTGGCGAAGTGCGGAGAAAGAAGGTTTCATGCAGGGCCACTTGGAGGCGTTGATACTTTTTTGTTTTTTTTGTTTTTATCTCTTTCTTTTTGCAATTTTAAGATGATACCCTTTTCAGTTACTAAACTTGACTGAAATCTGAGAGAGATACTCTTCCAAAAGACAACTGTGACTTCATCGTGACGCTTGACACTGAAAAAGTTAAAAGCAGACTGAAAATTCTATCTTACCCATCCAACCAAATTTTCCCACACCCCCCTTCTTTAAAGAATTGAGATCTTCTCACCTAAAACGTGACGTCCTTAATGTGATTTCTCACTCAAAGAGTGAGTATATATCTATCAATATGACAGTTTCTCTTAGAAGTAAAGTGGTCTAGAGAATGAGCGGCTCGTATGGTGAAATAGGTTGCGTTTTACACGAGGGGATTGTTACATGAAAGAAACTTCACTCAAGTGGAATTGCGGTGATTAATTGTATGTTAACTAATCAAAAGGGTCATTATTATAGGCCACTTTTTAAGTATATTGTCCATACAAAAAATAAGCAGATTGAAAATTGTTGTCAACATTAATAACTATGTTTGTATTCAGCTAAATGGGCTTTTATAATTTTGAGGGTTCTGACTTTTCATTCACTATAGATATAATTTGATCATAAACTCGCCTATATTTGACAAAATGATATGTTTTGTATGGATGATTTCAACATCGAAGTCTACAAAGTATACGGTTCGGATTTTCAAAATGGGACCATTGTGCTTATTAATAGTATTTAACAATACAATTCTTTAGTTTATTCATTATACTTCAAACGGACTATTACTTCTAGGGTTAATTGCGTTGGGGTCTAGATTTGGAGGGAAGACCCAAAATAAATCTTGTCCTTGAAAAAAACTTCAAATCATGCATATAATATTGGAGGGGTGAGCAGCAACCCGCCCAACCCGTCAGACCGGACTCGACCCGAAGGGTCTACTGACGGTTTTGATAATTAAGTAGGTCGGATTCGGGTTAAGATGCGTGAAAAATGCGGGTTTTCAGGTCGGTTGTTGGATTGCGCGACCAACAACCCGTGTAACCTGAACCGACCGATAAAAATGTCTATTTGGTTTCTATAGTGCATTACACACGGCATTCTATCATTGGTGTTGAGGGTCACACCTTCCATGTCTTGTCACTTTCCAAGACAACTCAAATTTCAAAACACAGCTCATATACTTAAAGTCGTGCAAGACTGTAGGTGTGCATTTATTGTAAACATCTGTCCTCTTCTTTTCCCAAGTGTACAATTACTTTCTCCATTTGTCTTTTCTTTTCCCAGCTCTGATATTTACCGTCCCAACACAAAGCAATTTCTCTCTCTCTCTCTCTGCATCTTCACCTTCACTCTCCTTTGCTCTTAAGAAATGAAAACACCCATTGTAACACAAGTACACAACTAAGCAGCAAACACATCCCATGTCTCTCGTCGACCACCACCGGAGCAACTGTGTGTCTCCATCACACAACAAACTCGCTATTACAGCTATGGCTGTTCATTAATGGCTGCATCTTAAGTCTCCCTCATTTTCATGGCCTTTCCCTTCTTCCTAGTAGATCTGGAACATTTTTTTCTTTTTTCTTTTGGGGTTGAACTCGAAACCCGACCGAAATCGAACAACCCGATTTGTTCGGTTCCTCAGCAGTCTCGGTTTGGATTCGGGTGCACATTTAACCAACCCGATGACATTGATTAGGGTGTTGGGTCGACAGCAAACCCGACCCGTGTATACCCCTATAATATTGTTAATGATATTTCCTTATCATTATCAAATTAAGTTTAAATCGCATGCACACCTAAACGGCCCTTTCCTTATCCTTATTTTGTCTCATGTTCTTCGAACACCTTTTGTATTGTTTCACCCCTTGCCATTAGTAACAGTTTTGGCAAACATTGCAAGAACAAATAGCCTTCGACCACCACTCTTTCTCTCCTCTCCCTTACTATAAGGTTGTCGTTATCTTGTCGTTTTTGTCCACCACTTATACTACTGACCTCGTGTCTTCACGCTTTTTGTGACGTTGCCGACAACTACCTGTTCTTTTTCTTTTTTGATTTGCACCAGCTCGGCATGGATTTAGTAGTCTTTGTGCAAGCCGTATGTGTGAGAGTCACACGTATGGTAACGAGAAAGGAGGCGCGGGGGGGGGGGGGGGGGGGGGGGGGGGGGGGGGGGGGTGTCTATACGTGTACTGTGGTGGTTGGGCCTACCCCTACCTTGATATCAACTTTTTGTCTCATGTTCTTCCTACATCCTTTGTATCTTTCACTCAAAGGCTACCTCTCTTTCTCTCTTCTCCCTTACTATAAGGTTGTCGTTATCTTGTCGTTTTTGTCCACAACTTATACTACTGACCTCGAGTCTTCACGCTTTTTGTGACGTTGCCGACAACTACCTGTTCTTTTTCTTTTTTGATCTGCACCAGCTCGGCATGGATTTAGTAGTCTTTGTGCAAGCCGTATGTGTGAGAGTCACACATATGGTAACGAGAAAGGAGGGGGGGGGGGGGGGGTTTGTGTCTATACGTGTACTGTGGTGGTTGGGCCTACCCCTACCTTGATATCAACTTTTTGTCTCATGTTCTTCCTACATCCTTTGTATCTTTCACTCAAAGGCTACCTCTCTTTCTCTCTTCCCCATTCCTATAAGGTTGTCGTTATCTTGTCATTTTTGTCCACCACTTATACTAATGACCTCAAGTCTTCACGCTTTACGCCACGTCGCCGACAACTACCTCTTCTTTTTCTTTGTCAATCTGCGCCAGCTCGGCATGGATTTAGTAGTCTTTGTGCGAGCCGTATATGGTGAGAGTCGCACGTACGGTAACAAGAAGAGGGGGGGGGGGGGGGTCCGTGTCTATGCGTGTAGTGTGGTGGTTGGGCCTACCCCTACCTTGATTTGAACTTTTTGTCTCATGTTCTGCCTACATCCGTTGTATTTTTCACCCCCTCAATAAAATTTTTAGCGAACATTCACGAGAACAAATAGGCGTTGGCCACCACACACACGCGTGCGCATGCACACACACACACACTCTCTCTCTCTCTCTCTCTCTCCCCTTCCCACTCCTAAGTGGTCGTAGTTATCCTGTCATTTCTATCTATTAATAGTACTATTATTCTCGAGCCTTGACGCTTTTTGCCACATTGCTTATTTCCCTGGTTGCAACGAAGTAGACAATCGAAAGCTTTAACTCCACATCCATGAAAGATTCTGCAAACTCGACCCGACTTTTTACTTGATGAATTTATCACGCCATATCAATTCCTACTCTTATAAACGATAACTTTAGCATTCTTGATCATTTATTAGTGATGAGTCATAAATTGACTTAGCTAACTGATTGCCTTGTTCTATTGCCATGTGGAGGTTTGGACTACTCTGCTCAATTTGCTAAAAAAGACTCATTAGGATTGACAATGGTGAGCGCCTCCATTTGTTACGAGATGACACTGAATAAATTTTGTCCTTGAAAAAAACTTCAAATCATGCATATAATATTGTTAATGATATTTCCTTATCATGGCCAAATTAAATTTAAATCACGTTTACACACCTAAACAGCTCTTTTCTTATCCTTTTTTGTCTCATGTTTTTCCAACACCCTTTGTATTGTTTCATCCCTTGCCATCAATAACAGTTTTGGGGAACATCGTGAGAACAAATAGGCTTCGGCCACCTCTCTTTCTCTTTTCCCCCTTCCTATAAGGTCGTCAATATTTTGTCGTTTCTGTCCACCGCTCATACTATTGACATCAAGTCTTCACGCTTTTTGCCACGTTGTCAACAACTACCTCTTCTTTTTCTTTTTCGGTATGTGCCAGCTCAGTATGGATTTAGTAGTCTTTGTGCAAGCCGTATGTGGTGAGAGTCGCACGTACATTAACAAGGGGCTTCGTGTCTATACGTGTAGTGTGATGATTGGGTCTACCCCTACCTTGATATCAACTTTTTGTCTCATGTTCTTCATACATCCTTTCTATCTTTCACTCAAAGGCTACCTCTTTCTCTCTTTCCCCTTCCTATTCCCCTTCCTATAAGGTTGTTGTTATTTTGTCATTTTTGTCCACCACTTATACTAATGACCTCGAGTCTTCACGTTGCCGACAATTACCTCTTCTTTTTCTTTTTCAATCTGCTCCAGCTCGGCATGGATTTAGTAGTCTTTGTGCGAGCCATAATTGGTGAGAGTCGCACGTACGGCAACGGCCGGGGGGGGGGGGGGGGGGGGGTCATGTCTATACGTGTAGTGTGGTGGTTGGGCCTACCTCTACCTTGGTATCAACTTTTTGTCTCATGTTCTTCCTACATCCTTTGTATGTTTCACCCCCTCAATAAAAAATTTCGCGAACATTCACGAGAACAAATAGGCTTTAGCCACCACACACACGCTGTGCGCACACACTCTCTCTCTCTCTCTCCCACTTCCCATATGGTCGTAACAATCTTGTCATTT